>OZ038382.1:82270987-83018113 GCA_964036045.1 Eutreptiella sp. 'Long Island Sound 2002' | reverse complement strand
CCAAGGGATGGGTACGCAACCTGCTTATGCAGTTTTTCACCCTGGGCAGCTCAAAAATGGAAGTTTTTGAAACTTGTTTTTTTGATATTCTGACCACCCAAAATGACCATCCAAGGTATGTAAAGCATGTTTTAGGCCGTATTTACATGTTTCTCACCCTATTTGGGTATTTGGTCCGGGGGGGGGGGGGGGGCTCCCAAGGGATTGGACTTTTCAGCCATTTTTGCTATGTTGGCGGTTTTGGCGACCTCGTTGACCCCGTGGTACCCACTTTGAGGGGTGTGAGTGGGGATATTGTGACAGTATATGCCTACTAGGATACGGAAGGACGTTTTTTGCAGTCTGTAGCTTTGCCTAGGGCCGTTCACAACGCGTGCCAAAGACGCGAAATGGCTGTTTCCACCAATAATGGCCTATTGAATGGGCCGGTACACAACCTGCTCATGCAGTTTTTCAACCCGGACAGCTCAAAAATCGAAGTTTTTGAAACTTACTTTTTTGATATTGTGACCACCTAAAATGACCATCCAAGCTATGGAAAGCATGTTTTAGGCCGTATTTACGTGTTTTTCACCCTATTTGGGTGTTAGGTCGGGGGGGGGGGGGTCTCCCAAGGGACGGGTGCACAACCTGCTTATGCAGTTTTTCACCCCGGACAGCTCAAAAATGGAAGTTTTCGAAACATATTTTTTTGATATTGTGACCACCTAAACTGACCATCCAAGGTATGTAAAGCATGTTTCAGGCCGTATTTACGTGTTTTTCACCCGATTTGGGTATTGGGTCCAAGGGGGGGGGGGTCTCCCAAGGGACGGGTGCACAACCTGCTTATGCAGTTTTTCACCCCGGACAGCTCAAAAATGGAAGTTTTTGAAACTTGTTTTTGTGATATTGTGATCACCTAAAATGACCATCCAAGGTATGTAAAGCATGTTTTAGGCCGTATTTACGTGTTTTTCACCCGATTTGGGTATTAGGTCCAAGGGGGGGGGGGGTCTCCCAAGGGATTGGTACACAACCTGCTTATGCAGTTTGTCACCCTGGGCAGCTCAAAAATCGAAGTTTTCGAAACCTTTTTTTTGATACCGTGATCACCTAAAATGATCATCCAAGGTATGTAAAGCATGTTTTAGCCGGTATTTATGTAGTTTCCACCCTATTTTGGGTGTGTGTTGCTCGCGGTAGATTCTCTGCGAGGTGGACTTGCCGAAGGCAATAGAATCACCTCGCAGAGGTTGTTAGATCAAAGCCAGGCAGGCGTATATATGGGGAAAACGCCACATACCCCCCCATTTGGGCCTATTCGCGTACCCTACCCCAAGGGGTTGAATTGTTAGTTTAACCCCTTGTAAAATCATTATTTTGTCCAATAAACGCATCCCCCAATGAGTTTTTGGTCCGGACCCCCCCAGACCCCCCCCACTTGAAACCCACTTTTTAGGGGGGGGTGGGGGTGGGTGGGGGGGGGTGGGGGGGCCAAAAATGTCGAAAAAATGACCCCCCTTTTTTTGGGTCGAAAATCATGAATCTTTTTCACCCCGGACAGCTCAAAAATGGAAGTTTTTGAAACTTGTTTTTGTGATATTGTGATCACCTAAAATGACCATCCAAGGTATGTAAAGCATGTTTTAGGCCGTATTTACGTGTTTTTCACCCGATTTGGGTATTAGGTCCAAGGGGGGGGGGGTCTCCCAAGGGATTGGTACACAACCTGCTTATGCAGTTTGTCACCCTGGGCAGCTCAAAAATCGAAGTTTTCGAAACCTTTTTTTTGATACCGTGATCACCTAAAATGATCATCCAAGGTATGTAAAGCATGTTTTAGCCGGTATTTATGTAGTTTCCACCCTATTTTGGGTGTGTGTTGCTCGCGGTAGATTCTCTGCGAGGTGGACTTGCCGAAGGCAATAGAATCACCTCGCAGAGGTTGTTAGATCAAAGCCAGGCAGGCGTATATATGGGGAAAACGCCACATACCCCCCCATTTGGGCCTATTCGCGTACCCTACCCCAAGGGGTTGAATTGTTAGTTTAACCCCTTGTAAAATCATTATTTTGTCCAATAAACGCATCCCCCAATGAGTTTTTGGTCCGGACCCCCCCAGACCCCCCCCACTTGAAACCCACTTTTTAGGGGGGGGTGGGGGTGGGTGGGGGGGGGTGGGGGGGGGGTCAAAAATGTCGAAAAAATGACCCCCCCTTTTTTTGGGTCGAAAATCATGAATCTTTTGGTTTTTTTCTTTTTTGAGCCGAAAAAGTGTTTCCGGGTCCCGTCTCCATAGGGTTTGTATGGGGCGGAGTGGGACGAGCGCTGATGCAGTTTATGCACTTTTCAGCCATTTTTGCTATGTTGGCGGTTTTGGCGACCACGGTGACCCTGTGGTACCTACTCTGAGGGGTGCTAGTGGGGATGTTGTGACAATATATGCCTACTAGGATACGGAAGGACGTTTTTTGTGGTCTCTAGCCTTGCTTAGGGCCATTCACAACCCGTGCCAAAGACGCGAAATGACTGTTTCCACCAATAATGGCCTAGTGAATGGGCCGGTACACAACCGGCTTATGCAGCTTTTCACGCTGGGCAGCTCAAAAATCGAAGTTTTTGAAACTTACTTTTTTGATATTGTGACCACCTAAAATGACCATCCAAGGTATGTAAAGCATGTTTTAGGCCGCATTTACGTGTTTTTCACCCTATTTGGGTATTAGGTCCGGGGGGGGGGGGTCTCCCAAGGGATGGGTACACAACCTGCTTATGCAGTTTTTCACCCTGGGCAGCTCAAAAATGGAAGTTTTTGAAACTTGTTTTTTTGATATTCTGACCACCCAAAATGACCATCCAAGGTATGTAAAGCATGTTTTAGGCCGTATTTACATGTTTCTCACCCTATTTGGGTATTTGGTCCGGGGGGGGGGGGGGGCTCCCAAGGGATTGGTCTTTTCAGCCATTTTTGCTATGTTGGCGGTTTTGGCGACCTCGTTGACCCCGTGGTACCCACTTTGAGGGGTGTGAGTGGGGATATTGTGACAATATATGCCTACTAGGATACGGAAGGACGTTTTTTGCAGTCTGTTGCTTTGCCTAGGGCCGTTCACAACGCGTGCCAAAGACGCGAAATGGCTGTTTCCACCAATAATGGCCTAGTGAATGGGCCGGTACACAACCTGCTCATGCAGTTTTTCAACCCGGACAGCTCAAAAATCGAAGTTTTTGAAACTTGTTTTTTTGATATTGTGACCACCTAAAATGACCATCCAAGCTATGGAAAGCATGTTTTAGGCCGTATTTACGTGTTTTTCACCCTTTTTGGGTGTTAGGTCGGGGGGGGGGGGGGTCTCCCAAGGGACGGGTGCACAACCTGCTTATGCAGTTTTTCACCCCGGACAGCTCAAAAATGGAAGTTTTCGAAACATATTTTTTTGATATTGTGACCACCTAAAATGACCATCCAAGGTATGTAAAGCATGTTTCAGGCCGTATTTACGTGTTTTTCACCCTATTTGGGTATCAGGTCGGGGGGGGGGGGGTCTCCCAAGGGACGGGTGCACAACCTGCTTATGCAGTTTTTCACCCCGGACAGCTCAAAAATGGAAGTTTTTGAAACTTGTTTTTGTGATATTGTGATCACCTAAAATGACCATCCAAGGTATGTAAAGCATGTTTTAGGCCGTATTTACGTGTTTTTCACCCGATTTGGGTATTAGGTCCAAGGGGGGGGGGGGGTCTCCCAAGGGATTGGTACACAACCTGCTTATGCAGTTTGTCACCCTGGGCAGCTCAAAAATCGAAGTTTTCGAAACCTTTTTTTTGATACCGTGATCACCTAAAATGATCATCCAAGGTATGTAAAGCATGTTTTAGCCGGTATTTATGTAGTTTCCACCCTATTTTGGGTGTGTGTTGCTCGCGGTAGATTCTCTGCGAGGTGGACTTGCCGAAGGCAATAGAATCACCTCGCAGAGGTTGTTAGATCAAAGCCAGGCAGGCGTATATATGGGGAAAACGCCACATACCCCCCCATTTGGGCCTATTCGCGTACCCTACCCCAAGGGGTTGAATTGTTAGTTTAACCCCTTGTAAAATCATTATTTTGTCCAATAAACGCATCCCCCAATGAGTTTTTGGTCCGGACCCCCCCAGACCCCCCCCACTTAAAACCCACTTTTTAGGGGGGGGTGGGGGTGGGTGGGGGGGGGGGGTCAAAAATGTCGAAAAAATGACCCCCCCTTTTTTTGGGTCGAAAATCATGAATCTTTTGGTTTTTTTTTATTTTGAGCCGAAAAAGTGTTTCCGGGTCCCGTCTCCATAGGGTTTGTATAGGGCGGAGTGGGACGAGCGCTGATGCAGTTTATGCACTTTTTCAGCCATTTTTGCTATGTTGGCGGTTTTGGCGACCTCGGTGACCCTGTGGTACCTACTCTGAGGGGTGCTAGTGGGGATGTTGTGACAATATATGCCTACTAGGATACGGAAGGACGTTTTTTGTGGTCTCTAGCCTTGCTTAGGGCCATTCACAACCCGTGCCAAAGACGCGAAATGACTGTTTCCACCAATAATGGCCTAGTGAATGGGCCGGTACACAACCTGCTGATGCAGTTTTTCACGCTGGCCGGCTCAAAAATCGAAGTTTTTGAAACTTACTTTTTTGATATTGTGACCACCGAAAATGACCATCCAAGGTATGTAAAGCATGTTTTAGGCCGCATTTACGTGTTTTTCACCCTATTTGGGTATTAGGTCCGGGGGGGGGGTCTCCCAAGGGATGGGTACACAACCTGCAGCTCAAAAATGGAAGTTTTTGAAACTTGTTTTTTTGATATTCTGACCACCCAAAATGACCATCCAAGGTATGTAAAGCATGTTTTAGGCCGTATTTACATGTTTCTCACCCTATTTGGGTATTTGGTCCGGGGGGGGGGGGGGGGCTCCCAAGGGATTGGACTTTTCAGCCATTTTTGCTATGTTGGCGGTTTTGGCGACCTCGTTGACCCCGTGGTACCCACTTTGAGGGGTGTGAGTGGGGATATTGTGACAATATATGCCTACTAGGATACGGAAGGACGTTTTTTGCAGTCTGTAGCTTTGCCTAGGGCCGTTCACAACGCGTGCCAAAGACGCGAAATGGCTGTTTCCACCAATAATGGCCTAGTGAATGGGCCGGTACACAACCTGCTCATGCAGTTTTTCACCCCGGGCAGCTCAAAAATCGAAGTTTTCGAACTTTGTTTTTTTGACATTGTGACCACTCAAAATGATCATCCAAGCTAGTTACGCATGTTTTAGGCCATGTTTACATGTTCTTCACCCTATTTGGGTATTGGCCGCATGGGGGGAGGGGGGGGGCTCCCAAGAGATTGATACACAACCTGCTTAGACCGTTTTTCACCCTAGGCAGCTCAAAAATCTAAGTTTTTGAAACTTGTTTTTTTGATGTTCTGACCACCTAAAATGACCATCCAAGGTATGTAAAGCATGTTTTAGGCCGTACCAAAGTCACTTGCCCTTCTTGCCAGCAAGAGCGTGTGCACTCCGAATTTGGTAAACATGCAACGTGCCAACGTTGTAGAACTATCTGCTGCCCATGTTGCAACCTTGAAAGAATGCCTTGTGAATTCAATGCTGGAGGTGCTGACCAAAGATGTGTGCATTGTCAAGCCGCGGGACTACAATGCGCTTCGTGCAATGAATTAAAGCCAAAAATATCCTTTACCGCTACCCAAATAGCATTAGGCAGCAACAGAAGATGCATACATTGCTCACAAAAACAAAAGAAGCCCACCAAACGTTCATTGCAAGATGCACTACAATACTTCTCTTGTGGTATTCAGCGGTTGCGTGCAGACTTTACAAAGAGCCAATGGAAACTTGGTACCAAAAAGCGTTGTTCTTCGTGTGTTGCTTCAAAAAGTTTCAATCAACTTGACAAACATGAGAAAGGCAAGGAGCAATCGTCACACAAAGGTCTCAACGAAAAGCAAACAACCAACATTCGACCACAGGCCATCACTAGTGATGATGAAGAATATGCATTACCCCCGAGAAAAAAGAGGCATGCTATTCACCAAGAGGAGTCAACTGGTCATCAACCCAAACCTTTCACCAATGAAGATGAAGAGCATGTATCACATACAAAGCGAGTTAAGAAGAACCAGGCCAAAAAACGGCCTCATGACGATCTACAACCTAAATCTCCCCACAAGCGCAAACCACAAAAAAACCAAGACACTGCATCATCATCCAACATGACCAAAGCACAATGCCTGCTTGATCTCCCCATTGCTTCATATCCGGCAATGTATGAATATTTGGACAAGAACAATTTTGAAGTTGGCATGCAATTGCTTGGGGCTACAAACAAAGCTAACATCCGCAAGCAATATCTTCACCTATCAGTAAAGCTTCACCCGGACAAAGATCAAACGAACGTTCATGCCACCGAACGATTTGCATTACTTCTTAGGACATATGAGATGTTGCAAAAAATGCCATAATGCTGCACACTATTAGGCACATCCAAAGTAGTACTGGTGTGCATGCCAGTAGTCAACCACAATGTCATGCATGACGCATGTAAGATGTGCGTCACCTGAGGTGACCGGACTCAAGTGGGATCCATGACTTGAGCTTCGCAACCGGTGGCGCCGGTAGCAATATGGTCATTGGTTTCGCTTGCCGAAGGCCGAAGGGTGATTCCCATTTTGCTTTTGCAAGTCTACCCTTAAAACTCTTTTTGCATATGCATCAACAGCATTATGATGTAAGCCTAGCAACATCGGCTAGCAAGCGGCGGGCAAATCAAAAGAGCTTGGTGTGTGTGTGTGTGTGTGTGTGTGTGTGTGTGTGTGTGTGTGTGTGTGTGTGTGTGTGTGTGTGTGTGTGTGTGTGTGTGTGTGTGTGTGTGTGGTATTGTGGCAATGTGGTACACCACCTCCATCAACAACCAGAACCCGGTGCTGTGGGGATTTTGGACAATGTCTAGTCCTGTTAATCGGATTTTGGCGACCACCTCCACCATCAACCAAGATCCGACGTTGTGGGGATTTTGGATCATGTCTAATCCTGGTAGTCGGTTTCTTGACCTCTTGAACACGGTCTACATACAAGCAATACCGACGCTTTGGGGATTTTGCATCATGTCACGTCCTGTTAGTCGTGTGCTTGTAATCCTCTATACAACAACGCCGCAACCAAATACACCCACCAGCTACTTACTTGCCTGCCGCTTCCGGAGATGGGTAGGGCTACTGGCGAGGACACTCCGGGGCTTTCCAAATCAAAGCCAAATCAAAAGTCCGGCCATTCGGCCCCCGCAAGTCGGGAACGACGGCAAGGCGGGGCCTCCAGGGTACGTCGGAAAGACCGCCACTAAACCCCTCTATCCTTGGTTCTCCAAGTACATTTTGTGTTGAGTAATTTACCATCACCCTACAACCCGAATTGGAATGAGACCAATTTTTTTTAAGATGCTCATAATAAAACAAGGCAAGTTTCTGTGAATTTGGGCAATTTAATTTTCATAGCGAGATCCCCATCAACAGCTCATCACTCAAGTGTGCATTGCTCATGGCAGTTCTCTGCGAGGTGGACATGCCGAAGGCAATAGAATTTGTTGTTATTGTTGGGGGGAAGGCGCCGGTGGGGCAACTCGGCATTGTTAGTCCAACGCAAGGGTTTTATGTGTCCCCTTCACTTGTGTTGCATGCCTGTGCTTTGCCCTTCCTGTGGCTGCCGGTTTTGTGCCGTCACCGTTGTGGAGCAATGCTGTATTGTTTTTCACACAGTGCAAGTAAATGGATGGCTTTCATGTTGATTGTTCCATTGCATGAATTCCAAATCATTCATTTAACTTGAAGGGAGGGTTCTAGATTTTTCTGGGGAGCATTTTTTCACAACTCCTTTGGGACCTAATGCCGAGCGCTGGGAAACCGAGAGGATTGGAACCGAGGGATCAAAGCTTGGCAATCTGAGACTTGGCGAGGCGAACTCAGACTGCAAAAATGCTCGTTGGTGCCCGCTGTCCATTTTTGATCAGTTTCGCTTTGCTTCCTGTGGGCACACCAATTGCTGTTTTGCAGGAGCGGCAGTGGTACGCGATGCTTCGCCAAACACATATGCCCTCGGAAGTACTCACCAACCACAGAATGCACCCAGCAATGAAGCACCCGCCCAGTTGAACGTGGCTGCAGCAAGCGTGCAACTGCAACCGACGCATCACCCGTCGGACAAATCTGAAGCAGCGGATGCTGCTGCATGTTCCAGCCAATCCCAACAGCTACAAAAACCGCCACCCTCTCATGCACCACCTCAATCGGCCTCCTCCCAGGCACCGCTCACGAGCTCTATGGGTGTTGCCTCCTTACCGAACCCAATATACTTCCCTCCCATCAGTCCCATAAATCCAGTAGGGTGCAGCTGATCCCTGCATGTCGTTCAAATGACGGGGCAGTGGTGCCTGGTGTTCACTAGTATCTGGTGCCACTCGGCCCCGTGCCGCTCTGTACCCCCACTCAATGAATATTCTTAGGAGCACAGGACCCTGCTACTCTTGCTCAGCATTGCGCAAATCCGTTGCCATTTTCTGGCATTAATGCACACGTCCTCATACCAGAGCTGCAGGAATTTTTTCTCCATCGGGATGGGTGACATGTTGTTGCCATGGCAGCGTGGTTGGCGACCTGTACAACCACACACAACAGCTGTGTATGAGCCGGCCGTGTCGACTAACAGCTGGTGCTTCCCCGCCAATTTTGTCAGTTGACCACCTGCTGTCGGTGAATCCCCTGCTTTTGGGTCACAACCCGCCATCTGGGTTGGCCACCACTGAATGACACAAGTTGCTTCCGTACAACACATGACATTTGTGCAATGGGAGAATGAAGGGTTTCGGGGGCCAAAAAGGCGCCGAAACGCAGCCAAGCGATGATGGTCAGCTGATCAGCAGACGTTCATAACAGGCTCAGGAAGTAGAAGCAAAAATCACCTAAAAGGGCCAGAATGACTGGGTGGTGTCAAAGAAAATGTTCTTCCCGAGTGTCCATGACTCATGGGAGAACGATGGTAGTGCACGGGATGCCCACACTGATGTTGCGCGTGTCCTGCACGAGCAGCGGGAGGTCACGAGAACTTTTGGGCGGGTGGGGGGTGGTGAACTGACCACAGGAGGGGAGATGGGTGTTTGACGAGGCAAGCTGTCCTATTTGAAGCGACATTTCCCCCGCGACATCCTGCATTGAACATCCCCAGCGAAATACCCCCCGCTGCCTCTCTGATGTACCTGGTCTATTGTTCGCTCAACCATCGGCAGTCATAGCCTGCCCAGCCCATTGTGCTCGTTGCAGCTGGCGTGCAAAACCGACATGCAGCGTCGTCACCGGGAATGAAAACACAGGCTGCAGTTTTGCAGGTGCGAGTGGAACGATTGTCAGCATTCTGCGCCCGTGACGTCCACTGCCCAGTCCGCTGGCAGAGGCTTCACATTCAGTCATTCCCAGACAGTGCAAATTGGACGGTTAAGGCCGGAAGGCGGGGGGGGTGGCGAAAAAATTGCCTCGGGGGTCTTGACTGGCAATTGTGAGACTGCCCACACAACTGACTTCAACCAATGGGGCTGGAATATCCCGGAACACCTCCACAGTCCAGCGCGGAGGATGAACATGGCTCCGAGCTCCGGACTCGACGGGGGCGGACCACAAAAGCATAACAGCATTTTCACACACCCCATCAAGAAAGTCCAACAACTCTTTTCTTCATGCAACACAAGCCGAAGAAGCAGCGGATTTCGACTCCTTGGCGTAAGCACTCACAATTTGCAGGCAAAAGGCCGGTTGGATGCTGTGTTGCACAACATGTTGTTGGTTGAGTCTCCATTGATCATTCAGTGGCATGCAGCCGCACGTGCCGCGCTATGGTGCTGTTGTCGGGAAATCACACGACGGTGACATTGCTCATCCAAACGACAAGACTGACGGTCGCCTTTTGGCCCTATCCCTGACCCTGTTCTTACTCCTCCCATGCCGTCCTCGACACTTCTTCGCTTCCCATTCACAGCAGGTGCATCCAGTGCCCCCCAGGGGCCTACAGGCCACAGCCACGGCAACCCTCATCCGACGGCGCACCCTGTCTCGGCATCGCCTGCAGCCCTTACAACACGTGCCAACTCGTCTGCTGTGGTGCAAGATCTCAAAGCCTTCCTGGACCGAATGGAGCAGCAAAGAGAAGACGAGGCCGTGCAGGTGCTGCCATTCTGCACACTTTCCAGAATGCCACCCACGATGGATGATGGTTTTATCTCGGAAACGTGCGTTTCGCGCACGCAATGCGCCTCGGAGCCATCAATCCAATTTAGTGTCATTCCTCCTTCCAGAGGTAAGGCGGGGGAATCGTCCCTCTGTTGGGGAGGTTTAGAGGCATCTTAACTTGATTTGGTTTGATTCATGAAGGATGCACACCGTGTCGGTTATCACACGCTGTCAGTACCTACCAAGTTCTCCCCTGCCACCCCCCTTCCCCTGAGGGTTTTGCTCCCCCCCCCCGCCCCAAGTCCCTGGGGTCAAAGGCTGGTGAGAAGTTGACAGGAACACCCGCCCACCGGAGACGCACGCACAAAGTGCCTCTTCCAGGGTTGGACTCGGCAGGCTTTGCAAAGAAAGAGCGCAGCGCTTCACGGTGCATCGCAGAGCTGTAAATGTGCCAGTCCTGATTTCGGGCCGGTCCTGCGATAATCATTCGTTTGGGACGGTCCCATCGCAGCACTGCAGCCCGGGCCTTGGCCGTGGATTGCGTGGGTTGCATGTCTTGCATGTGGTGTGATGACACCTTGGGCCTCCTTCTGTTCGTCTGTTTGCGGGTCCGGACCCAATGTACCAAGGGAAATTCGCCTTTTGGTCGCAGATCCGCTACTGTCATGAGCTGAATAACCTCGTCAAGGAGCCCCTCACCCTGACCACTCTGATCAGTGAGGGGTTGCCGGACGTGCTTGTGGACCTGCTGGAAAAGCACCAACAATCCAAAGAGCTGATGCAACTGGTCATGCCATTACTGGTGCTGACAGCAAAACAAGGTAGCCCTCATTGTGCATTTCTTGATCCAGATGGTCAGGGGTCAGGGGCTCAGGTGGTCAGTGGTACGCTGTTCTGCCTGCACATGGCGTTCAATTCCTGTGCAGATTCTTTGCAGCCTCCCCGTGCATCCAGAGATCACTCTGTGCCAAGGGTGTGATTTTGTCACATAATTTACGGCCTCTAGAATTCGATCAAATGCCGACCAACCCGTGCCTCTTTGATACAGATATTGAGAGAAAGGGCAATCACTGTGCATTGTAGCGCACAAGCCTCCGACAATCGCACAATGAGTTTGCCCAGTTCAGGGCACGGCCGCCCAACAAAATTCCTGCAGTCCTAGCCCTGCAAGCAGCCACATGCAGGTGAAGGGAAATTAACCACACAAGAAACCTCTTGCAAAGCATACCACTGACACACGGTATGAGCTTTAGCCCATGAAACCTGTAGAGACCTGTGTGGCCGCGACAATGTGCATGCGCTGTAGTTGGAAGGCTACATGCTCAGCAGCCGTTCTGTGGCTGTCGATTTGCTGTGCCTCACTGGAAACCCCGTAATTGTGCTATGATTGAACTGCTTCATGACCCTCAGTCCCCGCACGTCATTTGTGCATCAGCCAAACGGCAATTCTGGTCAGCCCCTGACGAGTTTCTGTTATTGATCTTGCCGCTTGCGCCCTGCTCCTCATGGTCCGCGTGTGCAGGCAGACAATGCTCCCTGCTCCTGCAAGAAGACCTTCTTACCACCATCTGGGATGAGAGCATGCTGGATACAGCAACCACACGAAGGTGAGCACAGAACAGGACCTCTCTCTGCAGAACTGGATACCACAAACGTGGTGGTGCCAGTAGCTGCCTGCACATGCATACCGCAAGGAGCAGGGAGCATGCATGAGGGCCTTGTGCCTGCTCCGCAACAACCCGGTTAAATGAGGTCACGTAGCTCAGCTGTTACCACACGTGACGCCTAACTAGGAGGTACCGAGTTCTATTCCCAGGTGGGGTAAGCAAATTACCTGTCATTCTAGGCGCTAGGGTGTCTTTAGGGACCACGCGTGCCAGAAGGGATTAATCATGGTTCCCTGCTGCCTGGGTGTTCTACCTCTGCCTCTACCTGAACAATTTGTCTCCTTGGCGGGTGCATTCCCCGGTGCATTCCAGTTTTGGTGTTTTGCTCTGCAGGTGATGCCCGTCTTTTGGGAGAGGAAGGTGGTCTGAAACTTCTGGTACAGACTCTGCAGCGTTGGAGAAACGATGTGCACATGCTGCCCCAGATATTGCGGTTGCTGGACTTGGTATTGGAGAGCGACCGGAGCTATCAGGCCACGTTCAAGATTGAAGGTTGGCGCCTTGCCCCTGATTTTCTTTCCACCCGAGGGGGGCGGCCGATTTGATTCCAGACCCCCCCCCCTCCCGACCCCTGCCCAAGTTTTCGAACACGTCCTTCTCCAAATTAAGATTTCGGGGAAAAGTGCTGGTGCCAAAGGCGCCGATTTTTTTTTTTTTGCCTCCTGAGTGGGTAGTTTCTTTTTTACCCTATGTGTCTATACTCAAAATACTAAGAATTTTGTGGAGAATTCAAAAAATGGGTGAAAAACACCAAAAAAAAATCGACCCTCGACTGGACCTCCGGGTTGGACCTTGGTTGATGGGAGATTGAGCTGATGGGCAAAAATTATCCTGAAAGTTTGTTTACCGGCCGACCCCCCCCCCCTAGACCCCAAAATTTTTTCGGACACGGTTGGGTGTCAAGATTCAAACAGGCCGCCCCCCTCGTTTCCACCCTCAACTAACACAGCAATTTCCCCAACAACCCCCAAAAAATCCTTGACAATCGTTCGCAACCTCCCGCAATGCTTAATGACTCTCACTTACCATCCAAGGCCTTCATTCTTCCACGGTGGTGCACCGTCCATTTTCCTCGACAGTGCGCCAAGCATAGTCGAGTCGCCGCTGCGGGAGTTAAGGGTTGTTGTGTACCTATAGTTCACTGTTGGATATTTGGAGTTGTGAAGGATAGTCGGCAAGCATTCGCTCCCCCGTACCCCCCCCCCGTACATCCCCCCCGTACCCCCCCCCCGTACCTCCATCCCGTACCCCCCCCCCGTACCTCCCCCCGTATCCCCCCCGTACCTCCCCCCCGTACTCCCCCGTACCCCCCCCCCCGGTGCCCCCCACGTAACCGTAGCTCGACGTGGAGGCCAGCCCCCGCACCTCCGCTTAGATTACAAGAATCCCGATGTGGCTACAGACCGCATGTTGTGTGCACCGCCTTGTGTGTGCACCGCCCTCTGTGTGTACCACCTTCTGTGTGTACCGCCTTGCCTGTGGCCCCTTAAATGACAAGACTCCTGCGGTGGCTACAGACCACCTTTTGTGAGCACCACCTTGTCTGTGTACCTCCTTCTGTGTGTACCGCCTTGCCCGTGGCCCCTTAAATAACAAGACTCTTGCGGTGGCTACAGACCAGCTTTTGTGCGCACCACCTTGTGTGTGTACCGCCTTCTGTGTGTACCGCCTTGCCCGTGGCCCCTAAATAACAAGACTCCTGCGGTGGCTACAGGCCGCCTTTTGTGTGCACGGCCTTGTGTGTGTACTGCCTTGCCTGTGGCCCCTTAAGTTACAAGACTCCTGCGGTGGCTGCAGGCCGCCTTTTGTGTGCACCGCCTTGTGTGTGTACCGCCTTGCCCGTGGCCCCTTAAATAACAAGACTCCTGCGGTGGCTACAGACCGCCCTTTGTGTGCACAGCCTTGTGTGTGTACCGCGTTCTATGTGTACCGCCTTGCCCGTGGCCCCTTAAATCACAAGACTCCTGCGGTGGCTACAGGCTGCCTTTTGTGCGCACCGCCTTGTGTGTGTACCGCCTTGTGTGTGTACCGCCTTGCCCGTGGCCCCTTAAATAACAAGACTTCTGCGGTGGCTACAGACCGCCCTTTGTGTGCACGGCCTTGTGTATGCACCGCCCTCTGTGTGCACCGCCTTGTGTGTGAACCGCCAAACCCCCCGTACCCCCCCCCCGTACCCCCCCGTACCTCCCCCCCGTACCTCCCCCCCGTACCCATCCGGTACCCCCCCCCGTACCTCGGAGGTACGGGGGGGGGGGGCGACTTCTTGCCGTATATGTGTCAACATTTTTTGCGGCAAACTTGCACTCAAGGCGAAGCGATGAATTGCGGTGTCTTTGTGCATGTTTTCTGTCCGTGTTGCATCCTAGACAATGTTATTTTATTGTACTGAGGTGGGTGACATTCAAATCAGACGCTATTGTAACATTGGGGTACTTTTTCAGAAAAAGGAAGCTGTCATTTCACCTTCACTTCACCTACACTTCACCTTCACTTCACCTTCCTAGTGAGGCTCATTGCAAGCTCACTGAAAGCTCACTGATGTTCACTGAAAGCTGATTTAAAAGTTCACCCAAAGCTCACTACAAGCTCATAGAAAGCGAAGTGCACACGTAATGCGCACGGTTCCACCTCCTCCCCTCTCCCAACCCTTCCCTCGCTCACATATTCACCCTCCGATCCCACATTCGCTTCTTGTTATTAGGCCCTTTTTGCACATCATGCAGCCCGCGGGCTTGCTGAACCACCATGTTTCTAAGGCATTTGAGACCCTCGTGAACCGGCCCCGTGCGCCATGTCCTCTTGATCAGGCATGGTACACGGGTACAATTTCATCGCACCTTAGCCCTTTGAAACGTTGGGCAGGGGAATTAAGCCCCCTACACACACACACACGTCATCCACATTCGGTTTCGGACAGGACCCAGTTGAGTAAAAACCGGATCGAATAGGCCAACCGAGTGCTGCGCCTGGCCCATCACAACCTCCAAGCAGTCCGGTTCCCCGAGGAAGAGGTCATAGACGACCTCCTTCGGCCAGCTGCCAGAAAGCTCGTCAAACAGGCTCGGGACCTTGCGGTAAACCTCATCGACACTAGTGATTTAGAGTATGGGTATATGGCCGATCTTGGGGTTGATGTGGTGAACCGCAAAAAGGGGGTGCTTCATGGGGCCCGGTGGGAAGCGTTGGGGTCGTGCACCATCACACCCGAGTGGTGCTTGCACATTCCCAACTATAGCCGTCAAGCCCTCTTCACCTCGTCGGAGAAGCACTTTTTTGTCGGGATGTAGCATCCCCGCGCCCTACATTTACCTGCGGCTCCAATTCACTCACACGAGTTGCCAACTCCAGGTTTGGAGTCTGATGACTCGTTGAGGGAGCTCGGCATCAGGATGCGTATCGGCATCGTGTCCCCCGAGGAGGCCTCACAATGGTACACCATTGTGCACGGCTCCTTGGAGCAACCCCCGGCTCAATGGGACGTCGCTTGGGATATGATCTCAAACACGCACACGTGCGAGGCTTGTTGGGCAGATCCCAAGCTGCCGCGCCGTTGGAGGACCTGTCCGGGCAAGTTGGCCACGGTGTTGGGGCGCAAGACGTGGAAGTGGGCCGCTGAGCTCCCCTCGGCCCATTGGCCCCCGATGCGCGACTTGCACGCCACCATGTGGTCATCCATCGCAATCGGGGAGGATTAAGGGGGACGAGGTTGATACGGAAGCGGGGAAGTAGACTTGGCACAGCAATGTTGATCGGTTGCCAACTATGTTTCCCCATCGCGGTGATTTGCCCCAGTAGCTTAGCATGATGCTAATCATTTCGGATAAGTATCATGTGGAGATGCATTTGGGAAATCACGTCGGAGAGCATACTAGTTTAGTCCGCCGGACCGTTATGTGTAAGCGTGGAAACATGTTTTTGCTTGCCTCCACAATTAGGCACAGAGATTTGTCTGTCTATCCGGGGGTCGAGAAGCAGGTGGTCCTCTTCGGTTTCCCAACCCCCGGCAAAAGGCACCGACGGGTGGATGTTGAGGGTTTCATGCTTAATCTTTTGCCAAGGACCAAGGCTGAACGAGCTCGTAATCTAGCTCGTAATTTGCCAGCACGGACCAACCGCCACAACCTTGTGAAATCCCACACTATGGTCTCTCGGTAGCCCTCAGTGACAGATGGCAAGCTTTTGTGGGCGTGCCCCGTCAAGATCATTTTGAGAGCTAGTTGGCACCTGTTAATGCTTATAGGGTGTGATGCCCATACCATCCTCCGTTTGTGAGTCCACCCCCCACCGATGCCCAGGATCCGATGGCCACCCTGTTTCTGTAGTTAGGGGACTTGGTGTGGCTTCGTGGGCCTTTTTGGCTCCAATTGGAGAGTCCTTTTGGCAAGCAAGCCCACCTTCTGCAGAGGCACTGGGCCCTGCTGCACCGCCCCCTCTCAACTGCAGAGGCGATGGATTCCAGCTTCGCATAGCACAGTGGCCCCGAGAAGCGGCGCACGATGCATGGGATAACGAGAAGCTGCTTTTCATTAAATGCCGCCGCGACAACAAGGTATGCACAACAATTTTGGCCGTCTTCTTAGGTCAGCTCTGTGGGCCTTGGGTCGGACCCAAAAAGGGTGATCTTGAAATGTCTGTTTTGACCATGGAAATGTGACCCGTTGTTCTCTAGATTTGAGACACCACCAATGTGCCATCCAAGTTTGATGATGTGCACAACATCACCAAGACACACCATTTTTATTGTCAAGGAGTTTCATGCGCTATGCAAAGCGCTCCGAAGCCCCACTGTCCAATTCAGCCCGTCATCCACAACAATTTCAGCCGCAGCGCTCTGCAAAGCGCTCCGTGGTTGATCTCTCTTTGGGCAACCCGCTTACATTTCACTCATTTTTCGTGTGTTTCCGGCTCATTGCGCTATGCAAAGAGGAACGAACCTACCAATTCCAAATAACACCACCATTTCATGTGATTCTTTGTCCATGGGCTCTGCAGAGCGCTCCGGTGAGCGAACAACCGGTTTTTAGTCGAGCATCCGAGCTATTGATACACCGATACAATTTATCAATGGTTATCAAGATGTTGGACGTTTATGTGATGGTTGGAGGCTTCGTTTTACTGCAAAAGAAGGTATGATGTATTTCTCCATTTCTACTTTCTTTCTCTCCGTGGTTGGTAGGGGGACTGTGAGTGGGCCATCGGTTTGGCCTCGCTTGTGGTGTTTTTGGTTTGTTGCGCTCTACTGGGCACATTTTTGTAGCTTTGTAGGAATGCAACGCAAATTTTTATGTTTTTTTATTGTTGCGCTCTGCAGAGTGCATCTCATGGAAACTGAACCAAAAAGCTGGTTAGAATTGGTCTTTTGGAGTTGGTTGCGCTCTGCAGAGCGCAAATTATTCAAGCTTCTACATGTCGGGACTCACTTCTCTTTGTATGTTGCTTATCTTTCAAAGTTTTTGCTGCCTACTTGCCTTTGGTGAGTTTCCGCCTCTCTATAGTGTCTATGGTGTCTTTTTAGGTTTTACAAACACAAGGGATGCCTCAGTGTTCCAAGCCTTCATGTAGGAGGGAGAGTGCATTCATGTTTGGCTATTATGTAGCATGTTTGTTCCCATGGGGGTACGTTGCAGTTCGTTGAGTTTTTCATTTAAATAAGGGCAGACGAACGGCATTACCGGATTGTTGGGGACGCCCGACAAATGTTGACAGCTATGAAGGTAACCGGTCAAGGGCGGCAGTGGTTAGCCCACCTCTGTGAGGCATCATATAGTTTGTATTGTGTATTGTACCCATGCAAACCCCGTTCCAAACGTACTTGTAGCCAGGCAGGTGTTCTTATGTCTCATGACGCAAGCTTGCATATTCCGGCGCGTGTTTGTACATTGCCCCCAGCCTTTCCCACTAAGCAGCATATGTTGCCGCTCTTAGGATGGACAAAGTTGCAGCTAGCCTTGCATCACTCCGGTTTTACAGCTGTTTTAGGAAACATTGGCTACCTACCCCCTCGAAGGTTGATGCCTCCTTAAGTGGCTCTGGTTTCGGAGTTCTACCTTTACAACGGGAACCGCATGTTTTCCTTGGTTTCCCAGAACTCACTGATGTTATATATATATATATATATATATATATATATATATATATATATATATATATATATATATATATATATATATATATATATATATATATATATATATATATATATATATATATATATATATATATATATATATATATATATATATATATATATATATATATATATATATATATATATATATATGATGATACAACTCCTGACATTGCCACATCCATTATCCGTTCACACACCATTTTGCTTTGTATCACGCAAATTGTTTCCTTGGTTTCCCACAACTCACTGATGTTATATATATATATATATATATATGTATATGATGATACAACTCCTGACATTGCCACATCCATTATCCGTTCACACACCATTTTGCTTTGTATCACGCAAATTGCCCTATAGGGCTCCCTCACTCCGAAAGATGTGAGGTGCCCAGATGATCTAAAGCGTCAAGGTGTTGAAAGTGTGCAATGGAAACCCCTCCTCTTGTCCCCCCTAGTGAGAGGCACTCAATGTGATCTTCAGACTTTTTTGCGCTTGGTAGTCAACCTGCAACGTAGGTCCACCAGAGTTCTTCAACTGTTGGTCGACATGAAGATTTTTTATCCAGGGGCCAAATTCCTATATTCGACTACGTACGACGTTTACTAGTTGGGATACATTCTTCGTTACCGTCCTATATTGTACAATGTTTTGCATTGATACCCGAGGTTCCGGTCCTTGGTGCCGGGCCTGGTTCCATGAAATTTTGTGGGCTTCTTGCGTGATCCACTCTACAAACAACATGTGCAAGATCTTTTCGTCAAAACAGTTCATACACTTGCCGGTCCCGTGGATGTGAATGTGGAAACTGTGCGTGGCATGAATTTTTGTCCACGGTACACACATGGGCAAGTGGCGACTACGAGAGCGAAAAAATTTTTAGGCAACACCCCATTCCACGGTGACACCATTGCAAAGCCCCCACCTGTGCCTCGTCCCCCCCCCCCCCAGCCCCACCAGGCCCAGAAGCTGCCCTTGTGGGTATACCAGATGAAGACCAAGGGGATGATAGTGAGTATGCGGGTGATGACTTTGATGCAATGGTGGACCAGTGCAGAGTTATCTCCATTTCAAACTCAAATTGGCAAGTGGACAGGGATTTTGCATGTTCAGAGGAGGATATTTCATTTGTGCTTGAATGTTCTAATGCCGAGTGCTGAACTAAGATCTTTCATCCAATGTCTCCGACACCCATGGTTCCCTACGTTTCCTGTATTTTCGTGAGTCCATTTTCCAATTCATGGATGGCAAGTCAGCCCCGTTTTGGCCCAATCACTGTGATGATACCTATGCCAACCTGAGCTAGGCCCTCGAAGCGTGTATGACCCCCTCCCAAGGCACAAAGCATAAGGACCTTGCCATGAAGGCTGGGAACATTGAGACTATTAGCAACGCGATGGTGAAGAACACAATATCCGAACCGGTGGAGCCCAAGCAAATCAAAATCCTTATCCAGAAGCTACGCTGAAATCTCAACGGCGAGCATGGACAGGCCAAGAAGACGGATCCTCAAATGGTAAAGGCACGCTTGGCAAGTATGAAGAAACATGCACCTCACCGCCATCCGGACCGTATTTTTTGGCGCTCACAAGGTATTCTTTGTAGTCAAATACAACCTATCTTCCGAGTTGCGCTCTAAAGAGCTCATTGTGCGTCATTCATCAATATTTGATAGCTAAATACGATTGGTTGTCCGATTTACGCCCTACAAAGCGCATTTGTCCCAAGCGGCCGCTTTCTGTGATAGCAAACATCTTTGACGCGATTGCGCTCCAACATCTGACCTCTGTGGCTGGCGAGTGGTTGGAAGGAACTAATGTCAAAGAGGAAGAGGGAACCCCCGTTGCTGTACGTGATGGCAGATGTGGTGCGGACGTAAACAATTGTGGGCATACTTGAGCTGATCAGCTGGGATTCCAATGCGCAACGGCGGTCCGTGGCTGGCATGGATCTATATATCTAGATCTATACATGTACATATGCATATACATATATCTATATATTACTACACCCCTCTCCCCTTAAATTTAGCTAACAAGCAAGCAACAAGCACGTCACCATTCCGTTTTGGCCATTGCACCTTCCCAACGCCCCGGAGTTGACTCTACTTTAGCCATCCCAGAGCCTAGGTGGTGGCCTTGCCACATCCAAGTTTTGAGCCAAAAACTCACCGGTGGCGGCCCGGGGCGGTGGCGCCAAGTCGGGACGTGCCCTTCCAAATGTGCGGCGTTTAGAGCCAAAAACAGCCATTTTTCGCCGAAAATAGCCCCCCAACCCGGGCGAAACACCCTAACGAAAGAAAACGGTGGCTACATTACACGTGCGGCTTGACTTCACCGTGTCAAAGAGCCCTCTAGTGCCCTTCAGCTCCCGTCCGAGAAAGGGCCCAAAAAGGCACCAAAAAGCCCCAAAATCTGCGCGATGTGCACCAACACCCAGAAACCAAGCATGGGCCGTATCTTGGGCTACGTTGCTCAAAATCCGATTCCGAGGGCACCTAGTCCACCCGCAACCCCCCACTTTTTTGTGGTTTCCAAGCCTCAGATTCGCCCAACGAGACGCGTAGACCCCCGTACTAGTGGCCACTTGGTGGAGCCGGAGGGCAGCGCGGCCCGCGCACGGTGGTGGCCAACGGTGGGTCCACCGGGGTCCCCAAGGCGAAAAAAAAGATCCTTTTCTCAAGTTGTTCCTTGACCACTTGGCATGCTCAAACAACTGTTTTTAGCCCGTTTTGAGCCCGTGGTGACGCGTTTTGGGCCATGGAAAATCCCAAAATGCCTTGAAAATGGGCCGTTCTAGAACCAAAAATGGGTCAAAAATAGGTGAAAAACGCGTTTTTGCAAAGGTGATCCTGGACCATTTGGCATGCTCAAACAAGTGTTTTCAGCCCATTTTCAGCCTGTGGTGATGTGTTTTGCCCCTAGGAAAATCCCAATATGCCTTGAAAAGGGGCCGTTTTGGAACCAAAAATGGGTCAAAAATGGGTCAAGAACGCGTTGTTTCAAAAGTGATCCTGGACCCTTCGGGATGCTCAGACAAGTGTTCTTAGCCCATTTTGGGCCCATTGGGATGGGTTTTGGCCCATGGAAAATCCCAATATGTCTTGAAAAGGGGCCATTTGGGGAGCAAAAATGGGTGAAAAATGGGTCAACTCCACGTTTTACCAAAAGTGACCCTGGACCACTGGGGGTGCATGAACAAGTGTTTTGAGCCCATTTTGAGCCCATTTTGATCGAGTTTAGCACCTTCTGCCACATGTATGCACCAAGCTGTACCCTTCGCACGCACCCTAAAGACACATGGTGGTGCCACTCGGAGTTGGGGAGAGGGATGTGTATTAAAAGATATATATATATATATATATATATGTATGTATGTATATATATTACTACACCCCTCTCCCTTAAATCTAGCTAGCAAGCAACAACAAGCAAGCAAGCACGTCACCATTCCGTTTTGGCCATTGCGCCACCTCATCGCTCCGGGCTCCACTTTACTCTAGGCATCCTACAGCCTGGGTGGTGCCCTTGCCACATCCAAGTTTTGAGCCCAAAACTCACCGGTGGCGCCCCGGGGCGTGGGTGCCAAGTGGGGAGGTCCCAAAATTGCGCATCTTTTGCCCCAAAACAGTCTTTTTTGGTCCAAAACGGCCCTAAAGCCCAGTGAAAACGGCCAAACGAAGGCAAACGGTACGTACACTCCACCTGCGCCTTGATTACCCCGTGACCAAGAGCCCTTTTTTGCCCTCTAGCTCCACGATATGTCCGAGAAACGGCCCACAAATGGCTCAAAATGGCCTAAATGTGCGCTGTTTGTGTCAAACAGCCCTAAAACCAAGAAGGGGCCGTATCTTGGGCTACGTGGCTCGAAACCGAATTCTGAGTGCACCTAGTCCCGCAACCCCCCACTTTTTGTGGTTTCCAAGCCTCAGAATCCTTTAACGAGACGCTTAGACCCCAATACCAGTGGTCATTTGGTGGAGCCGGAGGGCAACCCAACGCGCGCACGGTTGGGGCCAACGGTGGGTCCACCGTGGTCCCCTGGGGCGAAAAAAAGATTTTTTTCAAGGTTGTTCGTAGACCACTTGGGATGCTCAAACAAGTATTTTTAGGCCGGTTTGAGCCCGTGGTGGCCCGTTTTCGCCGAAAGTGGCAAAATGCCTTGAAAATGGGCGCTTTTGGAGCGGAAACTAGGTCAAAAGGGATTCAAAAATGTGTTTTTCCAAAACCGATCTTGGACCATTTGGGGTGCACAAACAAGTGAAATGAGGTGATTTAGGGCCCGTTTTGAGCCATTTTGGCCCGCTCAAAGCCCCAAAAAGCCATGAAAATTGGCACACACACCACTTGCGTTTTCTGAAAGTAATGTGCTAACCCCCCCCCTACCTACCTTCGGCCATTTTTTTTGGCAAATGTGTAGAAAGTGTCCCAAGTAGCCACTCTTGGTCTTAGGCTCTTCCCAAAAAAGTGTTCCAAGTAGCCACTCTTGGTCTTAGGCCCTTCCGTAGAAAGTGTTCCAAGTAGCCGCTCTTGGTCCTAGGCCCATCCCTAGAAAGTCTTCCCTGTTTGCAACAAGTGCAACATGTTGTAGGCCCTTTCCTTCCCTTCCCCTCCGTTCCTCGCATCTGTTTTTGGGGGGAGAAGGGTTGTGCAAGTGGGGTGTAAGCGGGGAGGGGTGATGTACCTTCATGGCGGTGGGGTCCGAAGCCACTGCCCCGAGTTGCTATGGCCACACGTCCGCACTTGCCTTCCAACCCCCCCTATATATGTGTGTCTATTGTAAAACTAACCCCTTTTCCGCCTCAGGAGCCACCCTCTTGAGGTTCGCAGTACGGCTGCGAATACCCAAGCCGATGCTACCCTCCCCTGTATTGGGGTGAGGGGCGGGGCGAACCGTCGGATCACACGTGGGCCGCATAGCCAACCGTTCGGAGGTGCCCGACAAAGGTGGTGGATTTCGGTCCACCAAGGGGGGGGGCACACCTCTCTGCTTTTGCCTATTCCACACACAACAAGTCATGGTGAGAAACACATTTGCCTTTCTTTTGGGTCACCTCCAACCAATAGCCAC
This sequence comes from Eutreptiella sp. 'Long Island Sound 2002', assembly GCA_964036045.1. Classification (NCBI taxonomy): domain Eukaryota; phylum Euglenozoa; class Euglenophyceae; order Eutreptiales; family Eutreptiaceae; genus Eutreptiella; species Eutreptiella sp. 'Long Island Sound 2002'. The sequence continues at coordinate 82,995,005 of OZ038382.1, read as the reverse complement.
AAGCGGCTTGGGAGAGGGGTGTAGATTAAGGGATCTCTCTCTCTCTCTCTCTCTCTCTCTCTCTCTCTCTCTCCCTCTCGGGAACATTCATAGCCTGCCAACTTTCTGGGTTTTGGCCCTTTTTAGCACTTTCTACACCTTTTGCTTCCGTCTGCAAACATGTCATCACCCTGGGGGGGGGGGGTATGTGTATACTTTTTGAAATTTGCAAGAAAACGCCGTTTCAGAAATGTATGGGTTTGGGGGCGAGGGGTGGACATTTTTCAGCGCAGCACAACACATGGGACGGTGCAAACAAACACGGCACGGCACCGTTTATCCATTTTCATTCGGAATCACTGTCACTGTTAGCATTGCTTTTTTACGGTAGGGTCGGGTGTGCTGCCAAAATCCAGCCACGTTTTTCTCCACATCAATGTGAATGAATGTGGCCAGAAATTCTTGCTGCGATGCCTTGGTGGGGTGCGTCTTTGGATCCCAAAACTGGGCAGCAAAAGTGGTGGCCTCAACGGTCATCAGAATGTCATGCTCCTTGTGGGAGCATGCGAGTGGCTGTGAGCGGGAGGTACGGGGCTTTTTTGCCCCCCTACCAGGCTCATGCCGAGCAACCTGCACCCACCTTAGACCCCCATAGCGAGCGCTGTTGCGCGACAAACGCTTTTGTCGTGCTTCCGGGGAAGCAATAGCCCGTGGCGTGCATTTGTATGAAGACATGGCAGCTGCCTGTTCACAAAAAGAGGCAGCAAACAACACAAGCATCGTCCAAAATTGACGAAAATATGTGACGTGTTGTCAGTCCAGCATGCAGACTTGGGGTATTCCAAATAGCCTTGTTCAAGGGCTTTCCGAATATACCCCACGTACCTCTACCTCCGGAACACTCAGTTGGCACAAATGAGGCAACAATGGCACCAACCCCCGAAAACCCAGAAAGTTGGGAGGTTCGGCACCGTTCCCAAGAGAGAGAGAGAGAGAGAGAGAGAGAGAGAGAGAGAGAGAGAGATATCCTCTAATCTACACCCCTCTCCCCAAGTCCACGTGGCTCTACCATACAACTCTAAGGTACGTGCGAAGGGTGAAACTTGATGCATACATGTGGCAGAAGGGGCTAAACTCCGTCAAAACATCCGCAAAATGGGCTCAATTCACGTCTTTGTGCACCCCCAATGGTCCAGGATCACTTTTGGAAAAACACATTTTTGACCCGTTTTTGACCCATTTTTGCTCCCAAGGCGGCCCCTTTTGAAGGCATTTTGGGATTTTCCATGGGCCAAAACGCGTCACGAGGGCTCAAAATGGGCACGAAACACTTGTTTGAGCATGCCAAACGGTCGAGGATCACTTTTGGAAAAACACGTTTTTGACCCATTTTTGACCCATTTTTGGTGTTGTAACGGCCCATTTTCAAGGCACTTTGCAATTTTCCATGGCCCAGAACGCGCCACCACAGTCTCAAAACGGCCTGAAATCACTTGTTTGAGCATCCCTAGTGGTCTAGGTACAACTTTGAAAGAAAATATTTTTTCGCCCCGGGGACCACGGTGGACCCACCGTTGGCCCCAACTGTGCCCGGGCCGGGCTCCCCTCTAGCTCCACCAAGTGACCACTGGTACGGGGGTCTAGGCGTCTCGTTGGGCGATTCTGAGGCTTGGAAAGCACAACAAGTGGGGGGTTGCGGGCGGAATCGGTGCCCTCGGAATTCGGTTTTGAGCCACATAGCCCAAGATACGGCCCGTGCTTGGTTTCGGGGTGTCGGTGCAGATTGTGCACATTTTGGGGCTTTTTGGCGCCTTTTTGGGCCGTTTCTCGGACATATTGTGGAGTTGAAGGGCACTAGAGGGCTCTTTGACACGTTGAAGTCAAGCCGCACATGGGGTGTAGCCACCGTTTCCCTTTGTTTGGGCGTTTCGCCCGGGTATGGGGGCCATTTTGGGCGAAAAATGGCTGCTTTTGGCCCAAAACCGTGCAAATTTGGGAGGGCACCTCCCCACTTGGCGCCACCGCCCCGGGCCGCCACCGGTGAGTTTCTGGCTTAAAACTTAGATTTCGCAAGGCCACCACCTAGGCTCCAAGATGGCTACATGGGCAAAAGCTCCGAAGCGTTGGGACGGAGCAGTGGCCAAAACGGCATGGAGACGTGCTTGTTGCTTGTTGCTTGTTGCTTGTTGGCTAAATTTCAGGGGATAGGGGTGTAGTAATATGGGTGTTGGACCGGGCGGTGGGGGGGGGCTAAACCCCCCTGTTTGTTGAACTAGCGGCCAATTTTCTAGAAATCGGGTGGAGACACCCCGTGTGTGGTACCTTTTTTGGTGGTGCATGTACCTTTCCCTATTTTGAACGTGGGGAACCCAAAAAAAAAACAAAGAGGTCCCGTTGCTTGTTGAAACGGTGGCGAGGCTGTACGGGTTGGGAAAGTTGGACGCTTCTGCCTGAATCTGTAAAATCTAGCTGCCCGGTTGCTTGCTAGTTTGCTGTGTACTTAGCTTGTGCCCTTAATTTCTCAAACATATCGTTTCGTTGGCAACAAAAAGCTGAAGGGGTAAATTGATGCGTCTCGATATGCCGATTGCGAAAATTTGGGTGTTTCCTTGTAACTCCATAATATGTCGAAGCCATGCACAAAACATGTGCAGGCACTGATGGACTGGAACTGACACCTTTCGATAAAGATGAGGACACACCCTCGTGAGAGAAAACGGACCATTGCTTGAGTTTAGCACCTTGTTGCATCGTTCCTCTTGCATTTTTTAACTCTGTACATCAAAATACATCAGTATACTTTCTATGGTTTTTGGTTGTAGTGACGATATGTTGAAACTATCCCCCGTTCTCTCCCAAACCCCAGTTGGTGACTTGTGTATTCTGCATAGACAGCCCAAAATCTTGGAAGCGTCCGACTTCCGCCATTATTTCCGAAAAAATATTGTCTCCCACCCCCCACCCACATACCTACACCCATACATATCCGAAAAGCCCTTTTCCAGGGAGATGTCGAAAAGGTACCACCCCCCCCCCCCCCCCCTACGGAACAACATTTTTTTTCGAAATTCAGCCCACACTGCAAAACCTTGGCTAGTTCAACGAATAAACCCCCCCCTGTCCAACACCCATATACTACTACACCCCTCTCCCCTTAAATCTAGCTAACAAGCAAGCAAGCAACAACAAGCAAGCAAGCAGGCAAGCAAGCAAGCAAGCAAGCACTTCTCCTTTCTGTTTTGGCCATTGCTCCGCCTCATCGCTCCGGGCTCTACTATACTCTAGCCATCCTACAGCCTAGGTGGTGCCCTTGCCAAATCCAAGTTTTGAGCCAAAGACTCACCGGTGGCGCCCCGGGGCGGGGGGCGCCAAGTCGGGAGGTGCCCTCCCAAAACTGCGCATTTTGTGCCCCAAAACAGCCTTTTTTGGCCCAAAACAGCCCCGAAACCCACTTAAAACGGCCAAACGAAGGCAAACGGTTCCTAAACTCCACGTGCGCCCCGATTCCCCTGTGACCGAGAGACCTTTCTTGCCCTCTAGCTCCACGACCCGTCCGAGACACGGCCCACAAATGGCTCAAAATGGCCTGAATGTGCGCTGGTTGTGTCAAACAGCCCCAAAACCAAGAAGGGGCCGTATCTTGGTGCACGTGGGTCGAAACCGAATTCCAAGTGCACCCAGTCCCACAACCCCCCACTTTTTGTGATTTCCAAGCCTCAGCATCGCCCAACGAGATGCCTAGGCCCCCGTACCAGTGGTCACTTGGTGGAGCCGGAGGGCAACCCAGCCCGGGCACAGTTGGGGTGCGCGCCGGAAAAAAAGTTTTTTGAAGTTGTTATTTGACCACTTGGCATGCTCAAACAAGTGTTTTTAGGGCGTTTGCCCGTGGTGGCGCGGTTTGGGCCATGGAAAATCCCAAAATGCCTTGAAAATGGGCCGTTTCAAGACCAAAAATGGGTCAAAAATAGGTGAAAAACGCGTTTTTCTAGAAGTGATCCTGGACCATTTGGCATGCTGAAACAAGTGTTTTTAGCCCGTTTCCAGACCGTGGTGGCGCATTTTGGCCCATGGAAAATCCCAAAATGCTTTGAAAGTGGGTCTCTTTAGGACCAAAAATGGGTCAAAAATCGGTCAAAACGACATTTTTCGAAAATTGATCCTGGACCATTTGGGATGCTCAGACCAGTGTTTTTAGGCCATTTTGCGTCCGTTGGGAAGGGTTTTGGCCCATGGAAAATCCCAATATGCCTGGAACAGGTGCCGTTTTGGGAGCAAAAATGGGTGAAAAATGTGTCAACAACGCGTTTCTCCAAAAGTGACCCTGCACCATTGGGGGTGCACGAACAAGTGTTTTGAGCCCATTTTGAGCCCGTTGTGATCGATTTTAGCCCCCTCCGCCACATGTATGCACCAAGTCGTACCCTTCGCACGTACCTTAGAGCCGTATGGTGGAGCCACCGAGAGGTGGGGAGAGGGGTGTAGAGTAGAGGATATATATGTATATGTGTGTGTGTGTGTTTGTGTGTGTGTGTGTGTGTGTGTGTGTGTGTTTGTGTGGCATAACCCGACAGGCCCCCCCCCCCCCACGCCTAATCACTTGGGAAGGATTGGGGGGTAAGTAAGGACGACACCCCCTATTTCAAAGGTCGGGAACACGAATAAACACCTTTGAGAAGGTTTTTGGATGCTTGGGGTGGAGCATTTGGCCGGCAGCCAAGGGGCTTGGCGGGGCGGGTGACGGTGAAACCCTCAACGGCTACCTGGTACGAGCTCTCCTACCCAGGGTCATACACCCCCCCCAAAATGGATTTCCATTGGGGACCGCACTCCAACTTGCGCCCGGATCGCTGCAGCTTCAGCCACCCCCTTTCCTCCCAGTGGAGGAAGCACAGTTCCCAATGGGACCCCCGCATCAAGGCCCCCGGTGGGACCGCAAAAACTTTCGCTTGCGTCAAATCCTCGGCACCAATGTGTTTGTGGATGGGGGATAGGGGTTTTCCCAGCAGGGGTTTCCATGTCCATGCCCCCCCTGTGTGCCGCTAGGCCCCCCCCGCACCCTTGTTGCGGATGCGGTGCCGCAAAAGGCGGCGAAATGCCCAGCGCAGAGTGATGTAAGTCACCTCGGGGCTCGAAATAAGGAGGGCATCGGGGGAGTACCCACTGTCTAGCGCTCCCTGCACCTGCAGGAGGGTCAGCACATTGCGCTCGTTGTCGTGGCTAAGGCCCCATGCATGGCCGGCCTTTCCCCTCGACCACAAGGTCACAAACAAAACCCCATGCCCCCCCCACCCCATGCGTCCTCCACTGCCAGGTCCTCCATCTCAGGGATCCCAATCCCTCTTGCAAGAGGATTCGACGGGGGGGGCTTCTTTTTTTCGACGGCTCAATTGAATGAACACCCCGACTGAGCCGTCACTGAGCTATCATTGAGCCGGCTCACTTAGCTCTCACTTAGCTCTCACTTAGCTCTCACTGAGTGCGCCAAATGGCTCACTGAGCGCTCAGTGAGGGCTAATTGGGGGCTCACTCAGGGCTCACTCAGGAGTTTCTCCCCCTTTCCTCCCTCTCTTCTCACCCTTGCTGGCCCACACTTCACCCTTTTCACACCAACATCGGTCCGCAGTTCTCACCATGTCTTTTCTGCAAGAACTTGAGCGTGCATGCACACATACATACTTGCATACGTGTACCCGTAGCGACAAACACACAAACATCCAAACACACACACTTCGTCAGGGACACAAATATCCTAACACATACACACACATACACCATACACACGTCCACACACACATGCACATGCACAAATTGACAGCCACATTCATTCTTTTGTGCCATTATCTTGCGTGTACATAAACACATGGCCACATTGAACCATGTGAAGTGAAGGGCTAGGGAGAGATGATTATGGGGTTGGGGTTCGGGGATATGCACCTAACCATTTGCGAGGGTGTTCCTTGTTGCCTCATGACAATGGCACCCCCCCTCACACACCCACAAAAGCGCGCGCGCCATGAAGCACAAATAGGGCACAGAGGATATTGCTCGCTTTTGTGAGGTTCATCATACAACCATCTTGACCTGCACCATGACACATTGATCCCCCTCCTTATCCCCTCCCGTCCCCTTTTGCCATGCCTCATCCCCCGCTTACCCCATGCACGCTGTAATGCACACTGCACACTATGTCATGCACACTGCACACTGTGCATTACAAATTGCACACTGCACGCTGTCATGCACACTACACACTGTGTATTGCACACTGCACACTGCACACGGTGTGTTACAAATTGCACACTGCACATTGTAATGCACACTGCACACAGTGTATTGCACACTGCAGACTGCACACTATGTATTGCACAGTGCACACTGCATACTGTGTATTGCACACTGCACACTGCACACTGTGTGTTACAAACTGCACACTGCACACTGTAATGCACACTGCACACTGTGTAATACACTCTGCACACTGTGTATTGCACACCGCACACTGCACGCTGTGTATTGCACACTGCACACTGCACGCTGTGGGTTGTGTGCACTACACAGGGTGTAGTATGCCGTGTGTGATGTAATCCACACTGCACATTGTGTAATGCACACTGCACACTATTCCATGCACACTACACGCTGCACCCCGTGCATTGCACATTGGGTATTTCACAGTTCACCGTGTGCGGTGTGCAATACCCAGTGTGCATTACACAGGGTGCGGTGTGCATTACAGTGTGCAGTGTGCAATTTGTAATGCAAACTGTGCAGTGTGCAGTGTGCAATACACAGTGTGCAGTGTGTATTACAGCGTGCAGTGTGCAAGACAGTATGTGCAGTGTGCAATACACAGTGTGCAGTGTGTAGTGCGCAGTACACAATGTGCAGTGCGCAGTGTACACTGCGCACTGCACACTGTGTACTGCACACTGCACACTGTGTCATGCACACTGCACACCGTACAGTGCAAGCGTTCGGGCGCTCAGTGTGCAGTGTGCAATACACAGTGTGCAGTGTGCATTACAGTGTGCAGTGTGCATTACAGTGTGCAGTGTGCAATTTGTAACACAGAGTGTGTAATGTGCAGTGTGCAATACACAGTATGCAGTGTGCAATGTGCAATACACAGTGTGCAGTGACAGTGTGCAGTGACAATGGACCATGAGTGAGCCCTCACTGAGCGCTTACTGAGCCATTTGGCGCGCTCACTGAGCGCTCACTGCGCCGTTTCGCGCGCTCACTGAGCGCGCCAAATGGCGCAGTGAGCGCTCAATGAGCGCGCCAAGTGGCTCACTGAGCGCTCAGTCAGGGCTCACTCATGGTTCACTGTCACGGTACACTGTCCATGTGCACTGTCACTGTGCACTGTCCATGTACACTGTCAATGCTGTCACTATCTACTGTCACTGTACATGGTACACTGTATTTTGGCACTGTACGCTATCACTGCACACTTCACACCGCCACTGCACAAAATCACTATACACTGTCACTGTACATTGTCACTGTACACTTTACAATGTCACTGTACACTGTACATTGTGGACTGTACTCTGTACACTGTACTCCCCAAGGTCTCATAGAATGTATCCCCACACACAGTACGTCCCCCACAACGCCCAAGACTCTATACTAGCACTCTACACTGTCACTCTACACTCACTGTATTCTCTCACTGTACACTGTCATTGTACACTGTCACTGTACACTGTCATTGTAAACTTGGTGCGGGTTTTTTGGGAGGGGGTGGATGGTAATTTGAGTTCCCCTCTTTGCAACCCTTTAACCCCCCCCCCCCCCCCCAGCTACAGCCACAACCCAAAGAACAGCTGCAGCCACAGTGAAAGCGGCAACTGCAGCCTTCGCCACAGCCAGGGCCGCACACACTGACACAACCACAACCAAATCCACACACAACACAGAAACACACCCACACCCACACCCACACCCACACCCACACCCACACCCACACCCACACCCACACCCACACCCACGGCCGCAACCACAGCCACTACCATAACCACACCCACAACGAGAGCTACCACAACGGCCATAGCAACAACCGCACGCAAGCCTAGAACCACAGCCACAACGACAAACACAACCATACTTGCATCTGCAGCCACAAACACAATGTTATGCGCACACAATCAAAGCCTATGCCACACAACACCAAAACCAAACACAACATCCAAAACAACAGCTGCAACACACACACACACACACACACACCTGCGCGCACACACATTCACGAATACACATACACACACGAACCTAGGCAACCAGAAACCAAAGAATGCAATCACACACTCGCAAACACTCACGCACAAAGACACTTTCACCCACGCATCGATCCATGCAACCCCCCCCCCACACACACACAAGCAGACATACAAACACACTAAATGAGAGAAACCAAGAACGAACAAACCATCTACATTTGCGCACATGCGCATGGGCACAACTACACACGCACGCAAGCACGCACACACACACCCACACACATAATAGCACAACATACCTGCAAAGGTCATCGTCCTTGCCGCCACCATCATGCATGTGCTGCCACGGCCAAAAAATACGAAAGGCAGGACAAGGGGACGGGGCAGGCAAGAGAACAGAAGGGCTACGCACGAGGGAAGCGGGGGAACGCACCATAGCGAAAGGGGAGGGGAGGGGATAAGGAGCGAGGGGGATCGATGTTTCATGGTGTAGGTCAAGATGGTTGGATGACGAACCTCACAAAAGCGAGCAATGTCCTTTGTGCCCTACTTGTGCTTCATGGTGTGTGTGTGTGTGTGTATGGGGTGGGTGGGTGCCATTTTCATGAGGCAACAAGGAACACCCTCGCAAATGGCTAGGTTCATATCCTATAACTCCAACCCCGTAACCATCTCTCCCTAGCCCTTCACTTCACATGGTTCAATGTGGCCATGTGTTTATGTACACGCAAGATAATTGCACACAAGAATGAATGTGGTTGTCAATTTGTGCATGTGCATGTGTGTGTGGACGTGTGTATGGGTGTATGTATGTGTATGTGTTTGGATATTTGTGTCCTTGACCAAGTGTGTGTGTTTGGATGTGTGTGTGTGTGTTTTTCGCCACGGGTACATGTATGCAAGTATGTATGTGTGCATGCACGCTGAAGTTCTTGGAGACACGACATGGTGAGAACTGCGGACCGATGTTGGTGTGAAAAGGGTGAAGTGTGGGCCAGCAAGGGTGGGAAGAGAGGGCGGAAAGGAGGAGAAACTCCTGAGTGAGCCCTGAGTGAGCCCCCCATTAGCCCTCACTGAGCGCTCAGTGAGCGCTTACTGAGCCATTTGGCGCTCTCAGTGAGAGCTAAGTGAGAGCTAAGTGAGAGCTAAGTGAGCCGGCTCAGTGACGGCTCAAGGACGGCTCAGTCGGGCACTCAATCAATTGAGCCGTCGCCAAAGAAACTACCCCCACCTTTGAACCTTGACCAAATGAGTATCTAAAACTTCTAAAAAAAGTAAATGCACATTACCTAGCATGCAAAAAGCACAACAAACAAGCACAAAGACATCGCAAGGCACAACTAAGCCCCAATTGAGCCCCAACTTCACATTTCCACTTAGCCACCAGTGAGCCGCAGGTACAATCTGTTTCGAGGAGCAACCAATAGTCCGACGCCGACCCCCGCAGCAGTGTTCCCGAAACGCAGCAGCAACAAGTCGGCACGAAGGGCGTTGCATAACCAGAACTGGCGAGTACAAAGTGCGTAGCAATTTTCGCAGCCCCACAACCGCTTGCCACGTGGGGTCCTCCTCGACGTATGCAAGCACGGGCGCAACCTGCTCCTAGGCCCAGAACCGGTTGTGGGCCTCCTCCTCGTCCGGCGCGTTGTGCGGTGCCAACCGCACACCACACCGGTTGCGGTACAGAATTTTTTGTACCTCCCCTGCACCCTCAGGCGGACGATTTCCCGTCTGGGCCTCCACGAAAGCCACAAAAAGCCTCCTGAAGGCCATGGAACAGTGCAAAATGCACAGAAATACCAGGTGTCTGCCCATGACCAGCAGCGGCACGCCGGTGCATCCTGCCGCATCCAAAGTTTTGCCGGTCACCTGATACCGACGAAGATTGATGGCATCCGACTCGGTTGTCCTCCGAGCAGCGGCGCCATTCCACCGCTTGGCCGTATTGTCCCGCGCGACCTCATTGAAAATACTCCCCACTTGGGGAGCTACGCGGATGCCTAGCAGCCGTTGGAGCCACGGTTGGTCTTCACCAATGAGGACCGCTGCGGGCCCCCGGCTGTTGCACCAGTGAAATTTTTTGCAGCCAATAATGGAAATGTAGGACCTCCGTTCATGAAAGGTGATTATCATTTGTGTTCATAAAACGCATTCACAATTCATAAATTGGCAGCACGGCGTTTTATGACGGCAATTTTCGAATTATACACACGCCAATTATGAACAACATATGAACACAAAAATGCAGACCACAAACATGCAGCAGCTGGGCCCAAATTTGGCCGCGGGCAACCATATCTTTGTCCCCCATGACGGCCATGCTGATGACCTATAGGAAGGCAGGTGTTCGCGCCTTTACCCCATGGATCAATAGCCCCACCGATAGCTGCGACCAACTGCCACCGGCGCAAGGATACCCGTCATCCCGCACCACAAAGGTGAGGGGGCGGGTCGAGTCAATGGAGTGGCACATGGCTGACTGGGATTGCACGTATTGTGCCCACGACCGTAGGGGCTAATAGCGACCCGACGACGGGGCGTCCGCACATTCCACCAGGGGGGGGACAGCGCAAGCGGAGCGGTCAATGACTTCCACGTTGCGTCAAATTGGTCCCATGTGGGGATGGGCCGTGGGAAGGGCCCGGTGCGGGTGGTGTAAGCATTGCCCCAGCGGGTGATGTGCTGAGACAACACACGGAAGCCGGACCGGGGTGCACCCAACTCCAAAAAGGAGCCCTATCAGATAGGGTGCGCGAAAGAGGGCCTCGGCATACGTACGGATGGCCTTCACCTTGGTTTTGTGGACCGCCGGGAGGGGAGCGTGGTCCATTGCCTCCGAGAAACTGGCTCAGATGAGGGGGGGCGATGACATCCATAGGGCCAACAGCTCGGAACCCAAGGGTTCTCTCCACTTACGAGGCATTTTGGGAGGTCTGCGAATACAGCCCCTTGTGGGTAAACAGATTGGAAAAGCAGCGCGCGCCGGGCGCGCTGCGCAAATACTCCCCTTATGAGGCACAACTCCATCCCCATGGTAACATGCTTTTGGTGTTGGCCAGCCGCATGTGTTTTGGCCGCCCTTGAAGCCGTACTACAAGTCCAATGCCCTCCGCATAGTATGGCAGATGCGCGGTACGGAGATCTCACCGCGCAACATGGCATACCTTCTCCCGGACCTTGACAATGGGCCGACACATGTCACAAACTTCCACAACAGGGAATTGATTTTTTCGATCAGTCTTCAGATTGAGTCTCTGGTGTGTTGCTTCCGAAATCTTCTCGTCAGTCGGGCCAGCTGGTGGGAACATCTGAGCCGAGTGTTGCGACCGACTTCCCTTGAGCTTGGCCGTCTCGGAAGCGTGGCTATCGAAATCGGTCGGGAGATTGGCTTCTGATGTTTCGAAGCGACGCTCCCAATGATTGCTTCCGATGTTGGAAGCACTCATTCCGACGATTGCATGCAATCAAACCAAACATTCCTTCAAGAATGGTGTGGGCAATGGCATGGAATACAAAGGACCTGTGCTTGCCAAAACTGACCCCCAATCCCATAGGATTTTACAAAAAAGTTCCCAAACCCACTCATGACATTGGCACCCACATCAATGCAATCCGTTGCTACGTACCAAAAATAGGTGCATTGTGCCACGGAGGATATGTTCCTTGACTTTCCCCCTCTTTGTTCATCGCAATGGCCTCAGAAAATGAAGGTGCTTTAATTCGACCGAAATGCCGCATTTTTAGAAAAATATTTGTGTCACCAGTGCTCATTGAGGACGGTTTTCATCTCCTGCGTGGGCGAATATTGAATCAGTGCAATGAACCTAAACACCACCGCGCCCCTCTCCCAACCCCCAAAGATGGGGACTCACAAAGTAGCGCCAATTCTTGTATGTCAATCCCTTTGTTTTTTGGTGGGCCACGAACCTTTTCGATACTAGTGGGTATGAGCGATGCACGGATTCAGGTGGTGTTTCCGGGGCATGGTCGAGACTGGTGTTTTCATTGGAAGAAAACCTACTCTGATTTTCGGGGGATGCATTGTCTTGATTGGTGCGCGATCGTTTTCTCGCTGGTGCATCATTTATCCTCTTTTGACCGTCGCACCCACAACCGCGCCTTGCTGGCCCAAATGTTGGCGCCCTCCCGTGGGGTAGTGGTTGGTGTGTGGCGTTGGGTCGCAAGGAAACCCCACCCCTAAGCTGTTTTTTTTCCCCTAGTGTCTATGAAGATGGGTACAAACCTCGGGGCGGGAAACGTAAACGGGACAGTGTGTCTGATTGAAGAGGGGCATTCACATTTTACAGCAAGGGCGCATGTTCTGCCATGTGCCTCTCTATTGACCTGCAAGGAGATATTGAAAAACGTTTGTGACCAATGGGTCCTACAGAGATGTGCATAGGAATTGAATACATTTCAGAAGACACCTTTTCGTGTTTTTGTGCAGTTGGTGGGCTGCGCGTGTAATGGTAGTGTCCGGGTGCAACATTGCTTTTTTACCGCCGAACGCCACCATTTGGGGCGGTATTGTGTTAAGTGTGTGTGATACCGGCATGGGGGCGTCCGTAGTCTCTTTCAATTTGAGCTGCAACTGCTCTAGGTAGTGCGCACATTGTTCAATGGTGTTCAAGGTTTGGCTCACGCATTTGTGAGTAAGGAGACCCTCCACAATATGAAGGGAGGCATCATTTATATTTGTGGCATAGTGGGGTGCATACTCACATCAGATGATGCTTGTGCGCTGCATCCATACATAGGTTGTTGCCCCTCAGTACAAGTGGGGGGATGTTCCGCAGGTCAGTGAACAGCAGCGCAACCTCTTGCGACGCATATTTCGCACAGGGGTTTACTTCAGTTGCCGTGAAGCGTAGGAAATCGCAGCGCCGGTGGCACAAGACTGCGTTCTCCCGCTCCCTTTTCATTTTCTTCGTTTGACTTTTTGCGATGTGGTAGTCTTGCCCTATGCCTCACGTTTTGGCCTACCCGTGAGTTTATGGAGTATGCAAAAGGTGGGTCCACATCCACGCTTTATTTGCATGAAGTTACGCATTCCTTCGCTAAGCGATACTTGACCATCTAGTATAGTGATGACGGAGGCGAGCGCGATTGGTGTCTTGGGAAGATGCTTGCTACGCTAACCGCCATCTCTCCTGAAGATGGCATCAAGGAAGCACTAAGTCATGAGCTATATATAGAATTCCACACCCATCAAAAAAAGCGGTCACAAGTGCACTTGTGGAGGTATATCTGGCGTGCATCAGCGTTCGAACAGTGTGTTTTGAGTGCGTTGCCAGAATGCCTTGTCATCGTGGAACCCATTGTGCGGCCGATGTTGGCGCTGCCAACCGTTAGGGTCCTTTGCTATCTACAGTGACGTCCTTTGCTTTTGTGGACATTGCGGGTCCAAACGTAGTGGTCGGCGTGCATAGGTGGCATTCTAGTGAGAAATTGTACAGGGGTGGCCCACGCTTTCATATGTTTTAGTGGGCTTTTTTTTGCCCCGCCGCCAGCACCGGGCACAGGCCCAAGCACATAGAAGGACGAAGAGGAAGAATAGGGTGCTGTCAGTGAAGCTGCATCGTGTCATTGCGGTTGATTTCACGGATTAGTCTGAGCCCACAAGGGATCCCCATTCGGACATAGGAGACTCTGCCAGTGGCAGTAATAGTGCGAATGGGATTGGGAGCGGGAATGGTAGTGGGAGTGGGAGTGGGAGTGGGGGTGATGCCTCTGATAGTGACACCACTAGCAGTGCTATCGCAGTCAGCAGCTTTGACCCCGAGGCCGCCGCACCGGCCGTGCGTCCGGGAAAACGTTCTGAAGGATATCCTTGGGCTCTGCACATAGCTTGTCCCGGCTCCCATCCCCTGTTGTCGTCGATGTTGATGCATCGTCTAGCCCAGCGCCCCTAACCCATTTGCTGAGTCAGGGGGACTTGTTCCCTACCCACATTGAAACCGTTTTCGAACAGGAGCCCAAACCCGGGGCATGGTCGAGACTGGTGTTTTCATTGGAAGAAAACCTACTCAGATTTTTGGGGGATGCATTGTCTTGATTGGTGCGCGATTGTTTTGTCGATGGTGCATCATTTATCCTCTTTTGACCGTCGCACCCACAACCGCGCCTTGCTGGCCCAAATGTTGGCGCCCTCCCGTGGCGTAGTGGTTGGTGTGTGGCGTTGGGTCGCAACGAAACCCCACCCCTAAGCTGTTTTTTTTCCCCTAGTGTCTATGAAGATGGGTACAAACCTCGGGGCGGGAAACGTAAACGGGACAGTGTGTCTGATTGAAGAGGGGCATTCACATTTTACAGCAAGGGCGCATGTTCTGCCATGTGCCTCTCTATCGACCTCCAAGGAGATATTGAAAAACGTCTGTGACCAATGGGTCCTACAGAGATGTGCATAGGAATTGAATACATTTCACAAGACACCTTTTCGTGTTTCTGTGCAGTTGGTGGGCTGCGCGTGTAATGGTAGTGTCCGGGTGCAACATTGCTTTTTTACCGCCGAACGCCACCATTTGGGGAGGTGTTGTGTTAAGTGTGTGTGATACCGGCATGGGGGCGTCCGTAGTCTCTTTCAATTTGAGCCGCAACTGCTCTAGGTAGTGCGCACATTGTTCAATGGTGTTCAAGGTTTGGCTCACGCATTTGTGAGTAAGGAGACGCTCCACAATATGAAGGGAGGCATCATGTATCTTTGTGGCATAGTGGGGTGCATACTCACATCAGATGATGCTTGTGCGCTGCATCCATATATAGGTTGTTGCCCCTCAGTACAAGTGGGGGGATGTTCCGCAGGTCAGTGAACAGCAGCGCAACCTCTTGCGACGCAAATTTCGCACCGGGGTTTACTTCAGTTGCCGTGAAGCGTAGGAAATCGCAGCGCCGGTGGCACAAGACTGCGTTCTCCCGCTCCCTTTTCATTTTCCTCGTTTGACTTTTTGCGATGTGGTAGTCTTGCCCTATGCCTCACGTTTTGGCCTATCCTAGAGTTTATGGAGTATGCAAAAGGTGGGTCCACATCCACGCTTTATTTGCATGAAGTTACGCATTCCTTTGCTAAGCGATACTTGCCGATCTAGTATAGTGATGACACCGGCGAGCGCGATTTGTGTCTTGGGAAGATGCTTGCTACGCTAACCGCCATCTCTCCTGAAGATGGCATCAAGGAAGCACTAAGTCATGAGCTATATATAGAATTCCACACCCATCAAAAAAAGCGGTCACAAGTGCACTTGTGGAGGTATATCTGGTGTGCATCAGCGTTCAAACAGTGTGTTTTGAGTGCGTTGCCAGAATGCCTTGTCATCGTGGAACCCATTGTGCGGCCGATGTTGGCGCTGCCAACGGTTAGGGTCCTTTGCCATCTACAATGACGTCCTTTGCTTTTCTGGACATTGCGGGTCCAAACGTAGTGGTCGGCGTGCATAGGTGGCATTCTAGTGAGAAATTGTACAGGGGTGGCCCGCGCTTTCATATGTTTTAGTGGGCTTCTTTTTGCCCCGCCGCCAGCACCGGGCAGGGGCCCAAGCACATAGAAGGACGAAGAGGAAGAATAGGGTGCTGTCAGTGAAGCTGCATCGTGTCATTGTGGTTGATTTAACGGATTAGTCTGAGCCCACAAGGGATCCCCATTCGGACATAGGAGACTCCGCCAGTGGCCGTAATAGTGCGAATGGGATTGGCAGCGGGAATGGTAGTGGGAGTGGGGGTGGGAGTGGGGGTGATGCCTCTGCTAGTGACACCACTAGCAGTGCTATCGCAGTCAGCAGCTTTGACCCCGAGGCCGCCGCACCGGCCGTGCGTCTGCGAAAAACGTTCCGAAGGATATCCTTGGGCTATGTACATAGCTTGTCCCGGCGCCCATCCCCTGTTGTCGTCGATGTTGATGCATCGTCTATCCCAGCGCCCCTAACCCATTTGCTGAGTCAGGGGGACTTGTTCCCTACCCACATTGAAGCCGTTTTCAAACAGGAGCCCATACCCGGGGCATGGTCGAGACTGGTGTTTTCATTGGAAGAAAACCTACTCAGATTTTTGGGGGATGCATTGTCTTGATTGGTGCGCGATTGTTTTCTCGATGGTGCATCATTTATCCTCTTTTGACCGTCGCACCCACAACCGCGCCTTGCTGGCCCAAATGTTGGCGCCCTTCCGTGGGGTAGTGGTTGGTGTGTGGCGTTGGGTTGCAACGAAACCCCACCCCTAAGCTGTTTTTTTTCCCCTAGTGTCTATGAAGATGGGTACAAACCTCGGGGCGGGAAACGTAAACGGGACAGTGTGTCCGATTGAAGAGGGGCATTCACATTTTACAGCAGGGGTGCATGTTCTGCCATGTGCCTCTCTATTGACCTGCAAGGAGATATTGAAAAACGTCTGTGACCAATGGGTCCTACAGAGATGTGCATAGGAATTGAATACATTTCAGAAGACACCTTTTCGTGTTTCTGTGCAGTTGGTGGGCTGCGCGTGTAATGGTAGTGTCCGGGTGCAACATTGCTTTTTTACCGCCGAACGCCACCATTTGGGGAGGTATTGTGTTAAGTGTGTGTGATACCGGCATGGGGGCGTCCGTAGTCTCTTTCAATTCGAGCCGCAACTGCTCTAGGTAGTGCGCACATTGTTCAATGGTGTTCAAGGTTTGGCTCACGCATTTGTGAGTAAGGAGACACTCCACAATATGAAGGGAGGCATCATTTATATTTGTGGCATAGTGGGGTGCATACTCACATCAGATGATGCTTGTGCGCTGCATCCATATATAGGTTGTTGCCCCTCAGTACAAGTGGGGGGATGTTCCGCAGGTCAGTGAACAGCAGCGCAACCTCTTGCGACGCAAATTTCGCACAGGGGTTTACTTCAGTTGCCGTGAAGCGTAGGAAATCGCAGCGCCGGTGGCACAAGACTGCGTTCTCCCGCTCCCTTTTCATTTTCTTCGTTTGACTTTTTGCGATGTGGCAGTCTTGCCCTATGCCTCACGTTTTGGCCTATCCTTGAGTTTATGGAGTATGCAAAAGGTGGGTCCACATCCACGCTTTATTTGCATGAAGTTACGCATTCCTTTGCTAAGCGATACTTGCCGATCTAGTATAGTGATGACACCGGTGGGCGCGATTTGTGTCTTGGGAAGATGCTTGCTACGCTAACCGCCATTTCTCTTGAAGATGGCATCAAGGAAGCACTAAGTCATGACCTATATATAGAATTCCACACCCATCAAAAAAAGCGGACACAAGTGCACTTGTGGAGGTATATCTGGTGTGCATCAGTGTTCGAACAGTGTGTTTTGAGTGCGTTGCCAGAATGCTTTGTCATCGTGGAACCCATTGTGCGGCCGATGTTGGCGCTGCCAACCGTTAGGGTCCTTTGCCATCTACAACGACGTCCTTTGCTTTTGTGGACATTGCGGGTCCAAACGTAGTGGTCGGCGTGCATAGGTGGCATTCTAGTGAGAAATTGTACGGGGGTGGCCCACACTTTCATTTGTTTTAGTGGGCTTCTTTTTGCCCCGCCGCCAGCACCGGGCAGAGGCCCAAGCACATAGAAGGACGAAGAGGAAGAATAGGGTGCCTTCAGTGAAGCTGCATCGTGTCATTGTGGTTGATTTAACGGATTAGTCTCAGCCCACAAGGGATCCCCATTCGGACATAGGAGACTCCGCCAGTGGCAGTAATAGTGCGAATGGGATTGGGAGCCGGAATGGTAGTGGGAGTGGCAGTGGGAGTGGGGGTGATGCCTCTGCTAGTGACACCACTAGCAGTGCTATCGCAGTCAGCAGCTTTGACCCCGAGGCCGCCGCACCGGCCGTGCGTCCGCGAAAAACGTTCCGAAGGATATCCTTGGGCTCTGCACATAGCTTGTCCTGGCGCCCATCCCCTGTTGTCGTCGATGTTGATGCATCGTCTATCCCAGCGCCCCTAACCCATTTGCGGAGTCAGGGGGACTTGTTCCCTACCCACATTGAAGCCGTTTTCGAACAGGAGCCCAAACCCGGGGCATGGTCGAGACTGGTGTTTTCATTGGAAGAAAACCTACTCTTTTTTTTTGGGGATGCATTGTCTTGATTGGTGCGCGATTGTTTTCTCGATGGTGCATCATTTATCCTCTTTTGACCGTCGCACCCACAACCGCGCCTTGCTGGCCCAAATGTTGGCGCCCTCCCGTGGGGTAGTGGTTGGTGTGTGGCGGTGGGTCGCAAGGAAACCCCACCCCTAAGCTGTTTTTTTTCCCCTAGTGTCTATGAAGATGGGTACAAACCTCGGGGCGGGAAACGTAAACGGGACAGTGTGTCTGATTGAAGAGGGGCATTCACATTTTACAGCAGGGGCGCATGTTCTGTCATGTGCCTCTCTATTGACCTGCAAGGAGATATTGAAAAACGTCTGTGACCAATGGGTCCTACAGAGATGTGCATAGGAATTGAATACATTTCAGAAAACACCTTTTCGTGTTTCTGTGCAGTTGGTGGGCTGCGCGTGTAATGGTAGTGTCCGGGTGCAACATTGCTTTTTTACCGCCGCACGCCACCATTTGGGGAGGTATTGTGTTAAGTGTGTGTGATACCGGCATGGGGGCGTCCGTAGTCTCTTTCAATTTGAGCTGCAACTGCTCTAGGTAGTGCGCACATTGTTCAATGGTGTTCAAGGTTTGGCTCACGCATTTGTGAGTAAGGAGTCACTCCACAATATGAAGGGAGGCATCATGTATCTTTGTGGCATAGTGGGGTGCATACTCACATGAGATGATGCTTGTGCGCTGCATCCATATATAGGTTGTTGCCCCTCAGTACAAGTGGGGGGATGTTCCGCAGGTCAGTGAACAGCAGCGCAACCTCTTGCGACGCAAATTTCGCACAGGGGTTTACTTCAGTTGCCGTGAAGCGTAGGAAATCGCAGTGCCGGTGGCACAAGACTGCGTTCTCCCGCTCCCTTTTCATTTTCTTCGTTTGACTTTTTGCGATGTGGCAGTCTTGCCCTATGCCTCACGTTTTGGCCTATCCTTGAGTTTATGGAGTATGCAAAAGGTGGGTCCACATCCACGCTTTATTTGCATGAAGTTACGCATTCCTTTGCTAAGCGATACTTGCCGATCCAGTATAGTGATGACACCGGTGGGCGCGATTTGTGTCTTGGGAAGATGCTTGCTACGCTAACCGCCATTTCTCTTGAAGATGGCATCAAGGAAGCACTAAGTCATGACCTATATATAGAAATCCACACCCATCAAAAAAAGCGGACACAAGTGCACTTGTGGAGGTATATCTGGTGTGCATCAGTGTTCGAACAGTGTGTTTTGAGTGCGTTGCCAGAATGCTTTGTCATCGTGGAACCCATTGTGCGGCCGATGTTGGCGCTGCCAACCGTTAGGGTCCTTTGCCATCTACAACGACGTCCTTTGCTTTTGTGGACATTGCGGGTCCAAACGTAGTGGTCGGCGTGCATAGGTGGCATTCTAGTGAGAAATTGTACAGGGGTGGCCCACACTTTCATTTGTTTTAGTGGGCTTCTTTTTGCCCCGCCGCCAGCACCGGGCAGAGGCCCAAGCACATAGAAGGACGAAGAGGAAGAATAGGGTGCCTTCAGTGAAGCTGCATCGTGTCATTGTGGTTGATTTAACGGATTAGTCTCAGCCCACAAGGGATCCCCATTCGGACATAGGAGACTCCGCCAGTGGCAGTAATAGTGCGAATGGGATTGGGAGCCGGAATGGTAGTGGGAGTGGCAGTGGGAGTGGGGGTGATGCCTCTGCTAGTGACACCACTAGCAGTGCTATCGCAGTCAGCAGCTTTGACCCCGAGGCCGCCGCACCGGCCGTGCGTCCGCGAAAAACGTTCCGAAGGATATCCTTGGGCTCTGTACATAGCTTGTCCTGGCGCCCATCCCCTGTTGTCGTCGATGTTGATGCATCGTCTATCCCAGCGCCCCTAACCCATTTGCGGAGTCAGGGGGACTTGTTCCCTACCCACATTGAAGCCGTTTTCGAACAGGAGCCCAAACCCGGGGCATGGTCGAGACTGGTGTTTTCATTGGAAGAAAACCTACTCTTTTTTTTTGGGGATGCATTGTCTTGATTGGTGCGCGATTGTTTTCTCGATGGTGCATCATTTATCCTCTTTTGACCGTCGCACCCACAACCGCGCCTTGCTGGCCCAAATGTTGGCGCCCTCCCGTGGGGTAGTGGTTGGTGTGTGGCGGTGGGTCGCAAGGAAACCCCACCCCTAAGCTGTTTTTTTTCCCCTAGTGTCTATGAAGATGGGTACAAACCTCGGGGCGGGAAACGTAAACGGGACAGTGTGTCTGATTGAAGAGGGGCATTCACATTTTACAGCAGGGGCGCATGTTCTGTCATGTGCCTCTCTATTGACCTGCAAGGAGATATTGAAAAACGTCTGTGACCAATGGGTCCTACAGAGATGTGCATAGGAATTGAATACATTTAAGAAAACACCTTTTCGTGTTTCTGTGCAGTTGGTGGGCTGCGCGTGTAATGGTAGTGTCCGGGTGCAACATTGCTTTTTTACCGCCGCACGCCACCATTTGGGGAGGTATTGTGTTAAGTGTGTGTGATACCGGCATGGGGGCGTCCGTAGTCTCTTTCAATTTGAGCTGCAACTGCTCTAGGTAGTGCGCACATTGTTCAATGGTGTTCAAGGTTTGGCTCACGCATTTGTGAGTAAGGAGTCACTCCACAATATGAAGGGAGGCATCATGTATCTTTGTGGCATAGTGGGGTGCATACTCACATCAGATGATGCTTGTGCGCTGCATCCATATATAGGTTGTTGCCCCTCAGTACAAGTGGGGGGATGTTCCGCAGGTCAGTGAACAGCAGCGCAACCTCTTGCGACGCAAATTTCGCACAGGGGTTTACTTCAGTTGCCGTGAAGCGTAGGAAATCGCAGCGCCGGTGGCACAAGACTGCGTTCTCCCGCTCCCTTTTCATTTTCTTCGTTTGACTTTTTGCGATGTGGTAGTCTTGCCCTATGCCTCACGTTTTGGCCTATCCTTGAGTTTATGGAGTATGCAAAAGGTGGGTCCACATCCACGCTTTATTTGCATGAAGTTACGCATTCCTTTGCTAAGCGATACTTGCCGATCTAGTATAGTGATGACACCGGTGGGCGCGATTTGTGTCTTGGGAAGATGCTTGCTACGCTAACCGCCATCTCTCTTGAAGATGGCATCAAGGAAGCACTAAGTCATCACCTATATATAGAATTCCACACCCATCAAAAAAAGCGGACACAAGTGCACTTGTGGAGGTGTATCTTGTGTGCATCAGTGTTCGAACAGTGTGTTTTGAGTGCGTTGCCAGAATGCTTTGTCATCGTGGAACCCATTGTGCGGCCGATGTTGGCGCTGCCAACCGTTAGGGTCCTTTGCCATCTACAATGACGTCCTTTGCTTTTGTCGACATTGCGGGTCCAAACGTAGTGGTCGGCGTGCATAGGTGGCATTCTAGTGAGAAATTGTACAGGGGTGGCCCACGCTTTCATTTGTTTTAGTGGGCTTCTTTTTGCCCCGCCGCCAGCACCGGGCAGAGGCCCAAGCACATAGAAGGACGAAGAGGAAGAATAGGGTGCCTTCAGTGAAGCTGCATCGTGTCATTGTGGTTGATTTAACGGATTAGTCTGAGCCCACAAGGGATCCCCATTCGGACATAGGAGACTCCGCCAGTGGCAGTAATAGTGCGAATGGGATTGGGAGCCGGAATGGTAGTGGGAGTGGCAGTGGGAGTGGGGGTGATGCCTCTGCTAGTGACACCACTAGCAGTGCTATCGCAGTCAGCAGCTTTGACCCCGAGGCCGCCGCACCGGCCGTGCGTCCGCGAAAAACGTTCCGAAGGATATCCTTGGGCTTTGTACATAGCTTGTCCTGGCGCCCATCCCCTGTTGTCGTCGATGTTGATGCATCGTCTATCCCAGCGCCCCTAACCCATTTGCTAAGTCAGGGGGACTTGTTCCCTACCCACATTGAAGCCGTTTTCAAACAGGAGCCCAAACCCGGGGCATGGTCGAGACTGGTGTTTTCATTGGAAGAAAACCTACTCTGATTTTTTGGGGATGCATTGTCTTGATTGGTGCGCGATTGTTTTCTCGATGGTGCATCATTTATCCTCTTTTGACCGTCGCACCCACAACCGCGCCTTGCTGGCCCAAATGTTGGCGCCCTCCCGTGGGGTAGTGGTTGGTATGTGGCGGTGGGTCGCAAGGAAACCCCACCCCTAAGCTGTTTTTTTTCCCCTAGTGTCTATGAAGATGGGTACAAACCTCAGGGCGGGAAACGTAAACGGGACAGTGTGTCTGATTGAAGAGGGGCATTCACATTTTACAGCAGGGGCGCATGTTCTGCCATGTGCCTCTCTATTGACCTGCAAGGAGATATTGAAAAACGTCCGTGACCAATGGGTCCTACAGAGATGTGCATAGGAATTGAATACATTTAAGAAAACACCTTTTCGTGTTTCTGTGCAGTTGGTGGGCTGCGCGTGTAATGGTAGTGTCCGGGTGCAACATTGCTTTTTTACCGCCGCACGCCACCATTTGGGGAGGTATTGTGTTAAGTGTGTGTGATACCGGCATGGGGGCGTCCGTAGTCTCTTTCAATTTGAGCTGCAACTGCTCTAGGTAGTGCGCACATTGTTCAATGGTGTTCAAGGTTTGGCTCACGCATTTGTGAGTAAGGAGACACTCCACAATATGAAGGGAGGCATCATGTATCTTTGTGGCATAGTGAGATGCATACTCACATCAGATGATGCTTGTGCGCTGCATCCATATATAGGTTGTTGCCCCTCAGTACAAGTGGGGGGATGTTCCGCAGGTCAGTGAACAGCAGCGCAACCTCTTGCGACGCAAATTTCGCACAGGGGTTTACTTCAGTTGCCGTGAAGCGTAGGAAATCGCAGCGCCGGTGGCACAAGACTGCGTTCTCCCGCTCCCTTTTCATTTTCTTCGTTTGACTTTTTGCGATGTGGCAGTCTTGCCCTATGCCTCACGTTTTGGCCTATCCTTGAGTTTATGGGGTATGCAAAAGGTGGGTCCACATCCACGCTTTATTTGCATGAAGTTACGCATTCCTTTGCTAAGCGATACTTGCCGATCTAGTATAGTGATGACACCGGCGAGCGCGATTTGTGTCTTGGGAAGATGCTTGCTACGCTAACCGCCATCTCTCCTGAAGATGGCATCAAGGAAGCACTAAGTCATGACCTATATATAGAATTCCACACCCATCAAAAAAAGCGGACACAAGTGCACTTGTGGAGGTATATCTGGTGTGCATCAGTGTTCGAACACTGTGTTTTGAGTGCGTTGCCAGAATGCCTTGTCATCGTGGAACCCATTGTGCGGCCGATGTTGGCGCTGCCAACCGTTAGGGTCCTTTGCCATCTACAATGACGTCCTTTGCTTTTGTGGACATTGCGGGCTCAAACGTAGTGGTCGGCGTGCATAGGTGGCATTCTAGTGAGAAATTGTACAGGGGTGGCCCACGCTTTCATATGTTTTAGTGGGCTTCTTTTTGCCCCGCCGCCAGCACCGGGCAGAGGCCCAAGCACATAGAAGGACGAAGAGGAAGAATAGGGTGCCTTCAGTGAAGCTGCATCGTGTCATTGTGGTTGATTTAACGGATTAGTCTGAGCCCACAAGGGATCCCCATTCGGACATAGGAGACTCCGCCAGTGGCAGTAAAAGTGCGAATGGGATTGGGAGCCGGAATGGTAGTGGGAGTGGCGGTGGGAGTGGGGGTGATGCCTCTGCTAGTGACACCACTAGCAGTGCTATCGCAGTCAGCAGCTTTGACCCCGAGGCCGCCGCACCGGCCGTGCGTCCGCGAAAAACGTTCCGAAGGATATCCTTGGGCTTTGTACATAGCTTGTCCTGGCGCCCATCCCCTGTTGTCGTCGATGTTGATGCATCGTCTATCCCAGCGCCCCTAACCCATTTGCTGGGTCAGGGGGACTTGTTCCCTACCCACATTGAAGCCGTTTTCAAACAGGAGCCCAAACCCGGGGCATGGTCGAGACTGGTGTTTTCATTGGAAGAAAACCTACTCTGATTTTTGGGGGATGCATTGTCTTGATTGGTGCGCGATTGTTTTCTCGATGGTGCATCATTTATCCTCTTTTGACCGTCGCACCCACAACCGCGCCTTGCTGGCCCAAATGTTGGCGCCCTCCCGTGGGGTAGTGGTTGGTATGTGGCGTTGGGTCGCAAGGAAACCCCACCCCTAAGCTGTTTTTTTTCCCCTAGTGTCTATGAAGATGGGTACAAACCTCGGGGCGGGAAACGTAAACGGGACAGTGTGTCTGATTGAAGAGGGGCATTCACATTTTACAGCAAGGGCGCATGTTCTGCCATGTGCCTCTCTATTGACCTGCAAGGAGATATTGAAAAACGTCTGTGACCAATGGGTCCTACAGAGATGTGCATAGGAATTGAATACATTTCAGAAAACACCTTTTCGTGTTTCTGTGCAGTTGGTGGGCTGCGCGTGTAATGGTAGTGTCCGGGTGCAACATTGCTTTTTTACTGCCGAACGCCACCATTTGGGGAGGTATTGTGTTAAGTGTGTGTGATACCGGCATGGGGGCGTCCGTAGTCTCTTTCAATTTGAGCTGCAACTGCTCTAGGTAGTGCGCACATTGTTCAATGGTGTTCAAGGTTTGGCTCACGCATTTGTGAGTAAGGAGACACTCCACAATATGAAGGGAGGCATCATGTATCTTTGTGGCATAGTGGGGTGCATACTCACATCAGATGATGCTTGTGCGCTGCATCCATATATAGGTTGTTGCCCCTCAGTACAAGTGGGGGGATGTTCCGCAGGTCAGTGAACAGCAGCGCAACCTCTTGCGACGCAAATTTCGCACAGGGGTTTACTTCAGTTGCCGTGAAGCGTAGGAAATCGCAGCGCCGGTGGCACAAGACTGCGTTCTCCCGCTCCCTTTTCATTTTCTTTGTTTGACTTTTTGCGATGTGGTAGTCTTGCCCTATGCCTCACGTTTTGGCCTATCCCCGAGTTTATGGAGTATGCAAAAGGTGGGTCCACATCCACGCTTTATTTGCATGAAGTTACGCATTCCTTTGCTAAGCGATTCTTGCCGATCTAGTATAGTGATGACACCGGTGGGCGCGATTTGTGTCTTGGGAAGATGCTTGCTACGCTAACCGCCATCTCTCCTGAAGATGGCATCAAGGAAGCACTAAGTCATGAGCTATATATAGAATTCCACACCCATCAAAAAAAGCGGTCACAAGTGCACTTGTGGAGGTGTATCTGGTGTGCATCAGTGTTCGAACAGTGTGTTTTGAGTGCGTTGCCAGAATGCCTTGTCATCGTGGAACCCATTGTGCGGCCGATGTTGGCGCTGCCAACCGTTAGGGTCCTTTGCCATCTACAATGACGTCCTTTGCTTTTGTGGACATTGCGGGTCCAAACGTAGTGGTCGGCGTGCATAGGTGGCATTCTAGTGAGAAATTGTACAGGGGTGGCCCGCGCTTTCATATGTTTTAGTGGGCTTCTTTTTGCCCCGCCGCCAGCACCGGGCAGGGGCCCAAGCACATAGAAGGACGAAGAGGAAGAATAGGGTGCTGTCAGTGAAGCTGCATCGTGTCATTGTGGTTGATTTAACGGATTAGTCTGAGCCCACAAGGGATCCCCATTTGGACATAGGAGACTCCGCCAGTGGCAGTAATAGTGCGAATGGGATTGGGAGCGGGAATGGTAGTGGGAGTGGCAGTGGGAGTGGGGGTGATGCCTCTGCTAGTGACACCACTAGCAGTGCTATCGCAGTCAGCAGCTTTGACCCCGAGGCCGCCGCACCGGCCGTGCGTCCGCGAAAAACGTTCCGCAGGATATCCCTGGGCTCTGCACATAGCTTGTCCCGGCGCCCATCCCCTGTTGTCGTCGATGTTGATGCATCGTCTAGCAGCGCCCCTAACCCATTTGCTGGATCAGGGGGACTTGTTCCCTACCCACATTGAAGCCGTTTTCAAACAGGAGCCCAAACCATAACCAAAACGTGTTGCTGTGCGTTTTTGTGTGTGTGCATGCAGAGTGGAGAAGGCTAACCGGGCTAATCGGGACGGGAGCTGTGGCGTAAGGGGGGCAAGGGGGATGGGCCGTGGGGAGGGGGGACCCGACGCTTCCTGGGTCGGGTCCATCATCGCAACCTTGTGAATGGCCACGGCTTGCCATGGTGGCGGGGGCAACTGTTCTTTGAGGAGTGGCGTAGCAACGTGCAATAGTGCTCTTTTTATGTGGGTTATGGTGGTATTGGTGGGTGTTAGGGGGGGGGGACAACTTGAGAAATTGGGTTCTCTTTTAGAAATCAGTTGTTTTGTGTGGGGGGTCATTCAATGATCATCCTTAGGTATGTCGTACATCTGATACCGGGCCTGCGCACCTAAATTGGGCTTCAAAAACGCTTTCGATGTCGGAAGCAATGCTTCTGATGAATCCATTGACGTCGGTAGCACAGCCTCCAACTTCGGTTGCAAAATTATGACCGCAGTCGGGTAGAGGGCCCCTAAAGACCGGTCGGAGAAAGCGCTTCCAATGACGGCAGCAGCGCTCCGATGACCGGGGGATGAATTGAGCCTGTGCGAACAATGTTGTAAGCTAAATTGGAAAAATGATTGTCACCAACGGTTGCCACGGTGCCAAGTATGTCGGTGCAAAAGAAAAAAAAGGTCTGTGCCGTGCGTTTGAGCGAAATGTGCTGCTCTGCCATGGGTCAACAAATTCAGACCTGGTACAAGTCGGTGAGTTCTTGTGATAGAGGAGACATCCACCATGTACGGTGCCTTGCGACCTACGGGTACGCTTGCACCAATTATATGGTGTGCCGGACGTGCCGGCCCCCCATGTGTTGCAACCACGGGCCCACCAACACATATGGGTCACCATCGGTGTAGGTGGCACCAACAGGTGGAATCATGGTTATGTATATTGTGTACTAGGTGCTCCCAGTTTTGGTCCCAACGACCTAGCCAGTTGGTCGTTGTTCGAGGGTGCCGAGACGTGGAGGACATTGTTCACCCTCTTTAACGAATGTGAGTTGGATAGGCAAACGAGCTGCAACAATGCCAAGGACGCCACATGATGACGGCGAATGGTGTGCTCGTCTTTCTTTCCGGCAAGTGGACAGCAAGGCACATGTGTTGGTTGCTGGGGGTGATGGCTTTGCAAAGCAAAGCCCGGGGGCAATGGTATGCCACCGTTGTGGCAGGAACCATGAAACAATCCTTGAACTGTTTGGCGATGGGGACGTCGCCATCGCCGGAAGTGAGGGGCTAGTGTGTTTCACGGGAGTCCTCCGGGACATCTCCATTCACCGGCGGGTTCCAGACTACGGTGACCATGGCGTGATGAGAGTGTGCAACTCCCGCCGGGCTGCACTTCAGCTTGGACCTTGCCAACAGCAGGAAGATCTCCCGGTTTTGGCAATCCTTGCGCGACGGATTGCTTGCAGCGGCTGATAAGGGGGCGGGGCGAGGTGGTTGAGGAGAACATGCCTTTTTCGGTGCTTCCGCCTCGGCCTCCCGCACCAGCCTCGACGGAGCCGGCAAGTAGGGTCCGTTCGTGAGACAATGGCCGGTCCATGGCTAGTGGCGGGGAAGACGCAAGAGTGGAAGAGCAGAGCGCGTCGGAGGTCAAAGAGCCGGAAGGAGGATACGGGTCCACCAACTCGGTAGTGGTCCTCTTGTTCAACAATGTTGCTGCGCCAGACGAATATGCCGGCATGGAAGTGGACCTGACGAATGCGCCCCTTCCGCCGTTGCCCACGGCGGTTCCGCCGCCTCCCCCTGGGGGCTGCCAGCAGCGGCAGTGCAAGTTTCATGCGGCGGAATGTGTTCGCGAGCATCAGCTGTCGGACAGTGGGCTGCGGCAGGCCGTGGAGTTGGCCGCGGCGTTGGAGCGGTACGCGCTCCTGCCGCAGCGGAGTGTCGTGAGGGAGGCGACCCTAGCTCTGTCACACGGGGTACGTGAGAAAGCTTGTTGTGTCTAGTTGGATGGTCTCTCTTTCCTTCACCGTGGGTCTCCTAAGGGCAACGGGGAATGAACGAGGGCAATGCGGCCGGATTCGTGCATCCGCGTGTAAATGGGCCACACAAAGATGCCTAAACTATGCACCCGGGAACATAGGGCGCGGAGAAGGCAAATGCCAAAGGGCATGTCTCCGTGGAGTTTGGCGCCGCCTTGCACTTGTGAGGGCAAGACTATGGGTCCCTTTGTTGCAAGAAGTGCGACGAAGTGGCACCAAGTGGGGTGCCGTTGTGTGCCATGCTTGGTGCAAGGCCTTTGCTGAAATGTGCAAGGCGGCACGGTAGGAGGCAAGGCGGGTAGGAACAATCGCAAGTGTTCCGGAATCGGCGGACCATGGGGGCAAAGTACATTATCTTGGGGTGGTGCAAGACCCCATGGATACACACATGTGGATTGCACATGTAACTTTGTGTGGCAAAGTGTGAGGAGCAGGGCAGGTTTATTTGCGTTAGTCCACCAGGGAGCCATTTACGGCTCACAAGGATGCCGAGGAACAATGGCGGCATGAGACTCTTGCCTGACAATGTTGAGGCTCCAATACGTGGTAGGCAACCACACGTTGGAGTACAATTTTCATAGGGCGGGGTACGGCCCCTTGAGTAAGGCGGAGAGTAAACAAAGGGGGTACAATAGGCGTTGTAGGGATTGGCCACGGGATAGACATGAAGGGAGGGGTAGGGTGCCAATGGTGGAAAGGATTGTGCAGGGCGCACCATGGTAGAGGGCGGCAAACGGGTGAACTTGCTTGAACTCTAACCCCATGCCAAGTCATTGAGCTTTCAGTGCGCTTTCGATTAACCTTCCAAACATCTAATGCGCTTTCATTGAGCTTGCAATGAGATTGCGATGAGCGTGTAGTGAGCCTTCAGTAGGAAGGTGAAGTTAAGGTGAAGTGGAGGTGAAGCTTAAGCCAAGGTGATCAGTTTACCTTTTCCCAAAAAGTACACTCATTGTCAAGGTCCCTTGAAGTAGTCATAGGCGTAGGCGGGCCAACCGGTGCGGCCCTTGGGAGACGAAAATCGGCCACTTTTCCCTTTTTCGCCGCTCATGGATTGTGTATTTGAATTGCGCATTTTGTCTTTGTGTGTTTGTCATATAAGGGCAAGATGCCGTGTGCGTCATTCAATTTTGCGTTGCCTTGGTCAAATTGGGGAAAATATCTAGAGTGGTATGTCCATTTCACGAATTCGTTGAACGTGACGAAATTTTTGGTGAGCATTGGCAAAACTACTAAACTGATACATGGAAATACACACTAGTGACCAAAATCTAGCTCACTATTCTCTCAGCTTTGCATTTTTTACTTTTTGTGCCTCATTTCTAGTAGACTTGTGTTTCAAATCATTAGCACATGGTTGCTGATGTGTTGCCCCATCGATATTGTTCTTGTGCAAGCATTTATGAATGAATTTTTTATTTTAAGTGAAGCTCGCTGAATTGTCACTTAGGCCACGCTAACTACCCGCCCCTTACGACCCAAACATGTGCACTTTGTCGCCTTTTTTGTGTCTTGTTTTTGTGTCTATGTTTTCCATGTGTCGCCTGTGCTGTAATAGGTGGTGAAGAATGATTATACATTTATTGTGTGTCCTATGCATACACACTTTGAAACTCAAATTCACTGTCTCTATTTGCCAATTTTCCTGGACCTGGGCGAAATTTCCCCCAGCCCCCCCGGATAGCAAAAAAGGTATACATATTTTGATGTATTGATGACGCTTGGCGAAATTTCCCCCAGCTCCGCCTCTTCTGCAAAATGTATAGGTCAAAAACACGAATCAGTGACCCTCGGCGAAATTTCACCCAACTTTCCGATCAACGTGAATTTCATAGCCTTCAAATTCACTGTCTCTATTTGCCAATTTTCCCAGACCTGGGCGAAATTTCCCCCAGCCGCCCCGGATAGCAAAAAAGGTACACATATTTTGATGTCTTGATGACCCCGGGCGAAATTTCCCTCAGCTCCGCCTCTTCTGCAAAATGTATAGGTCAAAAACACCAATCAATGATCCTGGGCGAAATTTCGCCCAGCTTTCCGATCAACGTGAATTTCACAGCTTTCAAATTCACTGTCTTTATTTGCCAATTGTCCCAGACCTGGGCGAAATTTCCCCCAGCCCCCCCCGGATAGCAAAAAAGGTATACATATTTTGATGCCTTGATGACCATGGGCGAAATTTCCCCCAGCTCCGCCTCTTCTGCAAAATGTATAGGTCAAAAACACCAATCAGTGATCATGGGCGAAATTTCTTCCAGCCCCCCTCATGTTGTTTGTTTGCTTGTCCTCTGCCTGATATGTTGCCCTTTGCCTCACTGTCACTCGAAATGCTTGATGAGGAAGAGGAGTTGGGACGGAGTACACAGGGTTGGGATTGATTTGACTGTGTTATATGCTATTGTGCTTCCAGCTCGGCGAAATTTCGCCTAGGCGCCCGAATTTCATGATTTCGAGCTCGGTATTATTTGAAACTGCCAGACGCGGGCGAAATTCGGCCCAGCTTTCCAATCAGCGTGAATTTCATAGCCTTCAGCCTTTTCGTCATCCCTATTGTGCGGCAGTTTCTGTTTCTGAGTCTGGTTTCTCCGAATTTTATCTAAGTTGGCTACTATCTCTGTTGGAGCACCCGGATATCTTCATGTCTACGCTCTGCATCTGATGTTTTCTTACCTTTCAAGCGATGTCTTCTATTGCCCTTCAAGCGATGTCTTCTATTGAAGTCTCTCAAAATGTTGGTACACAACCCGAAAACCTGGTGAATGATGAACAGCATGTTACTGGAAGTGAGGGAATTGCTGCTGCTGACGCCCCCGCACCGGAAACCAAAGCCCAAACCAGCCGCCAAACCGAAGCCAAAGCCAAGGCACCCTTACGAGTGCCATTCTTGTTGAAGTGTTCTGTTATTTGCTGTATGCATTAGATTTGACTCAACCGAATAGTACATGGGTAATGGTTTGCACACAGCTGCCAAATTTTCTGCAGCCCTGTCCATTCAAAGCATGTTCCCTGTGAACATTGCAGTTGCATACTTTTCTGAGGAGAAGCTTGTTCGTGAGTCATTTGTTACTGATTTGAGGGCTGCTGTGTCGAACTGCGACACTTTGGCACCAATCTGGTGGGAACGAGTCTGTGAAGACCTTGCAGATGGTTTTCCAGTGGATTGTACAGGAAGGAGGTATGTAGATCAAGAAGAGGAGGCCACCCAACCAGAGGAAGAGGACGGTGAGTCCCAGAAACGCCCCCCCCCCCCAAAGTCAACCGGGAAGCAGGGTGGCGGCACACCCGCTAAGGCCAAAAAACCAAAGGCTGCAGCAAGCAGCTCACAGCAAAGCCCCAAGGCTGCATCAAAGCCTCCACCCAACGAGGGGTTGGGCACGTTTGCAGCCCATTTCAAACCGTCCCAGCAGACACAAAATGAAGGTGATGCCACTGCTGGTGCTAACAATGAGATGCCTGGTGACCACGCACCACAAGCAAATGGTGGGCAGTTTACTGGAGAGGGTGCCAAACCAAAGGCACCTGGCCTGTTGAAGCAGCGCCAGAGTGACAATGGTGTGCGCACTGACTGTTGTGTTGTATGTTTCCCCTGTTACACGTGTGAATGTCGTTTTGCGCAGTCTGTGCAGATACTATTGACGTTTTGAGCACTTTTTTTTTGTGTTTTACTAAAGCTGGAAGAAATGTCGCCCAGGTTTAGGTATTTCCCGGAATACACGAGTCGTTTTTACATCTTTGTAAAGCTGGACGAAATTTCGCCGAGAGGTCTCAACAACGGCAAATAGAGACCTCGATTATGATGCATGAATTTGAGTGACTGTCAATTGACAGCTTTTGGGCACACATATGGTGCATCAATCTTTGCCAAGTGTGTGCTACCCTATTTCTTGCACTGCATCGCCTCGGTGGATACATTTGTGTGTAACACTGGAAAGGTTTGTTGTATTCCAGAAACCTTCTTTCTTCCTCTGCTTTTCTAGTATGCATACATGCTTATTGTGTTTTGACAACTGGGGTGTGGTTACATGAGAATAGCATTTTAGATAAATAGAGATACTCATTTTTTCTTACCACGTGCAAGGGGTCCCCTAGTTGCAGAATTCATACCCTGTTTTTGGGTGTACTCACAAGGGGCCACTATGGCCCTGCGGAGCCCAGCCTGTGGGTAGGGGGGTGGGCAGTTAGCGTGGCCTAAATTTCAGCCCGACTGCGGTGTAAGGATGTGGTGCAATTTTTCATCGGTTGCGAGCCCATGGTGTTGTCTGCTGCATGTCCTGATGTGCTACATGAACTGTCTCTGCGGGCCGAGCGTTGTTGTGTAAATTTGTTCTGTTGTGTTGCGTTTCATATCGCTGTGCACTTCACATTGTCATGATTGCCGTTTTTCAGGCCCACAAGGCTGAATTATGGAGTGGAGCGTGCTAAGAACATTCTTGAGTGGTGCAAAGCCGCCCCCTGCTGCTGCACTATTGAGGGCTGTCGTGAATAGTCAAGCGGAAGCACGGATGTTTGTTGTGTACTTCGCAATGTTGCGCCTGAACCGAAACACAGGCAGGGCATGGATGGCCATTGAACGGGCCTGTCACTTGACAAAAAAGCCCCACTGGCTTTATCTTGTAGAAGGAGGTATTTGTCACATATTGTGCTATGAGGCAATTTCGTGTTCCATATTCGGCTGAAGATGCCCCTCCTAGGAATGTTGGTTATCACCCAGGCGCAACTGCCAAGGTCTGTGTCGTCACGGTTTGTGTAAAGGAAAAGCAAACACCATTTAGGAGGGAGGTGCCACATTCCCCAAAGCACTTTCGCAGCCCATTGCGGATGTGCAAGTTTTTCTGTGGCCGGATATAATTTCAATAAGCAACGTTCGCGCCCCAATAATGTTGAACTTGATTAGAGTCTAGATACGAGTACGCATGCCATCGTGCACACTACCCAGCATCCACCTAGGGGGGGGGGGGGGGGCACGTTGCTCAATTTGGCGGACAGTATTGATCATGTGGCTGCTAATCTATTTCCGCGGTGGCATTTTGTAGTGCGATGTTGTGAACAAGTGTGTGATAAGCTGCAGGGGACTTTCGTACGGGTGGCACTGCACATTGCTTGGAAGCATGTGCGGAGTCCACTTTGGAGGCCCTTCATGATCTCTTCTTTTCATTCGCCGCAGCATCTCGTGTGCACGCTGATCAAAATACTGCAAGTTGTGCAAATTGAGACGCGTCGGTACCTACCGCTGCTTATAAACATGAAGGTGCACTATCTTTTGTGCAAGATGATGCTTGGACAATTGTCCAAGCACGGGGATGTGGGACAAATATTGCTTCGGCACCCCCTGGTGTATGGAGTCTTGCATCCATACATGTATGCAGTGACCGCTGTTATTAGACTGTTCGAGCCACTATTCAAAGCGATTGAACGCGTTCACACAAGTTTCAAGTTTGGCGACAACATGTATCTAAAGTTGGCAGCCAATGACATACGGGGGAGGTTGAACGCACGGTTTCAGCTCTCAGGGGGAGGGGGTTGGAGATAGGTGTGCATGCCTATTGTTGCAAGGATTGAAGACCCTCATCTTTTTGTATACCCTAGTTGTGTTGAAGATTGGCACCTTTGTGCTGGATTGCAATTGGGATGGCCGCAAGGACCGATCTAGGGTAAAGGCACAAGAGTGCCTGCAACTTTGCTTAGCCCCCCCCCCCCCTCATGCCTTGGGGAACAATGGTAGGACAAGGAAGCATATCCGTATGAGATCCTTGGCACTTTCAATGTGGGGTCCATGGCACCACCGTACGCCCGTAGCCA
The DNA here is from genome assembly GCA_964036045.1 of Eutreptiella sp. 'Long Island Sound 2002'. Taxonomy (NCBI): domain Eukaryota; phylum Euglenozoa; class Euglenophyceae; order Eutreptiales; family Eutreptiaceae; genus Eutreptiella; species Eutreptiella sp. 'Long Island Sound 2002'. Next base: position 82,960,953 of record OZ038382.1, on the reverse strand, counting down.
TTCATACAGATGAATATGGTGACATCATGCTAAGCACATTACATGGACAATGTTAGAATGTTTCTTGTCTAACTGGCGTTGAGGGGGTTTGCATCTTGTACTTGACTATGCCCCCGTTTTTCGGTGGGGGCACAGTGCCAAGGGGAGTGTTGACTGAAAATTCCGTCAGCCGCATGCGACGCAAGTTGACATACTTGACCCAAAGGTCGTCGGACGATAACCTCCCCCTCTGCTTCTGGAAGGGTGGAAAAGCCTAAACATCAAAGGTGGTCACGGCCCAAAGTGTGGATGTTGATGATTTGCGGTTTCCGTTTGCTCTAGTTGTCGGTGGGGTTACCGGTGCTCAAGCCACCCAAAGTTTCAAACACGCATTGCACATGATGTTGGCACACACAATGATGCCAACGGGTGTTTCAGGGTGGTTGTACAACAATGTATCCATGTTTTGGCTAACGTTCCGGGGTGGGGGGGGGGGGATGTAGGACACGGGAGGCACCCACCGGGCAAAAGTGGACCTTGGGGCTTTCGAGGGTACCCGTCGCAATGGTATAGTCCGTTTTTTTCCAATTTTGAGGTCTTCAAGGGAAGAACCACTTTAGGGGAGTGCCTCCAGTGTTCAGCATGTTTTGAGTGCTCTATTTTTGTATGGTTTATGCTCTGCATATGTTGCGCGCATTCCGGATGTCTCCTCGGATCTTGTTGTGGCTGTGGAGGACGATTTTTGTGTTCCGCATGTTTTGCGTGTTTTGAAACGTGCAAGGGTCGCGGGCCGGCAACACTGAGGGCAGTTGGCGCCCTGAGACCTTAGGGCCGTTGGTAGGCCTTGCAAGGACCGTTTACCGCCGGCAGGTGTGTCTTCTTGTAGCTTTGTTTCTTTGCTTTCAGATGCCCTTATTCAAATCATCAACAAGTTGGACGACACCACCTTTGAAATCGTTGAGGACCAGGCAATCTTCGACAACGATATCAAGAGTATCCGATTACATCAAGAGGACTACGAGGCCAAGCTGGAGAGCATGCTGGTAAAGCAGCAAGGGGTGGTGGATAACATGATCAAGTACTTGGAGACCGTCGAGGATAGGATGAGGGAGTTGGAGAGGCGTGTAGGAGTCCCGGTACGAGGCCCCGACCTACCGCGGGATCCTGCCCCGGAGTCTTTGCTGAGATGGCTGACACCCTTGAGGATAGCCGCAGAAGGAGTGGCGCCCATGGAGGGTCCCATGGAGTCGGCCCCAAATGGTCCGCCACAGGTTGATCCCTCATTGTTGAGGCACATCCCGCTGTTCTCCGCCAGCGTCATCTTGGGGGAGAAGACGCTAGAAAAAGGCTCAGGGATTGGTACGCCCACGCGTGATACCCGTCATGGCCACAGGAAAACTCAAGCGGAGACATGGGAAGCACCGAAAGCACGTGTGGACGGCAAAAGCGGTGTCCCAGAGGTGGTAGGCACGTGCCGCAAAATTGCAAAACAAGGCCGCAGGCTGTAGTCAAAAGGGTGCCACTGCGTCGAGTCATCATTCGAGGTGGGGTGCGTTTGTACGTCCCAACAGCCGAGTTGCAGGCAAATGGGGCAGACGTTCTGGCATGTGTGTCCAAGCACATTGCTCGCCGTATGAAAGGGGTCGCTGGACAGAGGCCGGCAGCTCAAGTGTGAAGGTTGTTGATAGACACGCGTGCAATGACTTTTGGGAAGCAAATCGGCATGGACAGCTCAATGCCTTCCTTCACCAACTTCAATGCTCGACATGTGAGCCTATTTCCTCATCCTGGTGCAGGGTCCCATGGCCCTAACTGCCAAGATTGCCGACCCGATTAATTCTTGACATCTGCCGGCGCTCTGGCCCTTATGGTGGTCGAGCGCTGTCGGGTGTTGGGTGTGTTGTTCGTGCTTGTCTTGGTGTCCAGGTGTTTGTGACGTGAGCATGGCGACACCATTGTATCCCATGGAATTTCAATTGGTGGGGACACATTTGGAGATGCTATACCCCTCTAGTATGGAGACAATGACGCCGGATTGCAATGCAGCAGATGTTTTCCGGATCAGGAAAATAGCGAGTATGTGCCTCGCTGTGGCTGTGGGTTTGTCCCGGGGAAGAAGGCGACCACCAAATCGTGCTAAAGGTGTGCACGTACTAGGTGGACAATGCGCAGGGTCATGTGTACAACTTGAGAACCCTGGGGAATGTGACGATTCGCCTTGCCATGGTCAAGAAGGGGTTCTTTTGGGGATTCGTGGCACATGAGGGTGAGAAGGAGGAGAAAAAGAATGAGATAATGAAGAACGGCGAACCGGCAAAGCACCAGGAGCACCCGAAGAAGGAGAAGGACAAGAACGCAAAGGAGGTGCGGCCGCCAAAATTCGCATTCAAAAAGCCGAAGGTGGCGGAGGAGGACGAGGTCGTTCAAATCAAGCCCATTTGCAAGGCTCCACGGTCCACGATGCTGCAGAAAGAGGACGATGATGATGACGAGGACCCAAGTGTGGACAAACACATCACATCGTCTAGTGGATCGGGAAGCTCATCAAGCTTGTCTAGCGGCACAAGCACTTCCTCTAGTGACACGGACTCCCCTTTTTGATTTGGACTGAGGAGGTGGCAGTTCCCGCAAGGCAGGAGAAGGCTGCCCAAAAATCTAGGAAGCTGCACTTCAAGGTGGAACAGTGTGCACTGGGTCTGCTTGCAGGGCCAACCAAGATGGAGAATGAAGTTCTTAAATTGTGCAACGACACACGGTTGTGGGACAGCTTGGAGCTGTTAACAGATTTTTTGCAATCCGGCGTAGATGGAAGCCATGTTGGTTACCTTGCACACCACTACAAGAATTGGCTGAAGATTGCAGCGGGTGCGCTGCGCGTCATGTGCCCTCTACGTTGCCTCCAGAAGCATCCTGGGTAGTCACGGACGTTAAGGCTGCCACCCACGTTGTCTCTTTGTTGGCTATGGAGTTGTCTTCGAGTTCTACGTGATCTGTGTGTCCCACTGTATAGACCGCCAAGACCTGGGCTTCTCCGTGGTGTACCTCTCCACCTGTCCGTGGTGCATTCAGTCGCCGTTCGAATTTGGAGTCAAGACCGCCCAGCCAGGAACCAACTCGGCCCATTGTGCCGTCCCTGCGATCTTGCACGAAGGGGTGTGAAGATGCACCCCCTTTCGAGGGCAAGCCCCAGCCCGCAAAGAAGGAGGAGGCTGTGCCCCTCAGCAAGGTTCGCGGTGAGGATGCGCAGGCGGCATTGCGTGGTTGTGAAGGAGGAGCCCCGGAGGCGACATAGCGATGATTTCTCACATGTGCCGGGTATTTGGGCTCTAGATCTCACGGAGCTGAGCGAGGTTGAGGTTTTGAGCAATTACTCACGGCCCTTTAGGACGGCAGGTCCCATGCGCTTTCAGCCGGAAACGGAATTGGGCCGAACGACGTTGCCAACAAGCCCTAGGTCTTGGTGCGGCACCACAAGATGGCACAATTGAACGAGGGCAACAAACAGCGACGGGGTGTATTGCTTGCTCTGCGTGTCCCTTCCGTGATCTTTCGTTCTACGTGCCCCGGATGCCCCGCACGTTGGCTCTGATGGTGGCTCTGGAAGTAAGTGCATGCCTGGGAAGTCCTGTGTGTTGGCTCTTGCTGTTGCATGTGTTGGATATCCTCCTATCCGTAGTTTGAGATGGAGCACTAGGGCTATCTGCCTGCCCCACCACACGTTTCTGAGTACTACGGTAGCCCGTACGCCAGTGCCCTGCCGATCAGTATGCTTGATGGCACCAATCTACAAGTGGAAAAGACAGTGGCTTGCAGTGCCCAACGGTGGCACAACCGCCGCCACCACCGCCACCGTCGCCGCCACAAGATGTCCCACCACAAAGTGATCCTTTGCCCGATATGATCGCTTGCACTGCGCACTGTGGCACACGGACATCGGCGGTGCGCTGGCCTTTTTGGCCGTTGAGCGACGCTCGTGTTCCACGTCCGGTGCCATTTCACAGTTCCAAAAAATTCCGAAAAATTTCAATGTTCTGTGCCCTTGCAACAGCCTTAGAATGTGAGTGACGGGGGCTTCACAGTCCCACCTTCAGAGGCGGCTGCCAGTGTACCCGCGGTGGAGCCCTTGCCAGGCGCCGACGGGGTGACCAGATGAAGAGCAACCCCATTGTTCCGAAATCGCCTGACGGACGGGAGCATATTGAGCGATGTTGTGGCATGTGAGGTTCCTATGTTGCCTTCTTCCCCTGGTCATCCTTTCTGTTTTTCATATTGACTTCAGTTGTGGCTCTGCACACCATTGGTGTGTTTAGCGCGTTGTGGACGTACCGCGTGTTGTCTTCGGTGTTCCCTCTGAATCCACATCGTCGTCTCCATCGTCTTGCGCTTTGTCCAGCAGACTCAAAGTGGCTGTTTTTGTTCACTTGTTTACCACATTCTTGGTGAGCTCGCAACCCGTCCTCGGGATGATCCGCCTAGCCAGCAGTGCGAGCCAAGGCAGCAGTGTGGGTCTAGGGAGGTGTGTCGGGGATGGGGGGGGGGGAAAGTTTGATGGCGCCGTCCTGCATTTTGTGAACCATTGAAAGTTATGGCTCCAGAATTCCATCGCCGTGTCGGGGAGGTTTCGCACACCGTGGCCGTTATCTCCAATAGTGGCTCTAGATTTGAATAGATGTCCTTGCCGTCTTACGTGTCCCCATTGACCCCATGTCCCATCTCCGATTCACACTCTGGCAAAATGTCCTTCCCGGACGACTGAACGAACACTCAACCCACTGGCTGCTGATGTGTAGTGTGTTTAGATCACTGAACAAGAGTTCCTTATGGTGCAAAAACAGATCCGAACCGAGCCTTCTTCATGCAAAGCGTGCTAGGCAAGTGGCAGGGAATGTCATTTAGGCCCGTCCTACATGTTGTGAACAACTTGTTCCGCCTTGGCTCTCGAACTCCATCCTCGTGTCGCAGACATTGCGGACGTGGCGGCTGTTTGCTCAAATAGCGGCTCTAGATGTGAATGGATGTCATGGGCGTTGTACGTGTCTAGTTGTTGCAACAAAGTGATGTGTGTGAGTGTGTGACTCTGTGGCTATTGCTGTCCCCATGCCCATTGTTCAGAGCAAACACACAACATGCCAAAACTTAGTGAGCTAGAAGCCGGCGCCCTTGACAAATCAAGATGCGTTGCCAATCTGGAATTTGGTGCCCGTGAGGGTGTGTGCAAGTTGTTCAATTTCTCCATTGATGAAGTGTGGGACTACACGATGTCCCCATAGTTGGACTCCAGAATGCAATTTTGGTTGAGCACAATGAAACACGCTGACGGGACAGTGCGGATAGGTCTGCTTGTTATGCGCGTCAACAGCATCGGCGCCGCTAGGATTGGGTAATACGGACCACGGACCACAATTTGCGCGTCGTAAGTGTTACGTGCTGTGCCTCGTTGTGCGTGTTGTCCGTCCACCATCTTGTACACTAGGCACAATTAATTCCTGATCTGCCTTGGCATGCTGCGACATGTCCAGCTGTCCAGCTAGATGCTGTTTCGGAATCCCATCATCTCGCGTACAACCGCTACCTTGCCAGGGTTTTACCGCGTGCGCGGCATTATTGTCTCAACCGCCTATTGCGCACGGATGTGACCGACCTCATAGAGGAGTGCAATGCGACGTGGTTTTCCGCGTGGGAGATCGGCGGAGCGGTATGTGGGGATGAGGGGATTGGCACGAGTTGCGGCAATACATTGCGCGCAAGCCACATTCCACCAGCATAAAGTTGTATGTGTTGTGCGACAACACATACGCCTATCTCGCGGATGTGGACTTGTACACCGGCCGCCACGGCCGCATCCTCGGAACCAGCACTTGCGCTGCAAATCTTGACGCCAAAGGCATCATGCGCTTCCGGGCGCTCCAAGTGCCCCCTGAGACTTGTCCCGGTGGCAGACTCGTTCTTTTGCAGCCAGGGCCTTGCGGAGTACTTCGCCTCCATCAACCGGCCGTTCTTGGCGTTGTCAAAACATAGCAAAAAGGACGAGGCCTTGACGGACGCGAAGCAACAGCTCACCAAGGGGCAAGTGGCACGTGGTTTGATCAAGGCCCACGGCTACGAATTGGTGGTTTATAACAACCCCAAGGTTGGGCACAAGGCCCCCCCGTCTAGTCCCCTTCCTAGGGAATTGTTGGTTTGGGCAGTCGGAAGTCCGATCCCGAGGCGGGCAACCGTTGAGCCTGGTAGTTGCATGCTACCGCGAGTTCTCACGGGCGGTGGGTGGTGCCAACCAAATGGCCCTCCAACTCCGCATCATGACGCAACAAAAGACATGAGCCAGCGCGGTCCGCGTCTTCATGTTGCGGTACGCGGCCGCCAACGCCTTTGCCGCATGTAAGGCTCTTGGTCTCGTGGAACGTGGAACCACCATGTGGGAGTTCTAATGGGACATTATCTTGCGCCGCTATTTCGCCGGGCCAAAGTGGTGTGCATTGACTATGTCACCACAAGTGGTGCATGCTCCCGTGGAGGTCGCGGGAAAGCAGCTATGTGGCCATTGCCGTACAACAACGACTGCATACATGTGCAAGGCGTGCAACCTGCCATTGAACATCACGTGCCTTGGCCTAGCGCATGACGCGTAGGCCATGGAGGACGGGAACAACAGGGGGTGGGGGTTTCCGAGAAATCTGATAGCGTGGGGGGTTTTGAACCCCCCCCCCCTTTTTCAAAATGGTCTATGGGGGGGTTTTAAGGGTGTTTTTCGACGCAGACACACCAATTCTGCGAAATTTTTTTTGTTGGTCTTCTTTTGGACTGCACATCCAAAGTTTTGTCCTTGCCCCCAATTCAGCCACTTTTGATTTTGTCCCCTTAGCTCGGGACCCCCCATAATGCAAGGGTGACATTGCATTTGTGCGCTTTTTTGGAGACTTCTAATTTTGCCCCCCGCTTTGAAGTGGTGCCCCCCCCCCCCCCGGCGGCAGGGTTATGTAGCCACCTTGCCCACTTGTGGGCCACTTCTAATTTTGCTCCCCGCTCTGAAGCGGTGGGGACCCCCTAGGCGGCAGCGGTTATGTAGCCACCTTGCCCACTTGTGGGCCCATTCTGATTTTGCCCCCCGCTCTGAAGCGGTGGGGACCCCCCAGGCGGCAGGGGTTATGTAGCCACCTTGCCCACTTGTGGGCCACTTCTGATTTTGCCCCCCGCTCTGAAGCGGTGGGGACCCCCTAGGCGGCAGCGGTTATGTAGCCACCTTGCCCACTTGTGGGCCCATTCTGATTTTGCCCCCCGCTGTGAAGCGGTGGGGCCCCCCCAGGCGGCAGGGGTTATGTAGCCACCTTGCCCACTTGTGGGCCACTTCTGATTTTGCCCCCCGCTCTAAAGCGGTGGGGACCCCCTAGGCGGCAGCGGTTATGTAGCCACCTTGCCCACTTGTGGGCCCATTCTGATTTTGCCCCCCGCTCTGAAGAGCTGGGGACCCCCCAAGCTGCAGGGGTTATGTGGCCACCTTGCCCACTTGTGGGCCACCTCTGATTTTGCCCCCCGCTCTAAAGCGGTGGGGACCCCCTAGGCGGCAAGGGTTATGTAGCCACCTTGCCCACTTGTGGGCCACTTCCTATGGGAACCACTTCTGATTTTGCTCCCTTTGTTGGTCGTATTGCCTTTTCTTTTGCTTGTATGCATGTGTTTTTTTTTTATAGGTAAATGGTCGCAGGGGCGGTTCTCCTTACGAAATGTAATAGGCATCAAGGTCAACAGTCGCCGCAAAGTGACCGGAGTAGGCGCCATTTGTTGCATTTTGCTGCTCTTTTTGCATCCGTTTGGGCTATTCCATTTCCATGCGTCATACAACTTCCGTCCCTTACAACTCTTGAAGTACACTATTGCACAATTGCAATTTTGATGAGGGCGCGGTCACGGGGGGAGCTATCTTTCTTGCACTTGTGACCTTCGTATGGGGCTCACAACAGACGTGTTCCGTTGGCACATTTAGTTTTTCATGGTGCACCGTTGACGGTCCACGGGTTTATGGTACCACAAAGGAGGCGCATGCGATTGGACATGCCATCCCCGTGACGGGTCAAATTTTGCCTTTTGTCGCCATGACCAGTGATCCAACTTTGTTGCGGTTGACGGGGTGGGTTGGTCCGGAATGTGACTTTCGGAATGGGCATGTGGTTTTTTTGGATCCCCAAATGGATCCCGATGGTCGTTGGCTCAATCCTGCCTTTGTGAAAACCGCAAAGGTGTCCTCAATTGTGTGCAAAGCCATACGCTGGGGTGGCACATACCAGCGTGCGGCCCGCGAAAGCAACATAATTTTGTTTGTTTTGTGGAGCGGCCATTGGTTTGGCAAGGATGCGCAATCATGTGGCAGTGCACTTGCAGAAAGGAGAGGTGGTAACGGAAGCAAGGATGCGTGGTAAGGACGTGTGCGCAAGAAAATGAGTAGCACATGCCCGTGTGTGGTCCCATTGAAGCTCGCAGTGGCCATGCGCAAACAAGAAAACATGCCCCGTGTGTGTCCTATTCCCGGGTGCAGTGCCACCCAGTGGGTTTTGAACATCAAAACTCACTTGGCACGGTGCAATCCAACCGTGCCACCAAACACCGTTGGTTTGACGGAATGGGTTGTAGTCAGCCAAGAAGATGAGAAAAAAAAGGGGGAGCCAAAAAAATCCCCATGGTGATGAAGCCCAAGATGATTTTGAAAGTGGCAAAGGCGGTCGACAACGAGAGTGCGTCCTTCTCTAAAGCCTCTCTTGGACGCTCTGATTGGGAGTGGAAACCGGAGGAGGATGCAAGCTCTGCGGAATCGGGGTCTTCCGCAGAGCACGATTCGTCCAACGGTAACGAGAGTTCTGCAACTTCCGAGGATGGTAATAGCTCCTCTTCTTCCTCATCTTCTTCCTCTACCTCTTCTTCCGGGGTTGAAGTTCTCCCCCAAAAGAAAGCTGTGCCTGGCAAGGGCACAAAGCGGCTCATCACCACTACCAAGCAAAGTTCGAAGAAGCGTTGCACAGTGAAGACGTCAGGGCGGAAGAAGTAGGCGGTTTACATGCACACACACACACACACACACACACACACACACACACACACACACACACACACACACACGTCACAAACAGATACCTCTTCCACCCCCTACACCTCCTCGCTCTCCCTCCCCCTCCCTTGTAGTAGCATGCACACTAGGACTGGAAGGCCCACAATGGCTCGGGGAGGGAGGCCTGGCCCGCCATAGTCTTAAGGGCCTCCCGAGTTGCGTCGGCCGACCAGTATAGTCACACACACACCCCTTCTTTTATGCCCTCCCCTTGACGCATTTCTCACCCCATGGTGTATTTCTAACCCCATGATGCATTCCGAACCCCATGACCGACCTTGATGCGTTTCAACCCCCATGCTGCAATTCTAACCCCATGGTGTATTTTGAACCCCATGACCGCCTCGCAGACCCACAGTCCCGAGGTTTCCGGCACCCACGGCCGGAAATACCCAAGCTGATGAAACCCTACCATAGACGTTGGTAGAGGCTTTGCAAATTGTCGGATCACAACTGGGCCGCATACCCAACTGTTGAGAGGTGCCCGACACTATGTATTTCATTTTTTTGGGGGGGGGGGTTTGGGGGGCCGGGGTGCCCTTCCCGCGGACCATACCCCCGCGCAGCGAAAACTCCCCTTAACCCCCCCCCCCCCAAACCCCCCCCCTTTTTTAAATTTGGATCTGGGGGGGTTTTAGGCATGATATCCGATTTCCGAGAATCCCCCCCCCCCTTGGGGAACAAGACAGTGATGGCAGACACGGATTGAACAAGACGACCATGGAGGCCAAGCCTGTGCCATCTCTACCCATGGGACCGGTGCGAACCCTAGCTAGTGGGACCCCCGCGTAGGCCGGATACCCAACTGTGAGGACCCCCCTAAAACAAAAACACCCGCCAGGCCTCCCCCGGTAGCGCGAAGTTTCTATGCCACTTGTGTGGCACCGCATATTCCCTTGGCTACAAAACCTACTGCTTTTTACTGCAGCCACTTGTAGGACATGGTAGCATCCTAGCAAGATGGAACCAAACATCCCGGGTGTCCCGGGTGTCCTGCACATTTGGCTCTGCTGGAGGTGGTTCTGGAGCCATTGTAGAACCACCCACGCGCGACACCCACGACGCGCAGAACACACAACACCTTGTTTGTGTTTGTGTTTGTGTTTGTGTTTGTGTTTGCGTGGTAGGGGGCCGGGGGCAGCCGACAAGGGTGGGCGGAGTGGTCGAGGGGCAGCAATTTCCCCTATTCCTCGCGATGCTCCTCCTCTGATCGTAGACTACGATTCATACGTTGCGCACGTGTCATTGAACAACAGCAGTGATGCTGTTTTGGACCTACTTGATAAGGATGCTAAACTGAGAGTCCTCACATACAATTGGGAGTAGATGCTACTGCCGGCGTGTTCTTGTGTTGCTTGTATGTTGTGGTGACCCGGGAAAAGTTGCGTGTGGATGATGCTGTCTCCTGTGGACAAACACAAAGGATTGATCTGGGACGACTACTCATGCGCTACAACGACTTGAAGGCGTCGCCGCCACCACACATTGTGGACGAGCTATTACTGATATCCAATTTCAGTATGTCCGTTGCCCATTTTTCTCGCAATACCACTATTGCGGACCGGTGCATTCTGTATTGCTGACTAAAAATTCACCAAGCACCTACACACATTTTGTCATCTATGGATAGACGGCGGATACTACGTGGTTGGAATGTAACACCTTTGGCAAGCTGCATGCATGCATGGAGAAGACGCAGACGCCAGCTATGTGTATAGCGACCTAGTCGGCTATCAGACATCAGACATCAGACTTTTATGGACCATCATTACACAAACCATAAACCCACCTCCCCCATCCCCCCTTGTGGTGTAGTACACCCCCCTCCCAATGGAAGATGCCCCCCCCCCGTGGCCCTTCCCTAGTCCTTCTAGCCCCCCCCCCGCCACTCGTGAGTGCTTTCTTGCACCAGGAAGTATGGAAAATGATTCGGAAAATACCCCCCGCTTGGTGTTGTGTGTGTGTGTGTAGGAAGCATGGAAACTGCACCCACTCACTACACTCTTTGAGGTGTAGATTTTCGTTCTGTGGCCTCAACCCTAGCGGTGTAGGGCCATCAGACACCATTGCAAAGTCAACCAACAGATTTGCCGCATTTATAAGCATATGTCCTCCCACAGACACACACACACACACACACACACGCACGCACGCACGCACGCACACTTTGACATAGCGTAGGCATTGTGGGGGTGCCCTGCTTCAAGCCCTGGTTGGGGGGGCTCTCCTTTCTTTACCTGTTTTGCACCGGGGAGGGGGGAGACTTCAGAGAACTGCCGGGGGGGGGGGATTTTAGTCACGGGTGCGGGAGGGTGTTCTTTTCTTTGTCTCACAGGTGTTTGTTTTCATGCAAAAAAATTGACAACAATGAAAATAATCATTTCACAACTTGCATGTATGCCATGCTATGCTGTGCAGTGTTGTGGTGTGTCTCCGTAGGTCCCCGTAGGGCCAAAGCCGGTTAGAAGCCCCCCCGATCACTTTCATAGCCCCCTCCCATCAATTTCACAGCCCCCCCCCCCATCAATTTGATAGCCCCCCCATCAATTTCATATGCCCCCCCTATCAATTTCATAGCCCCCCCCCATCCATTTCATAGCCCCCCCCCACATCCATTTCATGGCCCCCCCCATCAATTCCATAGCCCCCTCCCATCCATTTCATACCCCCACCCACATCCATTTCATAGCCCCCCCCTATCAATTTCATAGCCCCCCCCCCCTCCATTTCATAGCCCCTCCCGCATCAATTTCATAGCCTCCTCCCATCAATTTCATAGCCACCCCCTATCAATTTCATAGCCCCCCCCCCATCAATTTCATAGCCCCTCCCCCATCAATTTCATAGCACCCCCCCCATCAATTTCATATGCCCCCCTATCAATTTCATAGCCCCCCCGCTCCATTTCATAGCCCCTCCCGCATCAATTTCATAGCCTCCTCCCATCACTTTCATAGCCCCCTGCCCTATCAATTTCCTGGCCCCCCCCCCTCATCAATTTCATAGCCCCCCCCCATCAATTTCATAGCCCTACCCCCCATCAATTTCATACCCCCCCCCATCAATTGCATAGCCCTACCCCCCATCAATTTCACAGCCCTACCCCCCATCAATTTCATAGCCCCACCCCCATCCATTTCATAGCCCCAACCCCATCAATTTCATATGTCCCCTGCATTCACTTTCATAGCCCCCCCCCATCGATTTCATAGCCCCCTGCCCTGTCAATTTTATAATCCCCCCTTTATCAGTTTCACAGCCCCTCCCCCATCAATTTCATAGCTTCGCCCCCATCCAATTTATAGCCCCCCCATCAATTTCATATGCCCCCCTATCAATTTCATAGCCCCCCCCCCATCCAATACATAGCCCCCCCCCCATCAATGACATAGCCCTACCCCCCATCAATTTCAAAGCCCCACCCCCATGAATTTCATAGGTTCCCCCCATTCAATTTCATAGCCCCCCCCCAATCGATTTCATAGCCCCCCCCCCCCCTTTGACTTCATAGCCCCCGCCCATTGATTCACGGAGGGGTGTAGAGCCTTGTTAGGAATTGGCGCGTGGGCACAGGCTGATTCCTAGAGGGGTCTTATTTGGGGGATCTAGACCCCCCAAATAATTGACGCATGGGCATGCGTCAATTACTTCGGGGGTCTACACCCCCCAGATAACTGACGCATGGGCACGCGTCAAACATTTGACGGACATACATCCGTCAAATATTTTGGAGGTGCATACCCCCCAAATATTTGACGGACATACATCCGTCAAACATTTTGGGGGTGTATACACACCAAATATTTGGCGGACATACATCCGTCAAATATTTTGGGAGTCTACACCCCCCAAATATTTGACGGATTTATGTCCGTCAAATATTTTGGGGGTGTAGACCCCCCGAATATTTGACGGATGTATGTCCGTCAAATATTTTGGGGGTCTACGCCCCCCACATAACTGATGCATGGGCATGCGTCAAATATTTGACGGAAAGGCATCCGTCAAAAATTTTCGGGATGTAGACCCCCCGAATATTTGACGGATATATGTCCGTCAAATATTTTGGGGGTCTACACCCCCCAGATTAGTGACGCATGGGCATGCGTCAAACTTTTGACGGATATGCATGCATCCTCAAATATGGGGGGGGTCTACACCACCCAGATAAGTGACGCATGGGCATGCGTCAAATGTTTGACGAACATGCATCCGTCAAAAGTTTTCGAGGTTTAGACCCCCCGAATATTTGATGGATGTATGTCCGTCAAATATTTTGGGGGTCTACACCCCCCAGATAACTGACGCATGAGCATGCGTCAAATATTTGACGGACATGCATCCGTCAAATATTTTGGGGGTGTAGACCCCCCAAATATTTGACGGATGTATGGCGGTCAAATAATTGGGGGGTCTACACCCCCAGATAACTGACGCATGGGCATGCGTCAAATATTTGACGAACATGCGTCCGTCAAATGTTTTGGGTGTGTAGACCCCCAAATATTTGACGGATGTATGTCCGTCAAATATTTTAGGGGTCTACTCCTCCCAGATAACTGACGCATGGGCTAGCGTCAGTTATTTGACGGACATGCATCCGTCAAATATTTAGGGGGTGTAGACCCCCCAAACATTTGACGGACATACATCCGCCAAATGTTTCGGGGGTCTACACCCCCTGGATAACTGACGCATGGGCATGCCGCAAAAATTTGACGGACATGCATCCGTCAAATATTTCGGGGGTGTAGACCCCCCAAATATTTGACGGATGTATGTCCGTCAAATATTTAGGGGGTCTACACCCCCCAGATAACTGACGCATGGGCATGTGTCAATTTTTTGACGGACATGCATCGGTCAAATATTTTGGGGGTGTAGACCCCCCAAACATTTGACGGACATACATCCGTCAAATATTTTGGGGGTGTAGACCCCCCAAATATTTGACGGACATACATCCGTCAAATATTTTGAGGATGTAGACCCCCCAAATATTTGACGGATGTATGTCCGTCAAATATTTTGGGCGTCTACACCCCCTAGATAACTGACGCATGGGCATGCGTCAAATATTTGTCGGACATACAGCCGTCAAGTATTTTGGGGGTGTAGGCCCCCCAAATATTTGACGGATGTATGTTCGTCAAATATTTGGGGGGTCTACACCCCCCAAATAACTCACGCATGGGCATGCGTCAAATATTTGAGGCACATACATCCGTCAAATATTGTTGGGGGTGTAGACCCCACAAATATTTGACGGATGTATGTCCGTGAAATGTTTTGGGGGTCTACACCCCCCAGATAACAGACGCATGGGCATGCGTCAAATATTTGACGGACGTGCATCCGTCAAATATTTGACGGACATACATCCGTCAAATATTTTGGGGGTGTACACCCCCCAGATAACTGACGCATTGGCATGCGTCCAATATTTGACGGACATGCATCCGTCAAATATTTCGGGGGTGTAGACCCCCCAAATGACTGACACATGGGCATGCGCCAAATATTTGACGGATGTATGTCCGTCAAATATTTCGGGGGTCTACACCCCCCAAATGACTGACACATGGGCATGCGTCAAATATTTGACGGACATGCATCCGTCAAATATTTTGGGGGTGTAGACCCCCCAAATATTTGACGGACATACATCCGCCAAATATTTCGGGGGTCCACACCCCCTGGATAACTGACGCATGGGCATGCGTCAAATATTTGACGGATATGCAGCCGTCAAATATTTTCGGGCTGTAGACCCCCCCAATATTTGACGGATGTATGTCCGTCAAATATTTTGGGGTCTACACCCCCCAGATAACTGACGCATGGGCATGTGTCAATTATTTGACGGACATGCATCCGTCAAAAATTTGGGAGTGTAGACCCCCCAAACATTTGACGGACATACATCCGCCAAATATTTTGGGGGTGTAGACCCCCCAAATATTTGACGGACATACATCCGTCAAATATTTTGGGGTCTTCACCCCCCAAAACAACTGACGCATGGGCATGCGTCAAATATTTGACGGACATGCATCCGTCAAATATTTTGGGGGTGTAGACCCCCCAAATATGTGACGGATGTATGTCCGTCAAATATTTTGGGGGTCTACACCCCCCAGATAACTGACGCATGGGCATGCGTCAATTATTTGATGGTCATGCATCGGTCAAATATTTTGAGGGTGTAGACCCCCCAAACATTTGACGGACATACATCTGTCAAATATTTTCGGGGTGTAGACCCCCCAAATATTTGACGGACATACATCCGTCAAATATTTTGGGGGTCTACACCCCCCAGATAAGTGACGCATGGGCATGCGTCAAATATTTGACGGACATGCATCCGTCAAATATTTAGGGGGTGTAGACCCCCCGAATATTTGACGGACATACATCCGTCAAATATTTTGGGGGTCTACACCCCCCAGATAACTGACGCATGGGCATGCGTCAAATATTTGACGGACATGCATCCGTCAAATATTTTGGGGGTGTAGACCCCCCGAATATTTGACGGACATACATCCGTCAAATATTTTGGGGGTCTACACCCCCCAGATAACTGACGCATGGGCATGCGTCAAATATTTGACGGACATGCATCCGTCAAATATTTTGGGGGTGTAGACCCCCCGAATATTTGACGGACATACATCCGTCAAATATTTTGGGGGTCTACACCCCCCAGATAACTGATGCATGGGCATGCGTCAAATATTTGACGGACATGCATCCGTCAAATGTTTTGGGTGTGTAGACCCCCCAAATATTTGACGGATGTATGTCCGTCAAATATTTTAGGGGTCTACTCCTCCCAGATAACTGACGCATGGGCATGCGTCAGTTATTTGACGGACATGCATTCGTCAAATATTTTTGGGGTGTAGACCCCCCAAATATTTGACGGACATACATCCGCCAAATGTTTCGGGGGTGTACACCCCCTGGATAACTGACGCATGGGCATGCCGCAAAAATTTGACGGACATGCATCCGTCAAATATTTCGGGGGTGTAGACCCCCCAAATATTTGACGGATGTATGTCCCCCAAATATTTTGGGGGTCTACACCCCCCAGATAACTGACGCATGGGCATGTGTCAAATTTTTGACGGACATGCATCCGTCAAATATTTTGGGGGTGTAGACCCCCCAAACATTTGACGGACATACATCCGTCAAATATTTTGGGGGTGTAGACCCCCCAAATATTTGACGGACATACATCCGTCAAATATTTGGGGGTCTACACCCCCAAGATAACTGACGCATGGGCATGCGTCAAATATTTGACGGACATGCATCCGTCAAATATTTTGAGGATGTAGACCCCCCAAATATTTGACGGCGGTATGTCCGTCAAATATTTTGGGCGTCTACACCCCCTAGATAACTGACGCATGGGCATGCGTCAAATATTTGACGGACATACAGCCGTCAAGTATTTTGGGGGTGTAGGCCCCCCAAATATTTGACGGATGTATGTTCGTCAAATATTTGGGGGCCCTACACCCCCCAGATAACTGACGCATGGGCATGCGTCAAATATTTGAGGCACATACATCCGTCAGATATTTTGGGGGTGTAGACCCCACAAATATTTGACGGATGTATGTCCGTGAAATATTTTGGGGGTCTACACCCCCCAGATAACAGACGCACGGGCATGCGTCAAATATTTGACGGACATACATCCGTCAAATATTTTGGGGGTGTACACCCCCCAGATAACCGACGCATTGGCATGCGTCAAATATTTGACGGACATGCATCCGTCAAATATTTCGGGGGTGTAGACCCCCCAAATATTTGACGGACATACATCCGCCAAATATTAGGGGGGTCCACACCCCCTGGATAACTGACGCATGGGCATGCGTCAAATATTTGACGGATATGCAGCCGTCAAATATTTTCGGGCTTTAGACCCCCCAAATATTTGACGGATGTATGTCTGTCAAATATTTTGGGGGTCTACACCCCCCAGATAACTGACGCATGGGCATGTGTCAATTATTTGATGGACATGCATCCGTCAAAAATTTGGGGGTGTAGACCCCCCAAACATTTGACGGACATACATCCGCCAAATATTTTGGGGGTGTAGACCCCCCAAAATTTTGACGGACATACATCCGTCAAATATTTTTGGGTCTTCACCCCCCAGGCAACTGACGCATGGGCATGCGTCAAATATTTGACGGACATGCATCAGTCAAATATTTTGGGGGTGTAGACCCCCCAAATATGTGACGGATGTATGTCCGTCAAATATTTTGGGGGTCTACACCCCCCAGATAACTGACGCATGGGCATGCGTCAATTATTTGATGGTCATGCATCCGTCAAATATTTTCGGGGTGTAGACCCCCCAAACATTTGACGGACATACATCCGTCAAATATTTTGGGGGTCTACACCCCCCAGATAACTGACGCATGGGCATGCGTCCAATATTTGACGGACATGCATCCGTCAAATATTTTGGAGGTGTAGACCCCCCGAATATTTGAAGGACATACATCCGTCAAATATTTTGGGGGTCTACACCCCCCAGATAACTGACGCATGGGCATGCGTCAAATATTTGACGGACATGCATCAGTCAAATATTTTGGGGGTGTAGACCCCCCAAATATGTGACGGATGTATGTCCGTCAAATATTTTGGGGGTCTACACCCCCCAGATAACTGACGCATGGGCATGCGTCAATTATTTGATGGTCATGCATCCGTCAAATATTTTGGGGGTGTAGACCCCCCAAACATTTGACGGACATACATCCGTCAAATATTTTGGGGGTCTACACCCCCCAGATAACTGACGCATGGGCATGCGTCAAATATTTGACGGACATGCATCCGTCAAATATTTGGGGGTGTAGACCCCCCAAATATTTGACGGATGTTTGTCTGTCAAATATTTTGGGGGTCTACAGCCCCCAGATAACTGACGCATTGGCATGCGTCCAACATTTGGCAGACATGCATCCTTCAAATATTTGGGGGGTGTAGACCCCCCAAATATTTGACGGATGTATGTCCGTCAAATATTTTGGGGGTCTACACCCCCTAGATAACTGACGCATGGGCATGCGTCAAACATTTGACGGACATGCATCCGTCAAATAATTGGGGGTGTAGACCCCCCAAATATTTGACGGATGTATGTCCGTCAAATATTTTGGGGGTCTATACCCCCTGGATAACTGCGCATGGGCATGCGTCAAATATTTGACGGACATGCATCCGTCAAATATTCTGGGGGTGTAGACCCCCCAAATATTTGACGGACATACATCCGCCAAATATTTTTGGGGTCTACACCCCCCAGATAACTGACGCATGGGCACGTGTCAATTATTTGACGGACATGCATCCCCCAAATATTTGGGGGTGTAGACCCCCCAAATATTTGACGGATGTATGTCTGTCAAATATTTTGGGGGTCTACAGCCCCAAGATAACTGACGCATTGGCATGCGTCCAACATTTGGCAGACATGCATCCTTCAAATATTTGGGGGGTGTAGACCCCCCAAATATTTGACGGATGTATGTCCGTCAAATATTTTGGGGGTCTACACCCCCTAGATAACTGACGCATGGGCATGCGTCAAACATTTGACGGACATGCATCCGTCAAATAATTGGGGGTGTAGACCCCCCAAACATTTGACGGATGTATGTCCGTCAAATATTTTGGGGGTCTATACCCCCTGGATAACTGCGCATGGGCATGCGTCAAATATTTGACGGACATGCATCCGTCAAATATTCTGGGGGTGTAGACCCCCCAAATATTTGACGGACATACATCCGCCAAATATTTTTGGGGTCTACACCCCCCAGACAACTGACGCATGGGCACGTCTCAATTATTTGACGGACATGCATCCGTCGCATATTTTTGGGGGTCCAGACCCCCCAAATATTTGACGGACATACATCCGTCAAATATTTTGGGGGTGTAGATCCCCCAAATATTTGACGGACATACATCCGTCAAATATTTTGGGGGTGTACACCCCCCAGATAACTGACGCATGGGCATGCGTCAAATATTTGACGGACATGCATCCGTCAAATATTTTGGGGGTGTAGACCCCCTAAACATTTGACGGATGTATGTCCGTCAAATATTTTGGGGTTCTACACCACACAGATAACTGACGCATGG
Source organism: Eutreptiella sp. 'Long Island Sound 2002' (assembly GCA_964036045.1). Lineage (NCBI taxonomy): Eukaryota > Euglenozoa > Euglenophyceae > Eutreptiales > Eutreptiaceae > Eutreptiella > Eutreptiella sp. 'Long Island Sound 2002'. The sequence continues at coordinate 82,941,674 of OZ038382.1, read as the reverse complement.
GCATGCGTCAATTATTTGACGGACATCCATTGGTCAATTATTTGGGGGTGTAGAGCCCCCAATCATTTGACGGACGTACATCCGTCAAATGTTTTGGGGGTGTAGACCCCCCAAATATTTTGCGGACATACATCCGTCAAATCTTTCGGGGGTCTACACCCCCCAGACAACTGACGCATCGGCATGCGTCAAATATTTGACGGATATGCATCCGTCAAAAATTTGGGGGGTGTAGACCCCCCAAATATTTGACGGATGTATGTCCGTCAAATATTTTGCGGGTCCACACCCCCCAGATAACTGACGCAGGGGCATGCGTCAAATATTTGACGGACATACATCCGTCATATATTTTGGGGGTGTAGACCCGCCAAATATTTGAGGGATGTATGTTAGTCAAATATTTTGGGGGTCTACACCCCCTAGATGTCCGACGCATGGGCATGCATCAAATATTTGACGCACATGCATCCGTCAAACATTTTGGGGGTGTAGACCCCCCGAATATTTGACGGACATACATCCGTCAAATATTTTGGGGGTCTACACCCCCCAGATAACTGACGCATGGGCATGCGTCAAATATTTGACGGACATACATCCGTCAAATATTTTGGGGATGTAGACCCCCCGAATATTTGACGGACATACATCCGTCAAATATTTTGGGGGTCTACACCCCCCAGATAACTGACGCATGGGCATGCGTGAAATATTTGACGGACATACATCCGTCAAATATTTTGGGGGCGTAGACCCCCCAAATATTTTACGGACATACATCCGTTAAATATTTTGGGGGTCTACACCCCCCAGAGAACTGACGCATGGGCATGTGTCAATTATTTGACGGACATGCATCCGTCAAAAATTTGGGGGTGTAGACCCCCCAAACATTTGACGCACATGCATCCGTCAAACATTTTGGGGGTGTAGACCCCCCAAATATTTGACGGACATATATCCGTCAAATATTTCGGGGGTCTACACCCCCCAAATAACTGATGCATGGGCATGCGTCAAATATTTGACGGACATGCATCCTTCAAATATTTCGGGGGTGTAGACCCCTCAAATATTTGACGGATGTATGTCTATCAAATATTTAGGGGGTCTACACCCCCAGATAACTGACGCATGGGCATGCGTCAAATATTTGACGGACATGCATGCGTCAAATATTTTGGGGGTGTAGACCCCCCAAATATTTGACGGATGTATGTCCGTCAAATATTTTGGGGGGTCTACACCCCCTGGATAACTGACGCATGGGCATGCGTCAAATATTTGACGGACATGCATCCGCTAAATATTTTGGGGGTGTAGACCCCCCAAATATTTGAGGGATGTATGTCCGTCAAATATTTTGGGGGTCTACACCCCCCAGATAACTGACGCATGGGCATGCGTCAAATATTTGACGGACATGCATCCGTCAAATATTTGGGGGGTGTATACCCCCCAAATATTTGACGGATGTATGTCCGTCAAATATTTTGGGGGTCTACACCCCCCAGATAAGTGACGCATGGCATGCGTCAAATATTTGACGGACATGCATCCGTCAAATATTTTGGGGGTGTAGACCCCCCAAACTATTTGACGGACATACATCCGTCAAATGTTTTGGGGGTGTAGACCCCCCAAATATTTGATGGATGTATGTCCGTCAAATATTTTGGGGGTCTACACCCCCCAGATAACTGACGCATGGGCATGCGTCAAATATTTGACGCACACGCATCCGTCAAATATTTTGGGGGTGTAGACCCCCCGAATACTTGACGGACATACATCCGTCAAATATTTTGCGGGTCTACACCCCCCAGATAACTGACGCATGGGCATGCGTCAAATATTTGACAGACATACATCCGTCATATATTTTGGGGGTGTAGACCCGCCAAATATTTGAGGGATGTATGTTAGTCAAATATTTTGGGGGTCTACACCCCCTAGATGTCTGACGCATGGGCATGCGTCAAATATTTGATTGACATGCATCCGTCAAATATTTTGGGGGTGTAGACCCCCCGAATATTTGACGGACATACATCCGTCAAATATTTTGGGGGTCTACACCCCCCAGATAACTGACGCATGGGCATGCGTCAAATATTTGACGGACATACATCCGTCAAATATTTTGGGGGCGTAGACCCCCCAAATATTTGACGGATGTATGTCCGTGAAATATTTTGGGGGTCTACACCCCCCAGATAACTGACGCATGGGCATGTGTCAATTATTTGACTGACATGCATCCGTCAAAAATTTGGGGGTGTAGACCCCCCAAACATTTGACGGATATACATCCGTCAAATATTTTGGGGGTGTAGACCCCCCAAATATTTGACGGACATACATCCGTCAAATATTTCGGGGGTCTACACCCCCCAGATAACTGATGCATGGGCATGCGTCAAATATTTGACGGACATGCATCCGTCAAATATTTTGGGGGGTGTAGACCCCCGAAATATTTGACCGATGTATGTCCGTCAAATATTTTGGGGGTCTACACCCCCTAGATAACTGACGCATGGGCATGCGTCAATTATTTGACGGACATGCATCCGTCAAAAATTTGGGGGTGTAGACCCCCAAAACATTTGACGGACATACATCCGTCAAATATTTTGGGGGTCTACACCCCCCAGATAACTGACGCATGGGCATGCGTCAAATATTTGACGGACATGCATCCGTCAATGTTTTGGGGGTGTAGACCCCCAAAATATTTGACGGGTGAATGTCCGTCAAAAATTTTGGGGGTCTACACCCCCCAAATAACTGACGCATTCGCATGCGTCCAATATTTGGCGGACGTGCATCCTTCAAATATTTCGGGGGTGTAGACCCCTCAAATATTTGACGGATGTATGTCTATCAAATATTTAGGGGGTCTACACCCCCTAGATAACTGATGCATGGGCATGCGTCAAATATTTGACGGACATGCATCCGTCAAATATTTGGGGGGTGTAGACCTCCCAAATATTTGACGGACATACATCCGTCAAATATTTTTGGGGTCTACACCCCCCAGATAACTGACGCATGGGCATGCGTCAAATATTTGACGGACATGCACCCGTCAAATATTTGGGGGGTGTATACCCCCCAAATATTTGACGGATGTATGTCCGTCAAATATTTTGGGGGTCTACACCCCCCAGATAACTGACGCATGGCATGCGTCAAATATTTGACAGACATGCATCCGTGAAATATTTTGGCGGTGTAGACCCCCCAAACTATTTGACGGACATACATCGGTCAAATGTTTTGGGGGTGTAGACCCCCCAAATATTTGACGGATGTATGTCCGTCAAATATTTTTGGGGTCTACACCCCCCAAATAACTGACGCATGGGCATGCGTCAAATATTTGACGCACACGCATCCGTCAAATATTTTGGGGGTGTAGACCCCCCGAATATTTGACGGACATACATCCGTCAAATATTTTGCGGGTCTACACCCCCCAGATAACTGACGCATGGGCATGCGTCAAACATTTGACAGACATACATCCGTCATATATTTTGGGGGTGTAGACCCGCCAAATATTTGAGGGATGTATGTTAGTCAAATATTTACGGGGTCTACACCCCCTAGATGTCTGACGCATGGGCATGTGTCAAATATTTGATTGACATGCATCCGTCAAATATTTTGGGGTTGTAGACCCCCCGAATATTTGACGGACATACATCCGTCAAATATTTTGGGGGTCTACACCCCCCAGATAATTGACGCATGGGCATGCGTCAAATATTTGACGGACATACATCCGTCAAATATTTTGGGGGTGTAGACCCCCCAGAATATTTGACGGACATACATCCGTCAAATATTTTGGGGGTCTACACCCCCCAGATAACTGACGCATGGGCATGCGTCAAATATTTGACGGACATACATCCGTCAAATATTTGGGGGGCGTAGACCCCCCAAATATTTGACGGATGTATGTCCGTGAAATATTTTGGGGGTCTACACCCCCCAAATAACTGACGCATGGGCATGTGTCAATTATTTGACTGACATGCATCCGTCAAAAATTTGGGGGTGTAGACCCCCCAAACATTTGACGGACATACATCCGTCAAATATATTGGGGGTCTACACCCCCCAGATAACTGATGCACGGGCATGCGTCAAATATTTGATTGACATGCATCCGTCAAATATTTTGGGGGTGTAGACCCCCCGAATATTTGACGGACATACATCCGTCAAATATTTTGGGGGTCTACACCCCCCAGATAACTGATGCACGGGCATGCGTCAAATATTTGACGGACATGCATCCGTCAAATATTTTGGGGGTGTAGACCCCCGAAATATTTGCGGATGTATGTCCGTCAAATATTTCGGGGGTCTACACCCCCTAGATAACTGACGCATGGGCATGTGTCAATTATTTGACGGACATGCATCCGTCAGAAATTTGGGGGTGTAGACCCCCCAAACATTTGACGGACATACATCCGCCAAATATTTTGGGGGTCTACACCCCCCAAATAACTGACGCATTGGCATGCGTCCAATATTTGGCGGACGTGCATTCTTCAAATATTTCGGGGGTGTAGACCCCTCAAATATTTGACGGATGTATATCTATCAAATATTTAGGGGGTCTACACCCCCCAGATAACTGACGCATGGGCATGCGCCAATTATTTGACGGACATGCATCCGTCAAAAATTTGGGGGTGTAGACCCCCCAAACATTTGACGGACATACATCCGTCAAATATTTTGGGGGTCTACACCCCCCAGATAACTGACGCATGGGCATGCGTCAAATATTTGACGGACATGCATCCGTCAATCTTTTGGGGGTGTAGACCCCCAAAATATTTGACGGATGAATGTCCGTCAAATATTTTGGGGGTCTACACCCCCCAAATAACTGAAGCATTGGCAGGCGTCCAATATTTGGCGGACATGCATCCTTCAAATATTTCGGGGGTGTAGACCCCTCAAATATTTGACGGATGTATGTCTATCAAATATTTAGGGGGTCCACACCCCCCAGATAACTGACGCATGGGCATGTGTCAATTATTTGACGGACATGCATCCGTCAAAAATTTGGGGGTGTAGACCCTGCAAACATTTGACGGACATACATCCGTCAAATATTTTGGGGGTGTAGACCCCCCAAATATTTGACGGACATACATCCGTCAAATATTTCGGGGGTCTACACCCCCCAGATAACTGATGCATGGGCATGCGTCAAATATTTGACGGACATGCATCCGTCAAATATGTTGGGGGTGTAGACCCCCGAAATATTTGACGGATGTATGTCCGTCAAATATTTCGGGGGTCTACACCCCCCAGATAACTTACGCATGGGCATGCGTCAATTATTTGACGGACATGCATCCGTCAAAAACTTGGGGGTGTAGACCCCCCAAACATTTGACGGACATACATCCGTCAAATATTTGGGGGGTGTAGACCCCCCAAATATTTGACGGACATACATCCGTCAAATATTTTGGGGGTCTACACCCCCCAGATAACTGACGCATGGGCATGCGTCAAATATTTGACGGACATGCATCCGTCAATCTTCTGGGGGTGTAGACCCCCAAAATATTTGACGGATGAATGTCCGTCAAATATTTTGGGGGTCTACACCCCCCAAATAACTGACGCATTGGCATGCATCCAATATTTGGCGGACATGCATCCTTCAAATATTTTGGGGGTGTAGACCCCTCAAATATTTGACGGATGTATGTCTATCAAATATTTAGGGGGTCTACACCCCCCAGATAACTGACGCATGGGCATGCGTCAAATATTTGACGGACATGCATCCGTCAAATATTTGGCGGGTCTACACCCCCCAAATATTTGACGGATGTATGTCCGTCAAATATTTTTGGGGGGTCTACACCCCCTGGATAACTAAGGCATGGGCATGCGTCAAATATTTGACGGACATGCATCCGTCAAATATTTTGGGGGTGTAGACCCCCCAAATATTTGATGGATGTATGTCCGTCAAATATTTTGGGGGTCTACACCCCCCAGATAACTCACGCATGGGCATGTGTTAATTATTTGACGGACATGCATTCGTCAAATATTTTGGGGTCTAGACCCCCCAAACATTTGACGGACATACATCCGTCAAATGTTTTGGGGGTGTAGACCCCCCAAATATTTGACGGACATAAATCCGTCAAATATTTTGGGGGTCTACACCCCCCAGATAACTGACGCATGGGCATGCGTCAAATATTTGACGGACATGCATCCGTCAAATATTTGGGGGGTGTATACCCCCCAAATATTTGACCGATGTATGTCCGTCAAATATTTTGGGGTTCTACACCCCCCAGAAAACTGACGCATGGCATGCGTCAAATATTTGACAGACATGCATCCGTCAAATATTTTGGGGGTGTAGACCCCCCGAATATTTGACGGACATACATCCGTCAAATATTTTGCGGGTCTACACCCCCCAGATAACTGACGCATGGGCATGCGTCAAATATTTGACGGACATACATCCGTCAAATATTTTGGGGGTGTAGACCCCCCAAATATTTGAGGGATGTATGTTAGTCAAATATTTTGGGGGTCTACACCCCCTAGATCTGTGACGCATGGGCATGCGTCAAATATTTGACGGACATGCATCCGTCAAATATTTTGGGGGTGTAGACCCCCCAAATATTTGACGGATGTATGTTCGTCAAATATTTTTGGGGTCTACACCCCCCAAATAACTGACGCATGGGCATGCGTCAAATATTTGACGGACATGCATCCGTCAAATATTTTGGGGTCGTAGACCCCCCGAATATTTGACGGACATACATCCGTCAAATATTTTGGGGGTCTACACCCCCCAGATAACTGACGCATGGGCATGCGTCAAATATTTGACGGACATACATCCGTCAAATATTTGGGGGGTGTAGACCCCCCAAATATTTGACGGACATACATCCGTCAAATATTTTGGGGGTCTACACCCCCCAGATAACTGACGCATGGGCATGCGTCAAATATTTGACGGACATACATCCGTCAAATATTTTGGGGGTGTAGACCCCCCAAATATTTGACGGATGTATGTCCGTCAAATCTTTTCGGGGTCTTCACCCCCTGGATAGCTGCGCATGGGCATGCATCAGATATTTGACGCACATGCATCCGTCAAATATTTTGGGGGTGTAGACCCGCCAAATATTTGACGGACATACATCCGTCGAATATTTTGCGGGTCTACACCCCCCAGATAACTGACGCATGGGCATGCGTCAAATATTTGACGGACATACATCCGTCAAATATTTTGGGAGTGTAGACCCCTCAAATATTTGAGGGATGTATGTTAGTCAAATACTTTGGGGGTCTACACCCCCTAGATTTCTGACGCATGGGCATGCGTCAAATATTTGACGGACATACATCCGTGAAATATTTTCGGGGTGTAGACACCCCAAATTTTTGACGGACATACATCCGTCAAATATTTGGGGGTGTAGACCCCCCAAATATTTGACGGACATACATCTGTCAATTATTTTGGGGGTCTACACCCCCCAGATAACTGACGCATGGGCATGCGTCAAATATTTGACGGACATCCATCCGTCAAATATTTTGGGGGTGTAGACCCCCCAAATATTGTGGGCGCTTATGGGGGCCTGTGAGGACCTATGCGGACCTATGGGGGCTTCTGGGGGCCTATGGAGGCCTGTGGGGCTCTATGGGGACCTATGGGGGCCTATGGGGGCCTATGGGGGCCTATGGGGGCCTCTGGGGGCCTATGGGGACCTTTGCGGGCCTATGGGGGCCTATGGGGGTCTACGGGGACCTATGGGGGCTTGTGGGGACCTATGGGGGTCTATGGGGACCTATGGGGGCTTGTGGGGACCTATGGGGGCCTATTGGGAGCTACGGGGGCTTGTGGGGACTTATGGGGGCCTATGGGGACCTATGGGGGCTTGTGGGGACCTATGGGGGCTTGTGGGGTCCTATGGGGGCCTATGGGGACCTATGGGGGCTTGTGGGGACCTATAGGGGCCTTTGGGGACCTATGGGGGCCTATGGGGACCTATGGGGACCTATGCGGACCTTTTGGGGCTTGTGGGGACCTATGGGGGCCTATGGGGGCTTGTGGGGACCTATGGGGGCCTATGGGGACCTATGGGGGCTTGTGGGGACCTATAGGGGGCTATTGGTTTTTGTGGGGACCTATGGGGGCTTGTGGGGACCTATGGGGACCTATGGGGGCCTATGGGGGCCCATGGGGGCCAATGGGGACCTTTGGGGACCTATGGGGACCTTTGGGGACCTTTGGGCACCTTTGGGGACCTTTGGGCACCTTTGGGGACCTATGGGGGTCTATGGGGACCTATGGGGACCTATGGGGGCCTATGGGGACCTTTGCGGGCCTATGAGGGCCTATGGGGGTCTATGGGGACCTATGGGAGCTTGCGGGGACCTATGGTGGCCTATGGGGTCCTATGGGGACCTATAGGGGCTTGTGGGGACCTATGGGGACCTATGGGGGCTTGTGGGGGCCTATGGGGACCTATAGGGACCTATGGGGGCTTGTGGGGACCTATGGGGACCTATGGGGACCTATGGGGGCTTGTGGGGACCTATGGGGGCCTATGGGGGCCTATGGGGACCTATGGGGACCTATGGGGGCCTATGGGGACCTATGGGGGTCTTTGGGGTCCTCTGGGGGCCTATGGGGGCCCATGGGGGCCTATGAGGACCTTTGGGGACCTATGGGCACCTTTGGGGACCTTTGGGCACCTTTGGGGATTGGGCCCGATGGAGCCCTATGGGGACCTATGGGGGTCTATGGGCACCTTTGGGGACCTATGGGCGTCTATGGGGACCTATGGGGACCTATGGGGGCCTATGGGGGCCTATGGGGACCTTTGGGGACCTATGGGCACCTTTGGGCACCTCTGGGGACCTATGGGCACCTTTGGGGACCTATGGGCACCTATGGGGATGGGGGCCGATGGGGACCTATGGGCACCTTTGGGGACCTATGGGGGTCTATGGGGGGGGGGCCTATGGGGACCTATGGGGGCCTATGGGGGCCTATGGGGGTCTATGGGGACCTATGGGGACCTTTGGGGGCTTGTGGGGACCTATGGGGGCCTATGGGGGTCTATGGGACCTATGGGGACCTATGGGGGCCTATGGGGGCCTATGGGGGCCTATGGGGGCCTATGGGGCCCTCTTTCGGGACCTATGGGGACCTTTGGGGACCTATGGGCACCTATGGGGATGGGGGCCGATGGGGACCTATGGGGACCTATGGGCACCTTTGGGGACCTATGGGGGTCTATGAGGGGGGACCTATGGGGACCTATGGGGGCCTATGGGGGCCTATGGGGGTCTATGGGGGTCTATGGGGACCTATGGGCACCTTTGGGGACCTATGGGGACCTTTGGGGGCTTGTGGGGACCTATGGGGGCCTATGGGGGTCTATGGGGGCCTATGGGGACCTATGGGGACCTATGGGGGCTTGTGGGTACCTATGGGGGCCTATGGGGGCCTAATGGGGTCTATGGGGGCCTATGGGGACCTATGGGGACCTATGGGGGCCTGTGGGGACCTATGGGGGCCTATGGGGGCCTATGGGGGCCTAGGGGGACCTTTGGGGACCTATGGGCACCTTTGGGGACCTATGGGGGCCTATGGGGACCTTTGGGAACCTATGGGGACCTTTGGGCACCTTTGGGGACCTACGGGGGTCTATGGGGACCTATGGGGACCTATGGGGGTCTATGGGGACCTATGAGGACCTATGGGGGCCTATGGGGGCCTATGGGGGTCTACGGGGACCTTTGGGGACCTATGGGGACCTTTGGGTACCTTTGGGGACCTATGGGCACCTTTGGGGACCTATGGACACCTATGGGGATGGGGGCCGATGGGGACTCATCGGCATCTAGGGGGACCTATGGGGACCTATGGGGGCCTATGGGGGCCTATGGCGGCCTATGGCGGCCTATGGGGGCCTATGGGGACCTTTGGGGGTCTATGGGGACCTATTGGGGCCTATGGGGGCCTATGGGCACCTTTGGGGGCCTATGGGGGCCTATGGGGGCCTATGGGGGCCTATGGGGACCTATGGGGGCTTGTGCAGGCCTATGGGGGCCCGTGGGGACCTATGGGGTATGGGGACCTATGGGGACCTATGGGGGCCGATGGGGACTCATTGGCATCTACGGGGACCTTTGGGGACCTATGGGCACCTTTGGCGACCCATGGGCACCTTTGGGGGCCTATGGGGGCCTATAGGGGCCTATGGGGGCCTATGGGGACCTATTGGCACTGTTGGGGACCTATGGGCACCTTTGAGGGCCTATGGGGGCCTATGGGGGCCTATGGGCACCTTTTTTTTTGCCACTTTCCCTGCTCACACATTTTCCCCATTTTCCCATTTTGGTGTTCAAAGTCTTTTTTACTTTTGTACTGCCATGTTTCTGATTGTCCAAGGTGGTTCCCCAATGATTTTTCAATTGTGTCCTCCCTTTTTGTTTTTTTCATTTCGGGGGGGGTTGATTTAGATTTAGGCATAGTTTCTCCCAATTTCCTCTAGGCATTAGACCCCTAGACCCACCTCCAGTAGATAAGAATATCAGACATCTTCTTGGACAGACCGCACACACAACATCCCTTATCAGACATCAGACATAAGACTTTATACACATAGCTGGCAGCCGCAGCAAATGTCCCGAGAAAACGGTGGCAGGAGGTCTTTGGTGCTTGGGTGGTAAAGGACGGCGTGTCACTGGTAATCCGGCGGTGACTAGCCGGCCTACACCAAGTGCCAACGACATCGACAACGGCCCCCTTTGTCCCCTTTGACCCCTTTGACCGCTTTTACCCGTTCGACAACGGCCAAGAATGTAAGGCTACTTTTGACGCAATTGCTCGAAGATCACAAGGGGAGATACCACTGCTACATTAGACATCGCTCATGGTGCAGAGTGCTTGATGTGCTACTGATGAGGGATCGGTGCTATGCATACCTCTGCAGTTGTTCTTTGTGGATATGTGAAACCTCCATGCACACCATTTGTAAGGTGAAAATATCCGAGGTTGACTAGATTTTGAGTCAAAGACACAAATCTCAATCTGGCACTGATATTTCTCAGCATCAGGTCGCAGGCAAATGGGGCACACTCAGCAAGATACTTTCTGTTGCTGGTAGCAATGCAATTAATTGTGGCGTCTATGGAAGCTAGATGAATCTGGACTGAGCTGGGGACGCTGAAGGAAGCAGACACTATGGCTCCTGAATACCTGATGTCAGTGGTGAATTACATGAGTGGTGCAAAGTCAACAATTGTTGGCCGAAGATATGATGTGTATTTTAAGTCTTGATGTTGTGCCTAGCCGTAAGTTCCCCAGGTATGTGAGTTATGTTGAGGCTCTATGGTATAGCACTTTGCCTGTTGAGGTGGTCGGCTATCTGTTTTCAAGGCTTATAACCGAAGAATTTGATTTGCATTGGATTTTGGTGGCTACCACCGACGCACATTTGACTGCACGCATCCCAACTGCTTTGCGACAGGAGTGCGATGATGTTTTTGGTTAATTGGGTCCCCCTTTGAGAATTTTGCCGTCAGCTTGACTGCCCGTATTAAAGATGCTGGCAATGTTGCCACAACTCTATGGGATGATGTTCTGGCTGATTTTGTGGCTGGTGTTCGAGCAGATTTCACGGGCACGAGGTATCGTCCACAAGTCAATAGTGATGATGAGATTGAGGAAGTTAAAGGTACGACTCCTGATAGAGAAGAAAAAACCCCTGTGAAAAAGTCCCAGGCTTCAAAGCCCATTCAGCCTACTACGCGGAAGCCCAAGGCAGGTTTTCCTTTGGAGGGCTTCAGTCATTTTGCTTCTTTGCTTGCTGGTGCGTCCAATGCTAAGCACACACCGCACAGTGCCAAGCCTGCTGATGTGCATGGTGGTGGCATTGTCCTTGGGGGATGTCGCCGCAAGTAGTGGCCATGCGGTGTGCAGCAACAAGCTTGCACTGTTTGCGGGTGTTGATAATCATACCACTTTTGTGTGTTTTTTTACTTTTGATTGAATTTTCAGTGAGAGTTCAGATTAATGTTGATTTGACTACTCGATTCGAATGTTTTGGGAAGGCTGGCTCAATTTTCAGTCCGAGTTGCCGAGAAGGCCTTTTAATATGCCCTTTTTCGTGCACTGCATGGCATACGCATGTTGGTTTGATTTTAACTTGCATCGGACATGTGTATCAAGATAGTCCAGCCAAGTTTGACTATGGACTGCTTGTAGCATGAAGTGACACCATGGAGAAAGAGTGTTCTGTTGTTGTGCCACATGAACTGTGCTTTATGGTGTGTCATGGTTCGTTTTAAAAGCCCTTATGGTGCACAACCACGTGATTGTCCAATTCAATGGTTCCCACATTAATTTCCCTGCTGCGGGTCAAAACCTAACCTGGCAAGTGCCTATTTGTACAGTCACCCACACCCACACACCAATGGGAGTGCGCGCGCTTTGGTGCATAACAACATAGTGAATTGGCACCCGCGGAGGTGACACACTACTAGACATCAAATTCCATACCCCAAACCAGACCTAAGATTGGTTGCTTCTATATGGCTTTGTTTCAGTCATGGTTGTGCTGGGGGACGCACAGGTTGACCCGCCTAAGATAGGGATCATGTTGGAGCATCCAATAACCTCTTCTAACCCTTGACAGAGACACTGTCGGTCCTACAAATACTTACAAATCATTGCTTCGCCTTTGCTTCACCTTTGTGTCCTTGACTGGAAACTTACCTCACAAGTCGAGGCGAACTGTAGGTACATAAGAGTCGCGTGGGAGTTGTTGGGCATTGTTGAGGCACGGTGAGGTCATAAGCCCTTTCGGTCCCACCCAGAATCCCGACCATAGCAGGTGAGGCATGCTGATGCTTCCTCAACGACCCACACCTGGGCTTTAGGGCGTTTAGAAACAGCTGTATCCGCGACGCGCATTTGGGGTGAATAGTGTGGGGAGTAGTCCGGGTTGGTGGATGTGTTGGTTGCTGAATGGGCACCCCCAAACAACCCTTAGCAACCCTCAACCCTCAAAACCCTCACCCAACGCCCCGGACAATGCTTCAGCAATTCTCCGCAACGCCCCACAAGCCTTAGCACTCCCTCCATGACCCTCCACATTCCTGGACCACCCTCAACAGTACCAACAGACACGTTTCTGAAACATGCGGAAAATTTCGGCACATTCACATTCCTAGTGGTATCATGCAGTCCTGCGGATCCCGACGAAATGATTTGGAGGGGAATACGGTGATGAAGGGGGTGGCGATTAGATGAATTGTGCCTTTTGCGCCCTCCCTCACCCCTGCTCCCCCTGCCCCTGGACAGCAGGAAAGGAATTTCCGGGAAGGGGGAGGGGTATGCTATAGGGCTATCTTGGCTCCTATGTAACACACCTTCTTTGTCCTCTGGTGGGTCGGCCAGACCGGCCAGGGCTCCATCTTGACTTGGCCGCACCCCCCAAGTCTCGAAAAGCAATGCCCTGCAGAGGGTTGATGAAGGTGGTCACGGAAGGAGAGCGTGAAGGAGTGCAGGGCGTTTGCCACGGATGCACTGTGGCACGCCCGTCCCCTATTCCTTGTGATGGAACCCGACTTCCAAGACGTACCAGCACACGGACCTGTGGACCCCTGGGGACCCTCCTTGGTATTGGAGCGGGAAAGGGACCCACCCACGCATATTTGACAAGTCTCAGGGGAAAAGTGCCATTTCTGAGAGGCCCCCCAAATGTGACGCCCATTTAGGACCGCTCCCTCCCGGGGACGATAGGGCACCTTCCAAAGCAATGGCCCAGGACCACAGCCCAGTAACCCTCAATCAGCATCGCAGGCATTATTTTTCCAGGAAATCCCACAAGGGGTTCTAACAGGGTGCCTGCGGCTGCGGCTGCAAAGTTGGTTGCTGAAGAATCCCTGTGCAATTGTTAGTGCATTCTTTTGTTCTTTGAGGAGCTCCCTCTTTCGTCACCAACCCGAGTTGAGGCAGCCCCTTCCCCTGGCAAGCCTGCCACTACTGCAGGTGGAGTGGACACTGCGCTGGAGGTCTTCAAAGCGCACCCAGGCAATCCCACACTGCAGGCCACAGTGCTCTCGCTCCTGTCCGTTGCTTGCAGCCTCCCATTATCCAGTACCTCCACGGGCTCCTCGGAGATCGGGCAGTCGGGGGCCTTCCCCGCAGGGGTAATCAGTGCGGCCTTGCAGGGGCTTGAGAGCACCCATGAGGCCTTGCGGGCGACCGCAGTGCCGCTGTTGCTTCATGTGGCCTCCTGCCCCGACAATGCCCCTGTGCTGCACCGGCACCGTGCCGTAGAGAAAGTGGTGGCGCTGCTGAAGCAGTGCACTACCAACCGCAAACTGCTGGCCGTTGCACTGCAAGTGCTGATGCAACTGGCGAATGACCAAGATATGCGGCAGGCTGCAGGTGTTGCTGCGCTGCTGTGCCCCTGGGTGTGCCCCTGGGGGGCAGGCCCACTGGCTGTCTACCTGAACCAGAGATCACCGGTCCTCCTTCCTCGGACTGCACCAGGAGCAAACACCATTTTTGTGGACACGTACCCCGCCCCCCCCCTTGCGCAAGCACTGCCTTGTCTAAGCACATGAGCCCGTGTTACCGTCGTTTTGGTGGAGTTTTCTGACCACGGTTTTTATGGTCAGAAATGGAACATTGCGCAATTGTGCTTCGCTTGTAGAGGGAAAGGGGGGCTGCATCGTGCTTCTGGTAGTTCCTCCTGCTCATACCAACATTCTGCTTCCAATTGCAACCCAATGCTGCCTGTTTTGATGTGATTTTCAGCCATGGCTCAGTTTGCTACACCTGGCATGGTTGTTAGGTACATCCGGTCCACCGGTGAACATGTCTTTGCAACAATCATCGGTCCTTCTACTCGTGGGGATGATTTCTTTCATGTGAAGTACATGCGGAATGGGCATGAGCTTGAGCATCATGCTCCCATGGACCGTGTCCTTTTCCCAATCCGCAGCCCTTCCCCAGAACCTTCAGAGCCCTCTCCAAAACGAGGGCGATCAGCGACGGTGACACATGTTTTTTTGGTACTGCTCGTCGTGCGCAAGCACGGGCTTGTCTAAGCACGGGAGCCCGTGTTACCGTCGTTTTGCTGACTTTCAGGGTGCTTGCGCAAGGGGGGGGGGGGTACTCCAAATGGCTATTGAATTGTGGTTTTTCTCCTGATTGTAGGTATTAGTGTTTCTGGGTCCTCAAGAAGTATTCTGGGCCTGCGGCACCTGCGACACCAACGGCGTGCCCTGCGGCGTTCCAGCAGCGCGCCCTGCGGCGCGCCTGCTGGGCACGACCCCCCCCCCCCCCCCCATGGATGGCCGTCGTCGATTTACAAGTGATTAGCCATTCAAGTGCAAGGGCAGGAGGGAGGTGATGGCATATGCACTTTCGAACGAAAAAGGAGTTCTCATAGAGCTATAAAACGAATTGCAACGAGCTGAATCGCCAGATTCTTCAAAGAAGCCCTACATCTGAACACACAAGGCTTGTGGCTGCAGGGCAAGGGATATGACTGCATTCAAACAGTCTTTGCGAATTCCAGGGGTCACGCATACCCCGTGGACAATGGTTGATTCAATTGCTGGTCCGCGGGAAAGCGCTGCCGTTGCCCAATCGGACACCGTATGTGCAACAGACTGGCTGTTGAATGTTCCAATTTCGTGCTTGTGTGGCTGACCCTCACCTCATGAATCGATGCAACACGCATCAATTCACCAGAAGTGGATTGCGTCCACTTTCATAAGCTTTCAGGCAGGCTGCCTTCTTCACATCTGCATCATTGGAATGGTTCCAAATCACTTCCATGCATCCAGGAGCAACCCAAAGGAGGGTGAAACAAAAATGGGATATGTTGAATAAAAAGGCTCCAAGGGTGTCAGCACCTGTGTTCAGCACGTGTATTTATCTACAGCTGTGGCGTATGGCATGCCTGTGCCATGCACGTGCGCACTTGGGTGTGTGTGGCGGGTGGGTTTCGTGGCAGGGTGTGTCATTGGTACATTTTCAAAGCCCAAACTCACGATATATTTTTGGCCATGTAAAGAAGAAGCAAGAAACAAGAGGCAAAAAACAAGAATCCAGATCGCCGCCACGGTGGGAGACCACAGGTGTAGCAAGCAGTATGTTTTAAAAATGGCTTTGGTTTCAAATAGAAGAATAAATAATTGGAATACCCAAGCAGTATCAGCAGCAAATGTAGGCAGCAGGTGGGAAGCCTCAGATGCAGAGGAGCAAGTGGTCACTTCAGTAGCTGGTCGTACTAGTCAAAACGACACCCTCCAACTCAATCCAGTCCTTGCTCCCCCCCCCCCCCACGGAAAGGTGCCATAGTGAAGCAGTCGAGCCATCAGTGCAGCCGTAGTGTTCCCCCCCCCCCCTTTTTTTTAAAGAAATTTCGTGGTTGAGCTCAGCAAAAATTCGCTTTTGAGCTGTATGCAATTTCTGTCTTCTTGGTCTCAGAACCTTGTCACGCTGGCCCCTCCCAAACTTGGTCATGAATTTTGGTTCATTTCACAGGAGAGCACGGAATGGTCGAGCTGGTCTTTGGGCTGCTTGTGAAGGTATGTACTGGTTGAAGGGTGTGGAAGACGCGCATTTTGCACAAGCACTCCGTCTAGCCGTGCCTGGTGTGTTTGGCGCTTTCACAAGGGCAGGACATGGGCATCTCGTAAGTCGGTCTGCTTGGAGGCTCGCGACGGCTGTTTGGGCCAACCGATGGCACCTGTGGGCAGATCGACAGCAGCTCGTTGTTTGCCACATTTGGACTCCGATGGATGTTACATAGGGCGCCGCAGGCCGTCAGCCCCCACCCACCATAAGGACTATGCACTCCAACCCAACCATGAGGTGTATGTTGTAATTTGTGTATTTTTTTTTTTGCGGTAAATGCAGGTAACAAAAAAATCGTCTAGTCGTGTATTTTTTTTTTGCGGTAAGTCGTGTAAGCCCGTCACATGCATTTACCGCAATAAAATTTACACGATGTGACAATTTTTTCGTTACACCCATTTACCGCAAAAAAAAAAGAATAACACGACTTACCGCAAAATAAAATTACACGATGTGACGATTTTTTCCTACACGCGTTTACCACAAAAATACAAAATTACACGACCTTACCGAAAAGAAAGAATTACCAATTTTACTGAAAATGCATGCCTGTAGGCAATGTGCCCACCTGTGGGCCACCTCTGCTGCTGCCCCCGCTCTGAAGCAGTGGGGACCCCCCAGGCGGCAGGGGTTATGTAGCCACCTTGGTCACTTGTGGGCCACCTCTGATGCTGCCCCCCCGCTTTGAAGCGATGGGGACCCCCCAGGCGGCAGGGGTTATGTAGCCACCTTGCCCACTTGTGGGCCACCTCTGATGCTGCCCCCCGCTCTGAAGCGGTGGGGACCCCCCAGGCGGCAGGGGTTATGTAGCCACCTTGTCCACTTGTGGGCCACCTCTGATTCTGCCCCCCGCTCTCAAACGGTGGGGACCCCCTAGGCGGCAGGGGTTATGTAGCCACCTTGCCCACTTGTGGGCCACCTCTGATTCTGCCCCCCTTCTGAAGCGGTGGGGACCCCTTAGGCGGGAGGGGTTATGTAGCCACCTTGGCCACTTGTGGGCCACCTCTGATTCTGCCCCTCGCTCTGAAGCGGTGGGGACCCCGTTGGCGGCAGGGGTTATGTAGCCACCTTGCCCACTTGTGGGGCACTTCTGATGCTGCCCCCCGCTATGAAGCGGTGGGGACCCCCTAGGCGGCAGGGGTTATGTAGCCACCTTGCCCACTTGCGGGCCACCTCTGATTTCGCCCCTCGCTCTCAAGCGGTGGGGACCCCTTAGGCGGGAGGGGTTATGTAGCCACCTTGCCCACCTGTGGGCCACCTCTGATTCTGCCCCCCGCTCTGAAGCGGTGGGGACCCCCTAGGCGGCAGGGGTTATGTAGCCACCTTGCCCACTTGTGGGCCACCTCCGATTCTGCCCCTCGGTCTCAAGCGGTGGGGACCCCTTAGGCTGTACGGGTTATGTGGCCACCTCGCCCACTTGTGCCCCACCTCTAATTTTGCCCCCCGCTCTCAAGGGGCGGGGACCCCCCAGCTGGCAAGGGTTATGTAGCCACCTTGCCCACTTGCGGGCCACCTCTGATTCTGCCCCTCGCTCTCAAGCGGTGGGGACCCCTTAGGCGGGAGGGGTTATGTAGCCACCTTGCCCACCTGTGGGCCACCTCTGATTCTGCCCCCCGCTCTGAAGCGGTGGGGACCCCCTAGGCGGCAGGGGTTATGTAGCCACCTTGCCCACTTGTGGGCCACCTCCGATTCTGCCCCTCGGTCTCAAGCGGTGGGGACCCCTTAGGCTGTACGGGTTATGTGGCCACCTCGCCCACTTGTGCCCCACCTCTAATTTTGCCCCCCGCTCTCAAGGGGCGGGGACCCCCCAGGTGGCAGGGGTTATGTAGCCACCTTACCAACTTGTGGGCCACCTCTGATGCTGCCCCCCGCTCTGAAGCGGTGGGGACCCCCCCGGCGGCAAGGGTTATGTAGCCACCTTGCCCACTTGTGGACCACTTCTGATTGTGCCCCCCGCTCTGAAGCGGTGGGGACCCCCTAGGCGGCAGGGGTTATGTAGCCACCTTGCCCACTTGTGGCCCACCTCCAATTCCGCCCCTCGGTCTCAAGCGGTGGGGACCCCTTAGGCTGTACGGGTTATATGGCCACTTTGCCCACTTGTGCCCCACCTCTAATTCTGCCCGCCGCTCTCAAGGGGTGGGGACCCCCCAGGCGGCAGGGGTTATGTAGCCACCTTGGCCCCTTGTGGGCCACCTCTAATTCTGCCCCTCCTTCTGAAGCGGTGGGGACCCCCTTGGCGGCAGGGGTTATGCAGCCACCTTGGCCACTTGTGGGCCACCTCTGATTCCGCCCCCCGCTGTGAAGCAGTGGGGACCCCCTAGGCGGCAGGGGTCATGTAGCCACCTTGCCCACTTGTGGGACACCTATGATTCTGCCCCCCGCTCTGAAGCGGTGGGGACCCCCTAGGCGGCAGGGGTTATGTAGCCACCTTGCCCACTTGTGGGCCACCTCTGATTGTGCCCCTTGCTCTGAAGCGGTGGGGACCCCCTTGGTGGCAGTCTTTATGTAGCCACCTTGCCCACTTGTGGGCCACCTCTGATTCTGCCCCCCGCTCTGACGCAGTGGGGACCCCCTAGGCGGCAGGGGTTATCTAGCCACCCTGCCCACTTGTGGGCCACCTCTGATTCTGCCCCTCGCTCTGAAGCGGTGGGGACCCCCCAAGCGGCAGGGGTTGTGTAGCCACCTTGCCCACTTGTGGGCCACCTCTGATTCTGCCCCTCGCTCTGAAGTGGTGGGGACCCCCAGGCAGCAAGGGTTATGTAGCCACATTGCCCACTTGTGGGCCACCTCTGATGTTGCCCCCGGCTGTGAAGTGGTGGGGACCCCCCAGGTGACAGGGGTTATGTAGCCACCTTGCCCACTTGTGGACCACCTCTGATTCTGCCCCCCGCTCTGAAGCGGTGGGGACCCCCCAGGCAGGAGGAGCTATGTGGCCACCTTGCCCACTTGTGGGCCACCTCTGATGCCGCGCCCCGCTCAGAAGCAGTGGGGACCCCCCAAGCGCCAGGGGTTATGTAGCCACCTTGCCCACTTGGGGGCCAACTCTGATTCTGCCCCCCGCTCTGAAGCGGTGGGGACCCCCTAGGCGGCAGGGGTTATGTAGCCACCTTGCCCACTTGTGGGCCACCACTGATTCTGCCCCCCGCTCTAAAGCGGCGGGGACCCCCCACGCGGCAGGGGTTATGTAGCCACCTTGCCGACTTGTGGCCACCTCTGATTCTGCCCCCCGCGGCAGGGCTTATGTAGCCACCTTGCCCACTTGTTGGCCACCTGTGATCGTGCCCCCCGCTTTGAAGCGGGGGGGACCCCCCAGGCGGCAGGAGTTAGGTGGCCACCTTGCCCACTTGTGGGCCACCTCTGATGCTGTGCCCCGCCGTGAAGCGGTGGGGACCCCCCACGCCACAGGGGTTATGTAGCCACCTTGCCCAGTTGTGGGCCACCTCTGATGCTGCCCCCCCGCTCTGAAGCGGTTGGGAGCCCCTAGGCGGCAAGGGTTATGAGGCCACCTTGCCCACTTGTGGGCCACCACTGATTCCGCCCCCCGCTCTAAAGCGGCGGGGACCCCCCACGCGGCAGGGGTTATGTAGCCACCTTGCCCACTTGTGGCCACCTCTGATTCTGCCCCCTGCTGTGAAGCGGTGGGGACCCCCTAGGCGGCAGGGGTTATGCAGCCACTCTGCCCGCTTGTGGGCCAGCTCTGATGCTGCCCTCCGCTCCGAAGCGGCGGGGACCCCCCAGGCGGCAGGGGTTATGTAGCCACCTTGCCCACTTGTGGGTCACCTCTGATTTTGCCCCCCGCTCTAAAGCGGCGGCGACCCCCCACGCGGCAGGGGTTATGTAGCCACCTTGCCCACTTGTGGCCACCTCTGATTCTGCCCCCTGCTCTGAAGCGGTGGGGACCCCCTAGGCGGCAGGGGTTATGCAGCCACCCTGCCCACTTGTGGGCCACCTCTGATGGTGCCCCCCGCTCCGAAGCGGTGGGGACCCTCTAGGCGGCAGGGGTTATGTAGCCACCTTGCCGACTTGTGGGCCACCTCTGATTTTGCCCCCTGCTCTGAAGCGGTGGGGACCCCCCAGGCGGCAAGAGTTATGGGGCCACCTTGCCCACTTGTGGGCCACCTCTGATGCCACCATCCGCTCCGAAGCGGTGGGGACCCCCTAGGCGGCACGGGTTATGTAGCCACCTTGCCCACTTATGGGCCACCTGTGATTCTGCCCCCCGCTCTGAAGCGGTGGGATCCCCCAAGCGGCAGGGGTTATGTAGCCACCTTGGCCACTTGTGGGCCACCTCTGATTCTGCCCCACGCTCTGAAGTGGTGGGGACCCCCAGGCGGCAGGGGTTATGTAGCCACCTTGCCCACCTGTGGGCCACCTCTGATGCTGCCCCCCGCTCTGAAGCGCTGGGGACCCCCCAGGCGGCAGGGGTTACGTAGCCACATTGCCCACTTGTGGGCCACCTCTGATGCTGCCCCCCACTCTGAAGTGCTGGGGACCCCCTAGGCGGCAGGGGTTATGTAGCCACCTTGCCCACTTCTGGGCCACCTCTGATTCTGCCCCCCGCTGTGAAGCAGTGGGGACCCCCAGGCGACAGGGGTTATGTAGCCACCTTGCCCAGTTGTGGGCCACCTCTGATGCTGCCCCCCGCCGTGAAGCGGTGGGGACCCCCCAGGGGACAGGGGTTATGTAGCCACCTTGCCCAGTTGTGGGCCACCTCTGATGCTGCCCCCCGCTCTGAAGCGCTGGGGACCCCCCAAGCGGCAGGGGTTACGTAGCCACATTGCCCACTTGTGGGCCACCTCTGATGCTGCCCCCCACTCTGAAGTGCTGGGGACCCCCTAGGCGGCAGGGGTTATGTAGCCACCTTGCCCACTTGTGGGCCACCTCTGATTCTGCCCCCCGCTCTGAAGTGGTGGGGACCCCCAGGCGACAGGGGTTGTGTAGCCACCTTGCCCAGTTGTGGGCCACCTCTGATGCTGCCCTCCGCTAGGGGGCAGGGGTTATGTAGCCACCTTGCCCACTTGTGGGCCACCACTGATTCTGCCCCCCGCTCTAAAGCGGCGGGGACCCCCAAGGCGGCAGGGCTTATGTAGCCACCTTGCCCACTTTTGGGCCACCTCTGATTCTGCCCCCCGCTTTGAAGCGGTTTGGGCCCCCTGGGGGGCAGGAGTTATGTAGTCACCTTGCCCACTTGAGGGCCACCTTTGATGTTGCCCTCCGCTCTGAAGCGGCGGGGACCCCCTTGGCGGCAGGGGTTATGTAGCCACCTTGCCCATTTGTGGGCCACCTCTGATTATGCCCCGCGCTCTGAAGCGGCGGGGGGTCCCCCACGCGGCAGGGGTTATGTAGCCACCCTGCCCACTTGTTGGCCACCTGTGATCGTGCCCCCCGCTCTTAAGCGGTGGGGACCCCCTAGGCGGCGGCAGTTATGTGGCCACCTTGCCCACTTGTGGGCCACCTCTGATGCTGTGCCCCGCCGTGAAGCGGTGGGGACCCCCCAAGCGGTAGGGGTTATGTAGCCACCTAGGGCACTTGTGGGCCACCTCTGATTCTGCTCCTCGCTTCGAAGCGGTGGGGACCCCCCACGCGGCAGGGGTTATGTAGCCACCTTGCCCACTTGTGGGCCACCTCTGATTCTGCGCCCCGCCGTGAAGCGGTGGGGACCCCCTAGGCGGCAGGGGGTGTGTAGCCACCTTGCCTAGTTATGGGGCACCTCTGATTGTGCCCCCGGTTCTCAACTGATGGGGACGCCCTAGGCGGCAGGGGTTATGTAGCCACCTTGCCCACTTGTGGGCCAACTCTGATTCTGCCCCCCGCTGTGAAGCAGTGGGGACCCCCTTGGCGGCAGGGGTCATGTAGCCACCTTGCCCAATTTCGGGCCACCACTGATTCTGCGCCTCGCTCCGAAGCGGTGGGGACCCCCGAGGCGGCAAGGGTCATGTAGCCACCTTGCCCACTTGTGGGCCACCTCTGATGCTGCCCCCCGCTCTGAAGTGGTGGGGACCCCCCAGGCGGCAGGGGTTATGTAGCCACCTTGCCCACTTGGGGGCCACCTCTGATTCTGCCCCCCGCTTTGAAGCGGTGGGCACCCCCTAGGGGGCAGGGGTTATGCAGCCACCGTGTTCACTTGTGGGCCACCACTGATGTTGCCCTCCGCTCTGAAGCGGCGGGGAACCCCTTTGCGGAAGGAGTTATGTAGCCACCTTGCCCACTTGTGGGCCACCTCTGATTGTGCCCCGCGCTCTGAAGTGGTGCGGACCCCCACGCGGCAGAGGTTATGTAGCCACCTTGACCACTTGTGGGCCACCTCTGATGCTGCCCCCCCCGTGAGGCGGTGGGACCCCCAAGGCGGCAGTGGTTATGTAGCCACCCTGCCCACATGTGGGCCACCTCTGATGTTGCCCTCCGCTCGGAAGCGGCGGGGACCCCCTTGGCGGCAGGGGTTATGTAGCCACCATGCCCACTTGTGGGCCACCTCTGATTATGCCCCGCGCTCTGAAGCGGCGGGGACCCCCCACGCGGCAGGGGTTATGTAGCCACCTTGTCCACTTGTTGGCCACCTGTGATCGTGGCCCCCGCTCTGAGGCGGTGGGGACCCCCTAGGCGGCGGGAGTTATGTGGTCACCTTGCCCACTTGTGGGCCACCTCTGATGCTGCCCCCCGCTCTGAAGCGGTGGGGACCCCCCAAGCGGTAGGGGTTATGTAGCCACCTTGGGCACTTGTGGGCCACCTCTGATTCTGCTCCCCGCTTCAAAGCGGTGGGGACCCCCCAGGCGGCAGGGGTTATGTAGCCACCTTGCCCACTTGTGGGCCACCTCTGATTCCGCCCCCCGATCTGAGGCGGTGGGGACCCCCAAGGCGGCACGGGGTATGTAGCCACTCTGCCTAGTTATGGGCCACCTCTGATTGTGCCCCCCGCTGTGAAGCAGTGGGGACCCCCTTGGCGGCAGGGGTCATGTAGCCACCTTGCCCAATTTTGGGCCACCACGGATTCTGCCCCTCGCTCTGAAGTGTTGGGGACCCCCCAGGCGGCAGGGGTTATGTAGCCACCTTGCCCACTTGTGGGCCACCTCCGATTGTGCCCCCCGCTTTGAAGCGGTGGGCACCCCCTAGGGGGCAGGGGTTATGCAGCCACCATGCCCACTTGTGGGCCGCCTCTGATGT
Organism: Eutreptiella sp. 'Long Island Sound 2002'; assembly: GCA_964036045.1. Classification (NCBI taxonomy): domain Eukaryota; phylum Euglenozoa; class Euglenophyceae; order Eutreptiales; family Eutreptiaceae; genus Eutreptiella; species Eutreptiella sp. 'Long Island Sound 2002'. Next base: position 82,917,784 of record OZ038382.1, on the reverse strand, counting down.
TGCCCTCCGCTCTGAAGCGGCGGGGACCCGCTTGGCGGCAGGGGTTATGTAGGACCTTGCCCACTTGTGGGCCACCTCTGATTATGCCCCGCGCTCTGAAGCGGCGGGGACCCCCCACGCGGGAGGGGTTATGCAGCCACCTTGGGCACTTGTGGGCCACCTCTGATTCTGCTCCTCGCTTCGAAGCGGTGGGGACCCCCCAGGCGGCAGGGGTTATGTAGCCACCTTGCCCACTTGTGGGCCAACTCTGATTCCGCCCCCCGCTCTGAAGCGGTGGGGACCCCCAAGGCGGCACGGGGTATGTAGCCACCTTGCCTAGTTATGGGGCACCACTGATTCTGCCCCTCGCTCCGAAGCGGTGGGGACCCCCGAGGCGGCAGGGGTCATGTAGCCACCGTGCCCACTTGTGGGCCACCTCTGATGCTGCCCCCCGCTCTGAAGTGTTGGGGACCCCCCAGGCGGCAGGGGTTATGTAGCCACCTTGCCCACTTGTGGGCGACCTCCGATTCTGCCCCCCGCTTTGAAGCGGTGGGCACCCCCTAGGGGGCAGGGGTTATGCAGCCACCTTGCCCACTTGTGGGCCACCTCTGATGTTGCCCTCCGCTCGGAAGCGGCGGGGACCCGCTTGGCGGCAGGGGTTATGTAGCCACCTTGCCCACTTGTGGGCCACCTCTGATTATGCCCCGCGCTCTGAAGCGGTGGGGACCCCCCACGCGGGAGGGGTTATGTAGCCACCTTGGGCACTTGTGGGCCAACTCTGATTCTGCCCCCCGCTGTGAAGCAGTGGGGACCCCCTTGGCGGCAGGGGTCATGTAGCCACCTTGCCCACTTGTTGGCCACCTGTGATCGTGCCCCCCACTCTGAAGCGGCGGGGACCCCCCAGGCGGCGGGAGTTATGTGGCCACCTTGCCCACTTGTGGGCCACCTCTGATGCTGCCCCCCGCTCTGAAGCGGTGGGGAGCCCCCAAGCGGTAGGGGTTATGTAGCCACCTTGGGCACTTGTGGGCCAACTCTGATTCTGCTCCTCGCTTCGAAGCGGTTGGCACCCCCTAGGGGGCAGGGGTTATGCAGCCACCTTGCCCACTTGTTGGCCACCTCTGATGTTGCCCTCCGCTCTGAAGCGGCGGGGAGCCCCTTGGCGGCAGGGGTTTTGTAGCCACCTTGCCCACTTGTTGGCCACCTATGATCGTGCCCCCCGCTCTGAGGCGGTGGGGACCCCCCAGGCGACGGGAGTTATGTGGCCACCTTGCCCACTTGTGGGCCACCTCTGATGCTGCCCCCCGCTCTGAAGCGGTGGGGACCCCCCAAGCGGTAGGGGTTATGTAGCCACCTTGGGCACTTGTGGGCCACCTCTGATTCTGCTCCTCGCTTCGAAGCGGTGGGGACCCCCCAGGCGGCAGGGGTTATGTAGCCACCTTGCCCACTTGTGGGCCACCTCTGATTCTGCCCCCCGCTCTAAAGCGGTGGGGACCCCCCAGGCGGCAGGGGGTGTGTAGCCACCTTGCCTAGTTATGGGGCACCTCTGATTGGGCCCCCGGCTCTCAACTGATGGGGACCCCCTAGGCGGCAGGGGTTGTGTAGCCACCATGCCCACTTGTGGGCCAACTCTGATTCTGCCCCCCGCTGTGAAGCAGTGGGGACCCCCTTGGCGGCAGGGGTCATGTAGCCACCTTGTCCAATTTTGGGCCACCAGTGATTCTGCCCCTCGCTCTGAAGCGGTGGGGACCCCCGAGGCGGCAGGGGTCATATAGCCACCTTGCCCACTTGTGGGCCACCTCTGATGCTGCGCCCCGCTCTGAAGTGGTGGGGACCCCCCAGGCGGCAGGGGTTATGTAGCCACCTTGCCCACTTGTGGGCCACCTCTGATTCTGCCCCCCGCTTTGAAGCGGTGGGCACCCCCTAGGGGGCAGGGGTTATGCAGCCACCCTGCCCACTTGTAGGCTACCTCTGATTATGCCCCGCGCTCTGAAGCGGCGGGGACCCCCCACGCGGCAGGGGTTATGTAGCCACCTTGGGCACTTGTGGGCCAACTCTGATTCTGCCCCCCGCTGTGAAGCAGTGGGGACCCCCTTGGCGGCAGGGGTCATGTAGCCACCTTGCCCACTTGTTGGCCACCTGTGATCGTGCCCCTCACTCTGAAGCGGTGGGGACCCCCCAGGCGGCGGGAGTTAGGTGGCCACCTTGCCCACTTGTGGGCCACCTCTGATGCTGCCCCCCGCTCTGAAGCGGTGGGGACCCCCCAAGCGGTAGGGGTTATGTAGCCACCTTGGGCACTTGTAGGCCAACTCTGATTCTGCCCCCCGCTGTGATGAAGCAGTGGGGACCCCCTTGGCGGCAGGGGTCGTGTAGCCACCTTGCCCAATTTTGAGCCACCACTGATTCTGCCACTCGCTCTAAAGCTGTGGGGACCCCCGAGGCGGCAAGGGTCATGTAGCCACCTTGCCCACTTGCGGGCCACCTCTGATTTTGCCCCCCGCTCCGAAGCGGTTGGGACCCCCCAGGCGACATGGGTTCTGTAGCCACCTTGCCCACTTGTGGGCCACCTTTGATGCTGCCCCCCCCGCCTTCAAGCGGTGGGGACCCCCTAGGCGGCAGGGGTTATGTAGCCACCTTGCCCACTTGTGGGCCACCTCTGATGCAGCCCCCCGCTCTGAAGCGGTGGGGACCCCCTAGGCGGCAAGGGTCATGTAGCCACCTTGCCCACTTGCGGGCCACCTCTGATTCTGCCCCTCGCTGCGAAGTGGTGGGCACCCCCCAGGCGACAGGGGTTGTGTAGCCACGTTGCCCACTTGTGGGCCACCTCTGATGCTGCCCCCCGCTGTGAAGCGGTGGGGATCCCCGAGGCGGCAAGGGTCATGTAGCCACCTTGCCCACTTGCGGGCCACCTCTGATTTTGCCCCCCGCTCCGAAGCGGTGGGAACCCCCCCCAGGCGACAGGGCTTATGTAGCCACCTTGCCCACTTGTGGGCCACCTCTGATGCTGCCCCCCCGCCCCCAAGCGGTGGGGACCCCCTAGGCGGCAGGGTTTATGTAGCCACCTTGCCCACTTGTGGGCCACCTCTGATGCTGCCCCCCGCTCCGAAGCGGTGGGGATCCCCGAGGCGGCAAGGGTCATGTAGCCACCTTGCCCACTTGCGGGCCACCTCTGATTCTGCCCCCCACTCCGAAGTGGTGGGGACCCCCCAGGCGACAGGGGTTGTGTAGCCACCTTGCCCACTTGTGGGCCACCTCTGATGCTGCCCCCCGCTGTGAAGCGGTGGGGACCCCCTAGGCGGCAGGGGTCATGTAGCCACCCTGCCCACTTGCGGGCCACCTCTGATTCTGCCCCCCGCACAGAAGCGGTGGGAACCCCCCCAGGGGACAGGGGTTCTGTAGCCACCTTGCCCACTTGTGGGCCACCTCTGATGCTGCCCCCCCCGCTTTGAAGCGGTGGGGACCCCCTAGGCGGCAGGGGTTATGTCGCCACTTTGGCCACTTGTGGGCCACCTGTGATTCTGCCACTCGCTCTGAAGCGCTGGGGACCCCCTAGGCGGCAGAGGTTATGTAGCCACCTTGCCCACTTGTGGGCCACCTCTGATGCTGCCCCCCGCTCTGAAGCGGTGGGGACCCCCTAGGCGGCAGGGGTTATGTAGCCACCTTGCCCACTTGCGGGCCACCTCTGATTCTGCCCCCCGCTACGAAGCGGTGGGAACCCCCCCCAGGGCGACAGGGGTTATGTAGCCACCTTGCACCATCTGGGCCACCTCTGATGCTGCCTCCCCCGCCTTCAAGCGGTGGGGACCCCCTAGGCGGCAAGGGTTATGCAGCCACCTTGCCCACTTGTGGGCCACCTCTGATGCTGCCCCCTCCGCTTTGAAGCGGTCGGGACCCCCTAGGCGGCAGGGGTTATGTCGCCACTTTGGCCACTTGTGGGCCACCTGTGATTCTGCCACTCGCTCTGAAGCGGTGGGGACCCCCTAGGCGGCAGGGGTTATGTAGCCACCTTGCCCACTTGTGGGCCACCTCTGATGCTGCCCCCTGCTGTGAAGCGGTGGGGACCCCCTAGGCGGCAGGGGTTATGTAGCCACCTTGCCCACTTGCGGGCCACCTCTGATTCTGCCCCCCGCTCCGAAGCGGTGGGAACCCCCCCCAGGCGACAGGGGTTATGTAGCCACCTTGCACCATTTGGGCCACCTCTGATGCTGCCCCCCCCCCGCCTTCAAGCGGTGGGGACCCCCTAGGCGGCAAGGGTTATGCAGCCACCTTGCCCACTTGTGGGCCACCTCTGATGCTGCCCCCCGCTCCGAAGCGGTGGGGACCCCCAGGCGGCAAGGGTCATGTAGCCACCTTGCCCATTTGCGGGCCACCTCTGATTCTGCCCCCCGCTCTGAAGTGGTGGGGACCCCCCAGGCGACAGGGGTTGTGTAGCCACCTTGCCCACTTGCGGGCCACCTCTGATGCTGCCCCCCGCTTTGAAGCAGTGGGGACCCCCTAGGCGGCAGGGGTCATGTAGCCACCTTGCCCACTTGCGGGCCACCTCTGATTCTGCCCCCCGCTCCGAAGCGGTGGGAACCCCCCCAGGCGACAGGGGTTGTGTAGCCACCTTGCCCACTTGTGGGCCACCTCTGATGCTGCCCCCCCCGCTTTGAAGCGGTGGGGACCCCCTAGGCGGCAGGGGTTATGTCGCCACTTTGGCCACTTGTGGGCCACCTCTGATTCTGCCACTCGCTCTGAAGCGGTGGGGACCCCCTAGGCGGCAGGGGTTATGTAGCCACCTTGCCCACTTGTGGGCCACCTCTGATGCCGCCCTCCGCTCTGAAGCGGCGGGGACCCCCCAGGCGGCAGGGGTTATGTAGCCACCTTGCCCACTTCTGGGCCACCTCTGATTGTGCCCCCCGCTCTGAAGCGATGGGGACCCCCCAGGCGGCAGGGGTTATGTAGCCACCTTGCCCACTTGTTGGCCACTTTTGATCCTGCACCCCGCTCTGAAGCCACTTTTGATCCCCCCCCCCTTTTTTTGCCCTTCGTGTATGCAACAGCGTCCTTCAAGCAATGCTCCGCAAATGGCACCGAGGCATACACGAAGAAATCGGCCACAATGAGTTCCGTGGGCACGGATGATACCCTATGAATGCACATGCAATGTACTATTGCTTGGCTGTTTTGGACTATCTGCTGTTGAGCCGACAAAGGAGCTTTTTCGTCATTCAACGGTAAGGAGCCGCAAACCCATGATATGGTACAATGCATGTGCGGGACCGACAATGAAAGTGCATTTTCTATTTTGGGCTGCTATGCCAATTGAACATTCTCGGGGTTACCTTCACCCTCCGGCTTGGCTGTCCCCCCTCTTTTGTGTGTGGCACTTCCTCTTTGCTGATGTGTAATATGTGCATGTGCACAATGGGGTGCCCCATCATGTTTTTATCATGAATTCCCCTCATGCAAGTTCACGCTCCGATCCGTTTCTATTTTTTTCGTCTTTTGGTGCACATATCGTGGGGCGTGGATAACCCAAGGGCCGTTCCTTTTGTTTTGTGTTGTACATATGTAGGTCATGTTTCCATCATGAATTCCCCTCATTTAAGTGCACTTTCCGATCCGTTTCTATTTTTTCCGTCTTTTAGTGCACATACCGTGGGGCTTGGATAACCCAAAGGACCGTTGCTTCTGTTTTGTGTTGTAGGTATGTAGTTCGGAAGCTCACCTCGGCAACCCCATGCGCATGCGTGCTAGTGGGGGGTGGCCTTGACACTGTGTTGGCCGCCCCCCGCATCATACCCCCAAGGGTATGGGTGGCAATTTTTCTAACGAGACAAATTTTGGGTCCGAGTGTGAAGACGCACCACCCGCCACCCGGTAACACAGTAGAACACTCTTTTTGGCTGAGCTGTGGCTAATATGTCTCCATTGCAAACCAACAGTGTCAGTTCGGAGGTTAAGCTTGTGCGTTGAATGTGTGGTGTAAGCGGGGAGAGGTGCTCTCTTTCGAACAAGTCTCTTTCGGCCACCTTATGTGTGTGGCCAATGTCAGAAGACCGCGTACCTGTGGTTCATGCATTGTGAGGGGTGTGGCTTTTGCCTACACACTTTGGAATGTCTAGTTCGTGGAAGAGCCCACCCCAACACGGACAAGTGGCTATTTCAAAAGTGGTGTCACGAGGTAGAGGTTGAGGAGGTTTTGACCGCCACCCTCCCCAACGAACCCGTGTCTGGTGACGAGGAGTTGGACGTCCTTTCTAATCCTCTATTGGCCTCTCCCTCAGGTAAGGAGGTGAAGAAAAAAGAGGTCCAGTCATCTGATTCAGAGGTGGACCTCTTTGCGCCTCCCCCTAGGGCCCCTGTGCCACAGAAGAAGGCGAAGGGAAAGAAGGCCTTGCCAAGTGCACCGCCTGTCGACCCTCCCACTTCCAAAAGGCGTACTCGAAGCACCATCCCGAGCGAAAAAACCCCTTTGGGGGTGGGAGATTGGTTGACAGACAAGGATATTGTGTGTTGGTTGAACCAAGAGGTCTGCCACAATGAAATCGATGAACCATGTGCGTGGAGTCTAGCACTTCTATATATCAAGAGACTCTCCAAGTACATGCAGAGAGTTGAATCCAGCGAAAGAATGGCCAACATGAGGTGGTGCCGCCGCCACATTTTTGTGGTTAATTCCGATGACAAGGAAGGGTTGCACTGGTTTGTGTGTGCCTTCGATTGTCGTGTCCGGTTGGAGCTTTTCACTATTTGGGTTTGGGAACCCCTAAGCTCCACTCATTTGATCCGTCCTTTCTTGTCGGCCTTGAAGAAGTCTTCGCGAACCACCCAGCATCGCGCCTTGGGATTCCAAACGGACGGTTGGTCTTGTGGTTTTCAAAACTTGAACATCGCGAAGCTGGTGGTGGAGCACCGGGGTGCTTTTTTCCTATGTGCCCCTCGTCCCAATGGGTGCCGGTTTTGGGGGCTATGTGCTCAGCATTGTTAATGCTAATCGTGCTGTGCGGGTCGTTCAAGCGCCCGGTGATGATGTGGAGGGTGTGACCGAGCTTTCTGGCCCTCCTGAGTCCCCCCCCAGCACCCAAGTTGAAGGTGCACTTTCGGTTAAGGAGGAGAGTGTTCAGGCCACCCCCACCCCACTCGAAGGCAAGGAGGCCTCCGCCGAGCAGAGCGTGGAAAGCCCGGAGCCCAGGCCGCAACCTTCCGTGGCCACTCCCACAGAGGAGGAGGACCGCCGTCCCAAGGTCCCCATCTGTCGAGAGTGGCGCAAGGTGCCGGATGGCTACCCAGCAAATGCATTTGGCCAGCTGGAGCGTGACCAGCTTTTCATCGATGACCTGTCCAAGCAGCTAGTGGCAGAGTTGCGCGCCGCTTGTCAGTTTAACCCCAATCCTGGTGCAAAGCCCAAGTCCAGTGACACAAAAACGGACTTGATCTACAAGCGTGCATTCTGCAACTACTTGTAAGTGGGTGCATGTTTTGTGGGCTGTATTGTCCTTTGCCGTTTGGTGTACCAATGGTGGAGCGTATAAGATTGCTATTATATTGGCCCCATGACAGTGCCTTGGTGGCCTATAATGGTGGCACTAACGTTGGCCATGGCCGTGTCAGGACTCTTTTTCTTGATCCTGATTTTTTTCCCAGTGCACGCACACTAGATGTTGGCCATGGCCCTGTCAGGACTCTTTTCTTGGGCCTAATTTTGAGTCTAGTGCCAATGACAGCATGTGAAACTATGTCATATTGGCCGAGTCCCAGCTAGTTGGTGGCCACGCAGAGTACTATGTGCTTTGTGAACTCGGCGTCCCATCGTTAAGGTCGCTATGGGGTGCCGTACGGAACCGGCAGCTGTACATATTGCGCATGTATTGCAAAGGTGGCAGTTTTTTCAATTTTTCAATTTTTTTTATAATTTACACGACTTACTGCAAAAAAATTTACACACCCTTACCGCAAAAATAAAAAAAATCAATTTTCTTTTATAATTCACACGACTTACGGCAAAAAAAAAATACACGCATTTACCGCAAAAAAAAAAGACATGACGAGACGATTTTTTTGTACACGACTTACATTTTTCACAACCATGAGCTTTGCAGCAGAGTTTGCGATGTGAGGATTCTAGCGCCGTTTTAGGGCCAAGTGAGTCCCCCATCCCCCCTCACTTCTGGGTCTCTCACGAGGAGAGTCTGTTTGGTCGGAAGCACAGCTTGGCTTTGTAACTCGGCGCTTCACCAACACCACGCATTTTGGTCTCTTTGGCCTCTGTGAAGACATCTGTCTCCTTCCCAGCCCACGCCTTGGGTGTTGGCTCTTGAGCAGTGGGCCATTCCCACACTGCACGCCACTCCATGCTACTTCTGACCTCTCTCTGATGAGTGTGCTGTGCTTACTTGACCTGGGTCTGGGCCGAGTGGTGCTGCAGGCCAATGAACAGCAGATAGTGCACAGGTAGCCCTGTGTGGTACCGTCTGGACAATAACCCTCAATTCTCTATGCCGATCCTTGCGCTGTGCTGGCTTGGGGCCGCATGTGGGACACTGTGGGTGTGCCAGTGAGGAAGGGAGGGGGGGGGGGCTCGATTGGGTTATGGATGCTGACTCTCATTTTGGCACACCGTTTGAAAGGGGGATTCCCTGTGCCACTGAAATGAGCAACTGTGCATAAGCACCTCACTGCCCTGCCCTGCGCATTCTAGCACTCGCACGCAACAATTGTGTCAAAACAAAAGTGCCACACACCCACACCCACGAGGCGATGATGGTGACGCACCCACCCCAACACTGATGTGTGTGTGTGTGTGTGTGTGTGTGTGTGTGTGTGTGTGTGTGTGTGTGTCTATCTCTCTCTCCTCTCACAGAGGTGGACTGCAAAAAACAGTTTGACAACATACACCCGAATGATGTGACACGAGCCTTTGGAAAGGCAACAAAGTGGCTGACCAAGAAAAAGCGCTGGAGGCAACAGCAACTGCATTGGTCGATCAACAGAGACACACCCAAGCTGGACAGAGCGGGCGTGGCAACCAGTGAAAAATTTTGGGTACTAACACACAGCTATCTGACGGCAATGCTTAACTTTGAGCTGTTACACAACAACGTCCTACAGGCTGTGGGACGACTATGGAGCAGGAAACTCGGCATCCCTATGGGAGGACCTTTTTCGGCACAAAGTGCAGACTTGCACACCTTGTGGGGGGTGAAGAAAAATGGTAAAAGGATGAAGGACTTGGGCAACATGAGCCTGTCGGAGGATGGCTACATCTTCTGGACCAGGGGCACAATGTGGTTCAACCTGGCACAATTCAGGGACAATGTCCTTCTGGCTACAAATTTACCCCCCGGCACACGCACCACACTGGTACAGGAAGTCTGTGACTTGCTGTCAGACATCTGGAAACTCGAGGTGCTGTGCGACTGCGTGGATGGAGGTGCCCCATCATGTGGCGGGGACTGCCTAAGCCAGAGCCGCCGCGCACTGGGAATAAACATGACACTGGGAGGGGGCCACTGTTGCGCAATGACGCATCCTTCTGCACTCACAGACACCTGGGAACTCCGATACGGTGCCCCCCTCATCAGCCCGACACGCGCGCCCCAGGAGTATTTGCCTTGTATACTCATTAGCAGCCTTACTGGTACCCTCCCCTGGCAACAGACATGGGCTGGCCAAATTCTGTCCGCGCTTGCATGGGCCCAGCTAGCAATGCTTTCAGGCTACAGGCGAATGACCGTGATGCGGGCGCTGCACAAAGCAGTGCGCCGTGTGTACGCCGCCTCCCCTTGGTGGTCGGAAAACACTATGCGCGCCGTGTACAGCGTTGGCCACGATCTCCCATGCTCCCGTGGTACCGCCACGGAAAAACTGGTGCACTGGCTTGCAAACATGGGTGTCTGGGAGGGCGACAAATACACGGACAGGGAGTTTCCAGAAGAATTTCAGCCAGAGGGATACACGCCAACGTGGTGCACGGATATCGCCCTCCTACGTAAAATGGCCACTGTTCCCTGAGCCCGATGCTACACACCCCTCCCTCGCTCCCTCCCACTCTCGGCCCTGAATTGCCTCACCACCGCCCCCCCACCCCTGTCTGCTGGACCCCTGGACGTCAAGTCTGTCGGGGGTCAATACCCCCCCGTCCCCGGTGACATGCAGTGGGTAGGACTGAACCCACGTGACCGTCCACCATTTTCTTTATACAATTTTTGCACCAATACGGGTAAGAGGCATGGACGGTCTAGTGGTATGCGCCATGGCTGGCGCTCGTCGTGGTCGGGGGTTCGAACCCCGGTTCGTCTGTCCGTCCAGGGGCCCGTCGGTGAGGCCCCTGCCACCGCCCCCTTCAGCATCCCGCTCCACCATCGGTACCGCCGGTGCGTCGGGTGGCGTGTCTCCTCCATCTTTTTCCTGCCCCCTACCCCAGCCCCTGGCCCCCCGGCACACACAAAAACGAGGCACCAGGCACGGCACACCTGCAGCAGCGCGCCCCGTCACTGCTACCGCCGTCCGCCGGGTGGCGCATGTCCTCCTCATAGTCCTCTTCCGCTTGCCTGCGGAAGAGGACTCGAACTCGGGTCTTCAGGGCAGCAGCCGGCTGCACAGCCGCTGCACCACGCTGCCCAAACCCCGGCCAGGCTCCGGTCTCTCCATCCTGCTTCCCCTGCCCTGAATGTTTCTCTTGTGTGTGTGTGGCGGGGTGGTGGCACCCAGCACACGATAAATCTAGGCTATGGCAACGGTAGTGCACGAGCTCCTCCGCGGGCGTTTTTTATGGTCTGTTGCGCGGTGCAGAACTGAACGCAGGAAATGGTGAGGTCCACTGTCCAGAACTGCATTTGCTCATTCTCTACCAACAGACCGGAAGACGTCTAGGACAGCTCTGCTGTTCCTGAGGAGTTTTCTTTCAACCGCTTTTCTTGCTTTGTTCTTGTCTCGCGGTTCCCAACGTGTGTGTGTGTGTGTGTGTGTGTGTGTGTGTTTGTGTGTGTGTGTGTGTGTGTGCCTGTGTTTGGTGTGGATGGATGTGGGCGTGGACATGGGTGCCAAGGAAGCCATTAACCTGCCGTCTCCAGATTTGCGCACAGGATTCTCAGGTAAGTGTGTGCGCCCAGAAGTCTACAGAAGTCACATGACTGCCATGGTATGAGAAGAGGTACAAATAACGAGCTCAGGCGGTCCGCCAGCCGCCCTGACGAGACGCGTACATGAGGCCTGAGGGGTGCGGTTTGGACCTGCCGAAAACACATTCATCGAATTTTGGCGCAGGAGCAGAAGCACCCCACAAAAGAGGACCTGAAATTTGTGAGCTACTGCTTGCTCGTTCTGGCCAATCTTGTGACCAATAACACCCCGAACCAGGTGTGCTCGTTACCAAATGACCCCAGGAAGGGTTGTGCCATGGTCGGGTCTCAGATAAGCGCATCACCGCACAACCCAACACACGCAACACTGCATTTGCCCACAGTAATCACACAACAATCACACAACAGCAATTTTAGGTGTGTTTCTTGTCTGTCATCTCAGTCGATGAGCCATACTGTCATCCTCTTGACTCTATTTGTCTGTGTGTGTCTCCTTTCTGTCGTCTTGTTGCACATCACCTCAAGCAATGCCAATCATTCCTCAAGATCAAGAATGTCATTTTGTGGCAATTTTTCAACAGAATGGAACAGGAACAGGGAACAGCAGGATCCTCATTTCATATGTGCAGTGCAGCGGCAGATCACGGGGGCTGCTCCCAGCCAGGACCTGACCCCAAGGGGGGGGGGGGGTCCTCTACAGACCCGAAAATGGTTGTACGGAACAATGGGCTTTGCGGGCGCCAGAGGCGCCGGAGATTTTGTTTAGGCATACGGCAGGGGGAAATTTTTTGTTTGACCCTATGTGTCTATACTCAAAATATTCAGAATCTTGAGGAGAATTCAAAAACGGATGAAAAACACAAAAAAGCATTTTGACCCCGACCCGACCTCCGGGTCAGACCTTGGCTGATGGGAGCCTGAGTTGATGGGCAAATTTTCTTTGAAAATTTTTTACCCCACTTGTGTATGTTCAAAATGATCAGCGCGTCATGGGGATCATTTTGAGGTATGTATGTTGGGGTACCCACCAACCCCCCCCCCCCCCCGGGGAGCCCGGCGGCTGACCACCCGACCCGCCGACCCCCTAGGTTTGGGTCAACGAAGAGGGGGCTTGCCCCCCCCCCCCCCCCCACAACCCCCAAAACGGTTGCACACCCCTCGGGGTCACACATTGGCTGGCGGCAGCCCCCATGCGGCAGATCAATACTTACCATAGGTCGGTGAACCACTGAAGGCCCGTAGAGACAAGAAAATAGTACTTACCACACCAATCCCCACCCACCCGAAAAATCCCCCCTCCCGGGGCCATCCCATGAACCACAAATCCCACACCACTCTATTCCTCGAGAGAGATGCTGTGTCATGTCCCTGGATTCCTGCCCCTCCATAATGCAAACACCCCAAAATGGCCTCAGTGCTGCTGCTCAATGCTCAGGAGGCGCTGGTGCGGCTTTCTGGCATCAACTACACCATCGATTTGTTGGCGGACATCGATGGGTACGACAATGTCGAGAATGTTCAGTTGGCCACGGTCAAGTTGCTTGGCGCCCTCAGCATGCACAATCTGGAGGTCCTCTGCGCACCAGCCCTGCTTCTGCGCAAGTCCAATTTTTAGTGCAGCGCGTGAAGGGTTGAGGTGAGGACCGCAGTCCACTTCGAATGTGAGCAGTGTACAGTTATACACGGAACTTTGCATTTGAAGCGCCGGGGCATGTCGGCAACTGTGCATGCATTACACAGCCACTCGTGAAGACGCTTCGGTTGCCGGACACATTGTATTCGTTCCAAGAGGCATTGCATAGATTTCTGCGCAGCAAACGCGGATTGATGTTCCTCCTCTCAGCACTTGGGTGAACTGCCCCAGCTCCCCATCAGCAAGTTCCCTCTGTTTGGCTCTGTCATGCTTTGCGCGCGAGCTCCTCCAGGGATTCCCTCAGGTTCGTCGACGAATAACGACGAATAACGGCGAATAACGGCGAACCACCGGAAAAGTGCAAAATACGAATAACGACGAATAACGGCGAATATCGACGAATCACGTTAATTTTCGTTTTGTCATTTCCCTTTGAAGTCACACAGTGACAGTGACAGTGACAGTGACAGTGTGACAGGTAGTTTCTGCCCCAAAGCAGACAAAGGGGCTAGTTCTGTGTTGCCCATGTCCAATTGTTCCCATTTCACAGTTTGGTAAGCAATGAGCCACCCTGCGTAGTGTGTGGCTTCATATGCTTGTTTGCTTTCGAATCAAGATAATTTTTGTCTACTACATGCTGTGTAGCGTCCATTCGTGGTACGAAAAACAGCGACGAATAACGACGAATAACAACGAATAACGGCGAATAACGACGAATAATGACGAACCAAAATTTTATCCCCAACGACGAATCTGAGGGAATCCCTGGCTCCTCGTAGATTTGGCTTTGCCCATTTTCCTACTCCTTGTTTCCTGAAATAATATTGGATCCCTGGGTACGGCAGATGTCCCGATACGTCAGATGAAAAAGGGGGGAAGGGAGGAACGGCTGTTTGATGCGGCTTTACTCCGCTGCCCTTCGCCATTTGAACTAGCTGTTCAGTAAACGGCAGTTGCTCGATGTTTCGTTTCCTCGATACATTTTTGTGTCGTGCATTCGGTGCAGTGCGCTTGACCCCAGGACTTGTTGTGTGGACAGCTACTGAAACTGCCGGGTGAAGTGTCACGTGCTTGTAAAAAAAAACAATATAGAAAACATAGAAAAATATTTTTTTTGAGTGTGTGCGCGAGTGTACCCCTAAAAACCCAAATGGCCACTTCTGATTTTCCCTTCACGCTTGGCATTGGGGACCCCCCAGAATGCAGGGGTGACGTAGCATTTCCGCCCTTTTTTGGGCCCCCGAGAAGGCACGGGTGAGGCGGCCACTTCTGATTTTACTTCTGATCTTTTCCCCCTTTGTTGGGGATCCCCTAGAATGTAGGGGAGTTTTTGAATAGAGTGGTACCAGAGACAGGCAGGTTCTGGAATGTTGAGGACAATGCATTTGATGGTCGTGCTCCTGACCCTCAACCGTGGATGTGGCAAGAGGCACAAGCCATCAATGCTGGCCATTTTTTCTTCGATGATGGTGAGTGTCTCCTTGTTTGGCAAGGAACTCCCTCCTCAAAGCGTGGGCGCTCCGGGGAGGTCATTCGCGCTTATAAGGCCGTGACGGTTGAACATGTTCGCCAATGGGAAGACACATTGGCAAAAATCGAGCGTGGCGACCCTGTTCCTTGGCCCACATTTGTGGATTTCATTCGTCTTCGCCGCACTAATGCCTCGCATTGCATGTGTGGTACGTTCCAAGTTATGGGTGTTTGTGAGGAGATCCTATTGTGGTTGATCCTTAAGGAGCCCCAATTTCAGGTCCCGCTTATATATTCTTGGCGATATTTGGTTTCGCGACCTTATAAATTTACAAGGTTAGGCGGGGCGTGATGGAGCGGGGTGACACTTGGGATGAAAGGGTTCGGAGGGGCCGAGGTACACCCAAGGAACACGGAAGTGCCTTGCTCTTGCACGGCAATGACAGTGACTCTCATAGTCTATCTCAAGGGATTGCCACTGTAGTTCCTACGGAGGGCCACAACCATAGCGGATCGCAGGATGTGTACCACGAGTGGCGTAGTGGGCAAAAAAAAGTGGCATGTGTGTGCCCTGATCTGCCCACCCTACACTTGTGCCCAATGCAATTGCAAGCGGTACTTGTGCTGCACACACTGGGGGGGATGCGCATTTTGTTTGACGACCACTGATTGTCCCGCGAAGGGTGGGGTCACTCGCGACGCAGATCGGTGGGTTCATCTTCCAGCTGACTAGGAGCCTACTATCTCCCCGATTGTGGCCCATGACAATGGCAGCAACACAGCTACGGTTGTGCAAACCCCTGCCCGACCCCAAAAGCAGCGCAAGGTCTGCTCCCAGGCAGACACTTCTATGCCCACCACCACCCGCACCACACGTTCTGGGCATCGCAACAAGCCCCCGCCTCCAAAGGATGGTGGGTATCTTTCTGAAGGAGACTCAACCCTTGAGAAGAGGTACACAAAGAATGACCCCACCCCACGACGCCGTCTTGAAGGCACGTGCATCCAAGCTTGAATGGATGACCGCAACATTTGTGCCTACCAAGAAGTTGTCTGGTACATGGGAGAGGTGCCCGAGCCAAGGACCTGGTCACAGGCCTTGGATCGGTATGATGACCTCAAGCAGCGTATGGACAAGTGTGATCGCTCGATGTCACGCAAACCCCATTCGTCAAACCCCATTTGTGGCAACGTTCGTTTTTTTTTATGAATAGCGATTGTTGTTCCGGGGTCCATTGGTTTGTGTTGGGGGCAGTTGTTGAGCCCGCCATGCACGTGTTTTTGTGGGATGCCAAGGGAAGTCAGCTGTACATCCCCCTTATTCAGCAGCTTCGCGACAAAGGAATCCCACTAACCGCCAAGGCTTTGGGTTTCCAAAATCATGATGGTTGGACGTGTGGTTATCAGTCGCCGAGTTTGTTGCGGCAGTTGTTGCAGATGGACCCCAATACTGATTTGGGCATGTTCACTGCCGAACGCATGCCACCGACCTTTGTGATGCATGTTCAAGACATCGTGAACAACACTCCCTAGGTGCCATGCCCCTTTTTTCACCTCCTCTGTCCCCCTCTTCACAACAACTAGCCTTTTGTACACTGCGTTTTTAGGTGCAGTGTATCCAATCTTTATTGGTTCTTCCTCAACCCCTTCCTCTCCTACTCCCTCTGCTCATCAAACTCGATGGACCCTGACCGACCAACTAATCTGTTGTACACCTGCTACTTGCGGTGTATCCAATGCCCACCCATTGGTCTCCCCCCCATCCCTGTTATCATCCATCTGCGCCACGGCTCCATTGCCTTGCCCATGCTTGTAGTACCCAAAATGTCCGTGGGGGTGAGCTTGCCTCACTTCACCTCTCCAACTAGCGATGGCGGTCAGATTGGATTTTTTTTCGTCAGCACTCGTGCTGACACTCAAAGAAGAAAAAAACCGGGGGTACACTTGCGCTGACACTCAGAAAAAATGATAAAAAAAATTTTCCCCCCTGAGTGTCACGCGAGTACACTAGCGTGACACTTGATTACACTCGCGTGACACTTCCCCCCAAAGTGCCAAACCTCCCCGACCAAAGTGCAAAAACCCAGAGTGTTTGATAAGTGTTGGTGACCCCAAATCCAGGGAAATGAATGCCGGCATTGTGCAGCCCTGTCAATCACTAGGAAGTCACATTGCCTCCGACAGCCCTCTTGCTGGAGCCCGAGGCCAGGCTTTGCAGTGCTGCCTGTTGACCTCCCTCTTGCCCCGCTTTCAAGATCCCCCCCTATCTCTCTCATGGCCCACAACTTCTCGATTCTGCTGCATTTTGGACTCCACCCATTTTGAGGAGGTTCTAGAAGGGACGAGATGTTTCTTCCTTGTTTTGGTGAAAGAACGTCCAGCGGTTACCGGCCAGATACCCCAATGGGTTCAATTGACAATTGTTGACGGTCAGCAGCCCACAGTTGGCGTACCAGGTGTCATGGGGCAAGCGATTGCTTTTGACTGTTTGAGTTAGGGATTCCTGCCCCGTTTTCAGGTACAGTCACTGATCCTGCTGGGACGCACTGGGCATGTGGTCAACACCCTCCTGGACGGCATGCGGGGCGCAGCAGCGAATGCAGCGCTCGTGGTTGCGTACGCGGGACTCCTGGTCAATTTGTCCACAAACCCCGCGAACCATGCGCTCCTGGGGACCAAGACGCTCACCGAGTGCCTCGAGTGCCTGGGGCGGCACAGCGGCGACAAGCGCATCGGCAAGCGGCTGCTGTACGTTGTCCAGAACCTGCTTTGCAGCGAGACCAACCGCTCTGCCCTGACGGAGGGTGGGGGCATGCGGACACTGGTGACGACGCTGGAGCGGCAATGGGAAGATACGGACTACATGTTCCTGCTGGCCAAGGTATTGCGGAAAGCGTTTGGGGGATGAATCCCGCGCATTGCAGTGCAGGCGTTGGACGACTGTGCGGCACGATTGCGCGATTCTTCAAACAACGCATGGCAGTGCAGGCGTTGGACGACTGTGCGGCGTTGGGCGACTGTGCGGCACGATTGCGCGATTCTTCAAACAACCCGTGCTGCAGCACTGGTGTAGAGACCCGCCGGCAAGCGCGAGCGCCTCACTGCTACTCAGCACAAGCCTGGTGTTAAAAAAAAAACCTAAGCACAACTAGATGGCCCTGCGGGGAATGATCAGCTTGCAGATCCAAGGTGGGCGCCAGCCTTCAGCACCCCCTAACCAATTACACGTTCCCGGGTGCTATGTCCAATTTTCCAACACTGGCCCCTTGACGGGACCCCACCAGTGAGGATGTAGCTGTTTTTTAGGTGGGCATGGGTAGGCTGAAAGATTGCGATTTTGGGGTGACCTCTGACAACCCCCGGGGACTCTGGCCCGTGGTTGGGTGATCATTTGGTGACAATGGGAGCACATATAAAGCCATGGCGAGGCATGTAGCACCAGCTATGCCCTCCTAGTGGGGCTTATTAGCCCCAAAGCACTATTCTGGACTGGTTTGCACCTTGTCTAGCAAATTTTGGTTGGCCTGAAGCCACCACTGCGATTTGATTCAGCTCCAGGTCCTTTTCCACTTTTTCGTTTCGCATGGTCTTCCTAGCCAATGATGGCGTTGTGGGTGCTACTGCCGTTTTCGCAACTTCGGCCCTCCTACGGGGCCCACAGGCGTCAATTTAGCCGTTTTTAGGTGGACATGGGTTGCCGGAAAAAATCCGCGTTACAAGCCCCAGCGATCCTTGGGTTGTTGTTGGGTGATTATTTGGTGACAATGGGAGTACATTCAACGCCATGGGGAGTCATGTAGCACTTGCTATGCCCTCCTAATTGTGTTTATTGGCCCCGAAAGTGCTATTCTGGGCTTGTTTGCTCCGTGGCTAGCAAACTTTGGTTGTCCTAAGGGCACCACTGTCCTTTTCCACTTTTCCTCCTAACCACTAATAGGGTCCCAGGTGCTATCTCCAATTTTACACGATTGGGCCATCTATGGGGCCCGATTGGTGAGGATTCAGCCGTCCTTAGGTGGGCATGGGTTGGCTGAAAATTTGCGACCTCCGGGTGACCTGTGATGACCCCTGGGGACCCTTGGGCCGTTGTTATGTGATCATTTGGTGACAAGCTTTGGCACGGCGGATGCCGTGGAGGCGCACCTCCAAATGGTGCGCAAGGGCAAGACCCCCCCCCCCCCCCAACGAAGCCTGCTAACCCCCTGACTAACCCCCAAGAACAGCCCCAACCCAACCAAACCACCCCCACCGACCCGCCTAACCCACCCACCACAACCCAAGGCACCCCGGCACTATGGGACCCGAAGACAGGCTCCCAAGAGGTGTAAACCATGAACAATGGCCGGGATATCCGAGGACATGAGCCTCGAAGGCTAATGGGTATGCGCCATATGTTTTTGTGCTTGTGTAGGGAGGTTTGATTTTTGGGAAGAAGTTTTAAACTTTCGTGACTTAATTTTAATCCGGGCGACGCCTTAATGTTTAAAATCTGCAAATGTTGAAAAAAATCAATTTCAAGTTTTATAGCTGAGAGCCATTTTGATATTTTTACCCCTCAACACCGCTGGACCCCCCCCCCCAAGGGATACAATGGTAGCTATACACCCATGGGGTTGGAAGTTTTCCCAAGCGACCACCCGAACACCCCGCAAAAGCAGTAACTCTGGTTTAATCAATTATTTTTTGGCCAAACATCAAATATGTTAGCTTTCACGTGGCTCTCCAGGGCTCCCACCGTGGGACCGTGATTTCCTCCAAGGCGCCGCATTCTGCTAATATGCAGGTGCGCAATGGGCCACTTGGAGGAGCACCGCCCCGGCCTTGTGGCATGGCTAATCCCCGTGGGTACAATTGGTGTTGGCTTGGCACAACATTGCAATGCTTACTTGTTGCATCTAGTGGGCATGGACCACAACATCCACACTGCCCTGATGATGTTGCTATTTGGGGTACATTGTGGGAGGATCTTGTGGCCCGTAAGGGAAGCTGTGTGTACAATCCACAAGCTATTGTTGAGCGGTTGGCTGACGAGGGTCGTATGGCTGTGGCGGTGTGCCGCTGTAGTGGGCAGTGCAAGTGCAAGCCACCAACAGCGAAATTTCAATCGCATCAACAGTGCGAGATGGCTGAGTGTGGGAAACACACGGTGCCCAAGCTAACAGCTGCTAGGGTGGTGGATCTGGCATCCTGCCTTTCATATGAGTAGTTGTGGCAACGGTGTCCACAATGTAATGTCAAGGTTCTACAGGATGGGGGAGAAACAGGTTTGGTAGCATAGGTTTTGCATGTCACAAATTAGGGTCGAAGTGTGCAGAAGCGCATCAAGGAGGGAATGAAGGGTCGATTATTTGGCCTTGTTTGTGGACCCTCTCCCCCCTTGTGCCTGTGAGGGGGACCTGACGGATGCACCATTACCAACATCTTTTGTGTTCAATGAGGTGGCTGCACTACATGTCCACAATCAACAAGAGTACAAGTTGGTTGTTGATCATGGGTTTGTGGATATTGTTGGCCACCAGTGGTCTTTACATGCCATGGTGTTGCACATTGGGGCACACAATGTTGCCGGAAACTCTCCTCAGCTCATCAATGGTGGTGCCCTGGCCCATGCACATTCTTGCGCGTTGATGTTGTACCACAAGACAAACCAAAGTGGCTCTCCAATACTGCCCTACGCCATGTGGCTTGGATGGACATCTTCATGTGCATGCCAATGGCATATGTTCCTTGCACCAGGCCACTACTGACCTGTGGGGGGCGTACAACGCCAAGAATGTGGGTCATAGTAGCCCATGTACAACAAATCCACTCAACACCACCGCATTTAGTAAAGTGCAATCGCCACTGTGCATCCACAAAGGCTTGTGGCGTCTTTGGAGCAGTGTCAAGTTGCTTGGGGGTTGCCTGCATCGACATGCATAAGGCATGCTTCCTTATAGCAGCCAATGCAACAATCGCACCCTCACTTGCTCCACCAACTGCACCACTGAGGCTTGTGACATACCATCTGCTGCATACGATTCATCCCAGTCCATCGCACAACGCGCCATAAGATGCATCTGATCCGCCTCCACACACACATGCAAGTGCCGTGCCACTCGCACCTTGCGTTTTTGCAAAAGCTTTGCAACAGCCTCCACAAAATCTGAAGATGGCTCTCCCACCGCAAAAGACATGGAATCATGGGGGTCGGTGCGATCACCAGGTGGCAGTGCCATAGCTGGCACACAAGTGTCACCCAGCATGCTTTGAGCATGCCTATTGAGGTCGGGGCCAATGGCCCCTGAAGTGGTTGCGCTTTGTCTAGGGGAGGCAGCATCACCTGATGGCAGCACCAGGGCTAGCACACAAGTGTCACTTGGCATGCTCGGGCCATGCCTATTGATGTTAGGGGCTAAGACCCTTGGGATTTGGGAAGCAAATTGTGACATGCATGGCACATGCAGATCAGTTGGCGTGCGCATGTACAACCAGAAGGTCGCCTTTTGGGGATTCAGGGGCGGGGGGGGGGGGCTCCTTCTTCACCTTGGTGTCATCACACAGCCACCACTTGTCTACAAAAAGAATGTAGGCCACAACAATTGAGGTGGTGGGAAGGAACATTGTGTTCATCTTAGCAGAGGCCATGGACGTTGGTGTGCCAGTTACCAATGCCGAGGCAACCATTATGTCGCATTTGGTTGAAGTTTACATTGGGTTGCGAATGTGCACCTCCATCCGTGCCATAAGTGAGCTCATTCTTCTCCATTGCTCCTTGACTTCCACACCAGGGCACTATGCTTGTTGGCGGTGGATAGTGGAGAAGGCCATTGCTGCAATGCATGATGCGATGTAGGATGATGTAACACAGGTCCTATGCATGACACCCTTCATTGCACCGTTGCTTGACGGCTCAGATAGGAAACGGCATCGGATCAACGAATATGCCATCCTACTCATTTTCCCTAGGACTGGCCTTGGAGGGATGTGTGAAGTGTTTCTTGGTACGTTGATGTGGCGTCCGGTGATGCGCAGGAGGTCACAACACAGTTGGAATCTGTGTTACTGACATGGATTCCAGACCGCGATTGGTGTGCGAAGAGGTTGTGACATTTGCAGTTGATGGGGTTTGGGTGTGCGCGGTGCTACTACACGACAGGCTGTTGATGTGTCCACCATCGAGAACAATGTGTTTGCCCTTGTTGGCACATGGTTGGTGCTAATGACACCCCTCAGTGAGCCCTGCCATGTGTTGCAGCGGAAGCTGGGGCATGCATTACATGCTGTCGGCCCTACCAATACCGAGCACCTGGTTGCCATGCATTGACAGCGTGGGTTGTACAACGGGGCACGGCAAAGGAAGGAGTTGCAGGAATGTGTCGAGGATCACATGCAGGCTGATAAATGTAGTGAATTGCAAATGATCCCTACTAGTCACCGCATCTGGTGGTCTCAAGCAAATGCAACAGTGCTTTCTTGGCCAATGTCTCTTGGGTGGCACAACATTTGGATTCAAAGGCGCAACATTCTGCAAGTGTTGAAAAAAATTAATTTCAAGTTTTATAGCTGAGAGCCATTTTGATATTTTTACCCCTCAACACCGCTGGACCCCCCCCCCCCCGAAGGGATACAATGGTAGCTATACACCCATGGGGTTGGAAGTTTTCCCAAGCGACCACCCGAACACCCCGCAAAAGCAGTAACTCTGGTTTAATCAATTCTTTTTTGGCCAAACATCAAATATGTTAGCTTTCACGTGGCTCTCCAGGGCTCCCACCGTGGGACCGTGATTTCCTCCAAGGCGCCGCATTCTGCTAATATGCAGGTGCACAATGGGCCACTTGGAGGAGCACCGCCCCGGCCTTGTGGCATGGCTAATCCCCGTGGGCACAATTGGTGTTGGCTTGGCACAACATTGCAATGCTTACTTGTTGCATCTAGTGGGCATGGACCACAACATCCACACTGCCCTGATGATGTTGCTATTTGGGGTACATTGTGGGAGGATCTTGTGGCCCGTAAGGGAAGCTGTGTGTACAATCCACAAGCTATTGTTGAGCGGTTGGCTGACGAGGGTCGTATGGCTGTGGCGGTCTGCCGCTGTAGTGGGCAGTGCAAGTGCAAGCCACCAACAGCGAAATTTCAATCGCATCAACAGTGCGAGATGGCTGAGTGTGGGAAACACACGGTGCCCAAGCTAACAGCTGCTAGGGTGGTGGATCTGGCATCCTGCCTTTCATATGAGTAGTTGTGGCAACGGTGTCCACAATGTAATGTCAAGGTTCTACAGGATGGGGGAGAAACAGGTTTGGTAGCATAGATTTTGCATGTCACAAATTAGGGTCGAAGTGTGCAGAAGCGCATCAAGGAGGGAATGAAGGGTCGATTATTTGGCCTTGTTTGTGGACCCTCTCCCCCCTTGTGCCTGTGAGGGGGACCTGACGGATGCACCATTACCAACATCTTTTGTGTTCAATGAGGTGGCTGCACTACATGTCCACAATCAACAAGAGTACAAGTTGGTTGTTGATCATGGGTTTGTGGATATTGTTGGCCACCAGTGGTCTTTACATGCCATGGTGTTGCACATTGGGGCACACAATGTTGCCGGAAACTCTCCTCAGCTCATCAATGGTGGTGCCCTGGCCCATGCACATTCTTGCGCGTTGATGTTGTACCACAAGACAAACCAAAGTGGCTCTCCAATACTGCCCTACGCCATGTGGCTTGGATGGACATCTTCATGTGCATGCCAATGGCATATGTTCCTTGCACCAGGCCACTACTGACCTGTGGGGGGCGTACAACGCCAAGAATGTGGGTCATAGTAGCCCATGTACAACAAATGCACTCAACACCACCGCATTTAGTAAAGTGCAATCGCCACTGTGCATCCACAAAGGCTTGTGGCGTCTTTGGAGCAGTGTCAAGTTGCTTGGGGGTTGCCTGCATCGACATGCATAAGGCATGCTTCCTTATAGCAGCCAATGCAACAATCGCACCCTCACTTGCTCCACCAACTGCACCACTGAGGCTTGTGACATACCATCTGCTGCATACGATTCATCCCAGTCCATCGCACAACGCGCCATAAGATGCATCTGATCCGCCTCCACACACACATGCAAGTGCCGTGCCACTCGCACCTTGCGTTTTTGCAAAAGCTTTGCAACAGCCTCCACAAAATCTGAAGATGGCTCTCCCACCGCAAAAGACATGGAATCATGGGGGTCGGTGCGATCACCAGGTGGCAGTGCCATAGCTGGCACACAAGTGTCACCCGGCATGCTTTGAGCATGCCTATTGAGGTCGGGGCCAATGGCCCCTGAAGTGGTTGCGCTTTGTCTAGGGGAGGCAGCATCACCTGATGGCAGCACCAGGGCTAGCACACAAGTGTCACTTGGCATGCTCGGGCCATGCCTATTGATGTTAGGGGCTAAGACCCTTGGGATTTGGGAAGCAAATTGTGACATGCATGGCACATGCAGATCAGTTGGCGTGCGCATGTACAACCAGAAGGTCGCCTTTCGGGGATTCAGGGGGGGGGGGGGGGCTCCTTCTTCACCTTGGTGTCATCACACAGCCACCACTTGTCTACAAAAAGAATGTAGGCCACAACAATTGAGGTGGTGGGAAGGAACATTGTGTTCATCTTAGCAGAGGCCATGGACGTTGGTGTGCCAGTTACCAATGCCGAGGCAACCATTATGTCGCATTTGGTTGAAGTTTACATTGGGTTGCGAATGTGCACCTCCATCCGTGCCATAAGTGAGCTCATTCTTCTCCATTGCTCCTTGACTTCCACACCAGGGCACTATGCTTGTTGGCGGTGGATAGTGGAGAAGGCCATTGCTGCAATGCATGATGCGATGTAGGATGATGTAACACAGGTCCTATGCATGACACCCTTCATTGCACCGTTGCTTGACGGCTCAGATAGGAAACGGCATCGGATCAACGAATATGCCATCCTACTCATTTTCCCTAGGACTGGCCTTGGAGGGATGTGTGAAGTGTTTCTTGGTACGTTGATGTGGCGTCCGGTGATGCGCAGGAGGTCACAACACAGTTGGAATCTGTGTTACTGACATGGATTCCAGACCGCGATTGGTGTGCGAAGAGGTTGTGACATTTGCAGTTGATGGGGTTTGGGTGTGCGCGGTGCTACTACACGACAGGCTGTTGATGTGTCCACCATCGAGAACAATGTGTTTGCCCTTGTTGGCACATGGTTGGTGCTAATGACACCCCTCAGTGAGCCCTGCCATGTGTTGCAGCGGAAGCTGGGGCATGCATTACATGCTGTCGGCCCTACCAATACCGAGCACCTGGTTGCCATGCATTGACAGCGTGGGTTGTACAACGGGGCACGGCAAAGGAAGGAGTTGCAGGAATGTGTCGAGGATCACATGCAGGCTGATAAATGTAGTGAATTGCAAATGATCCCTACTAGTCACCGCATCTGGTGGTCTCAAGCAAATGCAACAGTGCTTTCTTGGCCAATGTCTCTTGGGTGGCACAACATTTGGATTCAAAGGCGCAACATTCTGCAAGTGTTGAAAAAAATCAATTTCAAGTTTTATAGCTGAGAGCCATTTTGATATTTTTACCCCTCAACACCGCTGGACCCCCCCCCCCCCGAAGGGATACAATGGTAGCTATACACCCATGGGGTTGGAAGTTTTCCCAAGCGACCACCCGAACACCCCGCAAAAGCAGTAACTCTGGTTTAATCAATTGTTTTTTGGCCAAACATCAAATATGTTAGCTTTCACGTGGCTCTCCAGGGCTCCCACCGTGGGACCGTGATTTCCTCCAAGGCGCCGCATTCTGCTAATATGCAGGTGCACAATGGGCCACTTGGAGGAGCACCGCCCCGGCCTTGTGGCATGGCTAATCCCCGTGGGCACAATTGGTGTTGGCTTGGCACAACATTGCAATGCTTACTTGTTGCATCTAGTGGGCATGGACCACAACATCCACACTGCCCTGATGATGTTGCTATTTGGGGTACATTGTGGGAGGATCTTGTGGCCCGTAAGGGAAGCTGTGTGTACAATCCACAAGCTATTGTTGAGCGGTTGGCTGACGAGGG
Organism: Eutreptiella sp. 'Long Island Sound 2002'; assembly: GCA_964036045.1. Taxonomy (NCBI): domain Eukaryota; phylum Euglenozoa; class Euglenophyceae; order Eutreptiales; family Eutreptiaceae; genus Eutreptiella; species Eutreptiella sp. 'Long Island Sound 2002'. Next base: position 82,892,565 of record OZ038382.1, on the reverse strand, counting down.
TCGTATGGCTGTGGCGGTCTGCCGCTGTAGTGGGCAGTGCAAGTGCAAGCCACCAACAGCGAAATTTCAATCGCATCAACAGTGCGAGATGGCTGAGTGTGGGAAACACACGGTGCCCAAGCTAACAGCTGCTAGGGTGGTGGATCTGGCATCCTGCCTTTCATATGAGTAGTTGTGGCAACGGTGTCCACAATGTAATGTCAAGGTTCTACAGGATGGGGGAGAAACAGGTTTGGTAGCATAGATTTTGCATGTCACAAATTAGGGTCGAAGTGTGCAGAAGCGCATCAAGGAGGGAATGAAGGGTCGATTATTTGGCCTTGTTTGTGGACCCTCTCCCCCCTTGTGCCTGTGAGGGGGACCTGACGGATGCACCATTACCAACATCTTTTGTGTTCAATGAGGTGGCTGCACTACATGTCCACAATCAACAAGAGTACAAGTTGGTTGTTGATCATGGGTTTGTGGATATTGTTGGCCACCAGTGGTCTTTACATGCCATGGTGTTGCACATTGGGGCACACAATGTTGCCGGAAACTCTCCTCAGCTCATCAATGGTGGTGCCCTGGCCCATGCACATTCTTGCGCGTTGATGTTGTACCACAAGACAAACCAAAGTGGCTCTCCAATACTGCCCTACGCCATGTGGCTTGGATGGACATCTTCATGTGCATGCCAATGGCATATGTTCCTTGCACCAGGCCACTACTGACCTGTGGGGGGCGTACAATGCCAAGAATGTGGGTCATAGTAGCCCATGTACAACAAATGCACTCAACACCACCGCATTTAGTAAAGTGCAATCGCCACTGTGCATCCACAAAGGCTTGTGGCGTCTTTGGAGCAGTGTCAAGTTGCTTGGGGGTTGCCTGCATCGACATGCATAAGGCATGCTTCCTTATAGCAGCCAATGCAACAATCGCACCCTCACTTGCTCCACCAACTGCACCACTGAGGCTTGTGACATACCATCTGCTGCATACGATTCATCCCAGTCCATCGCACAACGCGCCATAAGATGCATCTGATCCGCCTCCACACACACATGCAAGTGCCGTGCCACTCGCACCTTGCGTTTTTGCAAAAGCTTTGCAACAGCCTCCACAAAACCTGAAGATGGCTCTCCCACCGCAAAAGACATGGAATCATGGGGGTCGGTGCGATCACCAGGTGGCAGTGCCATAGCTGGCACACAAGTGTCACCCGGCATGCTTTGAGCATGCCTATTGAGGTCGGGGCCAATGGCCCCTGAAGTGGTTGCGCTTTGTCTAGGGGAGGCAGCATCACCTGATGGCAGCACCAGGGCTAGCACACAAGTGTCACTTGGCATGCTCGGGCCATGCCTATTGATGTTAGGGGCTAAGACCCTTGGGATTTGGGAAGCAAATTGTGACATGCATGGCACATGCAGATCAGTTGGTGTGCGCATGTACAACCAGAAGGTCGCCTTTTGGGGATTCAGGGGGGGGGGGCTCCTTCTTCACCTTGGTGTCATCACACAGCCACCACTTGTCTACAAAAAGAATGTAGGCCACAACAATTGAGGTGGTGGGAAGGAACATTGTGTTCATCTTAGCAGAGGCCATGGACGTTGGTGTGCCAGTTACCAATGCCGAGGCAACCATTATGTCGCATTTGGTTGAAGTTTACATTGGGTTGCGAATGTGCACCTCCATCCGTGCCATAAGTGAGCTCATTCTTCTCCATTGCTCCTTGACTTCCACACCGGGGCACTATGCTTGTTGGCGGTGGATAGTGGAGAAGGCCATTGCTGCAATGCATGATGCGATGTAGGATGATGTAACACAGGTCCTATGCATGACACCCTTCATTGCACCGTTGCTTGACGGCTCAGATAGGAAACGGCATCGGATCAACGAATATGCCATCCTACTCATTTTCCCTAGGACTGGCCTTGGAGGGATGTGTGAAGTGTTTCTTGGTACGTTGATGTGGCGTCCGGTGATGCGCAGGAGGTCACAACACAGTTGGAATCTGTGTTACTGACATGGATTCCAGACCGCGATTGGTGTGCGAAGAGGTTGTGACATTTGCAGTTGATGGGGTTTGGGTGTGCGCGGTGCTACTACACGACAGGCTGTTGATGTGTCCACCATCGAGAACAATGTGTTTGCCCTTGTTGGCACATGGTTGGTGCTAATGACACCCCTCAGTGAGCCCTGCCATGTGTTGCAGCGGAAGCTGGGGCATGCATTACATGCTGTCGGCCCTACCAATACCGAGCACCTGGTTGCCATGCATTGACAGCGTGGGTTGTACAACGGGGCACGGCAAAGGAAGGAGTTGCAGGAATGTGTCGAGGATCACATGCAGGCTGATAAATGTAGTGAATTGCAAATGATCCCTACTAGTCACCGCATCTGGTGGTCTCAAGCAAATGCAACAGTGCTTTCTTGGCCAATGTCTCTTGGGTGGCACAACATTTGGATTCAAAGGCGCAACATTCTGCAAGTGTTGAAAAAAATTAATTTCAAGTTTTATAGCTGAGAGCCATTTTGATATTTTTACCCCTCAACACCGCTGGACCCCCCCCCCCCCCAAGGGATACAATGGTAGCTATACACCCATGGGGTTGGAAGTTTTCCCAAGCGACCACCCGAACACCCCGCAAAAGCAGTAACTCTGGTTTAATCAATTCTTTTTTGGCCAAACATCAAATATGTTAGCTTTCACGTGGCTCTCCAGGGCTCCCACCGTGGGACCGTGATTTCCTCCAAGGCGCCGCATTCTGCTAATATGCAGGTGCACAATGGGCCACTTGGAGGAGCACCGCCCCGGCCTTGTGGCATGGCTAATCCCCGTGGGCACAATTGGTGTTGGCTTGGCACAACATTGCAATGCTTACTTGTTGCATCTAGTGGGCATGGACCACAACATCCACACTGCCCTGATGATGTTGCTATTTGGGGTACATTGTGGGAGGATCTTGTGGCCCGTAAGGGAAGCTGTGTGTACAATCCACAAGCTATTGTTGAGCGGTTGGCTGACGAGGGTCGTATGGCTGTGGCGGTATGCCGCTGTAGTGGGCAGTGCAAGTGCAAGCCACCAACAGCGAAATTTCAATCGCATCAACAGTGCGAGATGGCTGAGTGTGGGAAACACACGGTGCCCAAGCTAACAGCTGCTAGGGTGGTGGATCTAGCATCCTGCCTTTCATATGAGTAGTTGTGGCAACGGTGTCCACAATGTAATGTCAAGGTTCTACAGGATGGGGGAGAAGCAGGTTTGGTAGCATAGATTTTGCATGTCACAAATTAGGGTCGAAGTGTGCAGAAGCGCATCAAGGAGGGAATGAAGGGTCGATTATTTGGCCTTGTTTGTGGACCCTCTCCCCCCTTGTGCCTGTGAGGGGGACCTGACGGATGCACCATTACCGACATCTTTTGTGTTCAATGAGGTGGCTGCACTACATGTCCACAATCGACAAGAGTACAAGTTGGTTGTTGATCATGGGTTTGTGGATATTGTGTGGATACTGGTGGCCAACAACATGCCATGGTGTTGCACATTGGGGCACACAATGTTGCCGGAAACTCTCCTGGTGATCGCACCGACCCCCATGATTCCATGTCTTTTGCGGTGGGAGAGCCATCTTCAGATTTTGTGGAGGCTGTTGCAAAGCTTTTGCAAAAACGCAAGGTGCGAGTGGCACGGCACTTGCATGTGTGTGTGGAGGCGGATCAGATGCATCTTATGGCGCGTTGTGCGATGGACTGGGATGAATCGTATGCAGCAGATGGTATGTCACAAGCCTCAGTGGTGCAGTTGGTGGAGCAAGTGAGGGTGCGATTGTTGCATTGGCTGCTATAAGGAAGCATGCCTTATGCATGTCGATGCAGGCAACCCCCAAGCAACTTGACAGTGCTCCAAAGACGCCACAAGCCTTTGTGGATGCACAGTGGCGATTGCACTTTACTAAATGCGGTGGTGTTGAGTGCATTTGTTGTACATGGGCTACTATGACCCACATTCTTGGCGTTGTACGCCCCCCACAGGTCAGTAGTGGCCTGGTGCAAGGAACATATGCCATTGGCATGCACTTGAAGATGTCCATCCAAGCCACATGGCGTAGGGCAGTATTGGAGAGCCACTTTGGTTTGTCTTGTGGTACAACATCAACGCGCAAGAATGTGCATGGGCCAGGGCACCACCATTGATGAGCTGAGGAGAGTTTCCGGCAACATTGTGCCGAACCGTACCGTGTGTTGTGCTCTAGTGCAACAACAATTGAGGTGGTGGGAAGGAACATTGTGTTCATCTTAGCAGAGGCCATGGACGTTGGTGTGCCAGTTACCAATGCCGAGGCAACCATTATGTCGCATTTGGTTGAAGTTTACATTGGGTTGCGAATGTGCACCTCCATCTGTGCCATAAGTGAGCTCATTCTTCTCCATTGCTCCTTGACTTCCACACCAGGGCACTATGCTTGTTGGCGGTGGATAGTGGAGAAGGCCATTGCTGCAATGCATGATGCGATGTAGGATGATGTAACACAGGTCCTATGCATGACACCCTTCATTGCACCGTTGCTTGACGGCTCAGATAGGAAACGGCATCGGATCAACGAATATGCCATCCTACTCATTTTCCCTAGGACTGGCCTTGGAGGGATGTGTGAAGTGTTTCTTGGTACGTTGATGTGGCGTCCGGTGATGCGCAGGAGGTCACAACACAGTTGGAATCTGTGTTACTGACATGGATTCCAGACCGCGATTGGTGTGCGAAGAGGTTGTGACATTTGCAGTTGATGGGGTTTGGGTGTGCGCGGTGCTACTACACGACAGGCTGTTGATGTGTCCACCATCGAGAACAATGTGTTTGCCCTTGTTGGCACATGGTTGGTGCTAATGACACCCCTCAGTGAGCCCTGCCATGTGTTGCAGCGGAAGCTGGGGCATGCATTACATGCTGTCGGCCCTACCAATACCGAGCACCTGGTTGCCATGCATTGACAGCGTGGGTTGTACAACGGGGCACGGCAAAGGAAGGAGTTGCAGGAATGTGTCGAGGATCACATGCAGGCTGATAAATGTAGTGAATTGCAAATGATCCCTACTAGTCACCGCATCTGGTGGTCTCAAGCAAATGCAACAGTGCTTTCTTGGCCTATGTCTCTTGGGTGGCACAACATTTGGATTCAAAGGCGCAACATTCCACCAAAGAGGAGGATGTGTGGAAGGTGTGCGATGATGCCCCTTTACTTGCATGGGGTTTTTTTGGGGGGGACATCCTGCACGGTATGCTCTATTTCAACAATGTTGCACATCTGCGTGTGCCCACTGGTGCACATCCGGCCACTGCAACAAACATGTTACAGGCACGGGTGTAGAAGGTAGCCCGGGAGGACGGTCCGGGTGGTTACAGTTCAAGGAGCAAACGGCGACAGGTGCTTGGCATGGTGTGCAGTTGGTCCGGTTCAATGCCGATGGCCAGAAGTTTGCAACCTCCGCCCCCATTTCCTGGCTCTGAGGCACGTGCAGTAACTGATGTGTTGCTTGTAGGCATCAAGGAAGGACATGCAACAATTGACCCCAAGGGGGTGCCTTCGTGTGCAATGTTTCATTGGACCACGCATGTTTGCTTGCACTTCCAAGCAACCACCGTGTGCAATATGGTGTAGACCAATTGCGGCGTTTTGTGGGGTTTCATGGGTTCACATTGATATGAGTTGGATGCAGCACATATGCATGCTGACCCTGCCTTGGCAGAGTGGTCGGATATTAAGGACCAGAGAGCAAGACAAGGGAGCAGTAGAGGTGCTGGTGTATTGGTCTTCCTACATTTTTCAACCTGCACAAGAAAATTTTCAGTCATCCCGAAGGATCTTAGTGCCCAAGGAATATTTGAGATCCACAACCAGGGTTGTTGTTCCGAAAAATAAAGTGGAATAATTGTCATGTTTTGTGTTTCTGCCCAGGGGCAGCGGAAAGAGTTACTGTTTTGCCAATGTGCAGATGTCCAAGATGTGGGAGGCCTTGGCCCTTGAAAGGGAGCATGCCTATGGGTTCATGTGTGGTGTGTCTTTGCACTGTTGCGAACATATTGTCCTGTTGAAGCTGCCGTAGAGCGGGCCATATCATTGTGTGGGAGGTTCACCAATAGTATACAGGACCTTGTGGACACACATGTCCCTAGCATGTGCATGGCCTTGCATTCCAGCCTCCACCCTTTACAGCAATGGGCAAAAGGACAAGAAGTGACAGTGGCACGGCATTTGGCAGGTCGTGCACGGTTTGATGTATGCCCACAGCACAAGGCTTCACGGCAACTAGATGCACGTGAATCCGTGCAAGCTACCATGCTTCAATGCTTACAAGGCAATGCAGCGGTGGCTGATGATGGTGACATGCAGCCCTTCTTCGGGGGGGGGGGGGACCACCATTAGCCAATAAGGCACTATCTGGAAAGGGTGCGGAGCGACACAAAGTAGATGCAGCGGATGGTACCCTTGACACACATGCTGACAACTGTGACTTCTTCACTTTTCGGAGAGGCATGGAGTGTGCCACATGCAAGCAGCCAGTTCGCATGTGGTGCAACACATGTTTGGTTTGCCATGCATGCTTTTCTGCAGATGCACACCGTTGCAAGAAGGTGGCTGTCCATGGTGCATATGAAGTGTGTGAGGATGTCGGAAACAACAGTGCCGATAATTTGGTTACACCATGCAAGACAGACAAGAAGCGTGGTGTGGCTAGGATGCAGGCGAAGTTGGTAATGGCTGCACAAAGTGGCAAGCTACACGATTGGACAAAGGCCACACTGTCCCATTGCTTGGATGTGATGGGCGTCAAGTTACCAAGTGGTGGCAACCGGAGACAAGCCAAGGACATTGCCATGCGACACGCCTTGCCTTTGTTGGCCCAGTGGGACGCCTTTGTTCATGGTACGGACCGTGTAACCCGTTTTGCAGTACCGCCTAGCAGCTCCCAACCTTGCTGCTCCCAAGTACCTATCGATGACATGGACGGACTCATTAATAAATGAGATGGTGCAGTCTTCATGTGTTCGTAGGTGTTTGCTTGCATGCTCACAGTTTCTTGTTGTTTACCAGCTCTCTCGTTTTCCAAGGTCTCGCCATTCCCCCACCTTCCCTCTCTGGCTTTTCTTGAACCAAATTTGGCTTGTGCTTTCCGGATTTAGGTGGTTTTGCAATTTTCCTCTGTGCCTTGGTCTCCCATTTCCCCCCTTTTCCACATTCTCCATTTTCCCACCCCCTCCCCCCTGTTTTTTTTTCACCAATTGTTTTGGCTTTTTGTTTTTTTGAAAGTTTTCCCATTTTCCAGGTTGTCCCCATTTCCCAAGGTCTCCCCATTTTCCCTATACCCCAGTTTCCCAACCCCTTTACCTTGTTTGTTTCCTGTTTTTTGCGGACTATCACATTTTCTTTTGTGGGGGGTCATTCCATTCCTCCAAGCATTAGATACATCAGACATATCGGACATCTTCTTGTGTACACCACAAACACAACATGCTACATCAGACATTAGACATCAGACCTTATACACATACCGGTGGAGCCGGATTCTCTACCTCGCCCCCCTCCACGGCTCCTTGTTGGTACCTGTTGTGCACGGTCGGGGTGTGGCGTGGGCCAGGCTTCCACGGGGAGGAGACGAAGAGGAGAGCCGCCGCCATGATCCTCAACCAGACTGGGCCCGCGGTCAGGGTGCCCCCCTCGATTGATGGACCAGATCGGTGGGGGCCGGCAGGCACCATGGGGATGGTACGCGGGTGCGCCCTACCGGGTACTCAATCTCCTCCTCCTCCTGGTGCAGTGTGTGTTGCAGTATGCGGCGCAGTTTGCAGTGCAAGTGTGCGGAGCATTGTGCGGTACAGTGTGTGGTGCAGTGTGCGGTGCACTGTGCGGGGCAGTGTGCGGTGTGCAGTGCAGTGTGCTGTGCTGTGCAGTATGCGGTGCAAGGCGGGTGCAATATGCGTTGTAATGTGCAGCGTTGTGATTAGTATGGGCTGGTGCTGTGGTCCGGACTAGCCTGCATCTCTCTACTGCTCCATGCTATCCTCGCCCTTATATCTTGTGGATCGCCTCAGATAGAGCCTATCTCAAGTCTGGCGTGCGGCAAGGAGGTCCCTTTCCCAGCATTGTTTGCGAAGGCCTGTCTGTGCCCGGACAACGCTGCAGAGATTGTCGCCACACATAAAGGGTCTGTTTTATGCAGACCGCTCTTTCTTCTAGAAAGATGCATGCCCTGGTTTATGTGATGCATGGGTTGTGGGGTGTCAGATGTACGATGCATAAGCGTGCGCATTGTTTTCAGGGGTTTCTGCACCTCTCGTCAAGTGAGGCCCCGGTAATGGTCGCCATTGTCAAGGAGGGGGGCATCGGCTGTGTGTTGAGGCTGATGCGGCACCACATGACCAATGGCGAGATCTTGTTGCAGTATTACAAAATGTTGGTCAACCTCTGCGACTTGGACGAGACCCGGTTGGCTCTGGTGAAGGAGGGCGGGGTCAGCCATATGGTACAGGCACTCAAACGTCACCCTAGAAATTCTGAGCTCTTGATGTGCATTGTGGGCCTGCTCCACACCCTAGTGACCACAAGTATGTGTGCAGTGGAATTGGTTTCAGCCTCTTTTCAACAGCCTGTCTCCCTCCTAAAGTCCCCCGGTGACAACGATTGTGTCAGAGACGCATCAAGGCGGTGGATGGAGGGAGGGCACAGAGAATGGAGAGTGAAATTTTGGAAATCTGCGCGTCGAGGGTATGTGAATGAGATATTTGTCGCCGTCTCATGCATTGTCTGATTTATCAAACACTCGACGGGGGAGGGGGGGGGGGTTGGAGCCTTCGAAAAGTGGGTGCAGGGAGCTCGGGACCAGTAACGCCCGTAGTCTAGTCCGTGGAATACAACCAATACGCACTGTTTGAACTGCAGCGCAGTGATCAGGGATTGAATGCTCATGATGCCAGGTCTTCACAGACGATTTTTCAGATGCAAACAAACTGGCAACATCATGGAAATGCAGGCAAATGCCATTGGATGGGAGCGACAAGTAAAAGCCATCTTGCAGTCGCTGGGGCTCCATGTAGGATCCAACTTTTGGTAGAGAGACCAGTTGAAATTATTTCCAATAAGCCGGAAAATTGCCTTATTTTTGCATCTTTTCCCTATTTTGGCACCCATGACTGAGAACCATTTCGCAAACATCACTATGCAGAAGGTAGGTTCCAACCTTTTCCCTCTCATCCTCGTTGATCATCCGAGGGGCAGATGACCAAGCAACACCGGGGGGGGGGGGCACAAGAATGCACAACACCCACATTCTGAAAACAGCGCATTGCGGCCCATTGGCCGCCCACAGAGCGCAGGCCCATTAGGCCCGTTGTATGTTGTGTTGCCATGGATTTCTTGTGCTCAGGTAAATTTCCACAGTTCTTCGCTGATGTGCATGTTCGATTTGATCAATTTTTGGACTGCCTTTTGACATGACTGCCACAGTTGCCTCACTGAAAACCCTCCGGCTGCGTTTTGCACGTTGTTTTTCTTCACTGCAATTGCAGAGTCCAACCAACCCACAACAATTTGCATGTGCTCGAGTGCAATCTCTGAGTCATGGGCACTACATTTCTAGTCACATGCAAAAGGGAACACCCCAAATATCCATCTAAAAAAGCTCAACCCAGCAAAACAACACACGAAACACAAAACACAAAACACAAACAACACACAAAGAACGAAAATAGTATAAGAAGGTTTTTTTATTCTAGCACCATCACTGCAAAAACAATCGCAATAGTAAATTTATCTGTGTGTTGTAATACTTGTGAGACTTGAAAATTTTTTTGCGGTAAATGCGTGTACCAAAAAAATCGTCACGTGGTGTAATTTTTTTTTGCGGTTATGCAACTACAGGTTTTTTGCGGTAAGTCCTGTAACCCTGTAGGCGCATAGCCGCCGGAAAAAAAAAAGACACGGCTTGACAACTTTTTTTGCACACGCGGTTACCGCAAAAAAAAATTACACGATTTGACCATTTTTTCTGAAACGGGCTCACTGCGGAAAGAAAATTGCATGACCGGACTTTTTTTTTTTACACACATTTACCGCAAAAAAATTTACATGTCTTTACTACAAAGAAAAAAATTCACAATTTTGCTGAAAACAAACAATGCTGACATGTAGCCACCAGGCCCACTTTGTGGCCACTTCTGATTTTGTCCCCAGCTCTGAAGTGTTGGGGACCCCAAGCAGCGGGGGTTATGTAGCCACTGGGCCCACTTTTGGGCCACTTTTGATTTTGTCCCCCGCTTTGAAGCACTTGTTTGTGTGTGCCTTCGATTGTCGTGTCCAGTTGGAGCGTTTCGTTATTTAGGTTTGGGAACCCTTGAGCTCCATTCATTCCGTCTCTTCTTATCGGCACTCAAGAACCTTTGCTTTACCACCAAGCACCGGGCCTTGGGATTCCAAAAGGACCGTTGGTCTTGTGGTTTTTAGAGCCTGCACGTCACAACAGTGGTGGATCACCGGGGTTCTTTTTCGGATGTTCCCCTCACCCCAATGGGTCTAGGTTTTGTCAATTATGTGTTGCGCATTGTTAATGCTGATCGCGTTGTGCAGGTCATTGAACGGGCTGGTGATGATTTGGAGGGCGTGTTTGAGCTTCCTTGCCTTCCTTAGTCCCCCCCAGCACCCAAGTTGAAGGTGCACCTTTGGGGATTGAGGAGAGTGTTCACGCCACCCCCATCCCACTCAAGGATGCCGAGCAAAGCGCTGAAGGCCTAGAGGCTAAGGCACAACCTTCCATGCCCACTCCTACCACAAAGGAGTACACTTGTCCCAAGGTCCTCATCTGTGGAGAGTGGCGCAAGGTGCCAGATGCCTACCCGCAAGATGCATGTGGCCAACTGGAGCGTGACCAGCCGTTCATCAATGAGCTGGCCAAGTAGCTGGTAGCTGAGTTGCACGTGGTGAGTTGAACACCAATCCTGGTGCAAAGCCCAAGTCTAGCAACACAAAAGCTAACCTCATCTACAAGCGTGGTGCAATTACTTGCAGCGGGTGCATGTTGTGTAACCTTATATTTTCCTCCGCCTAATTGGTGTACCAATGGTGGAGCGTACAAGCATGCTATTATATTGGCCCCATCCTAGTGCCTTGGTGGCCTATAATGGTGATACTATCATTGGCCATGGCCCTGTTAGGACTCTTTTCTTGAGGCTGATTTTGTTTTTAGTGCCGGCACACTAATGTTGGCCATGGCCCTGATACGACTCTCTTCTTGGGCGTGATTTTGTTTCTTGTGCTAATCACACCATGTGATACCATGTTATATTGGCTGAGCCCCGACTAGTTGGTGGCCACACAAAGTACTAGGTGTGTTGGGGACAGGTCGCGCAAGGGTGCGTATGGAACTGACAATTGTGCATATTGCGCATGTATTGCAAAAGTTGCATTTCTTTCAATTTTTCAATTTTTTTTGATGATCCACACAAGTTACCGCAAAAAAACTTACACGCATTTACCACAAAAAATTCAATTTTTTTTTGATAATTTACATGTCTTACCTCAAAAAAAATTACATGATTTTACCGCAAAACAAAAAAATTACACCACTTGACAATTTTTTTCTTCACGAGTTACATTTTTCACTAAATTTATGGCTAAACTGACTATTGTTGTGGCCGCGTACCTGTGTTGACCACCACTATGGTCCCGTGGATAGTCACAAAGGCCATGAGGTTGTGGAACCAAGTTCCTTGCAAGGGTAGCGGGTGTGGTTCCATGGTTGAGTGGCAGTGTGGAACTAGGTTTGTTGTCCACTAAAATGCTCGCACGTGAGTGTGCAGTGGAGTGCGGATCCATGGGAGAGGCACTTTGCCGGGTAGTTTAAGTGGGGCCACTACGTTCAGTGTCATCGCAATCCACGGCTCCAGTGGTGGGGTGTCTAGGGTCACCAGGGGCCCATTAACTAGGCGGCCCAGGCCCATCATGGTTGGGACCATCATGGGCACCACGGAGTCCTCACGGTAGGCTAGCTCCTGGTATTTTTCTGAGGTAGGGGAGGGCTGTGGTTTCCCCCACATGAACCCCTTGTATGGTGTCCTAGGGATCCCCAATTGCTGGGGTTCCACCCAGGACTACAAGGGGCCAATGGGACGGTGTGCAAGTAGCGCTCTGTGTGAGTGAGGAGGTGCTCCTCTGTGCCCAGCCCTATGTGGGCTCCCACAATTGGGTGGGTGTCCTGGGTGATGGCATCAAAGTACTTGGCCAGGTTGGTCTCTCTCTTTTTCTCTCTCTCCCCGCATGTGCGTTTGTGTGCGTGCACACACGTGTGCGCACCTGTGTGTGCATGCATGCGTGCATGCGAGCGTTTGTGTTGTGTGCATATGTGTCCTTTTTGTGTGTGTTTCTGTGGGTCCATTTTTTCTGAACCAAAGGTGCCGAGGGCGGCAAGCTTTCCAAGGAGTTTCCCGCTTTTCCAATTATGGTGTGCTTGTTGTGTTGGTTCCGTTCGTTGTAGTTTGATGTTTATCGTCGGGTGTATTCAAGTAGGTCTATGTGTTTATGTGTATTTGTGTTTTGTGTTGTGTGTTGTGTGGTGTCCCGCAGCGCAGTGGTTATGGGACAAAGCTTTTGGGGGAGCACCTGGCATTGGGCGTGTAGTTGAATCCAGCAGGATTACTTCGGCTCAAGGTACCAAAGCTTGAACTGTTGGTGCCCCTGCAAAGGACACGAACTGGGATATAGGCCGGTATTTTCTTAGCACCGAGGAAACCGGAAGATACAGTGCCTGGGGAGCGTGTTGCCTGAAGGTGTCATCCCCAACTGCTGTCAGCGATGTAAGTGTGGTCCTTAGGGATTGTGGTAGGCTACACCACGAAGGATGACAGTTGGCCTCCTCCGTGGGTCGGACCAACGGAGTGATAACTCCGTATTGCCTCCTCATTCTCGTGTCGTGTATGCATGCACGCCTGCGCGTGTATGTTTGTGCGTGTGGGTGTGGGTGTGTGGGTGTGTGTGAGCCCACAAGTCACAATGTGCGTCCACATGTCCGCTGCAAGACCGTTTGACATCTGCTGACAGTCTGCCGTCTGCGTCGTCACTACATGCGTCCCTGACCCCACCCCCCGACCCCACCCCCTCTAGGGGGCCAAAATGTTTAAAAGGTCCCTACCATAGTACAAGCCAATTTGGCGAAATTGGTTGGCGCCGCCGCAGGCCACGGAAAGTTTTGGTGCCCCATTTGAAGGGGTTGGTAAAATTGGTCGACCCATGTGTTTATACTCAAAATGCTCATTTTTTTTGGGTGGTATTTTCCCTGGCCCCATGGAAGGCAGGATTTGTGCAATCATTTCCGATTTTGTCCCCCTGTTGGGTATCCTCAAGAAGGCAGGGGTTATGTAGCCACTTTGATGATCCTTCCCTAGCATTGGCACCCCCGAAAAGGCAGGGGTTATGTAGCCACTTTGATCAATCCCCACCATGGGGACGCCCAAGAAGGCAAGGGTGATGTAGCCATGTTGGTCCTTCCCCACAACGGGGACCCCAAGACGGCAAGGGGCGACGTAGCCATATTCATCTTTCCCCGACATGGGAACCTTGAGATGGCAGGGGTCATGAAGCCATTTCTGATTTTGCCCCCTTTTTTGGGGACCTCGAAGAAGGCGCTATACAAATGCCGTTTGTTGCTCATTGAAGATCCCGCCCTCGAAGCTCAGCCCCGGCACGAGGTGGTGGTTGGTGTGGGCACCCTTGGGCACCCTCTGTGGTCCAGGCTTTGCCAAAGAGGGGCCTCGTTACTGTCAACACCCCCCCACGGCAGGGGGTGTGGGCGGCTACAACCACCGTAACATTGGTGAGGAGGTAGAATGGAGACCTCCGTTGTTGTATGCTAACTAACCCCTTTGGCCACTGCGTCCCTGCCACTTTGTTCATAGCAAGGTTTATGAGAAACAACATGAGTGGAGATCATTATGAGATGATCAGCAAGATTGCCTTGGGTGTGAATAGACCAGGAAGTGGCTGCACGGAGTGCGTGGCTGTCAAAATTGCCTGGACACCACAGTGGTTCGGAGAAAGGGGTGGTTTTGGTCCTATCCCCCCCCCCCCACACGCCACCCCCTCCTTTAAGGGGCCAAAATGTTTAAGGGTGTCGGGGTCCAAGCTTGCACCTGGGCAGCCCCCATGGCATGCATGGCTTTGCCATCCCACATGCTCTTTGTCATCTCAGGCACTCATCCCAAGGTCCGTGAGGGGCTGTTTGCGGCAGATGAGACAGTGGAGACACTGTTTGCTGTAGCCACACAGAACTGCAATGATCAGCGTCTGGCCACGCAGCTGCTGTGGCTGTTCCAGGAGCTGAGTGGGGCAAAGAAACAGCATCATTTGATAGTTATGGTATGCACCGCCATGCCAATTCCCAACCTGGCCTCATGCGCATTTTAATATGGTATTGTGAGTGCTATAGACGGAGCCGCCACTTTTCACATTGTGCATGTTCCTTGTTCGAAAGGTAATTCCGAGTTCCGTGAGGGTCGCTGAGTGGCGAGCATGTGAGGCCCAAAGGGCCACAATGAAACTTGCCCCAAAATGAGGGCTATTCTCATTTGCATCCAAAAAAATTGCGAAATCGTGTGTCATATTCAGGTATCGAATTGACTAATCGGATTAAGATATATTTGATGAAGATGGGGATGCACCAGTCATGTAGAAACAATTAGGATGTCTGTCTGTATTTGCTCCACTGCTGCACTGTATGTGCGCAGGCCCCATCCCGCACTCTTTACCTGTTCGTTGGGGAATGGCAGGCACACCACACTTGAATGGCTCTTTTGAGCGCCCCCTTCAAAGCACCGCACTGAAGGTACAGCTGCGGCTGATACACGGAGGGCACCGCCCGCACAAACCAATGGACGCTCCAACCAAAGCATCCCACCTCCGGGACTGGGTGGCCCAGACAAGCTCTGATCCCCACTCCCTTCCCCGTGGGGACGTGGGGACGATAAAGCCTCTCATACCATGGGGACGTTCCATCAAAAGGCTGGTCAATTGCCATGTGGTACAACCGGTGTCCAGTGCCATGCCTTTTGTGTCTCCCTGACAAATGGGGAGGGAACGTGCGTTTTGTGGTCAGAGTGGAAGGTCAGTGCATGGCAGCATCATTGCCCCCGTGGCCTGTGCTCCCCTGTCTATGCCAGCCGAGGGTTCAGATGCAGCCATTCCCCAGGTCGTGAAGCACGGAGGGCGCCATCCACAAATTATGAGGAAGGCACAACACAAGGCCCAAGCATCACTAAGTGTTACCCGTCGGTGGTGCTCTGCAGTCTTTTGGGTGGGTGGGTTGGGGGGGCATGGCAGGGGCTCCCTTGGTCAATCACAAAGGCCCTGAAAACGCTGGAAACACTTTATGCGGTCAACATTGGTCCAAACGATACTTTCACCGAACATTAGTCACCCGATGCATCGTCTGGACTTGTGGCACTGATTGCAGAAAACCATTTTCACCCTTTCTGAAGTTCTTCTGAGAAGAGGGACTGAGTGGGGGTCGTTCAACGAGGGAACTCTGCTCTGTCAAGGAGATGGTGCAGTCATTTGAAAGGAAGGGTGTGTAGGGAGGTAAGGATAGGCCTGACCGGGAGAGCAAGGGCACTAGGGCGTGAGAGGCCAATGGGCACCGCTGCCTACGGAGGGAACGGGTTCAACAAAAAGGCAAGGGCAAGTGGTGAGAGGCCAATAGGCGCCGCCAGCTTCGAGCCGCAATCCACCCAGCCGTCATGCTAGCCCCCCCCCCCCTTCCTCCTGTCTCTGCCGTCTCAAGGATTGAACCTCTGCGTCGCTGTGCAGGCGGACATGGGCCTGGCAGAAGCCTTGGCCAACGTGGTGTCCCAGAACCGGGGTGACCTTACGCTTGCGCAGCGGGCCTGCATCACTTTGGCAAATGTGTCGGAGTTTCAGGAGGCAGCCGTGTTACTGCAGGATGACGCTGCAGTGGAGCTTGTAATCCAATTGATGGAGGATTGGCCCACTAGCGATGAAGTCCAGGTCTGGCTTGCTCTTTGTCCTGCAATGTCCCCGAACGGACTGCGGGCTGCGAGGACCGTGCGCAGCGTTAACATGAAAAGACATCAATCCTGGGACATAAGCAAAATTTGGAGTGTAATGCTTGTTTCTAACACTATGATTCCAGCGAATCACATTTCTGCGTGTGGTCCTTGAAAAAGCTCTGTGCGCACTGTGCAACACCATGTGAGGTGGGCCAATCTTGCCAGAGCTGCAGCCAGTGGCTGTGGGATCAAGGTGCACTCCAAGTGTCCCAGCGGCCCCACTTTGGACACTTCAGAGGTGTGGGGAGCTGAGCTAGTTCTCAACTCCTCTGATAACAATTTTGAGAATTCAACACGGTGAATGCGGGTGCCATTTGTGTCCATTGTTTGGGACTCCCTGTGGCTGGTGGCTGCTTTGGCTCATAGTTTCATCCCTGAACCCTCTTCTTTTTATACTGGCTCTTGCATGCATGAGTGCTCTCATTTTCAGCGTGCTCTTTTAAATGCATCACAATACTCCATCCAGCATTCTGGCCACATTGTGTCATTATCATACCACTGACATGCTGCTAACACCCGCCGTGGCTCGTCTCAATCGGCCATCCAAATGGATGCCAAATGCACCACTCCTCCTACCTACACCACTTCCAGCGCGAGCTGGCGGTATCCACGTACCCCACTGCTCATGAGTGGTGTATCCCACCAGTATCCTCCGGGACTACCCGATGTTCCCATTGCTGTGCAGTGAACCATTTCGATGCAGACTCTCTCCACCTCATCCCTATCCGCCTGCACCGCTGTCTCTCGTCGTGTGTTCCCAACCCAATGCTCAGGCTATACCGCTGCTTCGCTCCGCCTTTTCTTTTGCAGGAAAATGGGGCCGCCTTTCTGGGCAATCTTGCCGTCAAGTGCTGGAAGGATATTCATTTGTTCGGAGGCCTGGATGTGCTACTGCAGGTCCTGACCACTCAGCAGTCGGCATTTGCGGTCCTCGAGGCCATGAATGCGTTGGCCACGCTCAACACCTCCGATTCTGGAGCTCCTGATTGGTCTTATCTGTGTGATTATGGGGGCCCTCAGGCCGTGAAAGGTGTTGTTAGTCGAGCATTCGACGTGTGGAGGGGGAAGGCAAAGGGATCTTCGTCATGGTTTTCAGAGTACCACTTGAGTCCTATCCACCCTTTTGCACCCTTATCCCACTGACGGGTGGGGGGTGGGGTCTCGTCCACCCTCCATTGTGAAGCTCGGCGAGAGGGGCGGAGGTGCCACAGAGGTAGCGATGCCGCCATGGCGAGCAGTGGGACTGACATTTTACTCTGACCCACAAAACGGCACAAAATGGCACCTCGATCAACAAAAGCAGGTCAGACAAAAGACGTGGGGCTGAACCCCCCTCCCTCGCTGCGCCCCATTCCAACATGAATCTACTGGGGGCCAGCCCTGCCTCACCCTAAAATGGGAGTTCTCGACACAACTGTATGAAAATGTGAGGGACTATTACTGGCAACAGCACAATATGCCCCACCATGTGCCCTTTGTCCCTGCTTGTGCACATGGTACACACACAAACAAAGGTCTTTCTTGATTCCTGGGCTGGCCCTACATGGCACTGGGAACTGGGGGATTTCGAGCAGGTTTTCCTTCATGCCCTTGCCTTTCTGCACATCAGTTTCGCGCCTCCGAGTGAACCAGTTCCAGAAGCTCATAGTGCACGGCTGTGTCAAACAAGGTCAGCCTTCTGGAGACTCCGTCCACACTGACTATGTATTCAAATGTCATGTGTACTTTCCATACAACAATTCGCTTCCTCCCTCAGTGCCGAGTGTGCGTATCAGCTTTTTTTATCAACTAAAAACTGAGAAAAAGAATTGCTTTTACTCAGTTTTTGATTGTGGATTTTTTTGAACGGTTTTTGAATTAAAATACTTTTGTCAAGGTGGAAAAAAACTTTTTTTCATTCAGTTTCATGACTGAGTAACCATACTTTTTTTTAACTATGCCTCCCTGCACTGGGGACCCCAAGACGGCAGGGGTGGTGTCGCTTTTCATTCCTCCCCGATATGGTGCCCTGAGACGGCAGGGGTCATGTATGTTACATAGGAGCACATATGTGCCAGATGGTTTGGCCTTGGTGGGGCGCTGCTTTGAAGAGTAGCGCGGGGGGGGGGGGGGACGATTCTTTTTGCATTTGGTTTTACACAAATGTGACTAGAAAAGACGAATTTTGGGGGGGGGGGGGGGGGGCAACAACTCGCAACCTGCTCGGCACAGATGGTAGGTGGTATTCTTGTTTGATTTGTACAAATATAGCAACAAGTAATACAATAGTTATGAACCTGAGAAAAAGAGAGCTTTTAAAAAGATCAAAAAAATTTACCCAGGTTTAGCTCAGTATATTTCACTCAGATTACCAAATTTTATCAGTTTTATTTCACTGCTCATTGAGTATTACCAGAAACCGATCAGGCCGACGCTGTTGTGAATGTACAATACTCGGGACATCAACCAGCCCGGCTTTTTGGGACCAGTGCCTGACACATGGGGCAACGCAAATCCGCTGCACGTCCTCGTGGCGTGTCTTCCTGCGTCCGATTGAGGTGCTGCAACCCCAACAGTGAACTGCCGCGTGTTGGGGCAGGTCGAGGGTTGCGTGTTTGTGTCCGTTCAGCCCCATGCCACGAGGCACTCCCATATGACTGTCACCGGAGTCTTATGATGAAGTGGATGGGGGGAATGTACAGACGCAGACCAGCAGAGGCCCTGTCCCTTGACGAATTGCCGAGTTATTTGGGCTGAGTCTGTGGAAAACAGGGACACGCTTTCTGTCTGGGACTGCCCATTTTTTCTTTGGGGAGGGGGGAGGTTTCGCCGTGCCCTTGTGCCCATAGGCCTGGTCAATGCGATGGCGGTGGCATTCAAGACCGGCAACCTGATTCCCACCTCGAAGACATCCGCCTCTGCAGACGTGGACCCCGACCACATCCTGTCCCTTGCCGCTAGCGCCCTCATGTGCCTGACCAGACCTGGTCACGATGATCTGATCAAGTCGGGGGCGAGCACCTCCGTCTACCAGACCACTGAGCAGAAGGTGTGGGTCTTGGTCTCTATGACTGCGTGTCCCCAGAGAAGTGGCGGAGCTCCGGAGGGTCCACGTGCCCTCCGGTCTCCTCCTTCGCGTGGGTTTTCGGTCGGGAGACGTCCCCATATCCGACGGCATCTAAGTGGACTTGATGTGGCGCTCCTGCACACGTGTCCCATGCCCCCGTTGGCTCAGCCCCCCCCCCCCCCCTTCCTGATGGCATCAAGGCACGGAATATGCGTCACACGCATGGCCGGTGTGCAAAAGTGCCCCCCGCCCCCTTCACAATGCCCCCCAACCCCAAATCCAAATCCCCCCACCCCCACCTCACCCCCGCGCTGCTGCTACTACCGCCGCTGCCGCTGCCGCTGCATGTTTGCCCCTCCTATGTCCTGCAGCCCCACCCCAAAACGGACCGCTTCGCCGACCTCCAACGCACCGAAAGGCCCCAGCTCCACTCCCAGAGAGCCAAACTGCTCAGTGCTGCCCTCGACGCTGTGGCCCCCCCCCCTGCGGCCCTACCGCTGCTGCCCGCCAGTGCAGGCCCTGCAGCCGGCATTGTGGACCTTGTGCCCACTGCCAATCCAGTGCCTGTTCCGGCCCAAGGAATGCAGATTTTGAAGGCGCACTTCGCGGACCGCGCAGCTCCTAAGCGCCGGCCCTGCAATCACAGGTCTGTAGGTGCGGGCCCACAGGTGCACGCATAATGGCCCCCTGTCCCCCATGAGGACTCTCTACAAGCTGATGCCACGAGGCCCGGGCCTTCCTAAAAAGTGTTGTGCACTTTACCACATATTTGATGATGCAACTCCTTTGGCAAAGAAGATGCAAAAAAGAATGAGAGAAAGTTTTTGTTTTGTTTTCCGAAATGGAACAAAAATAAAGTAAACATAATACTCAGCCGAGTGGCATACTTGCTGGCCTACAGACGTCTTTTGCTCAGCTTCCGTCTCTTCTGGTACCACCACCTTTGCCCCTAACGTTCTTTCAGAGAGGCCATCCTGAAGGAGGATGGAGTGACCATCACGGTGCAGAGTCTCGTCCAGCACCAATATTTGTGCGCCGAGGACAACCTCGTGTACCATCTGTGTGTCATCCTCTTTCAGTTGGCCACGATGCTGCCACAGAATGGCACTGTGGACCAGGTGCTTACCTCTATGCATCCTTCTAAAGGAACAGCTCAAACAGACCTTGTACTCACAACGCTTGGACCCATCGGACGGCCGTCCCCTGAGCCAAGGCAATGCACCACAGTACGTTGTAGTGCTTCATGCATCGCACCTTGTCCATGTCCATTGTTAAGTCAACGAGCGCCGGGTGCATTGATTTGTTTTTATGTTACCCTCCCCTCCTGCGGGGACCCTGCTCACCCCCCCCCCCCCCAAGAGTTCCACAGGAGGAACTCTGCAGCACCAGGGGAAGGGGGGGCTTCAGAGCCCAGTCTGCCAGAGCCCACTGTAACCGCCCAGTCTCCCTTGACCACGATTGGGCACCTTTTCCTGTTGCACAACCATTCTTGTTGTGAGGTGGCTGTGGCTGATCACAACCTCAACAGATTTTTAAAAAAGGTGCACTTGGGATAGCAATGGAACGTTGGTGACCAACGGAAAGTTGGTGTTGTTTAATGCCCAAGTATTTCCTGAAGGATTGGTGCCAAATAACGCCGACTCTCACAGTCGGGCCACGCAATATTATCATTGCTTTTGAACATATGCACATCGGTTGGTGATCAGTGCAGGGGGTGTGGCGTGGATGAGTGGGCAGCTGCATGGATGGATGACTGGACAGATGGGCGAGCGGATGAATGACGGGGGCCACCTGTGGAACAAAACAATGAAGCGCACTACATCTGAATCCACTGCAGGTGATGCGCGACGCCGGAGTCATGACAGCGTTGCTGAATACTTTGATCACCAACTCGCTCAACACCCAAGTGATCGTCGTTTGCTGCAGGACGTTGGCAATGCTCTGCAGACACTCCACCAAAGCCCAGGCGGAAGTCTTGCAGTTGGAGGTACCACCCTACACCCTTCACTGCACCACCCCTGCACACAAGTTGCACGCATTCTTCTTCACACCATGTCCACACACCGTCTGCGCACACGCTGCACATCGTCTGCGCACACGCTGCACACCCCCGGAACACCTCTGCGCGCACCCTGCACACACCCGACAGACACAACACACACACGTGTGTCAAAGGTATGGTGAAGGATGCGATGCCAGGATGATGCGCTTGGTCGTCACGTGGTGCAGCAGTATCAGATTTTTGGTCCATTCAGGACACCACTGGCTGCACTGGTTTTGGTGGCTTATCTTGTGCCCCTCCCCCCGCCTTTTCCGTGCTGGGGTGTCATGCAGCGCTGGCGCCTCTCTTCCTTTGCTCGCGCCACGTTTATCATGGTGCCTATTCGGGTTTTGGATGTGGCGGCTTGAGTGAGCTGCTGTGCTTCTTTCGTCTGCCTGCAGCGCCTCGTGCCCTTCGTCCAGTGTTGTTGTGCTGCTGCAGGGCCTCATTCAGATTGTGCTCAACAGTTTAATGACCCACTCGAAGGTGTATGAAGTGCAGGCGATCTGCTGCCTGTTGGTGGGCAATATGTGTCTGCACCCACAGGTCTGCCGACACCCTTACTCTTTGTCCCATGGGTCTGCCACCGAAATCTGGAGTCTCCTGCTGCGACCCAAAACTGTTGTTTGAGGGGCAGCGAGTTGTGGTGCATCAACTGATATTTTCCCCCTCTCAACGAGAACCCCCTCTGTGCAATCACAGGGGCTCACACACCATAGTACCCAGCAGTGCAGCCTCCCAATCCATACCAGTGGGCGACGCTGCTCTGCCAAAAGCCTCACGGCTCGGACAACCGGGGCCCCGCCAACCTTTTTGCACCGGAAAAGTATTTTCTTGAGCATTCTTGATCATTGTAGGCCTGTTCTTGTTGTTGTTGGAGGCCATGGCGTAAGACCATTCCCTGGTACTTTTGGACCTTGAAGCATCTGTGCCTCAGTAAGCGAGGCGCCAGCAGCCCATGGCTTTTGGGAGCAGTATAGTACTTGGACCCTATGACAGGCAACACCGCCCATCGGAACATGTCGGTCAATTTCAGGGACAGAATTCAATCCGGGCTTCATATGGCACCGACCAACGCGGCTCAAATGCCCGATGAGTTGCACAAGGCCCGATATTTCGGTGGCAAATGTGAGGGAAACACGCCCAATTAAAAGAAAAAAGCCCCCCCCCCCCCACCTTTCAAGCCCTTCGCGTGCGGTGCACAGCGAGCTGCCACATGCCGTAATGGCTTGTCATCAGGTGTTCAGACAACGGAGGGTTACACAAAAAATTACATCAAGGGACGGGCAGGTGGATTCCTTAAAGACTGGTTGGTTATCATGCAGTGCAAGGGACGAGGGTCAAGGATGGGCAAGAACGCCGACTAGAAAATTGCCCTCTGGCCCTGGCCCTTCGGTTCAGAGCTTCATAAAGGAAGAGTCGGATCAATACTTTGGGAGTTTGTGATGGAGCTTGGCACTGCAGTTGAGGTCTTGGCTCAGCACGGGCTCCCGGGGGGGGGGGGACTCCACGGGTCCTAGGACGCCAACTACCCCTGCCCCCCCCCCTAGGGGCCTTCGGCCAACAGTGAGTTGCCAAAGGTGTCACCCCCAGGCATCCATGGGCGCCTAAGGCGCCCAATGCTCCATGAACACCAAAGGTGCCCTAAGGAAAATTTTGTCCAATTTGCACCCCAACACTATCCTTAAACCCAACCTTGACTCTGACACCCACCCTCAACCCTCAGCCTACTCCTGTCCCTACACCTAACCCTAACTGTAACCCTAGCCCTAACCCTAGCCCTGGCTGTCACCCTACGCTAGGGTCACAGTGAGTGTTGGGGTCCAAAATGGAGAGCAATGATGTGGCAAAAGCAGCCATGAATGAAATTGGGGGGATCTTGTTCAGACCAATCAACATGGCTGGCATGGCCAAACCAACTGGCTGCAAAGGTTAGGGTTAGGTTTATGGTGATGCTATGGTTAGAGGGAGGGCAAGGGGAGGTAAGGGGAGCCTGTGCCCCCCTCCCCCCCCAACACTCAAATCGCCCCACCTGCCCCCCCCCCCCCCAACCGACCCTCCCGGAGCCCCCCCCCCAGCCCCTCCTAGACCCCCCCCCCCAATCGCCCCTCCCTGAACCGCCCCCCTCCAATGCCCCCCCCCCCCCCCCCCCCCCCCCCCCAAGGGGCCTCCGGTCAATAGTTAGTTGGGGGGGTAGTTGGCGTCCGGAACCGAGGGCTCGCCCCCCCCCCCCCGCGGGCACGGGCTGAATGTGCGGGTGGTGGAGGGCCCATGCTTTAGACCAAAAAAACCCGAAAGAGAGGTTATTAGATACAGTGCATGTACCCCCATTCTGGGGTGGGTATTCGTGTAGCATACCCCAATTTATGAAATTGGATGCTCAACCCTTTGTAAAATCATCATTTCGGGAGACAAAGTTATCCCACAGTAAATTTTTTTATTTAGACTGCCCCCAAGCTGGGTGCCGTTTTTTTTGGGGGGGGATGTCCAAAACTTGGTGGGCCTATTGCAGCCACTATGCATCGATCCAGACCCTTGTCCTAGTGACTTTCTGTGGACTCCTTCACCAATGGCGGGGCATCCCCAGGTACCCGGAATCAGCCCCTCTATGGGGTGAGGACTTAGCTCTCAACAGCGTTGTTGCACAACCTGCCTTTTTCACCGTGGACGGCGCAAAAAATTGAGTTTTCCAAACCAATTTCGGGTCTGCAGTAAAACCTAGTAGAAAAAAATTGTTGAATTTTTTTTACTAGGTAACAACTTACTAGGTTCACTAGTTTTTACTAGGTATCGGGAACCTAGTAAGAAAATTTTTTGAACTAGGTTTCCAAACCTATTAAAAAAACGTTTTTGTTTGTACTAGGTTTCAGAACCTCCCAAATCAAAAGAACTCGGCTTTAGAACTTTCGGGCCACTTGTTGGCCACTTCTGATCTTGTCCCCCGCTCTAAGGAGCTTTTTTCCACTGGCGTGGTAAGGCAGGGTGGTCCTCTGGGACCAATTTTTTTTTGTTAAGGACCGCCCTTAAGGACCCCCACTATGGGTTTCTTTTTCCAAGAGCCCGGCACGGGTCACTTTTGAACCCCTTTTTGGGGACCCCGAGAACGTAGGGGTTACATAGCGCCTCCGCCCACTTGTGGGCCACCTTTGACTTTGTCCCCTTGTTTGGGGACCCCGAGAACGCAGGGGTGACGTAGCACTTCCGCCCTTTTGTGGGCCACTGTTGTTTCCGTCCCCTTCTGTAGGGGACCTCCGAGAACGCAGGGGTGACGTAGCACTTCCGCCCTCTTTTTGCCCCTGAAAAGGTAGGGGTGAGGCAGCCATTTTTAATTTTATTCCCCTATGTTGGGGATCCCCCAGAATGCAGGGGTGATGTAGCATTTCCGCCCTCTTTTGGGCCCCCGAGAGGCAGCCACTTGTGATTTTGTTCCCCTTTGTTGGGGAACACTTCTGATTTTCCTCCCCTTTGTTGGGGATCCCTGAGAATGCAATTTTGCTTCCCACTTTCTTTCCTTTTTTTTTACTCCCACGCTTTGTTGCGTGGCCCCTTGAGTTCGGGTTAGCGACTCACAATCCACACTTTGTTGCGTGGCCCCTAGAGTTGGGGTTAGGCACTTTTCTGCCCTCCTTTGGGCCCCCGAGAAGGCAAGAGTGAGTCAGCCACTTCTGATTTTGGTCCCCTTTGTGGGGGACCACTTTTGATTTTGCTCCCCGCGCTTGGCGTTGGGGACCCCCGAGAATGCAGGGGTGACATACCAATTCCGACCTCTTTTGGGCCCCCTTTTTTCCTTTTGCCCTTCGTGTTTGCAAGAGTGTCCTCCAACCAAAGCTCCACGGAAGGCACTGAGGCATGCACGAAGAAATCGGCGACAATGAGTCCCGTGGGCACGGATGACACCCTGAGAATACGCATGCGGTGTACTTTTATTGCTTGGTTGTTTGTGACACTCTACCCTTGATTTGATGAAGGAGCTGACTCATCATTCATGGGTAAAGAGTCACAAACACAGACTAAGGTGCAATGCATGCGGGGGACTGACGATCAAAATGTATGCCCTCCTATCGTGGGTGTTTGTGAGGGTTGTTTGTTGTTGCTTCTTGTGAAGGAACCCGGCTTCAAGGTCCCTTTGTGCTACTCCTGGAAGTTTATTGGTTCCCGTCCCTTTAAGTTTGGTCATGTGAGACGCACTGTTGTAACCCGCGTTGAAGCGCCTCATGTGCCTGCTCTGAAGTCACAAGGAGGCCCCCAAAAAAAGAAAGCCGCCAAGAGGAGCCAAGAATTGTCTGCCTCCAATTCTGATTCTGATTCTGATTCCTCATCGGATGGTAGCTGTGACGGTGAGTCCCTTGCCCTTGCACCCCTTGTGAAGCGGGAATTGGACCGTGGAAGCAAGCGTTGGCATTCCATGCACCTGTACCGCCCCCTCTTCACTTGTGGGCAGTGCCATCGGAAATTTTTCTTACGCTGTGTCTATTGCGAGGGGTACATGTGGTGTTTGGAAGGTGAGGAGTGCGTTGCTCGCAAGTTAAAAGACAGAGATGAGTTGCGATGTGACTTGCAAAAGTGGGAGGAGGAGGTTGAGGTTGGGAAGATCTTGCATCCCACACAATCCCATGCCGAAACTAACCCCCCGGTATAAGAACACACACACATGTTCTTATTATTTAGTCAAAAACAAGAACACGCACGCAAGCCTAGACTCCTAGGGTCCCAATTTCAGCACCTGTTGGCCCCTGCTGGCACACCAGGAATTTTTCATTTTTACCTTGATGCCTCCCACAGGTCCTGGGGTCCCAATTTGAGCACCTGTTGGTCCCAGCTGGCACACCAAGAATTCTTCATTTTTACCTTGATGCTTCCCACAGATCCCGGGGTCCCAATTTCAGCACCCGTTGGCCCCTGCTGGCAGACCAGGAATTTGTCATTTTCACCCTGATGCTTCCCACAGGTCCTGGGGTCCCAATTTCAGCACCTGTTGGCCCCTGCTAGCATACCAAGAATTTTTCATTTTTACCCTCATGCTTCCCGTGGGTCCCAGGGTCCCAATTTCAGCACCTGTTGGTCCCAACTGGCATACCAAGAATTCTTCATTTTTACCTTGATGCTTCCCACAGGTCCCGGGGTCCCAATTTCAGCACCTGTTGGCCCCTGCTGGCACACTAGGAATTTTTCATTTTTACCTTGATGCCCACAGATCCTAGGGTCCCAATTTCAGCACCTGTTGGCCCCTGCTGGCACACCGGGAATTTTTCATTTTTACCTTGATGCTTCCCACAGGTCCTGGGGTCCCAATTTCAGCACGTGTTGGCCCCAGCTGGCATACCAAGAATTTTTCATTTTTACCTTGATGCTTCCCATGGGTCCCAGGGTCCCGATTTCATCACCTGTTGGCCCCTGCTGGCAGACCAGGAAATTGTCATTTTTACCGTGATGCTTCCCACAGGTCCTGGGGTCCCAATTTCAGCACCTGTTGGTCCGTGCTGGCACACCAGGAATTTTTCATTTTTACCTTGATGCTTCCCACAGGTCTTGGGGTCCCAATTTCAGCACCTATTGGCCCCTACTGGCATACCAAGAATTCTTCATTTTTCCCTTGACGCTTCCCACAGGTCCCAAGGTTCCAATTTCAGCACATGCTTGCACAAACAAAGCACAACAGGGTTGAGGCCACATTGGTCAATTTGCACAGTGTTTAATTGGGCTTCAAGAAGGCCGTCATGGACATTGTTTGGGTGCTGCTTTTGGTTTTTGTTTGGCAGCCACATGCAGAGCAGCCGGCTGAGCAATGGCCCCGTGTGGCGCAATAGGGGGTACAAAAGTGAAGGGAACACGAAGCTGGACATCACAGGGGTTTATGTACTCCAATGGCCTGAAATTGGCCGACATGTCAAGCCTGGACTTTACCATCTTCAAGCCCCTGTGGCTCAAGTCCCACGTCGTTGAGACTTGCGGAGGACGATGCGTTGCCGGCGACGGAACCGTTCCACCCATTTTTCCGAAACTCGGTGCCCATTTTCTGACGCAAAATCAACGGCTGCTTTCTTGACAAGTTGTGAAGAAACGGGTAAGTTGGCACGCCGGTCACAGAACCACTTCCACAGATCACAGTCCACCTCCCGAAATTGGGCTTTTCGCCCACCTCCGGAGATGCGCTTTGTCCCGCGTGGTAAAACAAGGTCTTCACCTTTTTGGACCGCTTTAGCCCAGCCATTCAATTGTCATTGGTCCCGCAACTACACTTTTCCCCCAGCTACATCCCACACATGTTGGCGGACATCTTCAAGGGTGCCGCCCGCTTCAATCATCGCCACCGCCCGCCGTTTGATGTGAATCGGGGGGGTATAACACACCACTTTACCAACAGCATTACGTGCTCCTTTCCCTCGGTTGAACACCCGTTTTGTTTGCTCGTACCGTGCCACCTTCTCCTTCACGCCTTCATCATCAAGAGGAACCTCATCAGGGGGTACATACTCAGGAACCTCCACTGCTTCAGCCCCCCCCCTTCAAAAATTCAGAATCACATTGATCATCACAGTATTTAGGTTGATCACCACAGAGTTGAACGTGGTCAGTGTCACTGTCACCCTCACTAATGCTGCCAACATAGTCCAAGGCATCCATGGCCGCCTCATAGGACTCGTGCACAATGGCCCCATCCTCGTCTCTGGCCAAAACATCATTAAACCAAAAGGAGGGGTCATCAACAATCCAATCTGCCTTCCTTCTGCAAACAAAGAGCGCCGGGAACACTCCACATGGGGGTCTCACAAATAAGAACACGCAAAAAATAAGAACACGCAAGTAAATAAGAACACGCGCATGTTCTTATACGGGGGGGGTTTACTCCCTCCTCCCCGTGTGCTCTGCCCCCCCCCCCCCTCCCCACACGCGGATTGGGACAACAGCCTCTCTGCGATTACGTCCGCAAATGTCTCTCCTACCAGCCCGCCTCTACCCATTGAGGAATTGGACTACCATCCCAATGCTCCGACGGAGATTGTCCACCCACCCCCATGCTCTAATACCACCCAGCCGTCACAAACCGGAATGGTTAATACGAGGCCTGTTTGTGGAGATGACGTGTTGGCCGCAGTGTGCCATGCGTTGACTAATGGTCCAGGTAGCCCTACGGCCCAATTGCAACATGTTGAGTCATTGCTCCATGACGAATGGGAACGACCACTTCACGTGATCATTCCAATTTGGGTGTCTCAACAACATAGGCTGGAGGCAGGCCATTTGAGGGATGTTTACTCCGAATCTTACCTCACAGATAGTGCCGAGTTTGTTGTGATTGTTGTGTATTACGGGTGGCTCACTCGGACAGCTTTGAGTGCAGACTGGGATGTTATGGGTGTGTTGTGGGTCGTGCGTGACTCATTGTGGAATGCGTCATTTGCGCCGTGGTGTCGTAGGAAGGTGTTGGCTGAGTCATGGGCGCTGCGTACTTTGGAAGCAGTGTCCATTGGTATGGTCTATGCGCCTCCCTTGCTTGTGGCGCAAATGTACCCTTGGCACACACTAGAAAACACAATTTCGTTCTAGCCTAGATGGCGCTAGAACAGCTAGAACGAAAAAAGCGGGGCTTACGCCAACCCGTTGGTGTGGGTGTTAAGTGATATCAATGGTCAAACCTGGGCCCCCAAGACCATTCTGGGGGGTCCAAATCTCATTTTTCAAAAAAAATACATTGTTGACCCCGAAACGAAGACAACAAAAAACTGTTCTAGCGCCGTTCTAGCGCCGTTCTAGCGTGTTCTAGCCTAGAACACAACTAGAACAAAAACATTCATGCATGTGTCGCATCTAAGGGACACCGAAGTGGGGGTCGGGTGGGGGGGGAATACACATACACTCATAAAAACCACTAGACTTGAAGCATGCATAGGCATATGTGCCCCCCCCCCCCACACACACACAATTTGGCATAGACACAACACACAACATAAGATGTCAAGGGTGGGGAGGGTGGGGTAAGAGGCCCACCACAAGCACCGCACAAACACCCCCTGAGTGTCGAGCTATCAGCGCCCCCCCCTTTCCATGTTGTGGTCTGGGTTGTGGGGCTACTCTGCTTGTTGTGCTTAAGGTTTGGGAGGGTATCCATTACCTTTTTGCAGGTGTGCTTTTGTTTTTTGAACTGGTTGCATTCAGAATTGAATTAAGAAGTGCGTACACAATGACACCAAGAGGTAGGTGTGTTACTCCTTCCCTCCTCCCCGCCATGTGTTTCTGTGGTGTGGGGTTGTCTAGTGTACTGCTGTAGCGTCAAGAGCTGTGGTGTGTGGGTCAGTGGTATGCTTTGTCCCCCCTCCTCCCAGACTATGGAACCCGCCCCCCTTTGTGTGTGCTGGTACCTGGCTTGTTGGTTGGTTGGCTGTTGGTTTTTGGGTTGGTTGGTTGGTTGGTTGGTTGTTGGTTGATTGGTTCTTGGACAGCTGAGTTTGGCAGGTTGGTTGGCTGGTTGGTTGGTTGGTTGGTTGGTTGGTTGGTTGGTTGGTTGGTTGGTTGGTTGTGAGCTAGTTGCTGCGTGTATGTGTGTGTGTGCACAGGTGCTGTAGCATTGTATGTGGTGTTGGGTGGGGGGTGTGTGTGTGTGTTGCCTAGACACGTACTGTGTGGTGTTGTTGCACAGTGTGTTTGTGTGTAAGCATGCCCGTGCAGCCATTGCAAGGGTCTTTGCGGTTTTTTTGCAAATTTCATTTTGGCGTTCTAGCGGTGTTCTAGCGAGGTGTTCTAGCGGCGTTCTAG
Organism: Eutreptiella sp. 'Long Island Sound 2002'; assembly: GCA_964036045.1. NCBI lineage: Eukaryota > Euglenozoa > Euglenophyceae > Eutreptiales > Eutreptiaceae > Eutreptiella > Eutreptiella sp. 'Long Island Sound 2002'. The sequence goes on along the minus strand of OZ038382.1, from coordinate 82,862,634 downwards.
CGCCGTTCTAGCGGCGCCGCTTCGCTCATCAGAACGTCGCTTGAACACCTCGCTAGAACGCCAAAATGAAATGTGCACAACCCCCCCAAAGACCCTTGCAATGGCTGCACAGGCATGCTTACACACAGGCACAATGTGCAACAACACCACGGAGCATGTGTCCAGGCAATACACATACATACACGCCAGCAACTAGCCAACAACCGACCAACCACGCAACCAACCAACGAACCAACCAACCAACCAACCAAACTCAGCTGTCCAAGAACCAATCAACCAACAACCAACCAACCAACCAACCCAACAACCAACCAACCAACCCGAAAACCAACAGCTAACCACCAGCCAACCGACCAACAAGCCAGGTACTGGTGCACACAGAGGGGGGGGGGATTACATAACCTAGGAGGAGGGGCGACAAAGCATACCACTGACCCACACACAACAGTGCATAACCCAGTTGGGGGTGGGTGGGAGCAAGCGAGGAGGGATGGTGGGAAGGGGGGACCTATACACTAGACAACCCCACACCACAGAAACACATGGCGGGGAGGAGGGAAGGAGTAACACACCTACCTCTTGGTGTCATTGTGTACGCACTTTTTAATTCAATTCTGAATGCAACCAGTTCAAAAAACAAAAGCGCACCTGCAAAAAGGTAATGGATACCCTCCCAAACCATAAGCACAACAAGCAGAGTAGCCCCACAACCCAGACCACAACATGGAAACGGGGGGGGGGTTGATAGCTCGACACTCAGGGGGTGTTTGTGCGGTGCTTGTGGTGGGCCTCTTACCCACCCTCCCCACCCTTGACATTGCATGTTGTGTGTTGTGTTGTGCATATGCTCCCGCAAAACTGTGTGTATGCCTGGGGGGGGGGGGGCATATGTGTATGCATGCGTCAAAAGTGTTGGTTGCTATAAGTGTGTGTGTTATGCACCCCCCAACCCACAATGATGATTTGGTTTTTATCTTCTACCTATTGTGCCAGTCCAAGCTGGAAGGATTTGTGTTCTAGGCCTGAACCTTTCTAGGCTAGAACATCTAGACTAGAAGTTCTAGGCTAGAACAAAGTTGGGTGTTTTGGCGTGTACCAAGGGTATAATGCGCGCAATGAACATTGGGTGCTGCGCTTGTTGTTGGTTTCTCCAACACGCACTTTCTTGTGCCTTGTGTTCGATCCACTGTGTAACAAGCCATACATAGTGGGTGCAAACACCAAGGAGTTGGCCATAGTCAACCTCATTGCCGAACAAGAAGGCCGTAGAAGAGGCGGGACAGGTTTTGGGTGAGTTTGGCAGTGTAGCTTTTGCTATAGCCCACCTCTACTCCACCTTCCTACATCAAGAAGACGGTGTGAGCTGCCATCCTGCCTGCCTTTTGATGCTACATTGCCTTTTGTCTAGGCGTGTTGTCAACAGTAGCATCCAACTTCCACAAGACAAATTGTGGTTGTTGCGTGAGATTGCACAGGCTGCTTTGCACTATCGCAATCCTGTGCATGCCCCCCCTATTGAGACCACAACCAGTTGGGCCTTGGCACGGATGTATGCTAGGCCCTATTATTAGGCCGCTCGTCGTGCTTTTTTTTGCGATGACACGGCCTACATCACGTGCCCTGAATGTGGAGTTTATCAGTGTGCCTTGCATGCTTCCGTTTTGTGTCCCTCGGAAATATGTGTGGCATTGCACACCTGGAGAGTGCAATTTACAATTTACTGCCACACTAGTATGCACTGTATTGGTATTCGCGTTGGGTGACTGGCTTGTGGCTGACCAGCCGCCTTCTGTAGATGAGGTCCGTCCAAAGGTGGTGATCTGTGGTAAGGAATTTTTTGTTACACGGCATTACCCCAAAGATGCCTCTGGTAAATTGCAGTATGACAAAAAATTGATTGAAGAGTTGGATACAAAGACCACCGACGTGCTTTGCAACATGTGCAAGCACAATCCTCCCTCAGCACAACCCACCAACAAAGATAAGAAGGCGGACTTCATCTACAAGCGTGTGTTTTGCGACTTCATATAAAGCACACGTGTGTGCATGTCATATATGTAGAAATATATATTATTAATGTATTTATGGGAAAAAAAGCTCCTTCTTTTCTTGAGCCTCATTTTGTTTCTGCTAACCTTGCAATACGCGGTTTGGCCCGGGTGGGGCACCACTTACACAAGTGGCCTCGAATCGACCACAGGGCACCATGCCCTTAAACACAAATACCACCTACCGTTGACCCCCCCATAAACTTTGTGTTTTTTGTTCAAATTCAAGTCCAAATTTGTGACTACCCAGTAACCTAGTAAGGAAGATTTTTTTAAAAAAATTTCCTTTTTTTACGGGGTAAAAAAAACCTTTTACAAAAAATTTTTAAAAGGTTTTTTTTTAGGTTTTACTACATTTTACTACACTTTACTACATTTTACTTGGTTTTACTACGGCGCATACTCGGTTTTACCAAATGTCCACCAATTTCTTGATATTGTGACACCCCATGATGATGAATTATCACATGTACAGCCGGTTTTTGACGTTCTTTGTGTGTTTTCCACCTCACTTGGCCATGCTTGTGGGGGCTTCCCAAGGGACTGGTGCATAATAGCTCAAAAGTCAAGAATTGCCAAACCGATTTTTTGGACGTTGTGATCACCCATAATGATCAAATACCGCATGCACAGCATTTTCAGGCTTTCTTTGTGTGTGTTTTTCGCCTCATCATCATCATCGTGTTTGCGTGGTGGTGGTGGTGGTTTCTGAGGCATAGAAGTGGGCCCCCGCACCCCTTTTTAGGTGCCTTGCCGAATACGATAGAATTCCAAGGGGCACACAACACAATTAGCACAGCGAAGCAAAGTAGAGCACTGCGCCGAAAGGCGCAACAAAAGAGACACAACAACACAGAACACCATAAACAACACGGTAAACCACAACGCAGCACCACACCAAACTGGGAGGCAGTACACCAGCACCGCATCGACGCAGAGGACACATCGCGCAAAAAGCCACAAGGCGAAATGCCACAACAAGGCGCAGCACACTGCCTCGGCAGGACTTCCCGTCTCCTCAGCCTGTGGGCCCGCGCCTTTCGGGGCTGTTGTCCCCCGCATGCGCTACTTAGGCAGTGACCGCCTCAGGGGCAGAAGTCCCCATTCCCCCAGCTGGTGGGCCCGCGCCGATGGGTACCGCTGTCCCCTACAGGCGCTCCTTAGGCAGAGACTGCCTCGTGGGCAGGACTCGACGTTTCCCCAGCTGGTGGGCCCACACCGATGGGGGCTGTTGTGCCCCGCAGGCACTTTTTAGGCAGCGACCACCTCCTCCCAGCTAGTGGGCCCGCACCTACGGGGCCTGCTATCCCCCGTAGCAACTCTTTTGACACCGACATCCTACTGGGCAGGACTCCCTGTCCCCCGAGCTGGTCGGCCCGCACCAATGGGGGCTGCGATCCCCCGCATGTGCCTCTTAGGCAGCAACCGCCCCCAAGCTGGTGGTCCCGCGGCGATGGGAACTGCCATCCCCCGCGGGCACTCTTTAGCCAGCGAGCCCCTCCTGGGCAGGACTCCCTGTGGGTCCGTGCCGATCGGGGCCAGCATCCCCAGCAGGGGATCTCTAGGCGGCGACCACCTCCTTGGTAGGACTCCCCGACCCCCCAGCCGCTCGGCCAGTGCTTATGGGGGCTGCTGTCCCACGTGGGCTCTCTTTAGGCAGCGACAGCCTCCTCGGTAGGGCTCCCTATCACTTCAGCTGTTGGGTCTGCCCATTGCAGGGGTTCCACTGCCCATTGTCCCAAGGAGGTGTGGCGGTGCAAGAGTTCCACTGCCCACTGCCCCCAGGCGGTGAGGCAGTGCATGACAGGAGTTGCACTGCCCACTGCACTCAGGTAGTGTGGCAGGGCGTTGCAGCGGTTCAACTGCCGACTGCCCCCCGCCAGTGAGGCAGTGCATTGCAGGAGTACCACTGCCCACTGCCCCCATGCAGTGTGGCGGTGTATTGGAGGAGTTCTGCTCGTAGGCACTAACCGCCTCCTGCGCCGGACTTCCGGACCCTGCAGCTAGTGGGCCGACGTATTGTAGGACTTCCAGTGCCCCAAGCCCCCAGGTGCTGGGCAGTGCATTGCAAGAGTGGCAATGCCCACGGCCCCAAGACAGTGAGGCAGTGCATTGGAGGAGCTTCACTGGCCACTGCCCCTGAGCAGTGTGGCAGTTCATGACAGCATTTCCACTGCCCACTGCCCCCAGGGCAGTGAAGCAGTGCATGGCAGGAGTTGCACCGCCCACTGCACCCAGGCAGTATGGCAATGCATTGCAGTAGTTGCGCTCTTTAGGCAGCGAGCACCTCCTTGGCAGGACTCCCCGTCCCGCCAGCTGGTCCGTCCGCGCATGGCAGGAGTTCCACTGCCCACCGCCCCCAGGTGGTGATGCAGTGTATTGCAGGAGCCGCACCGCCCACTGCCTTCAGGTGGTGAGGCACTGTCTTGCAGAAGGTCCACTGCCCACTATCCCCCAGCAGTGTGGCAGTGTATGACAGGATTTGCATTGCCCACTGTTCTTAGGCAGTGTGGCAGTGCCTTGCAGGAGTTCCAATGCCCCTTGCCACGAGGCAGGGAGGGGATGCATTGCAGGAGTTCTGCTGCCCACTGCCCCCAGGCAGTGTGGCAGTACCATGCAGGAGTTGCACTACCCGCTGCGGAGCAGGCAGTGAGGCAGTGCATAGCAGGAGTTTTGTATTTGTGCACTGACGGCCTCCTTGACAGGACTCCCCGTCCCCCTAGCTTGTGGGCCTGCAAGTTGCAGGAGTACCACTGCCCACCGCCCCCCAGGTGGTTTGGCAGAGCATTGCAAGAGTTGCACTCCCCACTGCCCCCCGGCAGTGAAGCAGTGCGTTGCATGAGTTCCAATCCCCATTGTCCCCAAGCAGTAAGGCATTGCATTGCAGCAGTTCCACTGCCCAATGCTCCGTGGCAGAGTTGCGCTCTTTGGGCAGCGAACATGGCCGGGGCAGGACTGTGCATCCACCCAGCTGGTAGGCCGCGCATGGCAGGAGTTGCACTGCCCACCGCCCCCAGGCGTTGTGGCCGTGCATCGCAGCAGTTGCACTACCCACTGCCCCCAAGCAGTGTGGCACTACATTGCAGGAGTTTCGCTCTTTAGGCAGCGACCGCGTCCTGAAAAGGAATCCCTGTCCTTGGCCGACCCGCGCATTGGACAAGTTCCACTGCCGGACGCCCCCAGGCGTCGTGGCAGTGCATTGCAGGAGTTGTACCGCCGCCCACTGCCCCCTGGCAGTGAGGCCGTGCATTGCAGGATTTTCACTGCCCACTGCCATGAGGCACTCAGGCAGCAAGAGGTGCATTGCAAACCGCAACCACCGCCTAAAAAAAGGAACTCCTGCAATGCACTGGCACACTGCTTGGGGCAATGGGCAGTGCAACTTATGCAATACACTTCCTCACTGCCGGGGGGCAGTGGGCAGTGGAACCTCTGCAACGCACTGCCTCACTGCCTAGGGCGTCCCTTTATTTGTCCCTTATCGTGTGCGCTTGGGCACTTCAGCGGAAGTCTTGGTTGAGCAGTGACTGAACGTATGGGTGGTGGAGGGTATCCATGACCGAAAAAGGTTGAAGGAGGACCCCCCCACCCCACCCCCTCGTGGTGCAACCCTCCCTCCACCTCCAAAGGATCCAGAAAATTTTCTGGTGCCTTCGAAGCCCGGTACCATAGCAAAATTGTCATATTGCCGACTTGCCATTCTTTGATTACCTTTCTTATCGTTTCGGCAGGCCCTCATGTGGTAGGGGGAGATGTGTCCATTGTGCTCCATAGCCTGGCCCCGATATGGCACGGGTGAAGCAGCGAAAATAAAGAGAGGTCAATTTAATGATGCGGGGCTGGTGCACAGCTGAAATGTGTCACAAAAATGTCCCCCTCTGCCGGACACGCTTCGGTCTGTCTCACCACACATTTTGCGGCTTGCTGAAGCAAGGTCTTGTGGAAGGGCCACGCCCACCACAGCGAATCATTCTTGTAACTCTCCTTCTTCATCCCGAAGCTCTTTCTGATCAAGCCCTCGGAACGACGGTGATTGATGGACACCCGACGCCCGTTGGGCAGTAACCAGTTGCTGTGCGGTGGGTTGCGATCCTGGTGTACTGTAGTCTGGCTTTTCTTGGCACTTGAGATAGCGGGGGCTGGACTCTGGAGTGTTTCCTTGTGTCAAGTTGGGAAGTACGCTGCACGGTGGGCCGCCCTTGGGCCATGCACCTGCCCCCCAAAATCTCCCCTTCCAAACCCTCCCCCACACCCACACCTCCACCGTCTCCCCGCCCCCTGCTCTCCCCACCCTTTCTCTCAGTTGGCTCAAGCCAACCAGTCCCTTAGGCTCCCCATTTCTGCCCTGTTTCTCAAGAACTGCAAAGCCCTACTGAACACCAATGGCCTATCACTGGTGCTCTCCAGCGTCATGGACGGCAACGGGCCAGAGGACGCGTTGGCGCTCACACGGGGCTGGGCCCTGGCGGTACTGTCCGGGGAGGGTAATGAGGTGCGGCTGCAGATCCACAACACGAAGCAGAAGGAAGCCATTCGGTGGGCCAGCCAGAGCAAAGCAGGGCTGGTCCTGGACGCCAAACAGATTAAGCTTTGTGCAGATGCACTGTGGCAGTGGCCTGTCATGATTGTGGACGTGGAGGAGGAGGAGCAGGTGCAGGGTGCCTCATGTTGCGCTGTCTTGGGACGGGTATTCATGTTCTTTTTTTATGTAGACTCAGGGTGGGCAGGTGTCGGACAGTCCTGCCTCATCGGTATCTCCAGTGCAGGTGTACTTGGTGTGCTTGGTGCTTGGGAATCTTCATCTTGTGGGCGGGTTCAGCTTGGGACCCGGATGGCCACCGCATAAACCGTCTTTCAGACCCCCCCCCCCTCTCTTTCGCTTGGTGCACATTACACGTGGGGCCGCATTGGTGCAAGAGACACAAACAAAATGTTTGCCTTCACACTGTCATTGCTGCCTGTTGTGATTCTGACTGACAGACACGATGCCATGCATGAAAATGCTGTGGCACTGTCTGCACACTGAAAGCATTTGTGCCCAGTGACGCAAGTCTGCGCCTTCGAGTGGGAGGATGGCGCTTTATCTGGGGGCTCATTGTCGACGTGGATCCCATGCCAACCCACGTACCCATTCCCAGCCTCAACCCCGTTTCCGACCCATGCTGTGCTGCATGGGTCTCAGTGGACCAGCGGTCAGTGCGCTTGCCGTGCGTCTATCACGCAAGAACACGGGCCCCAAGAACGCAGTATCACAGATTCAGTCAGAGAGCACAGGCTGTACCACTGCAAATCTGTGACGAACGCCTGGCAAGACCTGTCCACTGCGCGGGTGATTGAAAATTTTGCACGGTATCCGTGTTTCGCTTTGCTTCCTCTCAAGTGGTACAAGGTGGACATGACCATGGCGCGCAATTTTCAACCGAGGCATCTGAAGTACTTCTACTCATACGTTATGGTGGCCTTTTGGGAATAGGGCGATATACGGGACGGCAAGCATTTTTCGGCTCAGATTATGCATTCAAAGCGTAAAGGGTGGGGTTGTCCAATAGGGCTCATGACTTTGCGAAGGAAACAATGGCGTGCTGGCTGTGGGACCTTGGACGCGAATTGCGAGCCGCTGCGACCATGACACAAGCCAGTGAGACGCTACAGGCGTGGGGGCCGTGCGAGTCGCCGTTCCTCACTAACGTGCCCCCAATTTGGAACGACACGGTGCTTAGGCAGGTGCTCGTGACACAGGGTACGTGGCTGGAAGATTTTGTATTGCACATATGCCGTTTTCACATGGGAGATATTAGATCCACACCTAGATGCCAACGGTGGCAAAGCTTCTGCTTTGGTGTGGAAAGCGTACCCTTCCAAGTCTGAACCGAATCCAAAGGAGGAGGGGGCGTAACGACGAAGTCAATTTTGTGCGGAGCCTGTAGACGCCCAGACACACTCCTCACCACCACCACTGCTACTGCTGCTGCCGCCACCACCACCACCCATGCTTCATCACCTGAAGGTTGTCCGAAAGGATTTGGAGCAGCAGCTCAACAGCAAGTGGGCCAAGTGGTTGAGCCTCGCGCAGAAAAAGAAGCGGAAGATGGCCAAGAAGTCCCTGACCATGTCCCGGCAGGAGCAAGAGCGGGTGCTGCTTGAGCAGCATGATCACCAGTCAGTGCTCAGGTATGGCATGTGCAATGGGACCTGGGTGACTGGTGACTTTTTGACCCTGAGTCCTGCCGCTGCCCCCCCACCCCCCCTGGTCTGTCTGTGTGGGGCGGGGGTATGGGTTTGGGGCAGCAATCCCCCAGTGGACTGTATGGCAGCACCTCATCAAGGCCGCTTCTACGAGGGCGGACAGACGAAAAGAGCCGTGGCACTGTGGGTCCAGAGCCGGGACGCACCGCAGTACTACCGCAGATGTAGCAGTTGGCAGCCTCAAAAAAGCAGAAAAGGCCTTTGATGAGACATGATGTGACAGGGCCATCACTTTGAGTTCAAGGCAGGCACGCACAGGGCGTTTGATTGCCAGATGTGCGGTGCGGTGCTTGGCCGTCCAGGTTGCCTCCGTGTGTCATGCGCCAGGGAGCGGATGGAGGAGCAGGAGCGGCGGGCGCGCTGGATGGAGGATGACCTCCTGATGCAGAAGGACGAGTACGACGAGGCAGTGCAGGTGCTGGGCGTCGTGCGAGCAGATTTGGTCCAGTTGCTCGCCCACGATTCTCGTGACACCTGCCATTTGGGCGTCCAGACAGATCTGAATTTGAGGTGTGACCCCCCACACCCACCACCACCCACCACCCCACCACTAGTGCCTCCAACGGAATCCATTCATGAAGCTCTCCGCGTTGTACCGGATGTAAAGCCCAGCTTTCCTTTGTTGTGCTCTTGTGGACTAACGCCCTCCCCTGGGGGCTCCATCCCTCACGACCTGCATTTTTCGGCAGTGCAGAGAGCCCCGTCTAGTGCATCACGCAAAGTAAGGGGGTCTGGCTTCTGCGCTCTCAATTGTCATAGAGACGGCAGAAGCAAACACTGCACTGATCCCACTCCAGGCACACCACACTGTTGATTGCAGGTTGTTGTATATGTTGGTTGGCTTGTTAAACAATGGTGTTGATTTTTCTGTTCTCCTTGGTGCATCCAGAATACAAGGGCAATCTGGCACGCCCGCAACCTATGTACACCGACCTGGACAACCAGCCTGGGGATGCTGCATACTCCGTGGCTGCAGCACTGTGCGTTGGCAAGTGTGTGCCACCAGGTGTCAGCAAGTCCCGAGAACCGATTCATTTTCAAGGCAGCGGCCATGAGTGGACTGCTCACCTGATGTGGGGCCATGCATGTCATGCCTGCCGGTCGGTAGCACTGCGGCTTTAGCGGGAGCCACAACAATGAACGGAAGACAGGCAGCCGCACGCCGAACGCCAACAGAGCACCTGCAGTTGGGCTTCGCTGAGAATTCAGCAGAATGCTGCTTCTGCCCTCAGGGACTGCAGAGGGTAGCTTCCACAGGGACACGCTTGCAGGGCATCACCGACACTCGGTGGGGCACCATTCGCTTTGGGTCTGGCCTGGGGGCTGCAGTGCTCAGGCACGCATGTCTGTGGATGTGTACATGTGCCCGCCGTGCGCTGACAGGGGAGTACATGTTTGTGTGTTTTGGGGGGCTGTGCTGATTAGAGGGATTGGGAAGCTCGCACCCCCGGAACGCCGCAGGACAAGCACCACGCGCTGTACACACCAGGACACTGGAATCCGATACCAAGCAGCTGCAGCAACTGCAACTGGACTTCGAAGCCCTCAGTGATGAGTTGGAGATGCGGCATCCAAAGCACATTGGGACGGAGACGGAGTTGGACAAAAATTACATGTTGAAGTTGGATGAGAGGTGGGAGGAGGTTGCTATTCCTGCCCTTTGCCGTGGAGCCCCACTTCATTGCAGGGCATTGCATCTGATTGCCACATCTGAGGTTCGGTCTGAGTTGGTTCCGGGCCTGTCGGTCTGTCGGAGGTGGCCTGCAATGGACTGCCACGGCGCGCCCATCTGTGGGGCCTCTGTAGACTGCCACGGTGCAATCCCGCCCCTGTCCCCCGGTCCCGTGCGTACGGCGCACAACGCTCCCCTCGTCACCCGGGCAACTGCAACGAGTCTGCTGACCGTTGCAGTTCACCTGAGTGCATGCACAAACGCAAAACGAGCATACCAGGCACCGTAGATGCGGTTTTCCTGCAGGGGGTACTGCCGAGCGAGGGGGCATGTTGCCTGAACCCCAAACCCTCTCAAGGACCCACAATTGTTTGAGCATATGCGCCGTAAATGCTGCCCCACCCATCGCCATTCATCCGGGGTGTCTCAACAGAGGTGCCTAATTTGCGTTGAAGCACGTCAGAGCTGCGAAGAGATTAGGGAGTCTTTTTTGTTACGTTTGCAGTCCAGTTTCTCACATTTATGCAGCAACACCCATTTGCGTCCCCCAGTTCTGGTGCTCCACGCCACAGGTCGTGATAGGCAACATACCACGGATGCAGCATGCAAATGCGCTTGAATGAAACACATGCGCACACAGTCGGTCACGCGAGCACACACTGTGTATGCAATGTTGTGAGTGAATGGATGACAGGTCAATCCTTGCATCGGTGTCCAGACAACAGCTGGCAATATTCGAGCGACCGTAGCTTACTGAACAGCTGGTTCCAAGAATAAATGGCAACCACGTTCATTGCGATGTCTATTCCGCCTGTTTGTCTGAATGAAATGGATAACCAGACACTACAGTCACCACAACACATGCACGCCCTCTGGTCACCATAGTCAATGCCTGCACACAGCGGTGTGTGCAGGCACTGCAGCAACCACTCACTGCAAACAATGATGCCTTTCGTTGTGGGGACTGCAGTGTGCACAGCATTGGTCGTGGCGTTTTGTTGGTCGCATCTACGTCCCTGTATGCAGGTCCGCTGCACGGCGGAGGACACTCAGCGACGGGAGGCAGAGATCAAGGAGACACTGCGTAAAGTGGAGGAAATGGAGGCGGACATCGCCCAAAGGGAGAGGGAGCTGTATGAGAGGGAGTTGGAAGTGGCCCGGGCGGAGGCTGAGGATGAAGGACGTAAGGACGAGATCCGGCGTGGCCAAGAGGTGTGTCAGGCATTACCCTGGGCTGCTGGGCCTCGGGGGCGGGAGACACTGTCGTGTCTGGTCGGATTCTTGAGGCCTGTGTGCCTTCTGTTTTGTGTGCGGGTCCCAGAAGATTGGCACGTTCTGGCGTGGCGCACGAGATGGGTGAGCCATACAGCCCCACACCCACTCCCACCACAGCCCCCATCACAGCCTTACACCCAGATCCACCACAACCCGCTGCAGCCCTACACCCTGATCCACCACAACCCACCACAACCTGACACCCAGACGCCCCACAAACCACCACAGCCCCCACATCCAGCGCCACCACAATCCACCACAACCCTACAACCAGACCCGCCACAACCTACCACAGCTCTACCTACACCCAGACCCATCACAGCCCTTGAGACCCATTGCAGGCCCCTACCCCAATTGTACACGACTCTGTTCCTGCCCTTCCCAGCAAAAAATGAACACAAAACCAGCTGCATAATTTTTATTGTCCAGTGGTCAGGGGACCGTCGGCAGTCGGTCCAGCCAAGAGATGCGTTGAGCCATGTCATGCTTGGTAAGGAAACCATGTGACCCTGTTGACCTCAGCATCAGATATTGTCAAACCAACCAACCCCTCCACCTACACTTTCGCTTAGCTCATCTTGATGAGGTCTCACCCCCCAACCCCATTTGTGACATCAAGTCCAACATCAATACTTGCGACTAGGACTGAGCTGGGTCCTAGTATTGCTGTAGACCGTGGAAGAAAGACCGCTTGCCTAGTGGATTCGGTTTGTCATGTAGGATGATACTCGTGAAATGAGGCTAAAAAACAGCTCATTTTCACATTAAAATGACCCACGGCGTAGCACCTCGGCATGCCGCACGTTTTACCCAAAGCCTATTTGCAATGATTTGATAGTTGAATGACCATGGAAGAAGAACGGCCCTATGGGAATTGCTAATGTGGCACCTAGAAATGGTTTTAAATGTTGACTGTTGCGACCAATGTTCCAAAATTGGTTCAAAAATCACTATCTTTCACCCCAAATGGCAAGGGAAAGCCCACATGCCATTGGAACATGCCATGTTGTTATTATTTGTGTATGCAATGATGAAAAGAACATTGAGAACACCGGATCCCATTGGACGCCATCTGTAGAGTGTGACACATATGTTCAGTGGAGTTGTAGGTACGGGCATGCATAATTGCGCATTGGCAAACCAGTTATTGGAAAGGCATTGTGCTTTCAGCAACCATAGCCATGGAGGGAAGACCATGGGGTGCGAGACGGATTTGTTATAGAGCACATATATGTGTCTAGTCATTGGGCTTGCAATGAAACAAATGGAATGAGAAAATTTTTGTGGAAGTGACGTAAAGAGATCATGCCACAAAAAACAAAACATGGAGTTGCAGTTCACATGTCGGCGAAGAGAAAATTTGGAAACAGTACAAATGAAAATTGAGTGCACCACAATCGTATGGCAAGAGAAAGCCTACATGCCATGCGTTATGGTACCTCAAAAGTCACCTGCTGGCCGATTTACCAACGTGGTAAGGCACACACGTTGATATGCGACAGAAGGCAAGGCAAATGATACCCATTGATATATCATGAAAGTTAGGTCAGTAAGAAGTCATAGGAAATGGCATCCACATCCGCATCAGAAAGCCTACATGTGGTCATGGTAAGGCACACATGTCATGAACATCACTACACGTCGTTCATATTGTCAATTCGGGGTACATGCTAAGGCACACGTGTTCACTCTTTACATAAAACCGGGTGTCAACACTTGGTTAATTCTGAAAATTGAACTGCCCAGTAAAATACATCAAGAGAAAGCGTACTTGCAGTGCTCCTCAAAGTAAAATTGGTCATCAAAGCCTAATGTGGTAAGGCACACACGATAGTTATTTGAAATCCCATCCATATGCACATGCGAAAGCCCGCATGTGGTCATGGTAAAGGACACTTGAAAATGAGCTCCCATGTCCGTATCATAACTCTCGGTCAAGGTACACGTGTCGATTGATATTTTCAGGTGTGCAAACATCTGGCCATGCACGATAATTGAATGAATGCCTATGACACGTCAAGAGAAAGGCTACTTGGCCTGCTTTTAGGTATGCAGCCAATTTACAACCTATCATATGGGCCTCAAAGGAAAACACCCGCCAATCAAATTCCTAACATGGTAAGGCACATATGTTAGTTTTTTGACCGGATATTACATCCACATGCACATGAGAAAGCCAACATGTGTATGTGGTGAGGCACACATGTGATGAACTGAATTACTCATCATCCGTATCATTGGCTTCGTCTAGATTTGGGACCTCCAATGTTTTTGGAGTATTTTCTTTGGAGTTCTCGGGATCTCCACTCTTCCTTTCTCCTCTGGATGTGGCAGGTGAGCGATGCTTTTTCAAACAAGGTCTTTTTGGCGGTTTTTCCGCGGAAGTACTTTTCTTCCCGGATGCCTCTTTTTGTGGCGAGTCCTTATCCTTGCCATCATCATCTGATGGGAGTTCGAAAGAAATCACTGAAATTTTGAAGCTTGGATGCGCCGGGGGGTTTGGTGTTTGTGGTGATGGTGTGATTGGTGGCCCCAGTGTGGGGATGAGCTCGTTCATGCATCTTACTGTCATCCCATCCAAGTACAACTCCAATTCAGGGAACGGAAAACTGGAGTGATGCGCCTTGAGCACATCAACACGGTCACGGGGATTGGTGACATGTAGGATCCGAGAGATAAGATTTTGGAAAATATCAATGTCCAATTCTACATTGGCACTCTTTTGCAAGAGCATTGTGACATGAAAATGCCAACCATGCTTGCGCAAAAAGGCATTGATGCTACTAGTAGTGGTGTGACGGCTTTGTGGGAATTGGGCATGCCATCCAAACAAGCGGTCCTTTTGCGTTTGCCAGTCACAGTCAATGGGGTTGGACACTGGTGTTGCATTTGGAGTGGAAAGAAGTGTATTTTTTGCCGCCTCTTCATTGGAGAGAAATTCACAATGGGAAATGCGATAAATGAATTCCTTGGACCTTGGGTTTTTGCGATGCTAAGAAAGGATGCGACACCAACGTCCAATGCAGCTCTCTTGCACCAAGGCATCAACAAAGTTGGGTTGTTGAAATAACGTTTCACCAAAGTCATTGGCAAGCATATTGAAAATTTGTTCTCCAACCAAATTGTTGCCGTTGAACACTTTTTTACAAGACGGAGTGCCCAATTGCAAAATGGGAAAGTAATGGCTTGTGATTTTTTTGATTTTTGGTTGCATTTGTAACAAAGGAAATTCTCATTGGGCCTTTTGGTACCACAATCAACACATGCATTGTGAGTATCCGGATTCCCTAATCCTTGGAAAGAGACATCCATCTAATATTCTTGATCATACTTCCATTCATCAGGAATGGTGTCCAAAAAAGTTTGGAAGTCAATCACTTTCCTACTTTGACCAATTGTTTGCAATTTGTTGGAATCAAAGCCTTTTGCCCATTTAACAACATCTGCCCTAATAGGTGGGGACAAGTCCGAATCATTCATGATGACTTCATTTGCATTGCTATTAGCAATGGCAACACTCTTAGTGGAAGATCAATACACACGGTGAAACCCAATTACTTGGCCATTACTGATGGGGTGCTGAGCACATGTTCCCCGTAGTCCAAGTGGCAACAAAGCATCACATTTGGGGGATCCCAATTTAAAATAGATTTTCCATGTGTCTTTGATTTGTCCGGCATTTGACGCATGGACAATAACACCCATCACATTATGTGGACAGCAGGGATTCTTGAGCACGTGGTCAAATGTAGAAATAGGAGTTGGTTGAAACGGAAATTCATTCGGTTGCAGAGGACCAATCGTTGTGTAATCGGTTGTCGTCAACGTCCACTGTGAATTTGACGAATATGCCTCACATTTCGTTCCCTTGATGTATTGGTGTTGGGCCGCATCAATGAAGTAACCCGGATTCTTTTGAAACTTGGAGACAAGGTTCGACAAAAACTCTGAAGAGGAACTCCAATATGTTACGTCAAACATAATTTGTTCTTTTCCCAACCAATAAGTGGTGATGACGTGACCGGTTTGGCCATCGTTCCTTGCATTCGCCACTCCACGAATATCAGAGCAACCCATGTACTTGGTATTCAGCGATGCCGATGCACTAGCCGCATTCAATTTGGAGATGGCTGGCATTGTTAAGAAAACTGTGCTATGTACATAAGTGAGAACAAGTGATTTGCACAAGACATGTACAAAGGAATGACATGGAATCGGGTTTAGGGAATGCCCCTAGCGAAATGGCAAACCAACAACAAAGCCATTGGAAAGCCCACATGGCCAAGTTGCATTATGCAATTGTGAAAATTAGATAAATTAAAACCTGCGTCTCATATAATGTTGACACGTGACTTTAATGGAGCAACACCGGGGGGGCCACGTGATTTTCTAAACATGACCGCCGTCAAAGAAGTGATCTTTGGTATCACCCCATCATAGTCATGTTGAACGATGTCAAAATGCAAAAAAAACTTATGACGTTGCGAACGTCTTTTAGTCGATTCCGCACAGTGATCAATTGGATACTTAGCGGTGGGCAATTTTCAACAATCAATTGGAAAATTTAGAATAGAATGAAGACGATGAACATCGTTATATTTCTCTATGTGAGCTCGAGAACGATAATTCCACCGTGTCAACATTTACGTGGCCAAAAGGTGTTTTTGTAGAATTGGACATGCCGACCTGGTACAGTAAATGTCCAAGTCTGCGGTTTTGAATTGTTCTCGCAGCAAACCTTGCAAAACAACTTGCCAAACAAAATAGCAAGTGCTTTCCCAAATTTCTTGTTTAAGTTGGCAACTTCGTCCAATAACAGCATTGGAAAGAGCACCAGGGGTAGGAGGTAATGCCGAAGTGCACGACGGAATTGTAGTAATACATCATCTTTGAAACGGGTTTGGCGGAGGATTCGGTGCGATTCACCAAGAAACATTCATTCCACGGGGCGTAAATATTGGCATATGTGCTGCCATTCATCAAAATTAAAATTTCTAATGCAACCCATGCTGCGTCTCTGCGATCACACAAACACGAATGGCACAAGCACTTTGAGCATTTTTGAACAAATGGTGGATCACATGAGTGTATGGCTGCCCCGGGTGGGTCGCCGGGCCCGGGTCCTTTACGCCGACCCCCCCCCCCCTCCCTGGAAATTGGCACCGAAGTGCCGGACCATCAGCACCAAAGGCGCCCTAAGGCAAATTTGCTTGACTTAGTAGAGGGTGAAAAATTGGGTTTTCACCCCATGTGTCTATACTCAAAATACTCAGTTTTTATAGGAGAACCCAATAGTGGATGAAAACCAAATTGGACCAAATATGGATACCACCCCTGTGCAGAGGTATATCAGAGATGGGCGCTACCCTAGTGTTAAAGCAGTGCCATGCAACTGGAAAGTCGTGGGTTCAAACCCCAGTGGGGTCAATCTGCAGGACTATAGGCAGGATCAGGGACACCATGCGAATTTTTTTTGGGTTTTTTTTGGGTTTTTTTTTGTTTTGACTTTGTCCTCTTTGTTGGGGATCCCCGAGAATGCAAGATTTTTGGAAAAAGACGTAGTGCATGTGGTGCAGACCCCCTCCCATCTCCGTGCTCCTCCAAAGGGTTTCGAAACATACACCAACTCTACCTTGAAAACAACATTGTTCGGCTTGGGTGGGGCGCCACTAGCAATAGTGGCCGGGAATCGACTCGGCGGTGCTATGCCCTTAAACAAAAGTACCACCTACCATGCCCCCCCCCGCCCCTGTTGCAATTTTTTTTGCTCCTGCATCTGTACCTCACAATGATAAGTGTGATGAGGCGGCCATTTCACACCATATATGTAGGGGTCTGGAGCCCCCTCGCCCCCTCTAGCTGACCCCCTACCCTTCCCCCCCCAGACCCAGCCCCCCCCCCCCCCCGCCGTCAAAGTGGCACCGAAGCGGGAAGGAGTCGCCGTATGGCCCATCTTCCCGACCCCCCCGGGATGGTTGCCATAAGAAAGCCTACATGGCACGTAAGTACAAGATAAACACACATGATATTGTTGCATCTCAAATAAAAAAACAAATTGTTAATCGGAATACACAGTCGGAACGTGAATAGTTTTTCATACATGCAATTGGGTGGTCATGCCATGAGAAAGCCTACAGGGCTATCACGGATGCTACTTAGTCTTAGAAATGGAACATCGGATATGATTGCCCTAGATTATGTTCTAGAAGCATGGTGCTTTCATACACCTCGTGAGCTCACCAATCTTCTAGCTTGCAACTTGTCAACATCACTCAACAATCCCATTTGTTACTGCGCCATGGCTGTGTTGTGTTGATGACTGTAAAATTGGCCACATAGTTGGTGCCTTTGGTGGGATCCCCATAAGCGCTACATGTGCATTCGTCATGTCATTGCAGCCTTGAGTTGTTGATTCATGAGTAAAGCCAAGTACCGTACTAGTTTGGTGCTGCGCATTTCAGGGCGAACTGGTTTTGCACACTTCACGTGTAACATTGCAAAGTCCCATGGCAACACAATAGATGCTTCAATTTTTCTACAGGCAGATAAGGAATTGCAAATGGCAAACACAGGAGGCACAGAGTTCATGGCGGAAAAGCCGTGTCCAATGATGAGTGGTATCTTTCATTGAATAAAAACAGGAACAATATACAAGTAAATAAACATTCAATGCACAAATGGCAAAATGAAATAGGGATCACCCTAAACTAGCAAACTGCCACACAAAGTGCCATCCTAATGGAAGCTTTTTGTAACAAGGTATTGCAATCTTAATTATCCTCCTTCTTGAGTGCTTTTGCCATGTGAACGGCCTCGTGGTGCCTTCTCATATTCCTTTGGTGCTCAATTTTTCTCTTCTTGTTCTTCAGTGGCTGGGCGATATTGGCGTTGGTGAGGTTTTGGTACCTCTGCAGAATTTGAATGTGCAGCAAGATTTATATGAAGAACTGTTTAACAAGGACCTTACTACAAAAACATCTTGTAGCATTTGGTACATCGTGTTGAATCTTGGTTGATTCATCGGGAACGTTGAATGCTGCCCTTCGCAGCGTCCAGCAAATTTGTTCCTCTCTATCTCCTACAAATGAAAGTTCCAACAATGGTCATATTGACAATGCACTCACGTTTTGTGTCTAATGATTAGTAGAACACCTTCGAATCCCGCAACTTCATGGTAAAAATGGACTAACCCGATACCATGCAGCGTGTATATGTCCCCGGAGTGCACAACAATCTTCATCACCGGAATAATTCCATGGCTTCCTTTGTCCCAAATATTGATTTGGGCTTTTTCCTAAAGACACAAAAAAAAGGTTGCAAGGTGGCATAGAATATGGACATACACGTGGGAAATGTAGAACATAAGCCCATCAACGGTTTGATGATATGAAAGTAAATGTAAAGCATTGTAAGATACCTGCAAGGAAACCACAAAAACAATGTATTGCCACCTTAAATCATCTTGGTGAACCGTGAAGTCGTTCATATCTCTTCCTAGTCCAACGTTGTTGTAACGCAAAGCCAAAATTGTATTTGGGCGCCACTTTGATTCTCCTAAAGCACATTTGGCGTGTGCCTTCAAAAAATTGAGAAGTTCTCGCAATACATAAAAAATGAAACACATGTTTTAGAGGGTTGCAAATTTTATATGCAGATATTGTGCATGGCGATGGTATATACTGCATTATCCCATGGTAGAGGAGGTGCTTCAAGGAAGGGGCCGTGTTTCCGTTTTTTGCCAAGTTGAGGTTAGAGTTAGGTTTACGGATTTCGGTTTACGATTTCCTTTATGTCATTCCCTTCTTTCTCATCCACATGGTTTTCATGGTAATAGAATAATCTGTCCCGCTACACAATGTGTGATTTCATTTGTGATTGGACCAAGGTGCGGACAAATGAGTGTGGATTGGCGTGCCACCCCACCTCATTTTCCGATGAAAAGGCAAAATCATTAACAAGGTGTGTTGTGGTATTTATCCGTCACAATGCCTAATATCATTTGCATCGGCATTTCACACATGTATTGTAATTTCTGCTTGTGCAGGGAGTTCAACCGATACACAAAATCCATTGGAGCAACCTGTAAACCGATAAGGAAACAAGATGTTTGTTCCTCGGATGGACCCCTAGAAATGGGGCTTGTAGAGGGGGGGGGGGGGGCTTGTGGTTGTGTCCCCACCAAGAGCAACACCCGTGAAGTCAAAAGGGGGGAGGAGTGAGGCAGGCTGTGGACGGCCTGTGGACAAAGGTGTGTGCATAGCGAAAAAAATCAAACAACCCCGGCAACAACCTGCATATCCTCAATGCGCCAATTATTGGGCGCCCACGTGTGGGCGCTGCTAACGCGCAAACGGCACACCATGCCACATTCAGCTCGGCCCCAACATACCAACTACTGTGCCCCGCGAACGCGGAAACAACAGCAGCAAGAGCACCGGCGGTAGCGGCCGACATAAAGCACCGGCGCGACGCAACATGCGAAGGGAAGAACGGGTGACCGTCCATGGCCCCGTAAAGGAGCAACAACTAGTCGGAATGTCACACAACGGGGCCATTTGTGGAGGGGACTCGTAACGGTGCGAAGGGGGCAGAGGCTATGCCATGGGGCGGTTTCCCAAGCAGGGGATGTTTGCGCGCAACCCACTACTACCATATGCATACCTCTCGGGGAATGGAGATATGTATGTGATAATAGCGCTTTCTCGTCTTTGCCGGGAAGAAAGTCTTAATAGTTGCCGTGTTGCCCCTGTTACCCACTTCCCCTTCCCCCCTCCCCCTTGTGCCCTTCCCAAAACAAGGACCAAACACAATTACGTGTTACCTTTTGCCTACTAACGGGAGTATGTGCGCCCCGCGACCGCGTGCGTTACTTTTTCAACGTGTTGACTCATAAGAGGTTGGCTTTGGCACACATCCCTCATAATGAACTTTGGGTAACACACTTGCGCAAACATCCTTCTTCATGTCTTGCAAGGGCGTGCGGATTGTGAGTCCGTATACCCAACACAAGGGGGCACACATTAAAGTGCATGGTTTGTGAGTCCGTATCCCGAACTCAAGGGGCCGCATGCCCAAGTCCATATCCCCAACCCAAGCGGCCACACGAAGAGCATTACGTGTGGATTGTCGGTTGCTTTTACAGCCCAAGCAAACAACAACAACACCACAACAACAACATGTCACAATCCCCCATCGCACAGGGATTGCATTTTACAACACAACAACGCCATACAATACTGTACAATACCTCATTATTTGTTCGGTATGATAGCTGTCGTACCCACGGGACCTTCAAAACGATGTACACCACTCAAACGAGCACCGGGTCCGATGGTATCGTGGGCCACTGGCACGTTTCGCCCCACAGTGACCGCTACCTCGTGCCGGGGCTGATCTTCGAGGGCGGGATCGTCAAAGAGCAACAAACGACATTTATATAGCGCCCCGTGTTGCACAATCCGGCGCTCAAAGCATATAGTTTGATGCAACAATTTCGTGTAGTAGTTCAATTCAAGAGTATCATGGACTATGCTCAACACCCTAAAACAAGTCGCCCCCTTGGCAAAAGCTTCAACTGCTTGGTCGGGCCGGAGTGTTAAATGTCCGCGCCTTGAAGGCATTTCTGCGCTACTTGCCATGCCCTTTGTTTCCCCGAAGAGGTTTGCAAGATGCCTTTGACAACCAGCAAACAAGCAAGACGGTTTTCATGAACATTCTTTACTATCCAAGTGTACAATATTGTAGATGCTGCAGCAATGACATGGCAAGAGAAAGCCTACTTGGCATGCGTTGTGGCAACTCTTTTGTTCCACTATTTGCTTCAATTTGACTAAAACAAACATACCACACTAAATTATAACATGGTTAGGCACACAAGCGTACGGAAAATTGAAAAATGATTGCAATGTCGGGATACAGCCTATAAGGTCACAATGACCCAACTCTACGCCCCCCCCCCCGACTGGAGTATAACCCCCGGTTTTAGGTTCTATGCTGCTCCGATGGGTCGTTTGTGTACGGAGGGGGGCGCTTCCCATCGGCCAAGAGCATAGCATCCGTTAACCCCCGTGCCTCTGTGCCATGGGCAACGCGATTTTGAATAACCAGATATCTCTAGATGTCCCCGTTTTTCATGCCTCGGGTCCCTCCAAAATGCCACATGAAGTATGATGGTTGCGCCAAACCACATACAACATGGATATCCGAACTGCCAAACTTCTTGTCCGAGTTTGTAAAATTGCAATTTTTCTTCGGCAGCAAGGGAAAGCCCACGTGCCCACTCTGAACATGCCCTACTTCTACAAAGTCCGGCTTGTACAAACCCCAAATGCATGCTTCTTGACCCCAGTTCAATGCTTTGTTCAGCAGCCATGGAAAGCCCACTTGCCGACTCCGAACATCCCCATCTTGCATAGAGTCCCTCCTTAACCGCTTCCAGAAAGTCCAACGTGTACAAACCAACGATACATGCTCCTTGGCCGTACTACGATGCTCTATTCAGCAGCAAGGAAAGCCCACTTGCCAACTCTGAACATGCCCTTTTTCCACAAATCCAATGTGTACCATCGTTGGATCCATGAATCTTGACCCCACTTCAATGCTTTTTTTTAGCAGCAATGGAAACCCCACTTGCCCACATTGATTGTGCCCTTCTTCCACCTTGTACGCTGCCTAGATCCATGCTCCTTGACCGTACTTCCATGCTTTGTTCAGCGGCAAGGGAAAGCCCACTTGCCCACTTGAAACATGCCCTTCGTCCACAAGGTCCAACTTGTACAAACCAGGGATCCATGAATCTTGACTCCACTTCAATGCTTTTTTGGCAACAAGGGAAGGCCCACTTGCCCACTTTGAATGTGCCCTTCTTCCACAAAGTCCAACTTGACGAACCCCGAATCCATGCTCATTGGCCGTACTTCAATGCTTTTCCGACGGCAAGGGAAAGCCCACCTGCCCACTTGAAACATGCCCTTGTTCCACAAGGTCCAACGTGTACAAACGACGGATCCATGAATATTGACCCCACTTCAATGCTTTTGGGGTAGCAAGGGAAAACCCACTTGCCCACTTGAAACGTGCCCTTCTTCGACGTTGTACAATGCCTAGATGCATGCTTCTTGGCCCCACTTCAATGCTTTGTTCAGCAGCGAGGGAAAGCCCACTTGCCCACTCCGAACATGCTTGTGTACCACAATGTCGAACTTGTACCAACGTCAAATCCATGCTTCTTGACCCTAGCCAATGCTTTGTTCTCCAGCAAGGGAAAGCCCACTTGGTATTCTCAACATGCCCTTCTCGCACAAAGTCCAATTTGTACAAGCTCCAAATTGATGCTCCTCGACCGCACTTCAATGCTTTTCCAACGGCAAGGGAAAGCCCACTTGCCCACTCTGAGCATGTTCTTCTTCAGAGAGTCCAACTTGTATAAACCTGAGATCCATGCTTTTTGACTCCACTTCAATGCTTTGTTCAGCAGCAAGAAAAAGCCTACTTGCCCACTCTGAACATGCCCTTCTTGCATGAAGTCCAACTTGACAAACCCCGAATCCATGCTCCTTGAGCGTGCTTCAATGGTTTGTTTAGCAGCAAGGGACACCACTTGCCCTCTTTGAACATGCCCTTTTTGCAGACAGTCCAACTTGAAAAACTCCAAATCCATGCTCCTTGACCGTATTTCAATGCTTTGTTCAGCTGCAAGAGAAAAACCACTTGCCCACTTGAAACATGCCCTTCTTCCACAAGGTCCAACTGGTACAAACCATGGATCCATGAATGTTGACTCCACTTCCCTGCTTTTTGGGGAGCAAGGGAAACCCCGCTTGCCAACTTTGAATGTGCCCTTCTTCAACAAAGACCACCTTGACAAGCCCCAGCTCGACGCTTCTCGACCCCACTTCAATGCATTGTTCAACAGCGAGAGAAAGCCCACTTCCTCACTCTGAACATGCTCTTCTTCCACAAAGTTCATACTGACAATCACCTTTCGGCCTTTGGCAAGCAACCGCAAATGACTATTTTGCTGCTGGTGCCGCCAGCTGTGAAGCTCAGGCCATTGCTATTGCTTGAATTCGGTAATCCGAGGCCAAACACATCAGGAGCTTTTCAATGCAACTAATACTTGTCCTTCAAGAGATTATATGCCTTCAAAAGCAATCGAAAGCGCTCCATGGGCCAAGAGTCTTTAAACTTATGAGTGAGGATGCGGTTGCACGCCGAGTTTGAAGTAATGTTTCCGAACATCTTGAGCATTAATTCCACCCAATAGACTCAGAGCCATGGTGACCTTGTCCTTGGACTTCGGCAATAGTGATCCAACTTCAACCAATTTAGAGCGCGGCGCGGCAGAAATGTGGCATGGCACCCAAGGTGTAGGCGGAACGTTCATTGATGGGTAGGAAGAAGCGGAAGACGACGGTGATGGGACGGGCATTGCGGCCGAAGCAAATCTTGTTGAACAGTAGTGTGGCCACAATCAGGGTGCTTTAGGGGGTGAAGTTGCATGGCATGTTGTTGACGCTGTTGATGAGGAGGAACGGTTTCTACGCTTTGAAGGTGCAATTGGTGAGGCATCGTTGTCCCGCATATGTTGCTTTCCTTTCCTTTCTAGTCTTTGTTGTCCGTGTTCATCTAGCAATGTTCGTGCTTCGGTAGCGGCATTGATGAAAGTGTCTTCATGCAAGGCGGGTTGCAACACTGTGTCAATGATTGCCTCTTCCACATCTTGCCTTTCACGGGTGTCTATATGTGTACCCGTGCATTGCTTCTTGCGGGCTACCAAAGATGGTGTATTGATTGGTCTTTTTCCACTCGATGGGGGCTCGATAATGGAAGCATGTTGTACATTTTCCTCTTGGCCGGCATTGCCGCGGGTATGTTTGCAATTTGTTTCATGGAGTCGACAATGATGCGTCGTGGTGAACAGTCGACCACATTGCTTGTTGCAAGGAAATGTTCCCTTTTTAGGGGCTTTCTTGGATGCCTTGCGATGCATTGTCTTGTTGTGGCCTCTCATATCGTACTCAATATCGAATTCACGGTACATGGCTTTCAATGAGTTGTGAGCATTTTCATAGCTCGTTTTCAACATATATCGAACAACCATGACTCTAGGGACAAGTGACTTCAATCGCCCCCGCCAATCTTCCATTGCCTCTTCACGGTTCCACAAGTGTATGACACGAAGACTTGCACCTCTGCCAACCCGGCTAATGCCCACCTAGAAGGCGTTGGACGTCAACAAAGGTAGGCTCTTGTCATCCACGACCAAGATGATCTTATCCATTGACCTACATTGTACCCCATGATAGGTTGATCCAAAGGTCAATCGGAAGGAATGCACGTGGCCGTTCAAAGATACACCGCCTTTGGTGCGCACACCAATATACCGATGAATGTTGATCTTGCGTTGCACTTGCATGAGAGGAGCAATCACCTTTGATGCATCCTCATGTTGCATTCCACTTGTACTCAAGGCCGAAGCATCAATGGCCATTGTGACGCAAAGTGGTGGGCAATCAAGCATCACTACACTACTAGCACATGCATCACGGATCTCTTGCGCTCTACTTTGCGCTTCATCGGCATATAGGAGAACGCAATGCAACCGTCCTTGGGTGCCGTTCGACAACCCTTTCTCTGGTCTTAAATTGCTTGTGAGGCAACAAGGTGCTTTTGGAACAAAATATGCGGTCATGTCCTTCACCGTGTCATATATGAAATTGGAATTGTGTCCAAACTTGTTCTCATACGTGTCAACCATTGCCAACCACCAAGCTAGAATGGGCAATCCTTGAGCAATAGCAAATCGTTGAAGCACAACTTTGTTCATGGCGTGAACCGTCTTTTATTGCTTGTGAGGCAACAAGGTGCGTTTGGGACAACCCTTGGTACCTGTATGAAAGGTAGTTTTGTTCATCGTATATCGTTTTATGAAATATGAACGCATTTTGCTCTTGCTAGGGTACCCATGGGCCATTTTTGTTCAAAATTTGGGGGGTTGGCTCAACACCCTTGAGGTGAGTTTTTTTTTGTGGACCCGGGTTTTTTTTTGGAAAAATTGCCATTTTTGCTAGTTTTTGCAAATTATGAAAACATCCTCCCCTGCTCATAATTCCATTCATAATTCCATTCATAATTCAGATTTCGTTTTATGAACGCTATTATGAACGCGTTTCATGAACATATGCACCGGCACACAAAAGTTGCTCAATTTTCAATCTATCCTGTCCACTTCGCTGCTTTTCTTTGTCCTTTGTCCTTGCTCGTTCTTGCGGCCCCAAAATTTCAGGGCTGGGGCGTGTCGGGTCCTTTCAAAGGGGGGCCGTTGCCAGGGTTTCGCCCCCATCCGGGGCTCGGTCATGGGTTTGGGCAGGTGGCTCGGCTGCCGGTTTGGCCGAGGGGTGCGCTGGGGCATCCACCTCCATGGGGGCGGCCTCGGGGGCAGCTTTGGGCTTGGGCTAAGGGGCCTGCTAAGCCTCAAGCTTGGGTTTAGCCTTAGGTGGCTTGGGGGCCGGCTCAGGCGCCGGGTCCGCGTCCCGTTTGGGGTTAGGCTTCTTTTTGGCCTTGTGGGCCTTCTTACCTGCAGCTACAGCCTTCTGCCGCTCCCAATGGGACACTGCTGACGCACGAGAGGCATACAACAGATGCCTCTCAACCCGAAACATCTCCTTTTCCCCTCGGTGTTCCACCCACACTCTCCCCCCCCCCCCACAACCGAGTTACAACCCCCGGGTAGACACCATCGGTGTAGGGCACATACCGCACACACTATCGGAATTTTAAAACTAATTAAACTCTGAGGGTGGCACGCGTCGATGTTATGTATAAGATCGGTGACGTGAGGTATTGCAAGCGCGATACTCCACGCCGCTTGTTGTCTCAGACCTCAGTTTGCTTTGCTTGGATGCGGATGCCCAAGTTCATCACTATGCATACGGAGTACGCGTGCATGTATTGATGACGCCAGAATTTCCAATTTTGAAGGACCAGTTTTTGCAAGTCTTGCATTTTAAATCCTTTTGTTATAAAACACATTTACAACAATCGGTGGGTATGCCTCAGGTGATCATCCTCCTTATTGGTGCTTATCTGTCATGGACTGCAATCCCAGAGTCCACTGGAGCAACGTTGATGTGTATGTGTACGTGCAGCAGTGCCTTGCAACGTGAACCCCAAAAGGCAGCGGCAACGGGCATACAGAAGAAACCAGAGTGGAATGGCCAGAGATGCTAAAAGTAAAACAAACGCAAAAAAATTAATTAATTCTCAGGAACAGGTGTTGTTTTTCCAATTTTCTGCTGCGCAAATGCGACAAAAATTGCAAAAAAAAATTAATTTTTTGCAAGGTTCATACACAAAAATGAGAGTTGCGCAAATTTCAAAGGTTTGCGCGGTACACCTTTTCACCAACCAGGGGGTCAGGTGACTCATCCCCCTCCAAAGAGGGGGGTTTCTCGCGCCGCTTTTGCTGCTGCGGCTGCTTCCCCTTCACCGACTTCCCATATCCACGGTGGACTGCCTGGTCCGACGATGAGCTATTGCCGGCTTTGAAGGACGTGCGCTTCTGCGTGGGGGGCTTTTTGGGTTGGGTGGGTTTGGGGGGGGGGCAGAGCGGGGGGTTTGGGTTTCTCGGCGGGGGGGGGGGTGGGGGGGCTCTGCTGGGGGGGTGCTGCGGGGGCTGCCGGGGCTGGGGGGGGGGGGCAGCCCACAACTGGACAGCAAGATCTCCTCGTTAGCACACCCCTCCCACCCCAACTCACAAACGGAGCGGTCACTCGGGTGGTGTGCCCTCTGGGCCCCCCCGTTTACGCGGGCAGTAGCACCGCCACCCAGGCCCCGAGCCCGGGCAGGCTCCAGGGCAGGGCAGCGCTCAGCGCGCCCTGGAGCCCCTCCTCCTGCCGTCCCTCAGCGCCGTGGGCGGATGGTCCAGTCCACGACAACACCACCATTGCCTAGAGCAGTCAGGAGGTGTGGACCCCCCCAGTCGAGCGCCCAGGGAGCGCGCCCCCGTGCCTCATGCAGTCGTGGGGCCGCTGGCAGCATGTCAATGACCGGGAGGCGGCGTGTCCAGTCCGAACACTCCCCCGGCGGGCTCAGCGTCAGGCTCCCATGGCCTCCCTGCCGGGGCCTGGAGCACCAGGCATCACACAACCCCCCACCCCCCCCCCCCCCCACGTGCCTCCACCACAAGCAGCCAGGGCCCGGTGGTGGCGGACCCTGGTTCACACCCGACGACCACACGAACAGCCGGGACGCCACTACAAGCAGCGACACGGACGGACCAAGCCGCAGCGGGGGAAACCAGAAACACTGGAGCGGCACCGGCGCCAGCGGGCAGGGCCAGGCGTGGCGCAGCCGTGTGACCCGTCATGCCCTGCGAGCGCCACCAGCATGCACGCCCCGCCCTCCTGCCCCGCGCGCGCCACACACACAGGCACGGCGGCATCTCCCTCCCGTGTGTGCCACCACGGGGTACGGGGGCGGTCAACAGTCCGGCAGGCCTTGGGACCGGACAACCGCGATTCGCCTAGCCCAGTCGTGTCGGCACAAAGGCGAGTGCTGACCATGGGCCAGGGCGTCCGGCACAGGCCTTGACCCAAACCAAACCAAACCACCCCAACTCACCCAGGCTAGCCCAGCAGGGCGTATTCGCCGCCCAAATGTCCGTTAGGCTGCGGGACCGACCCCACTCGCGCAACCTGGACAGGATAGAGCACCCCGGTTGCGGGTTGAGCAGTAGCTGCTGGTACAGGGCGGATAGGGCGATGCTGACCTTGGCGGTGCCCAACCGGTAGCGGATGCGGACCCCCGCAACGTTCGCCAGGTTTATTTCCACGTCCATGACTTGTGACAGTGCCGTTCATAAAATGCGTTCATAAAACGGGTTCATAAAACGCGTTCATGGTTCATAAACGGGCAGTGCAGGGTCGCTAAATTATGAACGCCGAATTATGACCGAATTATGAAGGATTTATGAACGCACATACCTCGAAATCCGGTTCTGGTCCGAGGGTGCCCATGGCGCCCAGGGCGGTCCGGAAATGCGCACCTGTGCTGGGAGGGGTGCCCTGGGGGGCGCCCGTCGGGGCCGTGGTGTTGCTGGTGGCCGGGGCTGCCCGGCCAAGGGGCTTGATGGGGCGGGTGATGGTGAGGCCCTCGACGGACCCTCGTACGAGGCCTCCTGCCCCGGGTCATACACCCCCCCCCAAAATGGATTCCCACTAGGGGATGCACTCCAACTTGCGCCCGGAGCACTGCAGCTTCACCCACCCCCTTTCCTCCTCGTGCAGGAAGCACAGCTCACAATGAGAGCCCCGCATCAAGGCCCCCCGTGGGCCCGTAAAATTTGTGGCCTGCATCAACTCCCCAGCCCCAATTGGTTCGGGAATCGGGGACAGGGGCCTTCCCGGCAGGGGCTTCCATGCCTATGCCCCCCCATGTGTGCCGCCACGCCCCTCCCCTCACCCTTGTTGCGGATGCGGTGCCGCAAAAGGCGGCGAAATGCCCAGCGCAGGGTGATGTAAGTCACCTCGGGGCTCGAAAAAAGGGGGGCATCGGGGGAGTTCCCACTGTCCAGAGCTCCCTGCACCCAGGGGAGAGTCAGGACATTGCGCTGGTTGGCGTGGCTCAGGCCCCATGCATGGCCGGCCCCTCCCCTCAACCACGGGGTCACAACCAAACCCCCCCCCCCTCCCCTTGCGTCCCCCTCAACTGCCACATCGTCCATCTCGGCGTTCACCTCCTCGATGTCTTCCGCGGGTTCGTCCTCTTTCACCCTCCTCTCCCCCGCTGCCTTCTTCTTATTACTCTTTTCCTCCTTCTTCTTCTCCTTCTTCCTCTTCTTCTCCTCCTTCTTCTTCTCCCTCCTCCTCCTCTTGCTCTTCTGCTCCGACGAGTTTGTTGACTTCTCACTCGAGGAGTCGGCGGCGGGTTGGGAGGCGGGGTGAGCGGCGGGGGGTCGCCCGGAGGAGTGGGCTTGAGGAGGCAGAGGAGCTTGAGGTGGAGGTGGGGGTGGAGCTTGAGCTTGAGCTTGAGCTTGAGGTGGAAGTTGGGCTGCCAGCCGCTGCTCCCGTGGACGTGGGGGACGCTGTTCATAAATCGTTCATAAAACCGGTTCATAATTCATCATTTCATAAATCGGTTCATAATTCATTTATGACGGCAATTTCGGTTTTATGAACGCCGAATTATGAACGCAACGTGTCTGCGAACAACAGCCGACATACAGCATACCACCAGGGCGAGGGTCGCCTTGTGACTCTCGTCTAGCAGCTTCCTCCGCTCGGCAGCGTCCATTGATGGGCGAAGAGTAATAAAGCTGGGTCGCAGAGGGCACGTGGGTGGAGGGTGCTTGGGGAGTGGTGCTTAGAAGTGAAGCTGCGGTGCACGCTGCGGTGTGTGGGCTGTTATAATGTAACAACAGCAGGTCAAAGGTTAGAAACCACCATTCCCAAACCTGCTAGACGACCATTGCTTCCCATTCCACTGCACTCTTGCTCGCACCCCCACCCCCGGAACTATGCCCATTGTATCCCTTCTTCAAAATGTAATTCGTGCTCTCCACAACGTCCCCCGACACGGCAGCCAATCCCGTCCCGCATGCATCCGCACTCTCAAGCATTGTATCACACTCCTCTTCGAGGAACAACAAATACTGCGACCCCAACTCCCCGCAGCAGTGTTCCCGAAACCCAGCAGCAACAGGTCAGCACGAAGGGCGTGGCACAACCGGAATTGGTGAATACAAAGTGCGTAGCAATGTTCGCAGCCCCACAACCGCTTGCCACGTGGGGTCCTGCTCGACGTATGCAAGCAGCGGCGCAATCTGCTCCCAGGCCCAGAACAGGCCCAGAACAGGTTGTTGGCCTCCTCCCCGTCCGGTGCGTTGTGCACCCCCAACCGCGCGCCACGCCGGTTGCGGTGCAGAATTTTCTGTACCTCCTCTGCAACCTCAGGACGATGATTTCCCACCTAGGCCTCCAGGAAGGCCACGAAAAGCCTCCCGAAGGCCATGCAATAGTGCAAAATGCACAAAAATACCCGGTGTTTGGCTATGACCAGCAGCGGCTCGCCGGTGCATCTTGCCGCATCCAAACTTTTGTGGGTCACGTGATGCCGACGATGATCGTTGGCATCCGACTGCGTTATCCTCCGAGCAGTGACGCCATTCCACCGCTTGGCCGTGTTGTCCCGCACGGCCTCGTTGAAAATGCACCCCACTCGAGGAGCCACGCTGATGCCCAGCAGCCGCTGGAGCCAAGGTTGGTCCCCACCAAGGAGGAACGTTGACGGCACCTAGCTGTCGCACCAGGAAATTTTTTTGCAGCCAATAGTGGACTGCAGGACCTGTGGTCATAAAACGCGTTCACAATTGGTGTTCATAAAACACGTTCATCATTCATAAATCGACAGCACGGCGTTTTGTGACGGCGGTTTTTGAATTATGAATGCGCGAATTATGGACATCTTTTGAACAAGAAAATGCAGACTACAAACGTGCAGCACTTGAGCCCAAATTTGGCCCACCGCAACCATATCCTTGTCCCCCGTGACGGCCAAGCCGGTGGCCCATAGGAAGGCGGGTGCGCCTTTGCCCCAATGGTTCAATAGCCCCACCGATAGCTGCGGCCAACTGCCACCGGCGCAAGGATACTTGTCACCCCGCACCACAAGGGTGAGGGGAGGGCTGCAGTCAATAGACTGGCACAGGGCCGGCCGGGATTGCACCTATTGTGCCCACAACCGTAGGAGCCAGCAGCCACCCGACGACGGGGGGTCGGCACATTCCACCGGGGGGGACAACGTAAGCGCAGCGGTCAATGACTTCCACGTTGCGTCAAATTGCTCCTGTGTGGGAATGGGCCGTGGGAAGGGCAGCCCGGTGCGGGTGGTGTAGGCGTCGCCCTGGCGGGCTGATTTCCTTGGACAACACGTGGAAGCCGGACCGGGCTGCACCCAACTCCAAAAGGAGCCCTATCAGATAGGTGGCGGGAAAGAGGGCCTCCGCATACGTACGGATGGCCTGCACCTTGGCTTTCTGGACAACCGGCAGCGGAGCGTGGTCCATTGCCTCCCTGAAACGGGCACGGATGAGGGGGGACGATGACATCCATTGGGCCAATAGGTCGGAACACTTGCTGTCCCGCTGGCCAGTGGCACCATTGAGCCGAACAAGCGTCATGTTCAGCTCCGTGAAGACGGAGCAAGGGTAAGACATAACAAAATCTGTTGACAAAGACGCGTGCATAAAAGCTGTTCATAATTCAAGGTTCATTTATGAAGCGTTGAGATACCCAAAATGAATTATGAACATTACTACTTTTCATACAGCTACCTAGGGAAAATTTGCGGGCTTGTCTTTCCCCGTGTCATATATGAAATTGGAATTGTGTTGAAACCTCTTTTCATAATTGTCAACCAATGGCAACCACGAAGCTAGAATGGGCAATCCTTGAGCAATAGCAAATCGTAGAAGCATGAACTCATTCAGAGCGTGGTGCGTCTTTTGATCAGAGCGGTCCTTAAGGGACCCGTTTTTTTTTTTGCAACCGACCACCCTTAAGGCCCACCCCAAGGGACCACCAACCGCCAAACGACAACTCCCATCAGCTGCCAACCGCCACCAACCGCCAAACACCAACCGCCACCAACCGCCAGCCACCACCAACCGCCACCAACCGCCAGTTGCCAACTGCCAACCGCCAACCGCCGCCAAACGCCAACCGCCAACTGCCACCAAGCATGGTTGAGCACATGGAGTGCCCGCAAGCTTTTTTGGGAAAGCTGGATCCGGAACGCTTTTTTTTCCCCGTGAAGGACCGCCCTGCTTTTGATTGGTGCCAACAATTGTGGTTTCTTGCCAAGTAGGGTCGTTGAATTCCTCTGAAGCGATTTCCATGATGGTATCCCCGAATTGCATGCGTGTCTGTAGAGCATAGGCAGTCCATTCACGAAATGCGGATACCGATGTCGCATATTGTGGATCCGTGGCTCTATGTTGTCCGAGGAGCCTCACCTCATCAAAAACTTTGGAAGAATTTCCGGCCAAATACATCATTTAGATCTTGCCCACCAACTTGGACTTTTACGGATCCAAACAGTTTTCGTTTGACCAACAGGCGTTAATTGCACAAAATCACCCATCAATACCACACACATCCCGCCAAATGGTTTGTCTTGGCATTGCATGATCTCACAAAGGCGGCTATGAACATCCTGAAGCATGCGACAACCAACCATTGAGACTTCATCCACTATCAAGACTTTGCAACCCTTCAAAAAGTTTGCGCAAGTGGTGCAACTTTGCCTTGTCGCTCTCACATTATCAAAAACCGCAAGGCCCAATGCATGATGGATGGTAGATCCCTTCGCCAAATTACTTGCAGCGATTCCTGATGGAGCAACAAATCGCACAACGTTCCAACCAAACACTTGCCGTATTCTTGCATGGATTTCCCGTGCAACCTAGCTCTTTCCACTCCCTCCGCCGGCATGCAGGAAGACTAAACGTGCAATTGGCTTTGCGGATGAGTGGCAAGTGGCCCTCAACCTCACGTAATTTGTGATCCTGTTAATGATCTCTTCTTGATCCGGACTTCCTGTTGCTCTAACGTGTCCAGCGGATTTACAAGAAAAATCCGTTTCCGGTGTCACCTCCTCAACCTTGATATCATCGAACACTCTTTGGGCATGGGAGTAAATGTCATCGTCACGTGGGTAAAGCTCATAATCGCGCAATGCATAAAGAAATTTTCTCTCTTTTCCAACAAGGCATGATTCATTGCTGGTGTGGTTCCCAATTGCAAATTGAAGGCTTCTTTGAAGATATCAAAGTCCTCACTTGAAGCCGCACGTCCCTTTTGGTTTGCGCTTTGGGCTCTTTGAATGGCTTCTTGAATCCCTTGTACTGCGTTGGCGAATCCGATATCCTTCACCGCCACTCTTGTGTCCTTCAATTTCTCCATCTCCTTCGTTGCGTGGAAATTCACATCCAAGGGGTGCCTCACACCCCAAATCCTCCGGCATCACTTTCGACTGTCATCCGCCAATGACTTTCGCTAGCGATCATAGTGCCCAATCTTTTTCAACCGGATAACCATGGAATGCTCCAAGTAACTTGCCTGCGCACTCTTGCAATGTTCCTCCCATCGCAAGTAACCGTTCCAAGTGATTTGGAGCGGCTCTTCGATATCCCAAGGAACAAAATTACACATGACAGATTTCGCCCATGCCTTTTGTGTGCGAGCACTACCATCCACATTGGACCAAACAGGCATGTGTTTCTTTTCCAAGGTAGGGCATCTAGATTGCGACACTACGTATTGCACATGATTACTGCCATCAAGCACATGCCGGGGATGCAAATGAAACATATCATTTTCGGGCCTTCCTTCACTAACTCCATCGGTAGCCTCAATAGGCTCCGCTGCACGCCGTTGCTCTATTTTAATGAGACAATACTACTCAAGAGCGCAAAGGGCCCTAAGCTGCTTCGCACGACAAGCATATTGGATTGGAGGCGTGACAGCTATTCGCTTGGCTTCCAATCCTTCACCCAGAGGGTAAAGGTGTGCTCGGCATGTTGCATCCGCATCTGATTGTGCCACATCCATTGTCAAGGAGTTAAGGTGTTCCATAAAAGCATTGTTGTTATCTTCATCATCCTCTGAAGACGCTGTGCCATTGCTATTTGTAGGCTTATGTGTTGACATTTGTGATGCCTGCAACTCAACATGTGATGTTGCCAAGGGGTCATCATCCACCACATCAGACGAACATGAGGAGCTGGATTGTGCAGCGGCACAAATATTCTGCATTTGTGCTTTATGTTGATCATCACTTTCACTCTCCCCGCCTCCATCCTCCAACATTCCAATGAATAAAGCAAGAAGGGTGGTTAAAGTGCTCCAAGAATGCACAACCACAAACTTGTGAGAGCAATGGCAGGAGCGACACCCCAACACACATGTCGCACCATTGCACGGCACGGAATCGTTTTTTTCTAAAACTTTCTAGATGCAGTGGCTGGCATTTTGTTTCCGAAATCCTCACGCCAATCGGGCGTACTGCTGGGAACATTGCGGCCGAGTGGTCCGGTCGATCTCCCTTCAGCCTGGGCGTCCTGTAAGGATGCCTGCCGAAACTGGTCGGAAAAACACTTCCGATGTTCGGAAGCAACGCTACTGATGATTGCCTCCGTCTTAGGAAGCAGTGCCTCGGAACATCGCTTCACATTTTTGGAAGCACTGCTTCCGATGGCTGGTTGCCGTCATACCCAGCACTGCTTCCGGAAGGCTCTGGGCAATGACATGGACCAACCGCGACATCGGCTTCCCAAAACCCTGCCCTAATCCCATGGGGTTTGACATAAAGTTGTGAACCGACTCATGACATTGCCACCCACATCAGTGCCTGAAATAGGTGCATTGGTACTTGGAGGACACCATGACCACAGAAAATGAAGGTACTTTGTTCCGACCAGCGTGCCCCGTTTTTAGAAAGCAATTGCGTCCCGACTCATGCTCATGCACGAGGGTCGCAGCGGCCAGCCCCTGTTGTCGTCGATGTTGATGCAGCATCTAGCTTAGCGCCCGTAACCCATTTGTTGAGTGGGGGGGATTTCTTCCCTACCGACACCGAAGCAGCTTTGAAACAGGCGACCAAGCCATAACTCATTCGTGTTGTTGTGTATGTCTGTGTTTGTGCATGCAGGGTGGGGAGGACTAACGGGGCTGGGTGGGAAGCGGGTTGTGGCGGAAGGGGGGCAGGGGTGAGTGGGGGAACCCAGCGCTTCCGGAGTGGGGTTTAGCATCAGGACTCTGTGATTGGCCACAGCTGGCCATGGTAGCCGGGGCAGCTTCTCTATGAGGAGTGGCGGAGCACTGTACATTAGTGAACTTTATATACGGGTGATGGTGGTGGTGGTGGTGCTTGGGGGGGGGGTGAATTTGGCGTTTTTGACATATAAGGTGTTTTTTTTTGGGGGGGGGGGGGGCATTGTATGATCGTCCCTGGGTATGGTGCACACCTCACACCGGGCGGGCGCACCCAAAATTGGCTCAAAAAACGCTTCCGATGTTGGAAGCAATGCTTCCGATGAATGGTTGCAACTGCTGACCGCAGTAGGGTGCAGTGTCCCCACCGA
This sequence comes from Eutreptiella sp. 'Long Island Sound 2002', assembly GCA_964036045.1. Classification (NCBI taxonomy): domain Eukaryota; phylum Euglenozoa; class Euglenophyceae; order Eutreptiales; family Eutreptiaceae; genus Eutreptiella; species Eutreptiella sp. 'Long Island Sound 2002'. Next base: position 82,827,251 of record OZ038382.1, on the reverse strand, counting down.
TCGGTCGGGGAAATTGCTTCCGATGTCGGAACTAACGCTCCCGATGGGCGGAGGATGATTGGACCCGTTGCTGACAATGTTGCCATCAAAATTGGAAGAATGGCTGCCACCAAGGGTCGGCATGGTGCCAAGTATTTCGGTGCCAAAAAAAAATCCCCGCTGTGCGTTTGAAGGATACGTGACGTCACAGCTACAATTTGCGCACTAAACTCCATTTTCTTGTCCAACGAGTTGATAATGCGCTTTAGCAAGATGGCCTCCTTCTCTCCTGGTTGTGCAAACTTGGTGATGTCCATTTTGTCCGCGTCACGAGTCATTTGGCAAATTGTACTCAACACGTCGGCAATCTTTACCGGATTCTTGCTACATTAACCAACAACGTATTTGGCAACAGCAAATAGCACATCCTCACCTCCGAAGAATTGCACATTCGTGTTGGTAGCATACGGGTAGGCCAAGACTTTTTGGGTTTCAACTACACGTCCGTCACAAGCATGTGGCCGCCGTAATTCCCATATGACGAGAACACGGCTCACCTTCTCATCATTGGCATCGAGTTCCACCTGTGATTCATACATCTTGATGTTGTTCCTTTCCAAAGCGGTATGACACACCACAAAGAAATGTGGGTGCGTATCATTGTACCCTTCTCGTGCTTCACGAGGCAACCCAAAACGGCAACCACTCTTTCCGCCCGGTGGTTTGCCGCAATTGGCAATGAGACACCGGTGGATTTGAATGTTGCCAAAGACCTTTGAGGCAACCTTGCAATCTCCCGTGCAGCTTCATGGGGGTCATTTGGCAATTGAGGCAAAAGTTGCTTCTCCTCTCGCATATGTGGGGCTTCAACCTTCTTTTCTAGTCTTTCCTCATATTCCCGATGGATGTGGGCATCGAATGCGGCACATATTTGTTGATCCAACACCGCAGGAACGGCTTGCACAAGCTTCGTGTTCCCTACAGCCATGTCCAACAACCATGGGGCAATGCCACCACAAAAGAGACCATGAAATTGGAGACAGCCTCGGCCTTGGCACTCATAGCACGTGCTATGGGCCACACATGTACTGAATAGCCCTTTCTTTCGGTTGCGCACCGCACAGTCTTTCTTTGTTTGCTTCGAACTAGGAAGACCTAGCAAAACCTCCAAGAAAGCCCTCACTTGTCGCTCAAAAATGCGCGCAACGGCCGCAGGGTTCTCGGATAATGCTTCAAATCTCCTAGACACCTCCGGCAATGGAATGCGGGCTTGGCGATGACCCATTGACAAACATAAAGACAACTCGTTGTCTATGTCATTGGGCACAACCGTGTAGAAGAGACTTGGAGGCCCAAAAAACAACATCATAGTATTCATCTTCCCCATCACTACGTACTGCTCCGAGGTACTGAAGGGCACTGCTGCATGGCAAGTCTGCAACAAAGGCATGAATTTCTGCACAAGGTGCCGCGCTTCTTTTCCTTCGGGGTTCGCTTCTCCCTTCTTTAAATCCTCTTAAAGATTGGGCGTGTTGATGGCCGTCCCAAATGCCTTCGTTCGATTGGGATTGGCATAAATGGAATCCCTAACGCTTCACAAGGCGGAATTTTTGATTAAAGAGCAATAAACAGAAGTCGCGGGCCTCAGCAAAGCGATTATCATATTGCAACAACATGTGCCTTGTATCCGCTCCCGAAACTCCACACGGCTGCTTGATAGCAGTTCCAAACATAAACAACGAAGGAAACGACAACGTTAAAAGGCGGTCATTGGCCTCAAACTCATTCATGCCAACTTCTTCTCGTCGAACTATATTGTTACGATGGTCCGCTAGCATCTCCTTGATAGATTGAAGAACTTGTGGCACATCGTTCCCATCTCGATTCAATAATGATCCATCCGACAGCATAACAACACCCGATATTACCTCACTATCATCCAAGTCACCTTTTCTTGCGCCCGCAATGTCCGCACCGGATGGCTTTTCGGCAGCAATCACGTCTGGATGATCACCAATTGACATATTGTCAAAAACGGCACTTGGAAAATCCATAACTTCAGGTGGTGCAACCTCCAAGACTTCGATGTTGGCATATTGTGAATTGATCACTTTTGAAACCCGAAACCATTGAACCAATCGGTCCCATCGCGGTGTGAAAATTTGCTCCGCTCGTTATTTGCAATGTTGATCACGACGCATTGCCTCCGCATCACAGCGCGGTCCCACAAATATGACCTTTGTGCCCACAAGAGCCTCTATGTCCGGTAGACGTGCTGCCAACACTTCAAGTCCATCATGCGGTACGGAAATGGCGTGGCCTCGAACACCCCACAGCGATGTTGCACCATTCTTGTCACCAACGAGCTTCACTCTGTTTACCGTCGTCCGCACTCGTCCCAACATACGCTCCCCCAAATCCGTTAGCTATGGTAAGTCGCATCGCTTACCAAAATGCTTGCCATTAGCAATTGCAATTGGTGGCACTTGACCTTTCTTCGGATGGAACAAACTCCAATGGCACCAATTACACAATTGCACTACACCATTAGATACAAGATCATGGTGCAATCAATAAAGCGGTGTGTCCTGTTCATAGACTTCAGCATACTTGCAATACTCAATGGCAATCCCACAACCATGAAACTTTTTCCAGCATCCAACTTTAAGACTTCCAACTTGGGTACCTTTACTTCATTCACTTGTTGGAAGTCCCGCATTCCACAGCACCCGCAAGAATGAATGTCCTCGCATAATCCCATTTTCTTGTGCCACTCCTTGGCCAATGCCACCATATCCGCGTTGTGCACCTTCTCATCAAGGGATAGCTCGCACCAAGGTCTCCAAAGACTCACAACTCTCCAAATTGGCTCCGGGTTGAACTGGAAGTCCATCCATCCCTGCTTGTTCCCAAAACCCTCTCACGCTGGAAGCTAGGGATGTCCCAACCTTTGATCTTGTAAACTCATCGAGTGATGGGCTTGCAATAGATTGCAACATAGCTTCCTCTTCTTCATCCACAACAGATCCAGTAGGTTCTTTCTCATCCACCCTCTCCCACATATGCTGAATGGCTTGTGTTGATTCGCTTGCCAAGGTTTCACCACGTGCATAATTTCAAGCGCGACGGACAGCCACAACTTGACCTGCTCGCTTCTTGTCCTGTTTGGAGCCCGCTTGCCCCCCGACTTGTCCTGCACGTTGCTTGTCCTCTTTAGGGCTGGCTTGCCCCGCCCGTTGCTTGTCCTCCTTGGAACCCGCTTGCCATGCCTGTTGTTGTTCTTCCTTGGAACCCGCTTGCCCCGCATGTTGTTTGTCCTCGTTCCAACCCGCTTGCCCAGCCCATTGTTTGTCCTCCTTGGAGCCCGCTTGCCCCGCCCGTTGTTTGTCCTCCTTGGAACCCGCTTGCCGCGCCTGTTGTTTGTCCTCCTTGCAACCCGCTTGCCCCGCCCGTTGTTTGTCCTCCTTGGAACCCGTTTGCCCCGCACGCTGCTTATCCTCCTTGGAGCCTGCTTGCCCCGCCCGCAACTTGTGCTCCTTGGAGCTTGCTTACCACGCCCGTTGCTTGTCCTCCTTGGATCCCGCTTGCCTTGTCCGCCGCTTGTCTTATGCGGATGCCACAATACCACCCGCTTGCCCCGCCCGTTGCTTGTCCTCCTTAGATTGTGATGTGTTACAAGTGGAGCAAACAAAGCCTTGACTCTTCATGTTTTTGTATGTACGATCAAAGTTGGTGGTACAACCCCGACATTGCCATCGCATCACACAAATTGAGGAAATGAATGTGTCATCTACACGCACAGCATTGTCCACAACCACCCCCAACCATTCACATCCATATTTTGCTGCAAGTTGATTGCAATGCAACACGCTGACGGATGGGCGACCATCCTTTGCTTTTGCATTAGCTTGTGTTGCTTGAGCTTGTGGTTTTTTCGAACACTTGTGCTTTCCCGGACCAAACTTCTTCATGTTATCGAACCGTACATCCTTGAAACTCTCCGCAAGATGCACAAGTCCAACGCATAACCGCCTTGGCCTTCATGTCTTGGTTGGCTTGGTGTACTGACTTCCACTTGCTTCATGGAGTCGACAATGATGCGTAGTGGTGAACAGTCGACCACATTGCTTGTTGCAAGAAAATGTTCCCTTTTTAGGGGCTTTCTTGGATGCCTTGCGATGCATTCTCTTGTTGTGGCCTCTCATATCGTACTCAATATCGAATTCACGGTGCATGGCTTTCAATGAGTTGTGAGCATTTTCATAGCTCGTTTTTAACATATATCGAACAACCATGACTCTAGGAACAAGTGACTTCAATCGCCCCCGCCAATCTTCCATTGCCTCTTCACGGTTCCACAAGTGTATGACACGAAGACTTGCACCTCTGCCAGCCCGGCTAATGCCCACCTAGAAGGCGTTGGACGTCAACAAAGGTAGGCTCTTGTCATCCACGACCAAGATGATCTTATCCATTGACCTACATTGTACCCCATGATAGGTTGATCCAAAGGTCAATCGGAAGGGATGCACGTGGCCGTTCAAAGATCCACCGCCTTTGGTGCGCACACCAATATACCGATGAATGTTGATCTTGCGTTGCACTTGCATGAGAGGAGCAATCACCTTTGATGCATCCTCATGTTGCATTCCACTTGTACTCAAGGCCGAAGCATCAATGGCCATTGTGACGCAAAGTGGTGGGCAATCAAGCATCACTACACTGCTAGCACATGCATCACGGATCTCTTGCGCTCTACTTTGCGCTTCATCGGCATATAGGAGAACGCTATGCAACCGTCCTTGGGTGCCGTTGGACAACCCTTTCTCTGGTCTTAAATTGCTTGTGAGGCAACAAGGTGCTTTTGGAACAAAATATGCGGTCATGTCCTTCACCGTGTCATATATGAAATTGGAATTGTGTCCAAACTTGTTCTCATACGTGTCAACCATTGCCAACCACCAAGCTAGAATGGGCAATCCTTGAGCAATAGCAAATCGTTGAAGCACAACTTTGTTCATGGCGTGAACCGTCTTTTATTGCTTGTGAGGCAACAAGGTGCGTTTGGGACAACCCTTGGTACCTGTATGAAAGGTAGTTTTGTTCATCATATATCGTTTTATGAAATATGAACGCATTTTGCTCTTGCTAGGGTACCCATGGGCCATTTTTGTTCAAAATTTGGGGGGTTGGGTCAACACCCTTGAGGTGAGTTTTTTTTTGTGGACCCGGGTTTTTTTTTGGAAAAATTGCCATTTTTGCCAGTTTTTGCAAATTATGAAAACATCCTCCCCTGTTCATAATTCCATTCATAATTCCATTCATAATTCAGAACTCGTTTTATGACCGCTATTATGAACGCGTTTCATGAACATATGCACCGATCGCGTTGAGCTACTATGTCTTCTAGTACAGCCACTATGTCCTCGCAAGGCCTTTTGGATCACCTGTTGCTGCTTGCTGTTTGCTACTACTATGTGTGCTCCGGAACACTAGCCCAAAAACGGCCATTTACATCCCAAATGGACCACGCGAAGACACCACGGTGTGGAAGACGCCTTCTTCACCACCCATTTGCAGGTATTTGATCCTCCAATGTTTGCGGAATACCAACGGGGTTGACTAGAATCGCCTATTGGACAAACCGGTGATCGTCCTCAGTTTTCACGACGATCGTCCTAAAAATAGCCCAAAAACGGCCATTTTTGGACACTAAAATGGCCATAGAAAGGGCTGGACGTCTCAAAACGGCATGAAACCTGTTTGTGATGATGCGCGTTTGCTCCCCGGTCGTTTTGAGCTACTTGGATACTGGTTTGGAGCCACTACGACCCCGCAAGGACTTTTGGATCGCCTGTCTGCTGCTGCTGCTGCTTGCTAAAATGTGTTGCTCACCCTTAGACCCTCACAAGGGGTGTAAAACCTCGACAGGGTAAACCCAGCTCGGTAATCAGTGAATTTACACTGAAGCGACTGTGAAGCCCACCAACCTTCTGTTGGAGCCCCTGCTGTGCCTGGGGAACGTGGGTGCCCGCGGCTGTGGACGGCATTTCCCCCCAGATGTTTCAATATGCCGAGGACCAGGAGTCAAGGGTCCCCCCTTTTCGGGCCACATAGTCCATTGCCGCCATTTTGCCTTGGTTTCCCCCTCCAGTTTGCCTGTTACCAAAACTCCCTTTCTAATTTGCACTCCCGAAAAATGGGACAGTTTTAAAACAACCCCCCCCCCCTTTAGAACCCCAAAATATAGATCAATTGACCACATGTCTCTATCAAAACCACTGGTAACAATGGTAACCTAATGCCATTATCATAATTACAACACTGCAAATCTCAGCCCCCCCCCAACCACCATCCACGTGCCCTGTTTGTCTTTCTTTTTCTTTGCAGCAATACTGCACCACTCCCCTTCAGACCTCACGTACAATTTTCGGAGGGTGCAGCATACCTGATATGGACATGTATTTGCTCACAAAACTAGGACTGAGATTCCTACACCCAATAGCAAATCAGTGTTTTGCTGGTCTAATTCCACTTTGTCCGAAGGTTCAGTTGATGAGACTTTCATTGTTTGGTGTTCTCTGCAGAGGGTGTTGTCTGCTCTTCGCCCACACGTACCTTGTGTTTTGAAGTGAAATTCATGTGGAAAACTCGCGGATCGTGGAAGACTCGCGAATCCTTATGATCATACCAGACAACTACATCACACCACGCTTCAGTACAAAAGTTACTATGTTTTTCTTCTTGGTTCCCTGCCACCAATGGTATCCGATACAGTTTGATGGTGTAAAAAAAAGCGGTCCACATGGAGGCGGAGGGGTTTGGTGCAGGGTTTTTTTAAAAAAAAATTGACATGGGTTTGTTTTGCCAAATTGCTGTGGGAAGTTCCCTATCCTGGAGACGTCATTTTGAGGACTGTGGGCGCTATCGTTGCACTCTGCCATGAGTTGCGGAAGGACGGCGACATTCATAGCTGTGCCATCGGCCGTAAATTGGCAAATAATACCTCATGCAAGGTCTCATTCGACGAATGTACCAACAGTATGGGCAATGCAGTCGCCCAACTCCTGCCGGGTCGCCGGGTGTCTTCGAGAAGGGACCTGCAGCCCCATCCCCCCCCCCCCCCCCCTCTCCCCCCACTGTCCACCAGGCGACTGTTGCCTTCGGTCGGGACCTGGAGCCGTGGTGGCAATGGTGGCAGTATTGGCACCACGTGCTATGGCAGGAGTTGGTCTCCGTTGGTCAGTCGACAGCAGCAGCTCGGGACAGTCCGACGAAGATCTTGACTTCGAGCTGAAAGCTGCTTCAGGGCGGCGTTCCGGATCCCATACACGTCTGAGGGGGGACGGCGCCACAGGGGACTTTCCTGTGATGCGGGTCGGAGTGGCCACCAGCGCTGTGCACGCCCCTCTGCAGGTACTCACAGCACGATTTGCAGAATGCACGCGGGTGGAGGACGAGGTGAGGATACAAGAGGCGGAGCTGCTGCAGCGGGAGAAGGCGGCGCACGAGCGGCACATGGAATGGGCAGGCAAAGAGGACAGCTTTAACCAGCGCATGCAATTGCTGCTGGATCGCGAGATGTGCGTTGGGCACAAGGAGGAGTGCCTGGGCAGCATTCAGGACAGGTCTGTGACGTGTGGCGGTGTACACGGTGTGTGGGGGGCTGCGTGGCGTGTGGGACAGATGAGTGTGGCTGTGCTGAGTGCAGGGGGATGTGGGGGGTTTCAGGGAGCCCCCCTTCGTGGACCCCCTTGTGAGCCCGTTTTGGGTCCGCCGAATTTCCACATTCGCAATTTGTAATTGGGGGTGGCGTCGGGTGGGGGGAGCCCCTGCGTTGATATCCACCGCTGCAGAGTAGGTGGTGATACGTCCGAATCCCTTTGTTGCGCTGATGCCAATCACACCATTTGCCATTTTGGGGCCCAGGTGACGACTGGTGGCATCTCCTTTGGGATCTCGGGTCTGGTCAGTTGAGCCCTTTCTGACAGGTGGGGGAAGGGTCCAGCGAGGCATCTCGATTGCTTCCCCACCCTCCAACCCCCCCCCCCCCCCCACACACTGCTGAACGTATTGCAGGGAGCAGATGGTGACCATGCGTGAGGCGCGGATGCAGACCAAAGAATTGCGTGATGGTTCAGTGGAGGAACGCGAGCAGCACATTCAGGCGCGGGAGAACAATGTCCGAAAGGAAGAGGTACCTGGCCTGAGACGCTCCCCGTGTGCCTCCCCAAGTCATGTGGTTGTGGAGAAGTGTTGGGGCCATGCTGGTGGTTTGTACGGAGTTCGGCGTGTCAGAGCCGGGGAGTCTGTGGCCAAGACCAATCTGGCCATTCCAAACGCAGGCTAATCTCCATTGTGGGCCCAGAGGCCCAAGGACAGGGATAGAGATACGGACAAGGACAGGGACGACAACAAGGACAGAGACAGGGACAACGAGGGGCACAATGACAGAACAACTGAGCTATCACGCCGGGCATCAACAGGAACATCAACAGGGACATCAACAGGGGCTTCGACAGGGACAGGGACAGGGACAGGGACAGGGACAGGGACAGGGACAGGGACAGTGTCAACAGCAGGATACAACAACAAGGACAATCACAGGCACAACCAGAGGCACAACAACAGGAGCAACCACAGGGACCACAACGGAGACAACGACGGCGACAGGGTCACAGGCAGTGGGGGGGGGAGGGGGGGGCACCAGATGGCTGCAAGGTTGATTGTATACTTCCAGTCGGCCTTCATAAGGCCCTTTCAGTAGAGTTCTCCTGTTGTCCCTTGGCAAATTTTCCAGAATTGTAATCACGGAAACTGGTATCCCACAGTCGCTGCCCCTTGTCCTGTCCTGGAGCACCGCAGTACCTCCTCCCCCAGCTCCACTTGGGCCACAAAGGGGTGCAAGCAAAGGTTTTGCAGTTTTTGGGACCCCAGCATCAATTCGTGGAAGTGATTGGCGCATCTTGGCGATGATCTTGGGTATGTTTGCTACCGCCCCCCTCCGTGTCTGCCTGGGTGCACATTTTTTTTGAACACACCGGGGTCTTCTAGATAGCAGAAGACGGCTGGGGTGATAAAGACCCGGTCAAGACAACGAGGTGTAAATACTATTTCATACTTCTTAAGAAAACAGATGGCAGAAGTTACAGGCACCATAGGTGACAGCATTACCCCGCGACAAAAGGAGAGACCGATAGTCAAAGCAAAGTAGAACCGATTTTTGTGCGGTAATACAGAGAATGGTGTTAAGCCAACCCACCTGTGGCACACGCCGGGGCAGTATTCTCAGCCCCATGATAAGAATACATTTCCACACATGTATTTATGTTTGATCTCTACACATGTTTGTCATTGCTACGGATACAAGAATCCAGAAAGAATCACGCGTATCCGGCATCGTGACAAAAAGTGTAGCAAAGGAAAAGAAGCGAAGACATTTTAGGTGGAGATCATTTCAGAGAAGTTCATCCACACTACATAATGGCAAAGCAAAAGACTAAGCATTGTGGAAAGAAACATAACACAAGATTTTAGGACAAACGTGGTTCTCTTTCTCTTCAAAGCAGGCCAAATGTAACACTTCTCTTGATCATCAGTTGAGGCCTAGCTTTGGGCAATGAACAGCATCTTTCAGCATCTTCAGTGGCAATGGCCCGGCTTCATGGGCATGCTTTTGTCTGGATTTAGACAATCTTCGTCGCCTTGCAGGACACGGCAGAGATTTTGTTAGGCACAGATTTCTTGCATTCGCTTCAAACTTCAAATGAACCTCGTCATTAGGCTCGCTTCACCCAACTGCAAGATGAGCTCCCAGCCTCCACTGTCAGTGAAGCACGATTGGCATTACCGGGGGTATTTGATAAACCCCCAACTTTGTGTGTGATGCTCTTCGATGGTTGACCGCAAAAGGTCGGATCGTGCATGTGGTCGGCATCTCCAAGATACTTTGCCCATATGGGCTGTTGTTTACCGCATCAATAGACATTCAAGCGGAGAGAGAGAAATTTACCCTGAACCACATTCCTCTTGCATTGATCAGATCCCCAGCATTGTTCTACGATCTACAACAACAACCGCCCGAAGTGCAACGTCTTGTGCAACTATGGGATCCAGCATATAGACTTGTATTGAACAAAGAGGTGAGAGCCTTTCTACAAAAGCTCTAAAAGCCGTCAGATGCAGATTTGAGCAAAGCCACAACCAACTCCATCAAAGAACAATTGCTGGAACCGATCAAAGATTACCTCCCCGCATCATCAGCGACGAGCGAGCTAGAGTGGCAAAAGCAAGGACATAAACGGCTCTTGGAACATATCATGGCTCTCCCAAATTTGCTGCCTGCGAAATCATCACCGACGCTAACGGCAGAAGAACACCATCACTTGAGTTTGTATGTGCTCGCATGGGTCGCAGATCACATGGCATTGCTGCATCTTCGCACACTTCATAAACCAGAGGACACCTGCCCCAAATCACGTTGGAAAATGCACAAGATCTGCTTATGAGCTTCGTACTTGTTATGTACACTGCGAGCGACTTAGACAGAATCCATGGAAGCCCCGTCATATCATGGCTGACAGCACCCACGTATGCTTTGATGGTACCGGAAAATACCCAATCTCTGCATCCAGCACCAATTGATTTACTGCCTTACACTGTAGAATCGCATTTTGCCCACGAAAATGGAGACGATGGCATTGCTCTCAGTACTGAACCCGCTGGTATCCTACCTTCGTCATCAGGAAAAGGATTTATATCACGTGCTCAATTTGACCGCGTGCACTACGAAAATAAAGGATATGTTTGCCAAATTCAAGCCTACCGTCAGCAGATAGAGTCGTTGTCCAGAGAGGCACAGAAGTGGAAGAACAAATCACAACAGCTCCAGGAATGAAAGACGGATTGCAGTGCTATCATCCTTGCTGTGGGTATGCCACAATTAATCACTCTTGTGCACAGAGCACCACACCGGCAGGGACCCCCTCCGGATGCAACGACCCGATCTCTTGGATAGCAATCCATATGTTTTTCTCTTTGGCCACTCAGACTACTCTTTATTCAAGATGATGACAAAGTACGTGAAGAACGCAGCACCGCTAGATGTCGTCAGCAGCAACACCTCCAATGAAGTGCCTCGGTACATCGATGAACACCTCCCTTCCCACATAACACCCATTCCCCCCTTGCGCAAACATTTTGTGGATGTTTTACTGCTTATTGTGGCTTTTTTGATAATTACAAACAAAGTAAAAGATCTCAAACCAATCTTAACAACATTAAACAAGCAAGAACCTAGGACAGATACTAGCCTCAATCTCTTGAACTTCTTACCAGAATCACCGCCAACACCTGCCACACCAGATGAGTCAACGCAAGTGAATCGAGGTATTGCATCAGGGGCTACACAACACATAACGCCATCTTCGTGTGAATTTTCTTCATCATCAATCTGGCATCAACACCTTATTTGGATCAACAATCAAACCTTAGATCAGATGGTATCATAGGCACGTACTTTACACATGTATTTGTATACATGTGGTATTGAGATTCAGGGCTTCCCTCATTCTTATGTACATGCTCAGTGGAGTGAGTTGGAGTCGAGTTGAGATGACAGATTCCATAAGGAAAGTTCTTGTACAATTCTTCAAAGCGCCCCCAACACCGAAGCAAGACTCAGGTCACACAGAACGAACAGAGACCACACACACATCCACAGCTCAGACCATGACCAACAGGAGCTCGGATCCATCCAAAATTTCCAATCAGCATCTCGGTGGGATGGTCGGCATATGACAATCCCCCAAAAACACCTATTATAGCCTGCATATGAGGCACAATGTTGCGCCCCTTTTTTGGGAAGCAGCTATGCTCAATAGGAAATGATGTAGTAAAGGCTCCAAAATCCTTTACTTTTCTTGGAATCAACGAGGAGGGAAAAAAGTTACCGGAAGTGCTGGGATCCGTTAATCTTTCTGGCCGGCGAGTAAATTGGAAGAAAGCCAACAAGCAACCCTGGACACCATGGGTACCGGAAGTACTCTTTCGGAGTCCAACCCCAGCAGTAGAGACATCCAAGGCATGCACCAGTAAGAAACACAAACACCATAAACGATCTCGGTCCAGAAGTGTTTGGTGCAGTGGCACAGACAGTACAAGTAGCCATCGAAGGAGACACTCTTGTGACAGAAAGAAAAGGTCCGAAAGATCTCGTTCCTGCTCCCGTTCATGGTCGCATCACCGACACAGCACGCCCAACGACCGCACAAAGGGAACAACTCAAGAATCTCAACAATCTCTGTCATCAACCTTTCCAACGGCACCAAGTACCACGTATGTATCATATGCACTCCCACCCCCACAGGCAGCTCATAGGCATGCTACTCAGACCTCGCCGCCTAGTCCTGAAAGATAAAGCTGGAGAGGAGACACTCAATGGAACTGGTAGACATTTCTTTGATCTACCACAACCCTTATCCCTGCCGGTTGAACCTCCCATTACTTCGGTGCGCAGATATTTGGCGTCCATTACAAACAGTAGCCACGGTAAGCAATGGGGCCTCGGTTTCGAAAATAAATAGCGTGTCGCTTATCAGGAACCGCCCCTTGAAGTGTTGGGATTTATAAGCATTCTACCATCCCTTGTGCATGTACAATATGTGATGGTGGAAGTCACACACTCCCCACTCCTGCGCCAAGGGGCAGAATACGTGTACATTTGTCAGATTCAAGGAAATGCTTCCGTCATATCCAACTCTGGACAAGTCAGGATGGGTCCTTCTGTGATACCGGAGAAACACTCACTTTTGTTGCCTCAAAAGATCTTCATGCGTCACACAATACATATTACGCCCCATCACACCCATCAATCAAACTGTGTTGTATGCTAATTTCAAAATAAAAACGATCAAAAAGTTTTTGGGAAGAAACATGCAGATCCCACCCCATGTCAAAGAGGCATTGCATGAATTTACTTCGATACCTTTCAGTCAGGAAACAAAAACATCCGCCCCGATGTTTCTTGTACATAATGGACTTGGCGTTTGGTGTTTGAATGTACAGATCTCCGTTCAGCCCAAAATCAGAGCGTTACAGGTGTAGATCAAGCAAGCCGATTATGCTTTAGTCGTTTTGCTACAGGAAGTCGGCAAGACAGCAGACAATTTTGTGTTTCCCCCATCATATGTTGCCTACTATGTGTCCCCTACAAAAAACTCGATAGGGGCGTGTATCCTCATACAGAGGACACAACGAATAACGGTAACAGAGTCTCACTTCGAGCCAAATCATCGAGCAGTCATCGTCCGTGCAGAAATTTCCCACACAAAAGTGCAGATAGTGAATGTTTCTTTGAAATCCGGAGGTGCTCCACATGAATTGCGTGTCACCCTGGAGTGGACAGTGCCGGTTTTGCTAGACTCCAATTTTTTCACCAAGTATGGCTGAGATTTTCAAGCAAATCCCAACTGGGATATTGCATGTCTAGTAGCGTCCACGGCAATCAGTGCAGCGACCGAAGAACCTTTTGATGATACGCCTTTGCATATAGTGAAGAAAGAAACAGACAAACCAACTTGGATCTCTCCATAGGGTCTTTACGGAGCTCTGGATCATTTCGTTACCACTCATGTTTCACATGCTCCTCCATTGGTGCGGGTGATGATAAGGTCTTCTATTCCATCAAACGATACACCTCTGCTTCTCGTGGTCCCCACAGAAAACCCCCAAGAACCCCTGAAAGCAACAGCCACTGCAGGCCGTATACTAACCCCGGCACAGTTTCCCCCCTCTATGCAAGCCCGGTTCCAAGCAGCATTCGTGGATCACTTTGATCCCACTTCAGCTGGGAAGATGCCTATGCATCCTTTTTGACAGCAATAGTAGAGGCAACGGCAACCACTTTTGGTGAACCTACAAATCACGCAACTCAACTAGCAATTATACAACAAGCACACGGAGTCTTAGAATGTTTTGTCACATCACACCCACTTTGGTGGAACAACACGGTACACATACAGTCATACCAGCAACCAAAAACGAGAATCGGAGAGGCATGGGATGTAGTACAACCGGAACGAAAATTACAGATATCCCTCAACAGTGCACATCGCTCACATCAAACGGTGGCACCCGGAAGGCCACTATATGGAAAATTTTCAGAGAAAAAAAAAGTCTAGGATAGAACCCACCTTCGTGGCAGGGATCTCCCCTCCACCAGAGCTTCACAGCCTCATAGGCATGGATCAATTTCGACAGACACGTTTGCCCCCCCACCCCCTCTTAGCATGAATCGGCTGGAAGTGCAATAGAACGTGCAGGGGCCTGCTTTATCCATACCCAATCTGGTTTTCATTTTTCCGTGGATTCGAAGCATGTTGTCTCAAACCTCACACACCACTCCGTACCATGACAGGTTGGAATATTAAGCCTGCGATTTTTGTCCAATGACTAGTTAAGCTTTCTATGCACATTGTACAATGTTGATACCATTCGGGTGGTTCATGACTTTATTTTGGACAAATGGTTTGTAGACTTGTTGGTGTGCTTCGTATTAGATAACGCGAGACATGCATCAATGCAACATGAACAACTGAGGTCCGTTCTTCAGCTGTTACACTTCCCTCCACACTTTCTAGATATACTCATGAATGCGGCGACAGGCGCCACGATTCATTTGGGCGGTTCTCATGGTATCGCTCAAGCGATAGCAAAATTCCGAGCGGGGATTGCACAACGCTGTCCCATGTCAGCCCTCTTATTTTGTATCCTGTTAAAACTCCACATCCGCAGGGTATTGCATGACATACCGTCAATCAATCAACTTGTGGCATTTTTGCGCATGTTGCATACATGGATGACACCACGTACCTCTTAAACACACTGCCAGATATACAACATCTTTTGAATAATCTATGTCAAACAGGCATAAGAACCCATTTGCATACCTCCACCATCAAACTTTTGGTGGTGCTGGTACACAGGCAGGGGATGCAGACAATCTTTCACTGACGAGATATCTTGGCGGGAGCTAGCCGAGCCCAGTGCAGATGGCAATACGGGCATACGACTCCATGTGTTTCACACCAATGATTTTATAAAAATGATGAGAGCCAGCATCGTGCTCCGGTACACCAAGCTCCCAGCAAATTACCCAATTTTGATGTACAATGCGTGTGCTGGAAGTGTGCATAGATGGCTAGGAAGTATACACCCTCCAGCTCCAGGAACCATGAGACTTGCAGACCACCCAGCAGCCTCGGCTCTTAGAGCTACGTCAGGTTGGAAAAACGCCCTGTCATCTCTATTCTTACAACCTTTGGAAGCACGATGGACCAGAATACAATCAGCCACAATAGTGATGATACATCAATTTCTTATACAATACATCAAACGGCTCAGTCATGTGAATCTTTGTGGTGCGAAACTCAGTCATGCGTAGCCTCTGGCGGGCAAGACAAGGCTTCAGTGAACATATGACATGTGCGACAAACCATTTTCAGCGGCTTTGTCCAATGCATTACACAGACCACTCACGTTTCATAGTGTTGACACACTTTCTTGGTGTATAGTTACATTTCCCCTCAGGACTGCTCAAACATGACGATCACATCCCGATGCACAAAGCAAGTAATGAATGGCAAGCAAGTCAGGTACACGCATGGATGTCACAGGGATATCAAACCTTGAGCAAGGCTAAAACTAAGGGATGGCCAATCCCCGATTGGCGATATGATCCCCTACATTCTCATGTTTCAGTTGCGGTACCCCTATCAGCATCTGTGCCTCCCGTGGCATATGTCCCCCAAAACCCATTTTTCATGACAGATGGATCATGGTATCCGATGGACGATGTGGAGGGTGTATTGCTATTGTGTGTGGTGACACTTTTCGGTACACATTGTACCCTATGGTAATAGCATTGTTGTTGGACCATTCGTATGCAGTGGAACTCTATGTAGCTTGGATACTACTTCGACTTCCTAAGCATTTGCAAATTATGACCGATGGGCCCGGGTGTGCTAAAGGACACATGTATACGGACTCCATGTCCTACATACAGGCACTACAATCCAATAATGATTCTTCGGTCCAGTGATTCGGAAGCTTCTGCAAGCATGTCGAGTATGTGTAGTGGTTTTGCACCCCCCAAGCATATACATTCACATCACAAGGGCACAGTGTACGATAGAGTACTCGATGATGTAGACTCAACACCTCAACAAATGCACAGAAGCACACTGCAAGTGTAGGGTGGCTATCCGATCTAGATACTGAATAGATAGCCTTTACGATATCAGGTAAACAACGGCACAATTTGTCCAACTACATAGAACGTCGGCCACGGATGTTATATTGTCAACATCATCAGGTTACACATGCACCCACACACACGAAATACACTCTGTATGCCAATGTGGTCATGCGTGGAGACATACAATGGCAAATCCATTTGTATGTGGTGGGTATATGACATGGTCTAAAACATTTTTCGCAGAGAAATTGCCACATGTGTGGCATGCCACTCTCTACTTTTCATGTCCTGCACGATTGCCCTTTGCACTTCCTAACCGGCTGGCATTTGTATGTGAAAGTATGTTTGCTGATACCCTCCTTGAACCCCTGTTGCCATCGCTGTGTCCCTACACGATGGTGTGTACTGGTGCAGGCCACAAAAGGGGTCTTGTTGATATGTGATCAAGCCACTAGGAGTATCTGTTTCCCACATGAACAGTTCCATTAGTCTGTCACCGGAGAGGTGACATCTCCGTCCATGCACATCGCCACAAAACATCGAGCTACAGAGCTCATGTTGGTCCGACTTCTGGGATTGTAATCACCACATGGTATAAAATTCAGCACGCCACTTCTCCCAATATACCCTGACTTCATCGTACCTCGCAATCCATATGGTCTGGTAGCCCATGTCCTCACCCTGCCCGACACTTTACAGTGTAGTTGGACACCATGGAGTGATGATGCAATCATCTGGCCATCTCCACCTCTTTTGTTTCATGTCTCCAATGAATGCCGAGTCACTGTGCTCATGCCACATCTGTACATGCTGTCTCCAGACTTGTCCTCTACTCTCTTCTGGTACATGACAGCTTTGCAGGGTGAATGGCCGTCCACGCTGGTGGGGATACCATCCATAGTCTTTTTGGACACTCCCGTATCGGTACGTGCAGAGGGTATATATGATGGCATGCGGTACTGGGAAATGTCAAATGGATATCCGGACCATCTTCGTTTTGTTACATGCATCCGTAATGATAGGAATCGCAACTTCGTGTCACAGTCAGTAGTCATCCTTCGCATGTTTAAAGCCATGTTTGAGTCCGTGGTAGTGCCGTATGCAATACGCTTTAGAGACTACCACATGACATTGCAAAAGATCTCAATTTGGACAATTGACTGGTTGTCATGCGCACATTTCCTTCATTGCCATATTGTGTGTGTGTGGTGTCATTTTCGGAGTGTGTCCACCAAAGCGATCACATAGGATAGAAGAACCTTGGTAGACAGCCAAATCGGGATACCGGGGGAATCACCATAACGGAAATCCGAACAAATTAGTGAGAGGATGCCCTATGGTACTCCGCTGGGCTCCTCAGGATGGCTCGTAGTGCAAACGTGACGTGACGTGGGGTACGACTTCGCTGGACGGTCTCCTGGGCAAGTGGTACTCTTCCACCCATGGCACGACAAAAGTATGCGCGAGGTGGAGCATAGAGGATGAGTCGGAAGTCCGTCTAGTGACCCTCCTTCGACGCAGTGGATGGCCGTTTCACCGTACACTAGTCCTCCTCCTCCTCCTCCTCCTCCTCCTCCGTGTTGATGCGTTACATGGGATGGTCCGGCCCCAGGGGGGCGAGCCCCCTTTTCAGCAACCTGTGCTTACCATGTTCCACGCCGCCTCTGTGTGTCTTGGGTGCCCCCCATCACTCAGCGCGTGTGCATCATCGCAAACATTCCACCCCCCCCCCCCCTCCCCAAAACCGCACTGCCCCCCCAAGTCCTGAAGAGACACAGGGAATCCGGTGGCCGGAAGCTTGCGACAGTCGTGTGATTTGCAGCACCGAAGACTGATGTCAGCAATGATCTGTTTGTGTGTCCAGCCTCTGCACAGACCAGCGGCATGTTGCAATGAGGCGCTCAGGAGATTATTCCTGGACTCTGCGTCCGCAGCCTCAGCCCTCTTTGTGTTCCATGGAAGTGGCCGAGCGTGTACGTTTGAACACACAAACAAGCAACCCGGTTGTTGCTAGTGGCCATCCTCGTCTGCGATATTGTGTGGCGGGAGGTGGGGGGCAGCAGGGCTGGCCGGGGTGTTGGGCCCCGTGTAGTGCCCCCAGGGTAAAGGGAAAAGGCCGCCAGGCCCCACATTCTCGTGCCCTGCACATCCCCCACTACACAGGCCGCCGTGGCCATGCGTGAGGCCAACATGTCCCAGCGTGAGGCCCTGATGGAGCAGCGAGCTGCCGCCCTCTCTGTCCGGCAGCAGCAGTCCCAAAAGGACCGGGAGTGGTGCATGACCCAGAGGGCGCAGGTGGAGGCGCTGTGGATGGACATGGAGGAGCGGGAGTGCCGCGTGCTGCAGGTGGACAAGATGTTGGGCCAGAGGGAGAAGATGTTGATCAAATGGTGGCAGGCGGTGGAGGCCTGCGAGCGCCAAGTGGACATCCGGAGTGTGAAGGTGGAGGAGCGCGAGACGGTGCTTGATGCCTACGAAGTGCAGGAGGACGCCCGAAGGCAGGACTTGGAGCAGAGGGAGGTCTGCAAGGGCCATGGGTCCCCTGCGGATGGGGAAGGCACTGTACATCGCGGGTCTGATCTGGTCTGATCTGGCGGGGGTGTGCGGGGGCAGTGCTCACTGTTCACCATCCAGTACAGCACCCGACTAGAGGGTGTTGTGCCGTGCCTCGGTGCTGTATCGCCAAGCCGCACGCGTCCTTCACTCCCTCCAGTTCACACTGCCAGGCCCCTTCATCCTGTAGCCCCCTCCCCCGGAACTGCCCCCTCACTCGCCACGGATGCCAGGCATCGCACCCGGGGGCCTGGCGCAGTCGCATACCTCCGCCTCGAATCCGCTCGTTCGGTCTCATTTTGTTTTTTGGGTCCGCTGCTCCAGTGGAGCTGCTGCGGCGTCCTTCCTCCTCCAGCACCACCTCCGTCTGGTGTTCCCTGACCGATTCTGCTGCGCGTGGGAGGCCCCTTCGTCGGTGTTGCCACTCCCCGGGGCACGCGGTATCATTGAGCCTTCTCCACCCGCTGGGGGCATCGCCGTCCCGACCCTCCAGGACCCTCCCAGTTGGAGTGGCCTATCGTCTCTTGGATGGTCTCGGTCCAGTGTTCTGGACCTTCTCTGTGTCTTGAGTTGTCGTGCCACTTCTTTGCGTCGCGGCCGCTTAGTGGTGGTAACGTGCTTCTCACTCTCCTGTACTTCAATTCCGCGCCCCTCCTCCCTGAGGGGTCGCAGCCATCTTCAACTGTTTTTCGGGGGAAAACACTTTAACCCGTAGACCGGCGCTCCTGGCGGGACCGTATTATCAAACTTGCTGAAAAACAGCCACTCGGCCGACCAAATCATAAACCTGGATTTACATCCTGCTGCCCCTATCACGCACGCTGTCAAGGGCAAGGCCTGGTGAAAATTATTACTTGGGGGGGGGGGGGGGGCTTGGAGCCCCCCCAAAATTTTTGGGGGGGGGGCTGGGAAAGGGGGCTCCAAGGGCCGATTAGATGTTTCTCAGCCAGAGTGCAGCAGAATCGGAGTGCGCGTGAGGGAGGGTTAGAGGGGGCTGGGAAGCAGGCCAGCAAAGGCAGGTAGCCTTTAGAGCCCTCCACAATGGCGAGTGGGGGGGCAAAAATGGGAATTCAAAGAGAGCGGCGTGTAAATGCTCGCTGTGAAGCGGGGGGGGGGTCCGGGTGAAGAAACATTGTGCTGTCTGTCGCCGGTGGTTATGCTGTGGGGTACACTGTCCAAGGGGAGGGGGCGGGGGGCAGATGCACTGTGCTCCCCAACCTCCATGGCCTGTATACGGCAGCACATGTCTCCGAGCCCAACCCTCAACATCCATCACTACAGTGCTCAACACTGCTAGCCCCATCTGCGGCAACCCTCCAACAGCCTTCTTCATCACGTGCCCACAGGCCATGATGCAGGTCCGGGAGTTGGAGGGAGATGAACGAGAAAAGCGGCAGGAGGAGCGGCACCGGCTGCAGGAGAAGCGGCAGGCGGAACAGGACGAGAAGGATGATGCGTTGCAGGCGTTGACGCTCGAGAACGAGAAGAAGAGCACGGAGGTCACGCAGCGAGAGAGGACCGTCCTGGTCAAAGAGAGGTCTGCGCACTGCTGCACAGGCTCTGATTCGGCATATCATGAAGGACCATCAACTACGAACTAACCCCCCGCCCCTGAGTCATGCACAATACTTGGTATTGTAAAATCCTTTAAACACTTGATCAGTCTTGGGGTGGGGGGTTGGCGCTGCTGGTGCTCTGGGGATTATGGAGAAGGGGGGTGCCAGTGCCTGGGGCCGTCAATAGTCGATGACGGCGCTGCCAGTGCTGCAGGCCATCATGAGAGGGGGCGCTGCCAGTGCCGCGGAGGGGGCGTACATGCCAGTACCGCGGGAGAGGGGTATTGGAGAGGGGTGGGGCCACCCCAGAGAGTCCACGTCCACGTCTCATCGACATCAGGGTTTGGTGCAGTGACCAGGGCATGCCTGTGCGTGCGTTTTCACACCGAGTGTCCCCGCTCTCCCCTCCCCCCAGCGGCACGTGGGCTCTTGGTCCGGCCCTTTAACGGTTGGGGCAGTCCAGTTGTCACGGTCAAAAGCCGATCTGCCAACCGAGGTTGGTTTCCGTCCAACTGCCGTTATTTTGCCTTTCAACCAGCGTCGGTCACAGCCCGACAGACGGCAGGTGGGGTGTTTTGATTGCCTCCTCTTTTTTCTTCGCCTTTTGTGACCGCCGGGGCGTGTCAATGTGAACAACGGGTTCATGTTGCCCACGATCAAGTGTGTTTCGAGGCTGGGGTTCTGTGACGGTCCATCAGTGACCGGGTCAATTCAAGTGAACGGGTACAAAGGGTGACACTTCTGCGCCCGTGAGTCAACAAACAGACAAAAAGTCGAACAGGGGCGTTATGGCCATATCCCCAACAGCAGCCTGACAGAACTACTGGGCGCCAAGAAGAGAGCGCAGAGGATGGAAAAAGAGGCGCAACATCACTTCAGTCTGGCCACTGACAAAGACATCCCGATTCCTGAGCACATGGATATCAAGACCAGACAGGCGAAGCGAAGCGAAGGACCATGAGGAACCAGCGCCGCAGCGTCGGGGCCTGCCCGACCGGGGGATTGCGGACGGAGACCCAAAGGGGGTGTGTGTTTGCACTGGGCACAAAGAGGGGCGATGGGGGCCTCGAGCCCCGCCCCCTCTCCACAGCAGAAAGGGGGTGCTACAGCAGAAAGGGCCCCGGAGAGTCCCAACGTCTGCTTCGCCCTGTTTTGCAGCAATATCGCCATTTACAACTCCGCAATGGAACATCGGGAATGTTTGGTAAGGCCCTAAGTTATCGCTTTTGGTTTCAGTCTGAAGCTCACAGAGGGGGAAACAGTCAAG
Source organism: Eutreptiella sp. 'Long Island Sound 2002' (assembly GCA_964036045.1). Taxonomy (NCBI): domain Eukaryota; phylum Euglenozoa; class Euglenophyceae; order Eutreptiales; family Eutreptiaceae; genus Eutreptiella; species Eutreptiella sp. 'Long Island Sound 2002'. The sequence continues at coordinate 82,805,641 of OZ038382.1, read as the reverse complement.
GTCAAAACTGCATGTCATTTCACAGATTTCAGATCTCAGACACAGTGCTCAGCACAGTGGTCTTTTTGTTTTTTCCAACATTGAGTTAAGGTATCAGAAAGCAATCATCGTCGTCACGTACTCAGGTACAATCATTATTAGCACAGTGGGATCTGTCAAACTTTGTTTGCCATGTTTGGCATAGTGAGGGTTGCGTGACCCCCCCTCCCCCCCTTTTTTCCCAGGGATGGCCCGTCTGAACACCGAGAAACGATATAATTTGAAGGTTTTGGCATGTTGCAGTCTGCCCGGAAATGCTCGGGGAACACGTCGAAAGGCAGGTGCCCTCCACAGGTGCCCTCCAGGGATACTGCCCTCCAAATTGGGCCGCTGCGGGGCATGCCAGCATGTGCTTGCTGCTGCTGACGGCACACGGCGCAAACAGCAGCAGCAAGCCTTCCATAGCACAGAGGACGGCCTCATGCATAGGGGTCCATGGTAAAACTGAGTAAAAAATTTTTTTTTTAAAATTTTTTTTTTTACTCAGTTACGAAACTGAGTAAAAAAAAATTTACCACCTACCATCAAAGTGTGCAGTTTTTTGTGCAATGTTTTTCAAAAAAAATTGTCTTTTTACTGAGTAAAAAAATTTTTTTTTTAAAAGTTTTTTTTTAAAAGTTTTTTTTTAAAAAAAAATTTTACTCAGTTTTACCTCAAATCTACTCAGTTTTACCACATTTTACTCAGTTTTACCTCGTCTGGTACTCAGTTTTACCAAATACCTCATGCATAGACCCTAGGACGTCTGTGGGACCGGGGCTCAGGCGAGATGATGCGAGAGACCCACTGCCACATTATCGTCCGTGTTCCAGCCTCTTTCCAGCCACAGCGCATTGCAAAGGTAGACCCTCTTTGATGCAATCCGCAGGGAGGTGGTGCGGCGCGAGAGGGACGTGGAAGAGAAGGATAAGACGTTGCGGCAGCAGCGGAAAGCATTGGACGCGCAAAAGACTGACCTCATCAAGAAAGAGGCGGAGGCCAAGAAGTACCAACAAGAGTTGGAGCAGCGTGAGGAGAACTTTGCGGTACAAGAGTGTGAATTGCAGCAAACAGAGACCAAATTGTCGGAGCGTGAGAAGTTGGTATGTTTCTGTGGTCAAGGGCCGTTTTGCGGCGGATGTTGGGGCTCTTGTACTGCGGCTATGGTAGCCCCCGTTGATTTGATCGCCCGGCACCGACAGCATGCACAAGGTCACACCGTTCCCAATGAGCTCCGTCCCCTCAACACTGCATTCTTTTTCCATTGGATTTGCCCTTTGCCCATCGCGGGCTGTGGGCCGGATTCAATTTTCGGCCTTAATGCCCCGTCAACCCTCCCAAACATTTCTGCAGGTGCAGGATCGCGACCAGGCGCTGCAGAGTAATGAAAGCGATTTTGAGAAGAAGATGAAGGCCTTTGCCATGCGGCAGCGGCAGTTGGTACATCGGGAGAAGGCGGCCCAGAAGCAAGAGGTATGTGGGCCAGGGGTGGATGCAATCTGCGTCCAACTGTTGTTCTCATGCTCCGACCGCCTGAAGGGCTGTTGCCGCATCGCTATGTCTCCATTTTGTAACAGCATCTTACATACCTGTGCACTGTCGCACGTCACACAGCATCTTACATACCTGTGCATGATCGCATGTCACACAGTTGATGTTTTGCAATGCTCTGCTGCAACGCAGAAACGGCCCATGTTGTCGCAGCTTTTGCACCCTGGTTTTTGGTGCTGCGATTCGTAGCAACGTGTTGTGGCTTTGAGTTTCATGAATAGCATGTTGTATGTGTTGTTGTCCCATTTTCAAAGTGGTGCACCGTGTCCTGGGTCAAGGGCTATGCAGGGTGCTGTGCGTAAGTTCGAAGCACATCGCCTCTGTGATGTCATGGTTGACAATATCATTGATGTTGCTCAACTTGCTGCATATGTTTCACGGCATGCAAAGGCGGCCGTCAATCCCAATTGCAGTGCAATAGGTGTGCAGTAGGTATTGCAAGACAATTGCTGGAAAATTAATGTTGTCCCCTCTTGAAATCTACACGTTTCACAAATTTCATATTTTGGACACGATGATACCATGTGTGCATATGCATTTTTAAAATCTCTTTGGAACCCAAAGAAGGAGATCTGCAGGACCAAGGCAACACGTTTTTCGTTGCACACATTAGCGTTTATTTGTGGCATAATCATTGCCACATAATGCTACATGTTACTCCATACATGACAACTTCCCATCTAGTTGGTGCAAAACATTCTTGTTTGCTGTCCCTGGCAGCCTGGAAAATAACCAAAAGTCCATCCACATCTTGAGCAGCAAGTCGAAGTGCTACTGTGTCATCGCTGCAAATTGAAGCAGGGGACCAACTTACTGTCAATGACCCAAATTTCGACCTCATTTATTTGTGCGTTTGGCAAATGCATCCATATGCTGCATGCAAAATCTTCACACCGTCTGCGATTAGTGGATTGTAGCGACCTGATGCGAGTGCTTGAAGGTTGTCTTTTGGCAGCCATCTTCTAGGGCCGTGGAGTGTATGAAATATGTGCATTTATGTAGACCGAGTCCCTTGTAAGGGTGCCACAAATAGTACCCTGTGCTTTCTGGGCTTGGTTCCGTCATTGATGTCATTGCAGCACTGTTGTACAATGCAAACGATTGTTCGGAATGCAAACAGACTCTTCCTGATTTTGTATGAAACATATCCTGCAATTGAGCTCAGTACATAATTCACCACACAATACTTTGCTGGTCCGGAGTTTCCACCACACATTTCCGAAAAGCTTTTTTTCCACTCAATTTTATTGAAATCTAGTATACACCAGGCAATGTTTATAAGAGCTAAGTTGCAAGGGGGGGTGGGTCTGGGTGGGTGGGTCTCCAGCCGGGTGGGTGGGTCTAAAGCTCTGGACCCTCCCAGCCTGTAATTTCGACGGTTTCCCAGGTTGGGCTCCTGCCACCCCTTCTTTCTTTGCTCACAGGAGCCTTGTCTGGCTGTTTGCTGGTGTCCCCTTCCACTCTGTCATTGTGCACGCACCATGCCAAAATCTCTTTGTGGTTGTGGGGTATTTGTTGGATCCTTTGAACAGGCCAAAAGGGAACACCTGAAGAGTGAGAAGCACAAGCAATGGGAGAAAGCAAAGAAGAGTGAACACCCACTCAATTTTCCCAAGGTGATCCCAGTGCAGCCAACAGAAACTTCAGCAGCCAGTTCTAGTAGTAGCAGCAGCAACAGCCGTGCACAGGGCAACAGTGCTGCACAGAGTGGCAGTTCTGCACAGAGCAACAGTGCTGCACAGAGTGCAAAGTCTGCACAGAGCAGCAGTAGTGCTGCACAGAGCAACAGTGCTGCACAGAGTGGTGGTTCCGAACAAAGCAACAGAGTGTGTCAGCCAGCCGCAGGGAGTCACAGGGGGGACACAGCCAGCCGACACCAACAACAATTAGAAGAACAAGGCCACGGCACAAACAACAACACAACCCAGCCCCAAGACAACCACCACATTGACAAAAGACAAAGCACCTACCACAACACCTAGGACACTCCTGACACCGACAACCCCAGCCACGCCACAGACCCCCACAACCAAGAAACCATCATACGATGCCACCGTGAAAGCAATCAAGGTTTTGGCGGACATGTCCGCCATTGCCAACAGTGAGTGCCACAACAAGGCATAGGAGTTTGCATCACCGCTGCATAAGACAGCACCTGTTGTCAATTTGGTTGAGTTGACTCACAAAAAATGCTCCCCACAGAATTATAAGAGGGCGGGGGTCTGGGTTGGTCCAAAGTCAGGTGGGTGGGTCCAAAGTTGGGTGGGTGGGTCTTGTCCAAAATACACCCCCCCCTCCTTCTAAACATTGCCTGGTATACACTCGGTATAGCATACACTCGGTATAGCTACAAGCACAGTTTCAGGACAGGTTCGATACGTATGGCTGGCAGACGAACAGCATGGGGTGAGCACCTGGAAGACTGACCTTCCTTAGTAGAGCTGTCCAGGACAAGCTTCAGCAACCAGCTCACACGGAGGCATGCATTTGAGAGTGCCTTCATTCAGGGTGGGGAGGGCACCTGGTAAATGAGGTGGGAATAGGGGGACATTTGGGGGTAGGAAGGAATGGAAGTAGGGGGGGTGGGGTACTTGGAGTAACCTGTTGAGCATTGTGCCACTGGTTCTACCCAGTTCCCAGGCCCGAGGCCCGAGGGGTGTCCTGATGTGGTGTGCTTGTGTATTGCAGACAGATGTAGAGAAGCGTGAGGGCGACCTGCTGATCTGGATGAAGGAGCTGCAATTCCGTGAGAAGGAGATTGAAAGCACAGAGCAGAGCCATGAGAAGGATGGAAACCCGAAGAATTTCACTCCTGATGCGATGCGGAAGAAGGTCTTCCCATTCCCACATCTTTAAGGAAAGCCTGAGACACCCCAATCAGGGCGGCATTGAATGCTTCAACAAGGAGATGCGTTCACCAACACAAGTTTGCCTTTCAGGGCATGATGATAGCCTCGTTTGATATTGTTCGTCAATGATAAGTCATTCACATGTCTTTTGCCTTTCAACAGGCGCTCCTCCTTGTTTGCAGATGCCCCATTATCAGCATTAGCAACAACACCCCCCTCCCTGGGGCACTCAGAACTGGTGTGGTTTGCTCTTATTTTCTCATTTCCCATGATTCACTCCCTCGATGAGTCATATGTCTCAACGGATGTCCATCAAGTGAGAACCCTAGACCAAAGATTATGAGTCTTGCATGCTACTCCCCTCATTACCCAAATGCCCAGAAACATTCCGTCCTTCTATGGGGTCCTCCACTCCTGCCGCATGACTGTCCGCATCATCCGGTTTTATGTCTCTTTCGCGGCCAGAGGAGGGAGAGTGTTGCATGGTCTGATGATTGATTTGAGAGTGGCAGATCAGCCGAACATGCTCTCAGTTTCTGGAGGGTGAAACATCAATGCCATCAAACTGCGCTTATGTGAGTGCAGCCATCATTGCCCAGCAGCCAGTAATTTTCCACCGTTTAATGGTCGGGGGGGCGTGTTATGGGTAAAAAAAGCACCGCTTTGACCAGATTGTGTGGACCAGAATGTGGTCGTTGGACGAGCCGAGAGTCTGGAAAAGGTTCCCCACCCCCTGATGATCATGTGCACCTCTGGGTGTTGTCACTCCAGCTGCTCTTTGCTGGCCTCCAAATGCTGGTACACAGCCTTCGCTGTCATCTCGCTTGCAAACACTGTCCGTTTGTGTCCAAGTGTCATCGGTTGAATTCGGCACTGAATCAACCACTGACAGCTGTCACGCCATTCCTGATCAGCCCACGTGCGATTCGTATTGCCTATAATGGGCCAGTATCCCTAGTCTGTGAGGTGAGTTCTATCCCATCAGATGGTCCGCAAGTTCATGAAGGCTTCCAGGCGGACTCCAATTGTCCCCCTCATCCAAATACCGCAGACTTTTTCACCACAACGGAGGCACTGACCTGCAGTCCAAGAACCCCTGTGATAATGTGACAAACGGAAAGATCACCAAGTACAACTCTGTCTGTAGAGGGATTCCAAAAGATTGATTGCCCCTTTCAGATACGCCTTGGAAGGCTGTCCTCCAGGCAAATGTGGTACACCTCATCAACACCCCCCCCCCCCCCTGTTTGGGGACCTGGTTTCCCCAAATCAGCCCAAATCCTTAGCCCGAATCTGTAGATTTCTGGTTGCAGCAGCAAAAAAGACCATTTACTGAAGGTCCCTGTGTTGTGCTGAGAAATACCTCTGTGCAACTGTGTTCAATTTTGTTAAAAGACAAATCTCATGGAAAAGTGTTCCGTTTGTGGCAGCAAGGGGTCAACAATGACTTCAACCAATGACCTTGACGCCCTTCAACAGGCCTGGTTTGAGCAACAATATCTGGACAGTGCAACAGGGTCTCTGTTGTGTTCATTTTGTGTGCGGCACCTTCAACCAACACCGTTTTTCGCAAAAACTACGGCAACCTCATCAGTACCGGGGACCAACGGAAGCAATGTGACAACTCCTGCCAAGAAGATCAAACCTAATCAGCCCAAGCAGCCTACAGGTGACAGGAATCATGTTGCACGACATGTGACGGTTGACAAGCATATTGTGTGTTGACAAGCATATTCCCAGTTGGGCACTGTAGTTACAAACCTCACCTCCACCTTTGCGTTGCTCACCCTATCTGGACTCATAATATACGGTCTTTCATTAGCTGTTCAGCACACTGTTGTGCTCAGACCTGACCTTGTTTGCAGTGCAGTCTTTGACATACCACCGCTCAAGGACGATATACAGACCAACGGGTGAATTTTTTTTCAGAATTCTGAGACATTTTGGATTCCCAAATGACTCCAAGTGCACAACAACCAAAAGGAAGGTGTTTTTGGGCCCTTGCACAGTGTGGGACAGCAAACCTCACACCCTAGCTGATTTATGCCGATTTACCCCTGCCCGTATCATTGAGCCCGAATCAGTGGATTCTCCCCCTCCCCCCGAAAAGGGGGGGGGGGGGGGTTGCTCCATGGTGTGCTTGTGTTGCCTTTTTCATGCTCATATTCAGCAGGCAGACGACCGAAGGACCCCCCTCTTTCATGATGCAAGCTCCTTCAACAGGAGGCCACGACCCAATCCCGAAGCATTTCGCTGCACTTTGCAGTTCAATGAGTCATTGATGACGGTGCAGTTGCGGTTGATGAAGGAGAATTATGTGCAGGAAAAAGAGCGCCGGATCCTGAAAAAGCGTGAGGGACTGCTGCCTCAAGTTGCAAAAGGTGCTGAGCATCAGGCAGCGCATTAGCGCTGCCCCCCCCTCCCTGCACTTTAAGGGTACAGTAGGCGCACGGGCTGCACTTTGGGGTTGATTGGATACAAATGCAGTGCACTGAGAAGCAAGGTTTTGGGTTTGAAATGCACAGTTGTGTGGGTGGATTGCATGATGTGCCATTTGCTCTTTCGGGGTGTGTTTGGGGTTCTATTCATCAGCTGCGGACACAAAGCTTTTTCTCTTTTTCCCTGGGCGCCCGGTTACTGTTTTTATTTCCATTCGCGGGCGTGAAGTGTGACAGCAAGAAAAATGAGCAACAAAAGAGACACCAAACCCTGGTACCATTGTGCCATGCAAAAGAGGCGAATGCATTCATGCAACCCACACATGACTACTTGTAGCCCGACCCTACCGCGAAAAGAAAGCACATTTTGGTTTTGTTTTGAACCATTTTTAGCCACTTGCGGCCCGAAAATGGCCCTATTTCAAGGCTTTTCGCAATTGAGAGGGGCCCAAATTGCTCAAAATGGACTCTAAATAGGCTCATTTCCCTTGTGCGTGTTTGGCATTTGCGTCAATGCGATCCCATTCATTACCTCCGACATTTATCACTCTTCAAACCTCTAGTATCCATAGTATGCCGTGTGCTTTTACACTTTACCGCATTCCAACTCTGAACTCCAAAGTCTCAAACTTCTAATGATTGTGCATTTCACTACCATGCAAGTAAAACCACTTGGAAACTGTATTGCATGCACCATTTTCCTTGCGCTTTTGGTGAATGCATGGTTGTCCCATATCCCTAGCAGCTAGGTCCCAATATGCAATCCCTATTAGGGTTACCAAATTATGGAACCAACATTGGTTTCATGACCTTCTTTGAGGTGCAAGGTGGACCTACTAAGTTTAGGAAGCAAGGCAGCTGCAGCAAGCACACACAAAAGGATGAAAAGTCACAATCCCGACCTCGGTTTCAAAATGTGTACAAAATGGTCAAAAGTTGTGTTTTTTGTTGGGCAAGTTGGGCACCTAGGACGTCCATGAAGGGGTCCCATTGCCGTGGAAGCAACATAGATACATGGTTGGGGTTAGGGTTGAGGGTGGACCTACCACGAGGTTTAGCAAACAAGCACCAAGCAGCAAAAACAGGGCGCAGCATCAATAACAAGCCGGCGTGGAATAGAAACAAACCACCACACCGTTGTGGCGTATTGGATCAAGCTCAATTTTTCAGCGGATGGTGCATATGGGTGTGAAGAACAATCCGACCATCTAAGAGCCCGAAATGGAGCGGTGGCGGCCCAGAACGGGTGTTGCGAGTGCTTGCCGCACGCTGCCAAAGATGCAGATTACACGCCAAAAGTCATTTTTCTTATGGGCCACAAAAATTTTGGCCCATATTTGCCGTAAAACGTTTATAGAATGGCCAACCGAACGGAAATGTTGGCTACACTCGACACGGCGGTGGACTTGCCCGTGTCAAGGAACCACCGAGACACGCCCCACAATGGCCTGCAAAAGCCGCTATTAGCTCCAAACCAATAATAGGGCATATATTAGGCTCAAAATGCAATTATGAAGGGACTTGGTCCACCTACAAACACACTCCTCCTAGTTCTTCCTTTCCAAAATTGCCAAAATAGTTGCTTAGACCTTTGTTTATGGGTCCACTAGGCTACAGCAAACTGCAAGAACAAGCCCAAGGAAGTGTGTCGCAAAAGGGGTCAACAAGATCCACTAGGTGGAAAAAATGAGTTTCGTTAAAAGCGATCCTAGACCTTGTGGGATGCCAAAACAAGTGGTTTTGGCATGATTTGAGCCGTTGGCGGCCTTTTGTGGCCCTTTGAAAGTACCAAAATGCCTACACAACGGGTCTTTGTCTTCAGTACAGTCGGTGTACAGAGTGTATGAACCTGCAATTTTGGCATACCTTGGAGCTGCATGGTGTGGAGGTTCTCAGGCTGTGGCAAGGAGGGCTCAGGGTGAGGGCCAGCCGAAGTACGGCTTACAGACTAGTGCGGATCAAGGTGTTGAGGGCTACGGGGTGGGGGAGGGAGAGGGGTGTGGCTGTGCATGGTGGAGATAGGACAGGGGGATGGGGGTACAGGGGAGTGGTCACATGACGTTGGGGGTACAACATTGGGGTTCAGGACTACCCTGTCATCATTTGAGGTGCCAGGCATATGCTCCTGGCACTTTGCATGGCCCGACTGATCCAGTGCCAGGGCTTGCTGTGCCTTTGCTTGTGTTTATCGCAGTCTTTCCTTTGCCAGGGCTTGGTGTGCATTTGCTTTTGCTTGGCCTGGCCTTTCCTTTCCTCGGGCTGGGTGTGCCTTTGCTTGTGCTTGTCCCGGCTTTTCCTTTGCTTGGGCTAGGTGTGCCTTTTTTTGTGCTTGGCCGGGGTTTTCCTTTGCTCGGGCTTGCTGTGCCTTTCCTTCTGCTTGGCTTTTCTTTTGCTTTGGCCTGTTGTGCCTTTGCTTGTGCGTGGTGGCTGCCGTAAATTGCATCAGTATTGGGGGGAGGGGGGGCCTCGTCTTCCCCGCCGCTACCGCCCCTTATCAGTGGAAGTGTGCAGCACCGTGTCGCATTATCAGGGTGGGATATTGTGGATGAGGCCTTGGAGGACGCAAATGTGAAGGCCGTGGAGGCATCGGTGCTGCAGGAGTCCAAAATGTTCCGTAAGACGTTGGCTCAGATGCGGCTCATGGCTGCGGACGCAAAAGAGGTCAGCGCAGCCGACGTCTCGTTTACAGAAAGTGAGGACGCAGTGATGCGGGAGGTATGCGGCACCCAGAGGCACCCACCAGACGGTCTAGAGTTGGCGCATGGCAGTGGGCGAATGGCGGTTGGCACACCTCTGACAGCGATTGCTCTGTAACTGACGGCCGGTGGTCACTTACTGCCGTACTGCAGTCGTCTTTGTGGAGGGTGGGGCAGCGGACGTGCGGTGCATTGTGAAGTTCGCAGCTGTCGCCAAAGCGGTGCGCACGCGTAAATCGGCCGTGCACGTGGGCAATTACTCGCCAGATTCTCACGCGTGACGTAGAGCACAGTGCGATCAATGACTGCGTGACGGTGGACGTGGCCAATTAGTAGTGTGCCAACGTGAGCGCGTCTGCACCGCCATTTCGTGCGCTGCCTCACCCGCCCCCCATCACCGACAGTGCACAGCTGCAGGGAACGTTTGGGTGACAGCGCACGAAATGCCCTGTGCAGGTCCAAACGCGGGATGCCGAGTTGCACGACGAGGCCACGTTCCTGACCACGATCGAGAACTGCCCCATGATGCACAAGGAGGAGTTCCTGCACAACGAGCAGCTGGTCCGCGCGATGGACAAGTGGTGGAAGTTCTGTCAGAAGAAGCTGCTGTCGCGGAAGCTGTTTGTGCTGCAGCGCCGCAAAAAGCATTTGGTGTACCCTTCGAGCCCTACGTGACGTGTCCCCAAGTGCAATGCGCACGTGCCTCTCAGAAACCGGTAGTTTGCAAATTCAAGTGTTATGGGCCTTTTGCCCTTGGGCATTTGGCGTCTGTTTTGCGACCTGTGGAACTGCCTAGAGCTCGTGTGTGTTGCTGTGCCAATACCCCCAAAAGTTACCTGAGCTGCGCCAGTGGACCTTCGACTGCGTCCATTGACCGCCAACCGCCTTCGGAGATTGACCACAATGGTGCTCCTCGCTGCTTTTCTCAGTGCAAAGAACGGGGGAGTTATTCCGCAAAGTGCTTGTGGCGTTGTCTCTCAGGGAACGAACCGAGTCGGGGCTCACACATGCACGCTCGCACATGATGAGGACCGTGAAACCACACAACACAGAGTGTGACAAGAGCACTCCTCAGGGGCTGTCAGCGGACAGCCCCAGATGTCTTTCGTTCGAAAAAGGACAAGGCACTCAGAACTATAGATACACACATAGAAACACACACACACACACACACACACACACAGTGATGCAGACTAGGCACCCACTCAGTAAAAAAAAGGCCACATTCAGACACTTAAATCAAAGCAGCATCATTGGGCCCACTTCGCACCCTGATTGGTAAATGTGAAATGCACATTTTCCTGCCAGGGGACGTGATTGCCTGCAGCCGCTTGTGGCATATTTTTGACCTTCCCCCCCTTTCTGTGCGCCGCAGGCGTCACTCTGTGCAGGGCTGGCAGTACAGTGGCACTTAAATCCATGACTACAAGTTTGGAGGGTACTCTCCATCAGACTAGACGGGGCAATACAGGGCCCAGGGGTTCTGGATCTTCACATGTTCCGAATGCTGCATGACAGCCCAGATCTTGACACTGGATATGAGATAGGGGCTGGGGAAAGGTGCACGACGTGTCCACAACAAGGGCCTCCCTGTAGAAGGGCGCTGTACACGGCCGCACCTGCAAGCGCAGGCATGTCTGTGAGCTCAGACCGTCGTTCTGTCCCCTGAGGTCACCTGTGTCTCACTTGCTCGCTCGCTCTCTCGCTCTCTCGCGCTCTCTCATTATCTCTCTCTCTCTCTCTCTGTCTCTCTCTCTCTCTGTGTGTGTGTGTGTGTTTGTACGTCGGCTGGGAGATTTGGTCGGATTTTTCTTCATGATGCCAAAGAGCAAAAATATTTTTCAGGGCTTGGATTGATTGTCCCGAGTCCAGTTGAGTCGGATGCCAAGCGGCTGAAACATCTACCAAAAGGGGCTTTACATGGGGCCGGAAAAAGTTGATATGGACAAATTTCGAAGCCCTCCCTCGTACCAAATATTTCCTTCAATTTTAAGGATTCTTTGTGCCATATTGTGTCAGGGGGTGTCAGAAGGACGCTCACCCTTTTTTTTTTTACTATGCCATCCACTCTCTGATGTTCAAGATTCTGGCAGATCCTGATATAGCTTAGTTGGTAGTTGTACTAGCTTCTAATCCCAAGGGTCCTGGGTTCAAACCCTGGCGTCTGCAATTTTTTTAGCTTCGCTTTTTTGGTCTTTTTTATGTGTGCATGTCTGCATGTTTGCTGTGCATGCACCCCCAGGACATTAATAACAGTAACCATCCAGAGCCCACCAGGAAATAACAGCAACCATCCAGAGCCCACCAGGAAATAGCAACCATCCAGAGCCCACCAGGAAATAGCAGGAACCATCCAGAGCCCACCAGGAAATAACAGTAACCATCCAGAGCCCACCAGGAAATAACAGCAACCATCCAGAGCCCACCCGGAATCCACAATGAACATCTGCTAGGAAGCAGCAGCAAGGGGCCTCATACCAAAATTTTCCTTCATTTCTAAGGAGCAGTACCAATTTTTTACCCCTTTAATTTTGGTCATCCGAAAAAAAAACCTCTTAAATTAAAGCCTCTTTGGGTGTGCAGAGAGGGGTACAGAGAAGCTGGAAATAACATTGACACACCACAGCTCCCTGCTGAGGGAATCACACGTGTGGCTTTAACAATGAACGACCTTGCAACCGAAGCAAAGATGGATTGGGTGCCCTTCTCCCAGCTTTGCGAGGGGCAAAACAAAATTGCCAGAGTTCCTTCGTTAGAGAAAATCGCTGCTGAAAGTCACCGTCAAACCATTGGGTCAGGCTAGATCGCAGACAAGAGCCGATGACAAGAGGACGAGAAACCCTACCACACTTTCCAGGCAGTCTCTTCTTTGTAGGGTTTCCACATTGAATCCCTTATGGATCACAGTCAATAAGGATCTTCCTCACAACGTCCTCTGGACCCTGGTCTTTCACCCAGACTGTGCCCCAGAGGTTGCCCTGTATTTGCTGCAGGTGCCACAGGAAAGTCATTCTCATAAGCACTAGAGGTGACTGGGGCAGCATGCACATGTTTATGGTTGTCTGCAACCCTTCACGCAGCCAGGCTTTGGACTGGGGCATGTATCAACACTCACTGCCATGGTGGTGGGAGAAATTTTTGGCACCCTTGAGCTCACCAGCAACCAAATATGTCACTCTGGCTGTGGCGTGAAGGTCAATGCCCCTTAATTTTTCAGGCTTTGTTAAGAGCAGGTGACTTGCAGGTCTCTTGCTCATCCAAGGGGTGTATAATGATACACTAAATGTTTGAGTGGCTAGAACCAGCAATTCACATATTTTGGGGCTCCAGCTCTTGGTGGATCCTGAGCTCCTTCATGGCGCAGGCCATTGTGCACCCGGGGCCTGCACAGCCTTTGACCGCGAGCATTCAGCATTTGAGCAGAGGCGTGTTGCAAATCCCCTCAGGAGAACATATTTTTGTACCTTGACAATTCCTCAGAAATTTTTTGCGCGTTGGTTGTAAATCGCAAGGTGCAATTCTAAGCGAGAGCCTGAAAGTCACATGGGAAAAAAAACGTTTCTCAGATACTTGGTTTGGCACACTGCTTGAAAAACTTAAGGCATCCGCCGCTGGGAAAAGTGATTGGAACTTTTGTTGGGCGGGGGTGCTTGGGAAAAGTGCTTGCGAGGTTGCATGCGAGGTTGCCAGTTGGGCTAGGCTGGGATTGGTGCTTGGAAATGGGGGTGGACGGGGAGGTTGGGGAAAATGCTTAGAAATTTTGATGGGCGGGGGTGCTTGGGAAAAGTGCTTGCAAGGTTGCCAGGCCCGGATTGGTGCTTGGAAAAGGGGGTGGGCAGGGTGGTTGTGGAAAGCGCTTGGAAATTTTGATGGGCTTTGAGCTTTGGGCTTGTCTTCCCGATCCGAAGAGGGCCTTAGGGGCCCACGGAGTGCCTCTCACTGGGGAAGTTAGGCTCAGGCGCACCTCACTCACCCCCGGACCACGCGGTCTCGGAGCGGGGCATACACCTCCTAGTGCGGTCGCGCTAGTGCTCAGGTGGGGTCTGTGGGAAATTTTGATGGGCGGGGGTGCTTGGGAAGAGTGGTTGCGAGGTTGCATGCGATGTTGCCGGGTGGGCTAGGCCAGGGCTGGGCTGGGATTGGTGCTTGGAAATTTCCTGGGACCCATGCACGGAAAAAGTGTTCAGGGTGTTCCTACCAAGAAGTGCTTGGGAATAGTAGTTCCAACAATACCACGGCACACCATCGCGTGGAAGCGATTGTTGTCTTCATGGGCCAACAAAAAAATTTGGTTGTGAATACCTGAGCAGAGATATAGCAACACCCCTAACCAAATGTACATTTCATGGAAAGCATATTTGTTACATGAGGGACTCTTGGAATGAGTCTCTCTCTCTCTCTCTCTCTCCCTCCCTGCCTGCCTCCCTTTCCCTCTGTCTCACATACACACATACGCGTTCACTCTCGATGTGTGTGTGCACGCGTATGTGTATGTGTATGTGTGTGTGTGTGTTTTTCGAAAGGCGTGCAATGGTGTTTGGCATGTCGTCTGCTGGATGTTTCAGCGGATGATCTCCTCCTCCTTGCCCTGAAGGCTGAGATCCCATTTTCGCTGCTTGTGCTGTTTCATATGTGTGCGCGCGCACGCATGTGTGAAGTATAATATAGTGTTGCTGATAGTGTGTGTGGCAGTGTGTGAGGCCCTGACTGGGACCGGTTGATACACGAGCACAGGGTGGTCATGCAAACTGGTGCACGATGTGCATGATGTGCATCTCGTGCAGACTCAATCCGACGTCCATTTGACCCTTTGCTCTGCTTCACTGATCCGGTTTTTCACCGCTTGTTCCGCAGGACCGAGGAGTGAGTTTGTTGGAGGCCAAAGGAGGAGAACATTTCCCAAATATTCAAGAATGGAAATCGTTTGAAGTTGGGGAGCTTGCTGATGCATCAGGTGGACCTTGCTGCCTTGTTCGCTGTCATCCCCTACAGGGGGGTGGGGGGGGGGGGGGGGGGGGCAAGGGCAGTGTGGGGTGTGGGTGGCGGAGTGCGGACGAAAGGGATGGGGTTGGGTTGGGTCTCGGCACCTTCTGGCGGTCATGGGCCATGGTCACGGCTGCCTTCCCTGCCGGACTAGCCTGGCTCTGACGCTCCGACGAATGTCTGGTATCAAGGCCCAGGGGACTGCTAACAGTCCCAGACCTCGTCCAGCGCAAATGAGCGGGAGGTACCACCGTGCTTGTGTGTGTCTCGGTAGGGGGGCTTGCCGGGGGGAACTGTGTGCTCTGGGATCTGGCGGCAGGATGGGGGCGTCCAACGCTGAGCAGACTCGATCGACTACAGGGGGGGGGGGGGGGATTTGGGAGGGGAGAATTTCACGGGGAAAATTTCGCCGTTAAGAAAAGTGGCGAAATTTCCCCCCTGGCAAAATTTTCACGGCGCAGGATCCAGTATTCTTCCTAGTGCGCGTCAGAGGTGAATACTGTCCACTGAGACATGTTGTGTGGTGTACCAGGCAGAATGTTGTAATCAGCAACGTCCGGAACAGGCCCAGTATTGTTGTTTGCTTGCAGTGCACTCTCAGGGCCCCCTTCAGCAAATGAATATGTCTCCCAGAGAAAAGGACAGTCCGTAAGATGAAGATGACATTGCTCCGCAACATATTTCAACCGTGTTTCGTCAAATCCCAAACGCAACTTTGGAGGGATCCTTGCGTGTCGTCTACGGTGGAAGGCTCTCGATCTGTATCACCAGAGCACCACCCTCGTCTGCAGGAAGCTTTTATAAGCTCACGGGCCATAACTAGGATTCCCTCCTCATCAATAGTGTTTCAGTACGCTAGTATGCTGCCACCTCCAGCTGGCATTAGTCCTGTTCTGCCCACGGTTGTCACTTGTATGGCTTGCCCTTCAGATCCTCATTTTTTGTGGCTGGCTGCAAGGTGGACAAATTTGTGACACAGAAGTCCACGTCGGAAATTGCTGCGGATGCCCTTGTAGACAATTTGAAATCGTTTGCAGCCACTTTGCCCCCAAAATCGAAGCAGAAGCGCAAGTCATACAAGTCACAACCATGGGCAGAATGGGACCAACAGCAGCGCGAGGATGCAGCGTGAAGCCTTTGCTCACTTTGTGGCTTTCCCAATGGCTCACAGACCCACAACTTTCTTCTTGGGTAAAAGCCTCTTGGTGCAACACTTTGGACATTGTTCCCGAGGTCGGTTCTGTTGATGATGTCATACCCCCACCAGCTGTGATCTATTTTCCCCCACCCCCAAAAGTTCTGGTGCAGGCAGAAGGGGGGGGGATCAATGGTCGGTTCCGATAGACTCAATGTCCCCGCCATAGACAATTGGTGCAGGCAGAAGAGATGGATGGGGTGCAGGGTCCTGTTGCCGGTGTTGCATTAGAGCAGGAGAGGGTTGTCGTTGCAAAACTGTGTTTGCCTCCGCAACGCCGTAAACTGCCACGTCAGCCACAGGCCAGAGCAGTTCTAGAGGAGCGTGCCAACAAAAAGACTAAGAGGGGAACGACAACCACTGCGGGCCCAGAATTGGCCGCAAGTTCCTCTGTTGCCTCCTCTTCTGCCACAGGTTCTGTGCCAGTGTTTCTGCTGCCAAGGAAACTAACAGTGACAGTGACAGTGACAACGACAGTAGTAGTAGTAGTAGTAGTAGCAGTAGCAGTGGCAGTGACAGCGACAGTGGCAGTGACAGGGACGTGCAGAGGGGACATGTTCGCGGGGAAAGGAGTGGGCAAGACAATTCCACACCTGCTGCCCCTATTTTCGGTTTTGCCAAGGGAGCTGCAACTGCACTTGTGAAGCCAAGGGCTGAACTTGTATAATTTTTGCAACAATTGGGGTACCAGCAATATGCAGTTCCACTGGCATGTGCTGGGTTCGCTTCGATGCGAGAGCTGTCCCCAATTAATGTGCCTTCACGTAAAAAGTGTGGTGTCTTGGATGGCCACGCACTGAGGATTCTGGATGCTTTAAAAAAAGCGGAAACCTCTCCCTTCTGCGCCTGCAAATGCCGGAGCTGGGGCAGCAGATTTTATGCGACATCGCAAGAAGCGGATGGCTAAAGCACGTTCATAGTTCTCTACTTTTTTTACATTGATGTACACTGCGTGTAACACGCACTAGGAGCTGTATTCTTGAGCTGTGTCTTTTGGTATGGTGCCTTAGCAACCCTGTGGTGTGACAGAAAATTGATTGTCATTTATTTGTTGTGCAATCTTTATGCCATGACCCATGAAATGACGGGAACCTAGGAAATACCAGGGATCATACGCAGCCTGTCGAGAAGTAACAGTGTGTTTGAAGCTTCACGATTCCTGGAGGTGGGGAAATTTTACCCCCGGTGAATTTATGCCGGTCGAACTTGTCCCCTGGCAAATCCCCCCCCTGTACCCAAACTGCACCCCGCCGAGAGCATGCAGTTGTCGCATTGTTGGCCTACCAAGGCACTCCTTGATTGCCCTTTGAATGG
Source organism: Eutreptiella sp. 'Long Island Sound 2002' (assembly GCA_964036045.1). Classification (NCBI taxonomy): domain Eukaryota; phylum Euglenozoa; class Euglenophyceae; order Eutreptiales; family Eutreptiaceae; genus Eutreptiella; species Eutreptiella sp. 'Long Island Sound 2002'. The sequence goes on along the minus strand of OZ038382.1, from coordinate 82,788,597 downwards.
CGCAGATGGGGCATCTTGGTTGTGGAGGTCCTCAGGGCGCGCTTAGCACTACCCTGCCCATTGGCCACCTTCCTTGTAGGCCTGTGAGGCTGTAGCTACTGGGTGGGGGAACCCTCAGGGTGTACCGCCTGTTGACCTTTTTTTTTGTGGGCAACAGTAGGAGGGGGTGCCGTTTCATGGGCGAAAGTGGAGTTGTTGTCTCAGTGCACACAAGTGCGGCGTAGTGCCCCCGTGGTGCCCACTCCCTTGCCAGCGCTACACACAGGGCTATGCATTCGCCAAAACCTTGGCGAGCCTGGCGAGTGGACTTCCTTTGGCTCTGGCAAGAAAATTTCCCATAATTCCTAAAGGGGTACTTTAGGAGTGGTTGTCGGCCAATGGCGCGTAGGGGCCGTGGGGTGGAGCTATGGGGAATTATGGGTAATTATGGGAAATTTTGGGGAATTATGGGTGAATTATGGTTGAATTATGGGGACCTATTGGGAATTATGACCTATTGGGAATTATGGGGTTTTATGAGGAATTATGGGGAATGGTGAATGAATGGTTTCCCGACTTGTGTTGCACACACATCTGGAAATTTCCCCATAATTCCCATAAGCCACACTTTGTTTTATCAATTGGTATCCAGGGTCTCCGCGAGATTTCCCCGGCATAATTTACCACCACAAATTTGAGTTGGCACGAAATCCCCCCCCCCCCCCCCTAGATTCTCACCACAGGACTGGTGATAGGTGATTGGATTTTCTAACGACGTCTTTGCATGTGGCATTTTCCTGCCCACCGGCTTTGCATGTCCAAGCTTGGGTGGACTAGTCTAGGTCTAGCTTTTGGGGCTCTTGGCTAGATGTGGCTGTGACACTCTGCGAATAATTCCACTTGAATGCCACTGTCGATGGCGTAGGTGAGATTCTCTAATATGCTTTTGCGCATTAAGCCTGGGCCGTAGTCGCTTTTTTTGCAGAGAGCGATGGTGCCAACAGACCAATGTCTAATGGAAGATTTTTTTCCATGAGATTGTGCAAGTCAATGTTTGTGAGGATTCTTGGCCCGTGGTGCAAGTGGTGCAAGGGAGCGCTAAAGTGTGCCTCATTGCACTTGTGAGGCATGTGGTTACCAACATTTTTGTTAGCATTACTAAATCACGGAATTATGTTACGAAATCTCAGTAAGATAAATCGGCACACGGATTTATCTTATGGTATGGAGCAATTTTCTTGGCGCCCCCGTAGGGGCGCAACAAACATTCCGGAGGACCCTAAGACAAATGCAGAGTGCTAATTTATTTTACGAACTTTTCATAATACGATTTCCGTGCTGGATGTATTTCATGTTGCCATTTTCATAAGGGCAAGGCAAGCGGTCAGTTCTTAGATAAATCCGAGGGCCGATTTCTCTTACGGACGTTTCATGGTACAATTTATGTGCTACATGTATATCTTGTGGCCGACTTCATAAAGGAAACCATTTTTCATCACACAAGTCCTACAAAATGTTTCTTGGGATTTATCTTATGAAAATGATGGGTTACTTTATTTACCTTGCCCATAAGGAATTGGCATGTTAGGAAAAAAAGAGTTCCGGGGATATAATTTCAGGTCGATATGGTAATAAAGGTATTATTTTAAAAGTACTTCTAGATTAACACATGCCTTGTACCCAAGATGGAAGTTCGGTAGATATTATTTGAAATCCATTCGGTGTTCCTTCACGTATGAATGTCGGTCAATTGCTAGAATGTTTGCTTGGTTTAGCCGGAATGTATCTCAAAGAAAATTATCGAATTATACTCTTTGATGAGGTTTTTGGATTTGGAATATCAAGGAGATTGGTTTATCATAAGCTTTTGGAAGCGAAAGAAAAAACTAAAACTCCTTGATTTTTCAACCTTCTACGCCTGCTAAAAGTTCATTATTTGACAGAAGGCCGGGAGAAGTTTTTTTTACAACCTATTACGGTGGGTTTTTCTTATATTTTTAAGTTAATTCATTTAGTCGATGATAAAATCCAAGTTCGTTCCGCAAAGTATATGTTGTTGCTATAGAACAACCGTTATCTGGTCGCTCTTGGAATGGTGGACAAAGATTAGGAGGAATGGAAGTTTGGGCTCTAGAAGGTTTTGGAGCTGCTTATAATTTGAAAGAATTGTTAACCTAACCTAGTTTTATACCTAAAAAAGGCCTACCCCAAGGTGTAACAGGTCCATTAGGACTTCTACCTTCACCACCACCGTGAACATGATCACAAGGATTCATCACTACACCACGAACTTTTGACTTGTTTCCTAAACAACGCCTACGCCCAGCTTTACCCAAAATTAGATTGGAAGCCTCTATATTACCTACTTGTGCAATAGTTACCCAACAATTCCTTTTTATTACTTGAACTTCTCGAGAAGGCATTCTATCAGTAACAAAATCACCTTCTTTTGCCACAATTTGAGTTCAACAACCAACAGCTCTCATAAGTTGACCACTCCGATTGTAATTCTAAATTCTGAACTTCTGTTACTAAAGGAATGTTTTACAAGGGCAAAGCATTACCTAATTTTATGGGTACATTAAAATGCGAAGAAACAATATCTCCCACAACAAAACCACGAGGGCACAAAATATACCGTTCCTCTCCATTAAAGTAATGTAAAAGTGCAATACGAGCATTTCTATTGGCATCGTATTCAATGCTAAAAATGTTTGCCTCCACTCCCAAAATATCTCGTTTCATATCAATTTTTCCACGTAAACACTTATGACCACCACGACGGTTACAACTAGAAATAATTCCGCGATTGTTTCGACCTTTCACACGGTGATTATAGGTTACTAAGGATTTCGCTGGTTTAGCTTTAGTAATCTCACTAACATCAAATGAAGTACGATTACCACTACGTTTTTGCCCTTCCTGCAACCAATTGGTTTATCTTATGAAAATGATCGATTACTATATTTGCCTCGGTTCATTTCATGAAAATGATCCGTTTCCATACTTACATTGCCAACAAGGAACTGGCATGTTTCAAAATAGAAAATATGTTACCCGCAACGTGCTTTCAACTACCAATTTGCCATGCATTCAACAAAAATCTATGGTGCGCTATATTTTTGCCCTACGTGCAACCAATGAAATGCACACCCAGCAACGGGTTCATGGTAGGAAACATAGCACAAAAACAAGTCAATGTTGTGCTTCTTTGCAATTCCACAATGTCCTTGGAACGCACATTTTAGCACCAATTTCCATTGACGAAGACCGGAATAAAGCAGTGACGATGTGCTGTGCACCATTGCCTCGAGGCAGTTGCAATGAAATATCATTGTAAAAGGAGTAGCACCCGTTGCTGACAGCTGCGGGGCGTCCAGGGCTCCACAAACAACAAGCTATGGTGCACAGCCAGATTCGGTGACTAATTTTCACACGAGTCCACAATGTGGAACTGGAGTAAGGGAAGTTACACTCTACACACCGTGTGTTACCGTTTTGTCTCTTCGCTAAGCCCCCATCTTTGTGGTTGCTTGGTTGGCGCTAGCTTGATTTGTGTGGGGCAAATGTCACTATCGTTAGACGAAACGTACATCTTGTGTTGCTGCACGATCCTGTCTATTCATGGCACACAATTCCCAAGCTGATGCCCCAAATTCACCACTATTCTGTTCTACGTCTGCTGTGTGCACAGTGCAATATATCCGGGGTGAGCGCTTCTGATCTCCTGTGACGATTTGCTCCTCCTTCGTGAGTCAGCCTCCCTTTGGGGAGGTTTTTTTGAACGGGAGATGCGTCATGCACTACAAAGCGTCGTGGTTCTGCTCTCTGTTTCACGTGTGTCATCTTTGCGACTTTCGGGCGATTGAACAACTTGAACTAGTTCTCCTTGCACACAAGGGCAACATGCACAACAAGGCTTGCTGGCACGAAGGGTGACAAAACTGCTTGGAACCGGGCGCACGTCAAACTGAAGATATGGGATGCAGTCGATGACCTTTGCATCCGTTGCACGCACGGACATGCTCACAGAGACCTTTGGCGTTGATGATTGCACGGTGCGCAATGTTTCACTCGATGTCACACGCACCGCTGATGACATGCACACAATCTGCTCAATGGGGGTTGAAGGCTGCTCTTCTTCGTGGGTTTTGTCATTAGCACACAGGACACAACAACACACTTAAGATGGCGAGCCTCATTTTGTTTCTCATCGTGCTCGCCAGGCTTACTTTCACGCCGACATAGTTGATTGGTTTGAATTGTGTCATTGCCGTGCTTGCACCAAGTTTTGAGTTGATGGCATTACTCCCAAAGTCTTTGGGTGTTATTTGCTTGACCAGTCCGTGTGCTTGCTGTATCTCTTGGATACATTTCGCTGCTCTCTTTCCAAATTGCACACCCACTATAGGTCTTTGAGGACGCTAGGTTTGTTGGTGACACGGAGCAATACGTACCTTTCACTGCCGCACGATGCATTGCTCACAATGTCAACTTGATGTTGGAGCGCAGGAAACAAATTGAGAACTAGATCTGGTGACGGTAGAATGGGCCTTGTAAAGAATTGCGCATCTTGAGTGGTTAGCGTGGACGGTAGGTTCTTGACATTTGCGACTTGCGGTCTTAGGACCAGATCCCTTCTAGGCGTTGCAGGCAGTTTGCGGTAGCAATTTGCACGTCCGCTACCGCAGACCGCCAGTCCAGTCCAAGAGGCATCATGTCCACATATGTGTGTCGCTGAATTTCTTCGGGTCATGCATCAATGTTGCACGCACAACCTTCATGTCCTACAAAGTAAGCACACTTGGTTCTTCACTAGTACTCTTTGAACACCTTTGGCGCAGTAGCCACTTGTTATAGTTACTTCCTACACGCGCAGCGAGCTTGTGGAACTCAAGGTACCAATTCTTGCCAAATGCCCGGCGTTGGGCTTCCCCGGCCACATTAAAGAGCTTGAACACGTGATTTACGTATCTAACAAAGTTGTTGGGACTCAAGTTCCACTGACGGCATGCACCTCCCTTGTCTATAACATGTCTAGCGGATTCTCAGTGCCCGATTTGTTCTTTGTGTTCTTCCACTTCTCCTTGTCTGCCTCATCCACAAACAACGCATGTGGACTAAGTACAAACATTGCCCGGCTGCAGAGTTCCAAATTCTCGTCGTGCACTGACGGTGCACCTCTGCGCATAGCCCCCACAAAAAAGAGCTAGCACGTCTCTACAGCTGTGAGACTGTACTGTAAGCGCCCGTTCTCCACGGCGTTCGTGCTGTTGAACAGGTTGGTCAACGCACCCAGCCCACGGTGCTGAGGGCCATTGCAAGTGCCACACCGTTGATGAAATCCGTGACTGATGGTGGTGGTGGCATGCCGATTCGCTGAACCTTGCAACTTGCTTGGCCATAGTATCAACCACACAAGATCTTAAGAGGCAGGATACACAATGGGACACGAAGACATTGCTTTTGGGTAAGAGTGTGTCAATAACAATGCAAAACAAAAGCTTCTCTATAGGTGTCTCTGTAGGTATTCCGGATTTCCCATGCAAAATCTAGATCTGCTGAGTCAATGCGATCCCTTTTCAAGAAGAGGCTCGGTCAGGTAGGTGAGGTTTTAGCACATGCCAAAAGGAGATTTTGCTGAGTTCATAAGATAAATCCGAACGTGGATTAATTTTACTACCGGCTTGTAAAGGGTGCGGCTGAGGATTTCATTAGATAGTTCCGGCGCGCGGATGCATCTTATGAAATGGGCCCATAAGATACATCTATTCACGGAATTGGTAAGCATGTGTCATGTATTTGTGGTTGGCATGGGCAATGCGCCACATCTCTCCGGCTTTTGCCACATTGTCCACGTATGAGACATCCCCCGGTGGTAGTTTTTGATTGGGGTTTCCTGCCATGTGACATATGCTTTGTGTCTGTAATGTAAGATGGTAATTGTGTTGGGATGTTGTGTTGATCGGTGATCATAGATTGTCGTGGGTTCAAGTTGATCGCATTTCATGGGTTTGGGGTAGTGATGGGGGGCTTTGATCCCCCCATCTGCTTGTCCTCGCTCACTCCAAATGTTTCTCTTGTGCCTTTGCAAGCCCAATCTGCCCATCCGTGTATCTAGATCTAGTCAACTTTTGTAATTGGTGGTGTGTAGTGCAGAACATGTGGACGCGGAGGTAGATGAAGCAAAACATAGTCTCCCTGTCTGGCTAGAAAACATGGTGGAAATGCCCCACCTAGCTCCTACTCCATCAACAAACGGTCCTAGACCTGTCATTGGCGGCATAATGGCCACATGGTGGGTAACGAGGTGTCCAAGAATGGCTTGCAAACACTGTTGCCTTAGTCAACAGCCATTAGGGGCATAGTTCCCGTACAACAGAGCTTGTTTGGTAACCCGGCTGGGCCCCAATAGTCCTTAGATTGTGAACACGATTTGGATCTGCTCACCAACCGGCAGTGTCCATGTGGGTTGCTATTGCACATCATGGTGGTCAACTACAATAGTGGAATGTGGTGAGAAGCTGCGGCACTTGCAGTCCACAAGGAGGCACACCCCCCTTGGCAAGAGGCAAGAGCCCTCTAGTTACAAACCCTATGGCCTTGGTGGTACGAAGCTAACCGCTTGCGCGGTTGCACACAGGATGACCGTTCTTTCGAGGCGCACACTTTTTGCACACTTGCACTCTTTAATGGTTTTTCAATGCCGTTCACAGAACCACTAGTCGGTTTTTGAAAGTTTTTTTACAGCTAACAATTCAAAAAAAAATGAGATCGAGTGGGTGACATTTGGCACTGTTCATAGCAGAATGAGTTGCAAATTGTGGTACTAGGCTAGGTTGTGTTTGCAATCCAACTGCCTGCTAGTAGTAAAAACAAACATTCACCCAGACCAATGGAGTTGGAAGCTTCGTTGGCTAAATCTTCTTACCATATATTGATGCATTGCACTCCGCCTTGTGCTCGCTTACATGCTTTTTTTTTATTGCCCCCCAAGTTTGTCAAAAGAAACAATGAATCTTGCTCAAAACATATTCAATTCACTGATGTAGCTGGATAAGTTCGGAAGTGAAATGTTGCAATCCCACAGGTGAATGGTCCTTCATTTTGCTTCTTTTGTGTGTACGGCTGGTTTTGCTTTGGAGCATGATACACACTTCTGGTAAAAGGGGGTTATTGTGGCATCAATGGAGTGCTTGGACTTCCGGAGACCCTTCAAAGGTTATTTGATGCCCAGCTCAGTGCAATCCCTCAATGCAATATTGGCGCTACAAATGAACACTTAGCCTCCAGTGCACTCACTTTCCATTGCTAGCCCTGGAACATGAACCATGTTTGCTTGATGACTGTTTCTGTGCCCTTTGCTTTGTCCAACACACCTTTGCGTGTGATCAATAGTTGAATAATTGTTTGCTAAGAGTAGGTCCCCTCCATGTACCAGATATTTTATCGTGTGGTAGGTATTGGGTGCAGGTTTCTTGTTTCGACAACCACGGCTACGGCCACAATGATTGCCCTTGGTGTCTTTTGGTGATCTCGACGAGGCAGGGCGGGGCATGACCAGCCAGAAGGCAACGGGTACCAGTCACTAGCGCTATGCGCCGCACGGCGGTATGGGCATCGCATGTTGACGGCTGTTAGTTGTTTCTGTTACTCCGGGTTGAATTGAACTTTGTGTGTCATCATCATTTCTGTTCTACTGCTAGCCTCCACTGGTGTCTCCTCCGCCCCAATCCGCGTGTAGGGTTACGGTTAGGGTCGCCGAGCTTGTGGAACCAATCTTGGTCTTATAACTCTTTAGTGTCTAGGGTGGACCTAACAGGTTTGGCAAGCAAGCAGCAAGCAAGCAGCAAGTAGCAAGCACGCGCTAAATGGGAAAAAATCACAGCCCCGTCGTGGTGCTTCGGCCAAATTTTTGGTGGATGCTACCTATGGGTGTGAGGGACAAGCACACAAAGTGTGAGCCAGGCACACAACGCTGGCGGCCGGGAATGGGCGTCGCAACTGCCGGACCTCCATTTGAAAATCTGCAATTTAGGGCCATATTCAGCCTTTTTTGCCCAAAACCGCCCTGGAACTTGCTAAAAACGGCCAAATGAAGGAAATTAGGGGCTACTCTACACATGCAGCTAGACTTCCCCGCGCCGAAGGGCCCTCCGGGGCCCTCTAACTCCACAATATGTCCACGAACCGCCCCCAAAAGGGCCCCCAAAAGCCTCAAAATTTGTGCACATTGGCCGGCGACAGCCCCAAACGAAAAACCGGCCATATCTTGGGCTACGTGGCTCAAAACGCAATTTCGAGCGCACATTATCCACCCACAACCACCCACTTTTGGTGGTTTCCACCCCTCAAAATTGCCCTAACCGACGCCTGACGGACGCCTACACCCCCGTACCTGCTGCGGCAAGCTGCAAGAGGTAGCCCTAAGAGGTGGGTGCGAAAATAGGTCAACAAGGTCCACCGGGTGCAAAAAAAAACTCTTTTCAAAAATGATCGTGGACCACATGGAATGCCAAAACAAGCTTTTTTGGCGCGTTTTGAGCTCATGGTGGCCCGTTTTGGCCCTCCTAAAATCCCAAAATGCCTTGAAAATGGGCTATTTTAGGACAAAACATGGGTCAAAAATGGGTCAAGAATGTGTTTTTCAAAAAATGATCCTAGACCATTTGGGGTGCTTACACAAGTGAAATGTGCCCATTTTGAGCCCGTTGCAAGCCATTTTGGCCACTCCAAAGTCACAAAATACCTTGAAAATGGGCTGTTTTGGGACCAAAAATCAATCAAAAATAGATCAACAATGTATTTTTCCAAAGATACTTTTGGACTATTTGGGTTGCACAAACACAAGTGGAACGAGCCCATTTTGAGCCCATGTTGAGCAATTTTGGCCCCTCTCAAGGCCGAAAAGGTCTTGAAAATGGGCCAATTTGGGACCACAAATGGCTCCAAAATGGGTCAAATCCCTGGGTTTTCAAAAATCATCCCGTCCAGTTGTGGTGCCTAAACGGATGAATACCACTCATTTTGAGCCCCCTTTGACCCGCTCTCATCACATTCCAGTGTGTACCCCATTTGTCGTTGAAGTCTCCTAGACGATGTTCCTTCCCCCACCAGCTCGGTTCCAATATTCAACCCTGGTTTGCGTTAGGGCTACCCTACAACAAGAGGCATTTGTCCTTCTCATGGAGGTGCGCGCCCTCTTGCAGGAGGTGTGGGCCCTAAGACATGAGGCACAAGTCCTCCAATTGAGACACCAGAGACACCAGCACTCTGGTGCAAGGCACAAGTCCTCGGGCGCGAGGCACAAGCCCTTTGGCAAGAGGCACTAGCCCTTTGTAGAGCGGCGCACACCCTCCAACTGCAGGTAACAGGGCGCACACCCAATACCACCGAAACAGAGCACGTGGCAACCATGACGGGGCGACTGCACAGCTGCCAACACCCACAAAGCCAAGAGCTAGCTAGGAAAGTGGCGTGGCTCTAGCTTCAACAGTGGGCGCTTGCATACCATCCGGACACGAGGCAAGGCAAAAGGCAACCTAGCAGCGAATGACCACCATAACCTCCTCCTCCACCACCCACCCTTGTCTTGAAGCTGGCCCCTTCATCAGGCATAATATGAGCGGGCCCTCCTATGGGTGCAACATGGAGGCCCTCAACCTATCACAAAATGCTGATTCACTTGCTGATAACTAATTCTCCGGGAACGTTGTCAGTGCTGCTAACTGGCAAAGGTGCCTTGTGGACATTGCCGTTTCTGAAATGCTTATAGTCCAGAGCTTCAAGAGATGGGGAAGAGAGGGTTTTGGTGGGTTGGGCTCATCCGTCACTCAAGACCCACATATGATGTTTTTTTGGGTGGATTCGGTTCTCCCGATCGTAACTAGATTTATGTGGCGAGCGTGCAACGCATTTCACGACTGCGTAATTCAGTGTTGTAGGTTATGTGTTTGCCGTCATTGGACATCTGCTGCCCCAGTCTTGGGGCGGTGCATTGGTGAATCTACGAGGGAACAGTGGCCCTACTGGTGAACCCAGCTTTATGTCACAGTTGAAGTTGCTACTTGCTCCCTCCCATGTGCTTCACAGTTGCCGAGTGGTTCCATCCCCAGTGCTCTGTGTGGTGCCATATATTGTGCGGTCCGCTGGTGGAGACTGTGAGCATGGGGTTTCAACCGGATAATCACTTGTGATTGAGATGAGCTGACTCCCACTTTGGAATCGGCATGTTTTTATACCTTTTGTCTACATGCGTGTCGATGATTTTTGGATAGCTATTGATGGACTCCTCCTCGTGTCATCAGGGGTCCGTCCAATGTTCCGGCTTTCCTTCGTCTTCAGGTTCTGTTTTGCAGGAGCGCGAGCGCCTGTTTGACCCCAGCCACAAAAAGCCCCCCACGCCTGTCCCAAATTGGGCTACAGACACACAGAAGATCACATTGGGCCGACCACAAACTGCATCAGGTGCAATATCTGCTGCAGTATTCTGCTGGGGCAAAGCCTATGTGTGTGTGTGTGTGTGTCCATGTGTATGTTCATGCCTGTGCTTGTGTATCCGTCTGCCTGTCTCAGCCTGGATGTGTGCCTATTTGTCGCTTGTGTTGTCCATGTCCGTGTGCGGATACTTGACTTTTGGCGTTTGATGAGGGTTTATGATGAGGCGTTTCATGAGGTTTTGTGATGAGGGTTTTTGATCAGGATTTGTGGCGGGGTTTCGTGATGATGTGTTGTGAAGGGGTTTTCTGATTAGGTTTTGTGAACGGGCTTTGTGATAAGATTTTGTGACGTGGTTTTGTCACGAGGTTTTTTGATGAGGTCTTGTGATGAGGTTTGGGAACGAGTTTTTGCCATGACGTTTTATGATGAGCATTGGTGATCAGGTTTTGCGATGCGGTGTTGTGATGAGGTTTTGTGACGAGGCCTTGTGATGAGGTTTGGTGATGAGCTTTTGTGATAAGGTTTTGTGATGGGTAGTGCTGATGACATGTTGTGCTGGGATTTGGGATCAGGTTTTGTGATAGGGTTTTGGGCGGGAAGAAAATTGCTCTGCGGGGGGGGGGGGGGGGGGGCACGGAAGCCCATTTTCCCAACCCCCCCCCCCTCCCTCCTTGGCTGCCGTGACGGGAGGTAGGGGTTCAGGGTGGGGGCGCCTGACCTGCCGTGCCGGGGGGGGGGGTTCAACCAAACATCTATGGCTCAAAATGATATTCACGTCGCGCTGACCATTTGGACTACTCAAATGTGTGGGGGGGGGTTATTGGTGGACAAAACTTTTTCGGGCCAAATTCATTGTTCCTGTGCCTTTGGCGCCAACATCCATTCTTGCACAAAACAAAGGGCCCGACACGGAACCCAATTCCTCCAAAAGGTAAATTGCGTCGGTAGACCACGGCCCTCGGGGAAAAATGTCCAAACTCCGCTTGTGCTAAGCTCAAAGACAAGTCCTCCCGGAACACACGAAGTGCAGACAAAAGTCCACTAACTTCCAAATGTCAAGATACGCGTTTCGACCCTACAAGGGTCCTCCTCAGCCAAAAATAACCTATGGGACACATAATGACATTAATCATCACAAAACCCCATTACCAAACCGCATCACAAAACCTCGTCACAAAACGTCATCACAGAACTCGTCACAGAGGCTCATCACAAGAAGTCATCACAAAACCTTATCACAAAACCCTATCCCAAATGCCGATCGCAAAACCCCAGCACAACATGTCATCAGCACTACCCATCACAAAACCTTATCACAAAAGCTCATCACAAAACCTCATCACAACACCGCATCGCCAAACCTGATGAACAACGCTCATCACAAGATGTCATGCCAAAAACTTGTTCCCAAACCTCATCAGAAGACCTCATGACAAAACCTCATGACAAAACCTCATGACAAAACCTCGTCGCAAAACCTTATCACAAAGCCCGTTCACAAAGCCTCATCACAAAACCCCATCACAAATGCCAATCCAAAAATCCTAATCACAAAATCTGATCAAACGCCTCATCACAAAACCTCATAACAAAACCTCATCACAAACCCTCATCACAAAGCCCCATTACAAAAACCTTTTATAGAACCAGTTCACAAAACCTAATCACAAACCCTCATCGAAAAATCCCATCACAAAAACTCATCACAAAGCACACCACCAAACTACATCACAAAACCCCATCACAAAACCTCATCACAAAACGTCATCACATATCTTATGAGACATCCTCATGGCAACAACTGATCCCAAACCTTCACAAAAGCTGCTCATGAAACCCCATCACAATCACTCATCACAAATCCTCATTCCGAATCGTCATTGCACATCCCCATCACCAACCCTCAGCACAAAACCTCATCACAAAACGTCGTCAGATCACGTCATCACCAAACCTAATCACAGCAACTCGTCACGAATCCTCGCCACAAAACCTGATTACACCTCATCGCAAAATCTCACCACAATACCCAATCACAAAACCGCATCACAATACCTCTTGACAAAAGCTCATCACAACCCCTGACAACAAAACCTTATGACGAACACCCATCCCCAAACCTCATCACAAAAACTCCGTCACCAAACCTCGTCACAAAACTCCATCACAAACCCTCAGCATTACACCTCATAACAAAAACTCATCAAAAAACTCTTGACAAAGGCTCAGCACCAAACCTCATAACAATGTCCCAACGCAAAACCTGATCGCCAACACCCATCACAAAACCTCATCCCAAACCTTATGCCATGAACTGATCACAAAGGCTCATCATAAGACCTCATCACAAAACCTTGTCACAAAAACCTGCAGTAAACCTCATCACAAAGCCCCATCACAAAACCTGATCACAATTACCCATCACAAAACCTCATCTCAAAAGCAAATCACAAAAGCTCATCACAAAGCCCCATCACAGTCCCCCATCACGAATCCTCATACCAAAACCTGATCACAAAATCTCATTACCAGAACCCATCACAAAACCTCATCACCAAACCTCATCACAAAATCTCATCACAAAAACTCGTCGCAACACCTGATCACCCCGGGGGGGGGGGGGGCGACTCCGCGGGTCCTAGGACGCCAACTACCCCTGCCCCCCCCCCCCCCCCCTAGGGGCCTTCGGCCAACAGTTAGTTGCCAAAGGTGTTGCCCTCAGGCGTCCATGGGCGCCAAAGGCGCCTGATGCTCCATGAACACCAAAGGTGCCCTAAGGCAAATTTTGTCCAATTTGCACCCCAACATTATCCTTAAACCCAACCTTGACTCTAACGCCCACCCCCAACCCTCAGCCTACTCCTATCCCTACACCTACACCTAACCCTAATCAAGACTGAATATTGGGACCGAGCTGGTGGGGGAGGGAACATGAGCTATGACTAGTGAGGGACATCAAGAATGATTCACACATTGATGGCTCTTGACAAAGTGAAATCAGCCTGCAAGTGAACCCCATCACCACAAGGCCCACTTTCAAGGCTTTTTGGACTTCTAAGGGGCCAAAATGCCCCAAAATGGGCTCAAAATGGGCTCATTTCACCCGTTTGTGCACCCCAAATGGTCTAGGATGAGGTTTGGAAAAATGCGTTTTTGACCCATTTTTGACCCATTTTTGGTCACAACACAGCCCACTGTCAAGGCATTTTGGGATTTTCGGAGGACCAAACTGGGCCGCCACAAGCTCAAAACGGTCCAAAAACACTTGTTTTAGCATTGCACATGGTCTAGGACCATTTTTGAGAAAAGTCATCTTTTTGCCCCTACTGGACCCTGTTGACCCATTTGGGCACCCACCTGTCTGGGCTTGAGCTTGCAGCTTGCCGCAGCCTAGTGGGCCTAGGTATTGGGGTCTAGGCGTCCGTTTGGGTAATTCTGAGGGGTGGAAACCACAAAAAGTGGGGGGTTGTTGGTGGAGTAGGTGCCCTCGGAATCGCATTTTGAGCCATGTAGCCAAAGATATGGCCTGTTCTTGTTTTGTGGCTGTCGGCATTTGGAGCTTCTGGGGCCTTTTTGGGCCGTTTCGGGGACATATCATGGAGTTAGAGGGCCGCAAAGAGCTCGTTGACACGGGGAAGTCAAGCCGCACGTGGAGTGTACCCACTGTTTCCCTTCGTTTGGCCGTTTTGTATGTGTTCCAGGGCTTTTTTAGTCCAAAATTGGCTATTTTTGGCCCTAAACTACAGTTTTTGAAATTGAGGTCCGCGACTTGGGAATCCCGTTCCCGGCCGCCACCGTTGAGTTTCTGGCTCAAACTTTGTGTGATTTTACTTCACACCCATAGGTATCATCCACCAAAATTTCAGCCGAATTTGAAGCACCACGACAGAATTCTGATTTTTACCCATTTCGCGCGTGCTGCTTGCTTGCTTGCTGCTGCTTGCTTGCTGCTGCTGCTGCTAAACCTAGTAGGTCCACCCTAGACACTAAAAAGGGTTATAAAACCAAGACTGGTTCCACCAGCTCGGTGACCCTAGCCCTAACCCTAGCCCTGGCTCTCACCCTAGGCTAGGGTCAAAGTGAGTGTTGGGGTCCAAAATGGAGAGCAATGATGTGGCAAAAGCAGCCATGAACGAAATTTGGGGCATCTTGTTCAGCCCAATCAACATGGCTGGCATGGCCATACTAGCTGGCTGCAAAGATTAGGGTTAGGTTTATGGTGATGGTATGGTTAGAGGGAGGGCAAGGGGAGGTAAGGGGAGCCTGTGCCCCCCCCCCCCCACACACCCCAAATCGCCCCGCCTGGACCCCCCCCCCTCCCAACCGACCCCCCTTGACCCCCATCCCATGCCCCCCCCCCCCCCCCCCCCCTCCAGGGGCCTCCGGCCAACAGTTAGTTGGGGGGATAGCTGGCGTCCAAAACCGAGGGGTCGCCCCCCCCCTGGGCTTATCACAAAGCCCGTTGACAAGACCTCATCACAAAACCCCTTCACAACACATCATCACGAAACTCCTGATAAAAAAACCTCATCACAAAGCCTCATCAAACGCCTCATCACAAAACCTCATAACAAAACCTCATCACAAAACTGCATCACAAAAAGCTTTCACAAAACCACTTCACACAGCCTAATCACCAAACCTCATCACATAACCCTATCACAAAAACTCATCACAAAACCCCATTACCAAACCACATCACAAAATCTCATCACAACACCTCATCACAAGAAGTGATCACAGAACTGAACACAAATACTCATCACAACAAGTCGCCACAAAAACTTTTTACAAACCCCTATAACACAACCTGATCCCAAGACGGTAGAACATGTCATCAACACTACCCATCAGAAAACCTTATCACAAAAGCTCATCACCAAGCCTCATCACCAGGCATTATTGCAAAACCTCATCACAACACTTCATCGCGAAACCTGATCACCAACGCTCATCACAAAACATCATGCCAAAACTCGTTCCCAAACCTCATCACAAGACCTCATCACAAAACCTCATCATAAAACCTCGTCACAAAACTTCGTTGCAAAACCTCATCACAAACCCCGTTCACAAAACCGCGTCACAACACGTCATAATGAAACCCCACCACAAATCCTGATCAGAAAACCTCATCACACAACCTCATCAGACGCCTCATCACAAAACCTCATAACAAAACCTCATCACAAACCCTCATCACAAAATCGCATCACAAAAAGGTTTCACAAAACCACTTCTCAAAACCTCATCACAAACCCTCATCAAAAAGACCCATCACAAAAACTCATCACAAAACCCCATTACCTAACCGCGTCAGAAAACCTCATCACAAAATCTCATTACAAAACGTCATCACATTTCTCGTGAGACATCCTCATGGCAACAACTCATCCCGAACCTTCACAAAAGCTGCTCGTCAAACCCCACCACAATCACTGATCACAAATCCTCATCCCAAATGGTCATTACGAAACACCATCACAAAACCGCAGCACAAAACATTGTCACAAAACGACGTCAAAAAACGTCATCACAAAACGGCATCATAGCACCTTGTCACGAATCCTCGCCACAAAACCTGATTACACCTCATCACAAAATCTCATCAAAAGACCTCGTCCCAAAACGTCATCAGAGAACCTCATAAAAAAACCTCATCACAATACCTCATCACAAAACGGCATCACAATACCTCTTCACAAAAACGCACCGCAAACCCTCACAACAAAACCTTATTACGAAACCCCATCGCCAAGTCTCATCACCAAACTCCGTCACAAAATCTCATCACAAAACTCCGTCACAAATCCTCAGCAGCAAACCTCATAACAACATTGCAACGCAAAACTTGATCGCCAACACTCATCACAAAACCTCATCACAAACCTTCTCCCATGAACTCATCACGAAGGCTCATCACAAGACCCCATTGCAAAACGTTGTCACAAAACCCTTCGGTAAACCTCATCACAAAGCCCCATCACAAAACCTGATCAAAACTACCCATCAAAAAACCTCATTGCAAAAGCTCATCACAAAAGCTCATCACAAAAGCTCATCACAAAGCCCCATCACAGTCCCTCATCACAAATCCTCATACCAAAACCTCATCACAACATCCCATTACGAAATCTCATCACAAAACCTCATCACCAAACCGCATCACCATATCTCTTCACCAAGCCTCATCAAAAAGTGTCATTACAAAGCTCCATCACAAAACCTCATCACCAAACCTCATCACAAAACCGCATCACCATACCTCTTCACCAAGCTTGATCAAAAAGTGCCATTACAAAACTCCATCACAAAATCTCATCACAAAACCTCATCACAAAACCTCATCCCAAAATCTCATCACAAAGCCTCATCACAAAACCTCATAACAAAACCTCATCACAAAACCCATCACAAAAACCTTTCAGAAAACCGCTTTACAAAGCCTCATCACAAAACTGGCTCACTTAGTGCAGTGCAAGCGCAGTGCAAGTATTTGGGCGTGTCCCTGTACTGGAGACCCATACTTGCTGATACTAGGGGGGCATTATTGTTGTTTGAGAATAGGTTCCGATATTTCTTCCACAAGATATGGCATTTTGGGATTTTCACCTGGTTTGACCCATTTCCACCTTTGTTCAAATTTTTTTGCTGATGTCCACCACAACCACTCTTTCCTAGGTTGATTTCTCCCCACCATGGGACCTTCATAAGGCAAAGGTGATGTATCCATGTTGTTTCCCTCCCATCATAGGGATCCCGAGCAGGCGCGGTTGATTTTGGACCTTAGGATCATGATCAAGCCGAGGGACCATGCAACACCCTCTCCAAGTGCCGTAGGACCTCCAAGTACTATAATCCAAGGTTACTTCAAGGGCTTGATCAACGCCAAGGATCCTTCGTGCCAGCCAAGGCATACCATGCCGTCACCCCGAGACGGTCGGCAACGGCTATGCTGGACGGCCATATCCGGCACCCCCGGGCCATCGTCCCACCCCCATTCGTGGAAGATGGACCACCACCCACCCCCACTGAAGGAGGTCTCCCAAGGTCTACAGTGGGACACGCTCCTGAGGCAGGGGTGATATAACGGCGTTTGGAAAAGGTGTGCTTGGGGACTCTTCAAGGGGATTCTAGTCTAAAAAGTAGCGCGTAGTGCAAGGGCGCCCCCAAAACCTCAGTACAGGGACCCATCACAAGACCTCATCACAAATCCTCATTCCAAAACCTCATCACAAACCGTCATTCGAAAACCTCTTCACAACGCCTTATCACAAAGCCTCATCTAGCAATGTCATCACATAACTTGATCACAAGCCCCCATCACCAAACCCTCATCACAAATTCTCCTCACTAAACTTCACCAAAATCCTTTATGAGACGGCCGAGGACAGAGCCCCATCACAACATCTCATCACCAAGCCTCATTGCAAGGATCAGAAAACTTCATCGCCAATTCTCATCACAAAGCTTTTTCACAAAGCCTCATCGCAAAACCTCACCACAAACTCTCATCACAAACCTCATGACCAAGTTCCATTACAACATCTCATCACAAAACCTCAACAAAACCCCATTACAAAGTCCTATCAGAAAACCTCATCACCAAAGGTCCTCACAAAACCTGCTCACAAAACGTTATCACGATACCTCATCCCACGACCTCATCGGCAATCCTCATCACAAAACCTCATCACAAACCTTTATCACAAAACCTCATTACAATCCCTCATAACAAAACCTCTTCCCACACCCTCATCGCAAAACCATATTACCAAACACCATCACAAGACCCCACCACAAAACTCCATCACGATGAGATTTGGTGGCGAGGTTGCCTCATCAGGTTTGGTGATGCAGTTTTTGTGGTGCGATTTTGAGGTGGGGCTTTGTGGTGCAGTTTTGTCCTGGGGCTTAGTGATGAGGTTCTGTGATGAGCATTGGTGATGAGGGATTGTCGTGAGGGTTTGAGATGAGGGTTTGTTTTGGGGATGATCAGTTTTCAGGATGGCGTTTTTAGATCAGGTTTTTTGATGACTTTTTGTGATGAGGCTTTGTGATGAGGTTTTGTGATGAGGTTTTATGATGAGGGTTTGTAATGGGTTTTGTCATGAGGGATTATCCTGAGGTTTTGTGATGGAGTTTTGTAATGGGGTTCTGTAATGTGGTTTTGGGATGAGGCTTTGGGGTGAGGTTTTGTGATGTGATTTCGTGACGGGGGTGTATGACGAGGCTTTGTGCTGGACTCTTGTTATCAAGTTTTGTGCTGGGTTGATAAAGATTTTTGACGAGGCTTTGTGACAAGGTTTTGTTATGAGGTGTTGTGACGAGCTTTCGTGATCGGGCTATGTGATGAGGTCTTGTGATGAGGTTTTGTGATGAGGTTGTTTGATGAGGTCTTGTGATAAGGTTTTGTGATGAGGTTTTGTGATGCGGTCTTTTCATGAGGTTTTGTAATGAGGTTGTTTGATGACGTTTTGTGATGAGGTTTTGGGATCGCGATTTGCGATCTGTCTTCGCGATGAGGTTTTGTGGTGATGCGGTTTTTGTAATGGTGTTTTGTGAAGAGGGAATGTGGTGCAGTTTTGGAATGGGGTTTCCAATGGGGTGGGTTTTTTTCATCAGTTTTATTTTGATGAGGTTTTTCTGATGAGGTCTTGTGATGAGGTTTGGTGATTAGGTTTTGTGATGAGGCTTTGTGACCAGTTTTTGTGAAGGGGCCTCCTGATGATCTTTTGTGATGACGTTTTCTGATGATGTTGTTTAATGAGGTTTTGTGACCAGGTTTTGTGATGAGTTTTTGTAATGAGGTTTTGTGATGACGATTTGTTATGTCATTTTGTGATGAGGTTTTGTGGTCACGCGGTTTTGTAATGGTGTTTCCGATCAGGAATGTGGTGCGGTTTTGTAATGGGGTATCCAATTCGGTTTTGTAAGAAGTTTTTTCGATGGGGTTTTATGATCAGTTTTTGTGAATGCGCTTTGCGATGACGGTTTTATAATGCGGTTGTGTAAAGAGGTTTTGTGATGAATTTTTGAGATGAATTTTTGTGATGACGTTTTGTGATGAGTCTTTTTGATGGAGTTTTATGGTGCTGCGGTTTTGTAATGGTTTTTTGTGATGAGGGATTCTGGTGTGGTTTTGTGATGGGGTTTCCAATGGTGTTTAGGAAAAATAATATCGATGAGGTTTTATGATGGGGTTTTTTGATCAATTTTTTTTCTAAGTTTTTTTGGATGAGGGCTGGTGATGAGGTTTTGTGATGTGGTTTTATGATAAGTTTTTGTGATCAGGTGTGGTTTGATGGGGCTCTGTGATGAGGGTTTTTGATCAGGTTTTGTGGTGAGGTTTTGTGATGGCGTTTTCAATGGGGTATTGTAAAACGTTTTTTTGATGAGGTTTTATGATGGGGGTTCTCGATCAGGCTTTGTGTGTTGAGGCTTTGTGACGAGGTCTTGTGATGAGGCTTAGTGATGGCGTTCTGTAATGACAATATGCGGTGACACGTGGTGACGAGCTTTTGTGTCAGGGTTTTTTGAGGAGGGTTCGTGATGAGGATTGTTGATGTCGTGTTGTGATGACTTTTTATGATGTGGTTTTTGTGATCAGGTTTTGTGATGAGGTTTTGTGATGAGGTTTTGAGATCAGGTTTTGTGATCAGCTTTTTGGATGAGGTTGTGTGATGCGGTTTTGTCCTGAGGCTCTGCAATAAAATTTTGTTATGACAATTTTTGAAGAGATGATGAGGTTTCATGATTAGGGTTTTTCATGGGGTTTTGTCATGACGGATGGTGGTGCGGTTTTTTGGTGGGGTTTTGTAATGGGGTTTTGTGATGAGGTTTGCGATCGGTTCCATTGATGACATTTTGTGATGACAGTTTGTGATGTTTTTGTCCTAAGTTTTTGTAATAAGGCTTTGTGATGCGGCTTTGTAATCAGGTTTTGTGATGTGGTTTTTGGTGGGAGTTTGTGATGAGATTTTGTGCTGGGCTCTTGTTATTAGGGTTTGTGATGCGGTTTTGTGATGAGGATTTGTGCTGAGTATTTGTGAAGGGGCTTTGTGATGAGGTTTTGTAATGAGGTTTTGTGATGAGGTTTTGTGATGATGATTTGTGGTGACACATTGTGATGAGGTTTTGTGGTGGCATCTCCTCATGCGGTTTTGTAATGGTGCTTTGTGACCAGGGATTGGTGCGGTTTGGAGATGGGGTTTACCATGGGGTTTTCTAAAAAGTTCTTTCAATAAGGTTTTACGACGGGGGTTGTAGATCAGGTATTTTCATGATTTTTTTTGTATGGGGTCTTGTGATGAGGCTTTGTGATGAGCTTTTGTAATGACCATTTAAGATGAGACTTTGTGATGAGGTTATGTGGGGAGTTTTGTGATGAGGTTTTGTGATGAGGTTTTGCATCACAACATTTCAATGCAAGTCCTCATCACCGATCCTCATCACAAACCTCATCACAAAACCACATCGCAAAACTTCATCAGAAGACCCAATCACAAAACCTCCTCACCAAACCTCATCACAAAACCTCCTCACAAAACCCCATAACCAAACCTCATCACAAAACCTCATCACAAAACCTCATCACCAAACCCCATCACAAGACATCATCAAAACTTCACAACAATCCCTCGTCACAGAAACCCATTACAAAATCCCATCACAAAACCCCACCACAATCTCGCTTCCCAAAACCCCACTACAAAACCCCATCACAGCGTCTCATCACAATACCTCATCACAAAGCCTCATCACAAAACCTCATTCCAAGTAGTCATCCCAAAACCTCACCACAAAACGTCGTTACAACCCTCATCACAAATCCACATCGCAAAACCTCATCACAAAACCACATTACACAACCTCATCACAGAGCCTCATCAGAGACCCTTAACACAAAGCCTCATCACCATACCTAATCACACAATCTCATCAGAGAACCTCATCACACAACTTAGTCACAAATCTTCATCTGAAAACTGCATTGCAAAACCTCATCACAAAACCTAATCACAAAACCTCATCACCATCCCAAAACTCCATCTCGAAATTTCATGACAAAACCCCACCACCAAAGTGCATCACAAAACTTTACCATAAAACCGGACCATGAAACCCCATCACGGAACCCAATGACAAAATCTGATGGCAAAGATCCATCACAAAGCCCCATCATAAAACTCATTCTTAAAATTCCATCTCAATGCTCCATCCCAAGGCTCCACCACAAAGGTCCACTACAAAGCTCCAAGCCAAAACACCACCTCATAACTCCACATAAAACCCCATCCCAACACCCCACCATAAAACCCAACCACAAAACCCACCACAAAACCCCACCACAAAATCACACCACAAAACCACATCATAAAACCCCATCACAAACCCCCCATCACAAAACTCCATCACAAAGACCCATCACAAAGCTCCATCACAAAATTCCATCCCCAAATACCATCTCAAGGCTCCATTCCAAAGATACATCCCAAAGCTCCTCCCCTAAGCTCCTCCCCAAAGCTCCGCCAGAAAGCTCCACCAAGAAGTTCCACCCCAAAACCCACCCCAAAACTCAGCCCCAAAAACCCATCACAGAACCCCATCACAAAACCCCTTCAAAAAGCTTCACCACAAAACCTCCCCGGGAGACCGTCACTTCCATGTTTTTCTAGTTGACATGTATTGTGCTGGTTTGTGTTACCCGTCTGGTTTACGCATGGCCTTGCATTGCTTTCTCATTACTTCAAATCAAGCACTTGTGTGTGTTCTGTGATATTCTCTCTCTAAAGGCGTTGTATGGGTGTGTTGTGTTGCTACTTTAGACCCAAGATGTTTTCTCCCGGTGACCATGTACGGTACCACTCACACACACTTGGTGCACATGTGTTGGCCACTGTCGTGGGCCCTTAACCAAAATGGGCCACAGTTTTGCCACATTCGGTGCCTCCAAAGAAATCGGTGGCTGCCCCCAAGGCAAGAGCAAAGCCAGCCGCCAAACGGATTGGTCTGGCTGTGCAAGCGGGTGCTAAAGCGGCTGCCAATCCAGCCCCGCGCGCCATTGCCTCCTGCGCATCAGCCAGTGCAACACACCTCGTGCCTGTCATGCAAACTAAGCATGTGCAACGGTTCAAAGTGTGTTATTCTTGTACCCAGAAGTTCTTTACCGTTCCTTTGGATGCTCAATAACATTTGTGTTGGATGAAACACATTGGCACCGCATCAACGCAAAAGTCGCTTCACACATGTTCTCTTTGCTTGCATCAGTGGAGGGTACCACAGATTGCCTTGAAATACCCTTGCAACCCCCCCCCCCCCCGGGAGACCGTCACTTGGCGACCGTTCCCCCGCCCCCCCATCTGGGAGACCGTTGCGCGCTAACCCGGGAGTTTGCAAGGAGGGGGAGGGCACCACATCCACCACAACAATCCACCACAAAACTTCACCCCAAAACCCCACCCCAAAACTTCACCCCAAACCCCCACCCCAAATCCCACCCCAAATCCCCCACCTCAACTCAAAACCCCAACTCCAAACCCCACCCCAAAACCCCCAACCCCAAAACCCCACCCCAAAACCCCACCCGAAAACTCCACCCCTAAACCCCACCCCTAAATCCCGCCCCAAAGCCCCCACCTCAAAACCCCACCCTCAAACCCCATCCCCAAACCCCCACCTCAAAACCCCACCTCAAAACCCCACCCCAAAACACCACCCCAAACTCCACTCCAAAACCCCCACCCCAAAACCCCAACCCCAAAACCCACCCCAAAACCGCCACCTCAAAACCCCACCCCAAAACCCCACCCCAAAACTCCACCCCAAAACTCCACCCCAAACCCCCACCCGAAAGCCCCACCACAAAACCCCAGCACAAAACTCCACCACAAAACCGCATCATAAAACCCATCCCAAAACCCCATCCCAAATCCCATCCGCAAACCCCATCCTAAAACCCCATCCCAAATCCCATCCGCAAACCCCATCCTAAAACCCCATCCCCAAACCCCACGTCAAAATCCCCACCTCAAAACCCCAGCACAAAACCTCATCACAAAACCCCATCACAAAACCCCATCACAAAACCCCACCACAAAACCCAATCACAAAACTCCACCCCAAAACTCCACCACAAAACTCCACCCCAACACTCTACCCCAAAACTTCACCCCAAACTCCACCCCAAAACCCCACCCCCCAAAGTTCCACCTCAAAACTCCACCCCAAAACCCCACACCCAAAACTCCACCCCAAAACTCCACCTTGCTCAGCAGTTCCAGAGCGTCACATGCGCCCTAAACGCATGCTTTCTGCTGCAGTTCTCTGGAGCGTGTCGTCCTCTCTGGTCCGTCTATCTGTCCATCTGTGTCTGCCCACTGTCTATCTGTTTCTTTGTCTGTCGGTCTGTGTAGCTGTCCATATCTTGGGGTTCGGTTGCTCTGCTGCTCTCCTCAGACCTCTTTGTTTACAATTCAATCTGTATGCCTGCCATTGTTTCAGGTGCAACACGTCGGTCACTGACCCCAGCTTATGGTGCTGTCAAGCGGCGGCCAATCACTGCCTTGGCTGGGCATCGCTCCAAGACCCCTTTGGGTTATCGGATCAATCCCAGCCATCACAGCTCACACCCGAGCCCTGGTCAAAGGGAACCGAATTCCAAGGATTCCGGCCATTCTAGAAGCTATCAGTCAGCAGTATCTTCCTCTTCCCTGTAGGCAAGCCCTGGTGTCGTCGCTCTCGTCTTCTCACCCTCACACACATGGGAATCCGGTCTCTGCCCACTCCAAGCCCCCCCCCCCCCCCCCGCCCTCTGGGTGCTCTGGCACAAGGTTGCGCCAGATGCCAAAGGACTGATAGGCTGTTGGTTGTTGGTTGTTGGTGTCGAAGTTGCCGGACGAAAGTGTGCACACCGGCCTGCTATTCACATATTTCCCTACCCTTACCCCAGCCTCGGCCCAGTAGCTGGACCGCCGTGGCAAATGAGCCACCATATGAGCCAGTGACCTCGAGGGGGAAGCATCGCCTCCGAACAAGTTGTGGAGATGTACTACAACTACCGCTGGTAATTGGCAAATGAGCAGGATGTCCATGAATGGACTTGGATGGCACCCTGACAAGTGGGGCTTACTGATCTGCCTCACACCACCTATTAGGCCTACAAAACCAGCCGGACTGGCCCCCCTTTCCCCTCCCCCTCGTGGCCTTCCATGCCCCCAGATGATTTGTGTGTACAGGCAGAGTCCCGTGCATCGCACGGGCATGTCCGTGAAATTCAAAGCTGTTATTTTTTAATTGAACGCTCGACGTTCTCCGTAACAGGCGCCAGCGCTGTGCATTCATTCATGATTAACATCATTGCCGACAAAGCCGATTCGCATTCAGCAGCCTGTGATGTAGCTGTGACCTGCCCCGACTGAAGGCACCTCATTCGGCTCCGTCCCTACTGAACCTGTTTCTCGTTCTCGTCAGGCCAAAGGGAGACTGCAAGCAAATCAGGCAGCTGCACAACAGCAGATCAACCGACAAGCTGACGGCTTGCTGGCAGACAGCGCCAGGGAGACTGAGAGCGACCACACGAGGGCCAGTGCGAGGGATAGTGCCAGGGATACTGCTCGGGAGGACTACGAGCAGGAGGAGGAGGAGGAGGAGGAGGAGGAGGAGAGGAGCACGCGCCGCAGCAGTAGTTACATTTCTGACAGTGGGGCCGACAACAGTGGGGCTGACACTGATGAAACCAGCCGCAGCAGTACTTCCACGCTGACGGGCAGCAGTTCGGACCGACATGACCCGAGCGATAGGGACTCCAATGAAGATTAAGGCCCATTTGCACATTTCCCCTGGTGCTCTGCTTGGGGCATCAGGCTCTATTCCATAACGTCCTCAGGGGAATGATGGTGGGGCGCACACGGCTCTTGTCACAAGCCCCTGACTCCTTTGGGTTGGGGCAGTACAGAGTCGGTGTTCTGAAAAGCATGTCATCAAATGGTGTGTTCTGGACGCGTTCGCCCGTTACAGAGGGAAACGGGGCTTGCTGGCTCCCCTGATCCATGGGCCGCCGCTGATGGCGTTGGTGGGCAACGGCGTGTGGGAGTGAGTTCGTGTGTGGAGCGTACCGGATCGGCTGCATGAGGGGATGAGGGTTGATGCTGCTGCTGAGGGGCGGTAGGACAGGCGGTCGATAGGAAGTGCTGGAAGTGGTCCGATGAATGAAGTGTTACATCGAATTGAGGTATTTCATCAGTTTGGGTCCGGGTGTCTGCCACCAAAAGGCACTGGGCTTACGTGGACTGGGTCTCAGTTATAGAATATTCCCCATCCCCCATACACACGCCTGCTATGCCTTTTAGGCTGCTGCCCCTTTGCCGCTTTTCATGGATACAAATCGTGTTGTGGTCTGGCGATCATGGTCGGTGCAGCAGCCAAGTGCCGCCTGTCTTCGTAGCTGCCCTTTCCCACAGGGAAGTACTGGAAGGGCTGCACGCCCAAGGAGGTTGTTCGCTGTTGTTTGCTCATTGTGAGAACAACTGTATGACGTCGAAGCTTCCGACTGAATTGATTCCACTGAGCACCTGGTGGACGGCTCTGTTCAGCAGTGTACGTTTGCCGGGGGCTCTGTCCACACTGTCAGTCTACCAGCCAGACCTGTCTATCCAACACAAACATTTTTTGGCTGAGTGTGCACAGCGTTGGCTGCAACCTACTCTCGATATTCTTGACTGCACGTATAATAACTTGTGTTCTTTTTGCTGAGTGCATATCTGCTATTTGGCCTCTGTGTTGCTTGCCCCGCCCCCGCTTGCCCCCTTTCTACTGCTCATCTAGCAACCTCTTTGAGGTGGTTCCCCCTTTCTGAATTTTGCGCATCCAAATTTCCATGCGTGGCACGTGTGCCAGACCCCCCCTCCCCATCCCCCTCCCAGTCGCCGTCCCCTCCGCCTGTGTATTTCATGGGTTGACAACCGTTCCCCGTTTTCGAGCTGTGCACTAGCCAGCCAGTCGGGTGGTTGGAGTGCAGGTCTTCGTGTGTGTGTGTGTGTGTGTGTCGTTGTATGGCTTTACCTCCCGCTTCGGCCTTGATGAGCTACAGAGCGGTGCTCTCATGAGCCACAGAGTTGGGGCACCAGCAATCAGGTTCTTCTCTTTCCGTACCGCGTATGGGCCCGAGCCCATCAAGGACACATTACGGTCATTTAGCCCCCAAAACCACAGCCCCAGGGGATACGGGCTCCGGGCCCGTGGGCTGTCATAGGATGGCGTCTCATGAGCAGACTTAGTCTCTGCTCCCATGGCTACAACATGCAAAAAGGGGAGGCAAAATGTAGTACATTGAAAGTGAAACGTAACGGACACGCCAATGAAAGGTTGCTGTGCAATTGGGAGGCACCAATACCAGTGCAGTATGGATTGGTTGGTTTGGGGTATGTGTAACAGGATGCCATCGTACGGTGTGCGCACGTGGCATTGGACTCGCCGTAAGCCCCTCGTACGTCTTGCACGTACACAAGGCACATATACAAGCTGCATGTGCCTACTTCATTCCTCATTTGTAGTCATTGGGCAAGCTGCTTGGTCTGTGTGCATTGTGCAGTTGTTCATCCCAGGCATCCTAATTCTATTGTGATTTGTCTGACTGCCATCCACCCCTTTAGCTGTCATTCACTTTGACGTGGGTGAACGGGGATGGCGCACGTGTGGCAATGGAGCCCGTTGCCTCCGAGTGCCTCCATGATGCAGTTTGTATTGCCGCAAAAGATATGCCCTGTCTGGCCCTATGTGCCGCTCCCACTTTGGGGGGAACGTTAGCGCGCTGGGCGCGCGCCGGGCATCTTTTGTGACCCGTGCCCTACCGGTGGACTGTTGCGGTTGATATGTTGGGCAACATTATATGGATTTGCCCCTTGGCCCCCGGGACATTAGCAGATGTTTTGATTTGGGATGGGTATGGACCTTCTCGTACCCGAGGTGATTTCTTTGATTTCGAAGTTGGGGGCCATGATGGTGCTTATAAGGGCTGGATTCATGTCATTGTGCCATTCATTGGAAAAAAGAATGGCACTTTGACAGCCCGCCAACAATGTTACAATGATGTGCACGGGTGGTATAGGGCACACATTGAGCAGCTGTTTGCTCGGTTGTGGCACGCAAGATGAGGCAGAGGATGAGGCAGAAGTGTGTGTGTTGTGTTGCCAGAACGCTCCACCGTCGCAGTTTGTGATGAGTGTAAAGAGCACTATTGTACTGAATGTATTGACACCCACACTTGTGGGACCAATGTTATGATGCAGCTCTACTATTCGCGATACCTCAATAACGCCTATCGCTTCTACTGGAGATCGATGTGGTTGTGCTATCCTCACCCCCCATTCTCCCAACTTGCTAAGGTGTTGACCAAGATTGCCCTTAAAGGAGCGAGAGTGGTACTGTGTACCCCAGTTTGCAACTTTCTTGAGCTGGGGCAGTTTGGGTCACCTAATTCTAAGGGCGTTTCCAAGGGGTGTGCTTGGGGGCTCTTCGGGGGGAACATAGTCTAAAAGTAGCGCGCCGGGCGCGCGCAGGGCGCGCGCCGGGCAAACATTCCCCCTTGTGCCACGCGCACTGCGCAACAACCACCCCCTGGCCCCCTCCTGTGTTCCCTCCGCCCCATTTAAACACTGCCCAACGACCGCTGTGATCAAACATTGAAACATTACCGGTCGTTGCAGAAGGGGGACGGGCGCGTGATTTGAGCCCTGGCCGTATGATAGACAAGAGGGCAGGGGGTATGATAGTCCCCGGGCCCTGGGATGACCCCTCCTGGCCGGAAACTGCTTGAACCATTGGATTTACAGTCCTCCTTGGGCAAGTGGCCGCATCGTGTGGGGGGCTGCTGACGCCTTCTGTTCGAATCTGCCGCCCCAACGCTTGGCCTGAAATGGTGTTCTTTCGAGCAGGATCTCTTGGGTCGTTTTTGTATGTTTGTCTGTCTCCCCTTCATACAGAGCGGCAGTGTGGACTCTCCACTCTGCTGCCCCTGACCCGTTGATCTTCCCCTCCCTGACAGCAAGTGCATGATTTCCCCGGCCCCAGGCCTTTGTACGACTGCAGATCCGGCCCCAGGCCTTTGTACGACTACAGATCTTCGGGACTCAGTGTGTGCATGGGACTCAGTCAGTGTGTGCCCAGAAACCTTTCCTCTCATCCCCGGGATTGTGGTTTGAGGAGGAGCATGTGTGGTGTCTGTTCGACGCAGTGTTTAGGGCTCAGCAGCGTGTTCCACTGACGGAAAAGACCGTCTGGCAGCGCGGATCGTTTTTGCTGGATACCGTGCAGCCTCGCAATTCGTTTCGTGGTGCCAAATGTGAATCTGCCCCAAATGTGCGCCCCAACCGGAGGATCCAAACGCCCACGAAAGCCCATGGGCCGACAATGAGGGTTTTCAGATATATTTGCACCGGTTTGACACGACAGACACATTGGGAGACCATCCCATTACCGGAGAGGGAGATAAAATACGGGGGGAATTTCTGTTTAACAAATTCTGTGCGAAATTTTTGTGCGCAATTTGTTCGGTGTTTTTAAGGATTTGCACTGCTACACATTAAACCTTGCCTTTGTCCACTCGTACCACGCCAAAGGATTTGGTTAATGATAGTTTCTTCCCGGTTGAAGTCGCAAAAGTGCTGAAGTACATAGTGCTGTCCACACATGGCCGCTTTTCGTCCGTTCCTTGTGTCAAGCAGTGTGTTTTCTGTTTTGGGAGCAGACATCCTCCTTCAGCTGTGCCTTCTTTCTTGAAACAGCTTCGTTTTTGGTGACTCTTGATGCAACGATTTCTTGTCCCACGCTCATCACTGTCAAGTGATGCCATACAAGCTACGACATGTCTCTGCTGAAATATGGCTTATTGGTGGTATAGATTCTGAACATATTTTGGTGATTGGGGTCACCACGCAATGCCTTGCTGAGGGTTAATCATGCACAGTCCACCTGGAAAAAACAGCAACCATGCAAAGTCGACCATTTCATACTATGACCAATTTCTGGGAACCATACATAATTTGTTCGCTCATTTTTAAGAAATTGTACAGAATTTCTTGCCGCGGAATTTGTAGATTTACAATTTGTTAGACATGGATTAACCCCCTCTTCGGTACCCTCTCCAATGCATGGGTGGGGAGGCTTCTGCGGTTGTTCATATTTTGCAATGTATCTGCACAGACCTCTGGACAATCCCAGATCTGGTTCAGGCCGACCACTGTGTGGCACACACCGCAGAGACCCTACGCCCCCCCCCCCCTGCATCCAAGAACGGGTTGCATGTGCACACAGGACTGCTGTACACACTGTATTGTGTCAGCTCTCTTTTGGATAGGCATGAGCAGCCTTGTCCCCAGTGTCCCACCTAACAGCTCAGCCCCACTGGGGTTGGCCGCGGAGCCCTAGGGGAAACAGGGGGCACATCAGTGCGCGTGGGCGTGCACCAGGCATCCATTATAGGAGGAACCTTAGCGCGCCGGGCGCACGCCGGGCATCTTTTGTGACCCGTGCCCCACCGGTGGCCTTCTAGGGGGTGCACTAAGGGGGCGCACTTAGTGCAGTGCAGCTATTTGGGTGTCTGGCTGTACTAGAGACCCATACTTTGAGATACTAGGAGCATCATGGGGACCCCTAGTGTAGGTTTTGACTTCTGATTTTGTCCCCTTTGTTGGGAACCCCCGAGAATGCAGGGGTGACGTAGCATTTCCGCCCTCTTTTGGGCCCCAACCTTCCGGTGCTATTGAGGAAACCGGGACAATCTCTGACTCCACACTTTGTTGTGTGGCCCCTCGAATTGGGGTTAGGGACTCACAATCCACGCTTTGTTGCGTGGCCCCTCGAGTTTGGGTTAGGGTTCGGGAGGCAAGTCCGTCACCCCCCCTACGGACCATGGGAGCATGTCCCGCCTCATGTTTGGAGTGACCAAAGCAACTCGGCCGCCACACAAGATGAGGTAGAGGATGAGGCAAAAGTGTGTGTTTTGTGTTGCTAGAAGCGCTCCACCGTGGCAGTTTGTGATGAGTGTGAGGAGCACTATTGTACTGAATGTATTGACACCCACACTTGTGGGAGCAATGTTGTTTGTTAAGTACAATACAGATGATAGTTGGAGTTGTTGAATTCACAGATATTGCTTTATTATGCAACGTGCTTTGTAGGGAAGGTGCGCAGTGCAACGTGGTCTACTTGGGGGGCTTCTCCACGAGAGGGTAAATCTGGGGCTGAAGTCGGGATGGTTTATAGAAAAGTAGCGCGCCGGGCGCGCGCCGGGCAAACATTCCCGCATATGCGAAAATGCCCTTGACCACCGCTATACCAAGTGCTATCCAAGGCGTTCTCTGCCCTAGCCTTTTGTTGGGAGAAAGAATGGCACTTTGACAGCCCGACAGCAATCGAATAATGATGTACATGAGTGGTATTGTGGACGCATTGGGCAACTGTTTGCTCATTAGTGGCAGTGGAGTTTGGTTAGGAATATCTGGCGTGCTTGTCCAAATAAGTTGCATCAGTCAGTCCGTATTTGTTGCATTTTACACAATTTTGTGTTGCCAGGCAGGTATGTTACCCCCCCTCCCCCTATGGGCTATGGGAACATGTTCTGCGTCTATTGATGCAAGCAACTCAACTGTCACGCAAGATGATGGAGGGATGAGGTTGAGCTCTGCCCATTGTGCTGCCGCAAGCACACAACCACACTTTGTGTTGAATGTAATGAAATCTATTGTGCAGAGTGTACTGACCCACACACTTGCACCCCCCCCCCCCCCGGCAGACCCCCACCACCTCTATCTTCAGTGATTGGGCAAATTTTTCTTCTGTGCCTTCAACTGAGCTGAAGATTTCACTTGTATTCCCAATGGAGATCAATTTGGGCCCAGAACTCAGGGCCAGCAGTCCTCCCCCCCTCCCTTGCCCAACGTCAACGCCACAACCAAAGGCATTTCAGTGGAGGCTCTGCCCCCCCCCCCCCCATCCCCCTATTGACAGACCCCTCAGCATAAATGCAAATGCAAATTGTTCCTGCCTCTTACCTCGTTACTTTCGCTGTCTCTCGGGTCAAGCGACAGCTACTGAAGTTTCGAGGTATGACGGAGTGCAGCAAGTTTGTTGTCCATTCTGCTTCTGTGCCCCCTTGGTTGGTGTAGGTGCCGTCTTAGGAACCGTTGGTACCAAACACAATGGCACAAGAGGGCTCCCACTTAGCAATGAACTGTGCTTGTATGATAAAGGGACATGCAGAGGTGTGGTGCGCATGCGTGGCTGGGAGAAGAATGACGCAACAGCACATCTGCAGTTTGCTTCAAGGTTTGAGCTCAGAATTGATGAGGATGGGTGTGTGCATGCTTCAATGCTGCGCACACAAGAGATGGTGCTGTCCAACATCGGGGTCCACGGCAAGTCCCAAGAACACCTCCCACTTTACTCGCATTTGGGACACGACAGTGACTGTCAATTTGGCACAGGCATTGTCGGTCACCTGCGAACTGGGTGTCCATTGTTGGACGCGCGTAGTTGACTATCTGTTCGGGATCGTCGTTTGATGGTAAGGGACGGTCCTTGAGGTTTTCAACATATGTGGGACTTGGGGTTCGAATTTTAGGGGCTGATGTGAGGGAGTTGCCGCCTTCAATGGCTTTGGGTGGGGCCCACATGTGCACCTTTGAAGGTCGCAGCACGGACTCGCCACGGGCCCTCTTTCAGCGTTTCAGTGGCGAGTGCGTTTTTCGCAGTGATCCTCAATCTCTCATGTAGGTTTCTGGTGCTCAGTGCTGTCATTCTGCTGCTTTCGGATGACCCCCGCGTCCCACAGCCTCCTTCGTATTACTCTCCCAAAGTTCATAGCGGTCCTCCTTGAGGGTTGTGGACCCCCCCCTCCCTCGTGTGCGTTCTTATTGTTCATAAATGCCACGAAGGCATTGCGATGTGCACAAGGCATCACGCAGTGCACACGCAGTGCAAGAACTTGGCCGTAGACCCTGCCTAATAAAAGCAACCAACCCCATTTTTTTGGCTCACTGTAGGGTGAGGAAGTGGTAAGCACACCATGATCACATGTGGTGACCTCTAGCTTGCATAGCAAGGTCCCCTCCTGTGACCATATGGGGGCGCCTTAAGCGCAGTGCGCACGCAGTGCAACTATTTGGGCGCCTGGCCGTAGTAGAAACCCATACTTTGTGGTACTTTGGGCATCACTGTTGTTTGGTAGTAGGTTCTGATGTATTGGGGATATAGCATTTTTGTATTTTACCCTGTTTCACCCATTTCTACCTCTTTGCACACATTTTTTACTCATTTCCACCACATCCACTCTTTTTCTACATTGATTTCCCCCCACCATGGGGGAGCGTTAGACCCCCGAGAATGCAGTGGTTACATAGCACTTCTGCCCTCTTTTGGGCCCCGAGAAGGCAAGGATGAGGTGGCCACTTCTGATTTTGTCCCCTTTGTTGGGGACCCCCGAGAGCGCAGGGGTTACATTGCACTTCTGCCCTCTTTTGGGCCCCTGAGAAGGCAGGGGTGAGGCAGCCACTTCTGATTTTGTCCCTTTTGTTGGGGACCCCCGAGAATGCAGGGGATACGTAGCATTGTGGGTGATGATGGGGATGTATGTGCCCTTTGTTGCACCAAGTCTGAGGCTGAAAAAATGTCCATGTGTAACAAGTGTGAACTGCAATATTGTACGGATCGCATTGACACACACACAAGTGACAATGTGAAATTTCTTTAATTCTGCAACTGGGTCATGTTGTGCAGACAAGTTGCGTATTCTCAATTTGTATTTCGTTGATAATGGAACGAAAAGACCATTGTGTGTTATTGAGGGTGGCGATCAATGCGCTGTTCACGGCATTTCCACTTGTGCATGATGTGTATTATGTGAAGGGAAGGTAGTTTCCAACTTTGTTGAGCTGGGGCAGTTTGGGTCACCTAATTCTAAGGGCGTTTCCAAAGGGTGTGCCGACGGGCTCTTCGGGGGGAACATAGTCTACAAGTAAACCGCAGTGTGCGCGCAGTGCAAGGATTCCCCCTACGTCTCTGGCAGTCTTGAGGGCGTACAGATCCCTCTGCCCCCCCCCTTCCTGCAGCTGGCCCCCTTCTTTAATAGCATCTTGAGGAACCCTCACCAGACGATTTCTATTCTTTCCCGCTGGCTCCGCAACCACCTTGCCAAATGACAGAAGATGTCCTCCAATGTGCTGATGCTGAACCGTTGCGGTATGTGGTACCCCGCCCCCCCGGCCTCCCAGGAAGCGCCTTGCACAAGAAGCACCCCCTGGTTCCACGGCACTTCTTCCGCTACACTACCTTTCCTTTTGCACAAGATGAGGGAAGCAGCCAGACCCAGATCCGTGCCACAACACTTATGGGCAACGCTGTGGTGCTGGTTGTTGGGGTTCATGTGAATGATGCATTGCCCACTGCCTGATGCACAGAGGCGGTGCTTGTGTACAGTCCCGCCGGGAGAAGGGGTGGCGCAGGGCATGCATGCAACAGCACCATGAACATGTGCACCGCAATGAGGCCTTGGCGACCCTGGTTCGCAACCCGACATTGTGATCCGTTCCCCATTTTCTGGACTCCCATTGCCATTCTTCGGTCCAGGTGGGCGAGGGCGAGGGTTCTTTACCTTTGCCTCCTTGAATCATATACCCTTCGCCCCAAAAAAGGAGCACCACAGAACCTGCAACGGCTGAAAGGAGAGGTGCACGTGGTCAGTTGAGCAGCTGCACATTGCTTTTGTCGGGAGACAGCCAGCGGGGCATCCTGGATGGCCTGTTGGGTGTTAAAATGGGACCTTTTCCCCTGCCCATTGACGCCTGTGGCCCCATCCGTCGAGCATTCTGGCACTGACCATGCCCTTGTGGCACGGCGACCACCCTTGTCCATGATGAGGGCAATGCGCAGCGTAAACGAAGACGCGCTTGTAAAGTAATGCTTGTTTTGAAACACAGACCCCAATGCGCACCGCTGCACAACTTTCCTTGGTGTTATCCTCTGCAGAGCCCTCGTAAGTCATCAGAGACACACACCCCGACCTGTAAGCCAGGGGAGGGTGCACATTGAATTGGCAACGGGGGAGGTCCTTCCAGCCCCTGAAAATGAAAAGGGGGAGGGGGGGTGCAGAAAAGGGGCTCCGTGGTCCAAAGCCCTTTTTGTGTGACTTGTACACCATGCGAGGAGAGTTTTGAAGTTCTATTCCCCCTGTATTTCTCTATTTTTCGGCGCCCATTGAAGTGGATCGCATCAAACGAAAAGCCAAAAGCCGCTCAACTATATGCATCCCTATGCTCGGCTCAAGAGCCAAGTGGCCAGTAGTGACCTGCCACAAAACCACCTTGAGTGGTATTTGCGCATTTGTGGGGTCCTTTTGGGGGCGCCTTAAGCGCAGTGCGCGTGCAGTGCGCGCGCAGTGCTTGCGCAGTGCAACTATTTGGGCATCTGGCCGTAGTAGAAACCCATACTTTTTGGTACTTTGGGCATTGTTGTTTGGTAGTAGGTTTTGATGCATTGGGGATCTGGCATTTTTGGATGTTCACCCTGTTTCACCCATTTCTACTTTTTTGCACACATTCTTTACCCATTTCCACCACATCTACTCTTTTTCTCGGTTGATTGATATGGTGATACACTTTGAGGGCGCCTGCTACAGGACATCATACTCCCCTCCTCTTTTCTCAGGCCCACTTTCTCCATGGATCTCAGCATTGGGGACAGGGTGTTCTACACCCGCTCCAATGCCCTGCGACCTCTGCCATGGTGGTTGGGACAGCTGAAGACGGACTCCTCCACTTGGAATAGTACCAAGATGGGTTGAGAGTGGTGAATCGGCAATGCAAGATGGAGTCCATCTCCTTTGCCATCCCAAGTTCAGACTCGCCACCTCACTGCTCTCCATCTTCGCCGCCCAACACACAGTCAAGTTCCCCCCCAAAGCCCCTGGTCCTTCACCACTGCCACAAGAACCGGGAAGGTCCCCTCCAGTCCAGTTTGGGTCACTCAATTCTAAGGGTTTTTCCAAGGGGCGTGCCTAGGGGCTCTTCGGGGGGAACGTAGTCTAAAGGTAGCGCGCAGTGTGCGCACTATGCAAGGATTCCCCCTTTGTACCCCTCCAAACCTTTGAGCCTGATAAGAGGTGGGGCAGTCTAGGAAATAAGCTCAGAGGTCCACCCCTGGCCCGATTGATTTTCAACAGCCCCAGCCCCACATGGCAAGTATGTCCAGCACTTTGAGGTAAACCGCAAGGCTGGCAACAAGGGACTCACAATCCACGCCTTTTTGCGTGGCCCCTCGAGTTGGGGTTCGGGACTCACAATCCACGCTTTGTTGCGTGGCCCCTTGAGTTGGGGTTAGGGACTCGCAATCCACAAGAATGTAGGGGTGACAGAGCATTTCCACCCTGATTTGGGCCCCGGAGAAGGCAGGGGTGAGGCAGCCATTTCTGATTTTGTCCCCTTTCGTTCGGGGATCCCGGAGAATGCACATGGCAACAATCTTACAATGACGTGCACGGGTGGGACAAGGCACGCATTGAGGAGTTGTTTGCTCGGTTGTGGCATTGGGGTTTGGTTAGGAACATCTGGCGTGGCCGCCCCAATGAGTTGCACCAGTCAGTCCGCATTTTGTTGCATTTTACACAGTTTTGCAGCCGGAGGCAAGTCCGTCACCCCCCCTACGGACCATGGGAGCATGTCCCGCCTCATGTTTGGAGTGACCAAAGCAACTCGGCTGCCACGCAAGATGAGGTAGAGGATGAGGCAGAAGTGTGTGTTTTGTGTTGCCAGAAGCGCTCCACCGTCGCAGTTTGTGATGAGTGTAAGGAGCACTCTTGTACTGAATGTATTGACACCCACACTTGTGGGAGCAATGTTGTTTGTTAAGTACAATACAGATGATAGTTGGAGTTGTTGAATTCACAGATATTGCTTTATTATGCAACGTGCTTTGTAGGGAAGGTGTGCAGTGCAACGTGGTCTACTTGGGGGGCTTCTCCATGAGAGGGTAAATCTGGGGCTGAAGTCGGGATGGTTTATAGAAAAGTAGCGTGCAGGGCGCGCGCCGGGCAAACATGCCCCCTCTATTCGAGGCATGCCTCCTGGCATCCCTACGCTAACTACCCCCCTTGCACGCACGGGCAATCAGATGGTCCCTCATCCCCCGTCCCCGTTGGCTGTCCACAAGTGATGGCTGCCCCATTACCGCCAGGCGGACCATTCGCTCCAGTCATGCCCTCCCACAACAGTGTGCTCCGTAATGAAATGACAGTTGACTTCAGCGTCTTCAGTGTCTTGAGGGCCATTGCATTGCCTTCCTTTTTTTCGCGGGACTGAACATCAGGGGGAAGGGAAAGGATCGTGTCATGGGACCCAATGGTAGTGAAGGTGGGACCACGAGAAATGTATTATTTTGTGCCTCACATTTCGCAATGGTAACACGGTGCATGCACGGTGTAGCATGTGTAGTATCTGCAGTGATGCACCCTGCCCCCATTGCGCAAGCACGGCCTTGTCCACACAGCGACCCTCTCTGACCGTTTTGTTTTAACTGTAGGCCTGGAGGTTGATAATGTGCCATGACACAAGTGTGAGGTTACAAAATTTCAGTCTATGAGGTGTTGAGTGCGCGAGCCCCTGGGCATTCATGCCTGTCAAAAAATCATTCTACTGATATCCGTGTACAGGTCCCCTTCACCGCAGGAAACGATTTCACCACCATGCGTTGGAATGGGAAAGAGGCTGAGTCATCACATAACTACCCCCCTTGCACAAGCACCGGCTTGTCGAAGCACGCTACCCCGTCTAACCGTCGTTTTGCTGATTTTGTCTGACCGCGGTCTTTGTGGTTAGAAATGTAACATGATGCAGTTGTGCTCCGCTTGTAGAGGAAAGGGGTGGATCATGCTTGTGGTTGGTCCTCCTGCTCGTACCAACAATCCTGCTTGTTGTTGATGACACTTTTGTCCCAAGGAATAAGCACCTGACGTCTCGTCCTCGCTAGAGGAGCCCCATATTGAGGCTGTGCAGGAGGCGTCATGCCCCACGAACAACCTAAACCGAGATTGTTCTGCAGAGGAGGTAGAATGTAGGTTGGCAAGCCTCCAGGTTAGTAAACCGCAGATGGACTCCGGTCTTCACTGAACATCGGCCCATACATTAGAGGGAAGGATTTTTTGCATGCCGGAGCGCAATTCATGATTCGAAATTACATGCCACGCTTCGGAAACCCACTTCCCAAATTGTGCATGTGAAGCGTGAGGAATTTGTTTGGTGTCCTTCAGTTTTTTGAATTTTTCAATCACCCATGGAGCAAAAAGTGCCTCTATCCCAATATTCATATTTTCTTTCACTTGAGGCGGCGATGGGCTTGAAAAAATTGTCCAAAGGGCCCTGTTTCAGCGGCGGTTTGGCCCCCGGTTGGTGGTGCTTGGGTGGTTTTGGCGGGGCGGTGGGGTATGGGGGCAACTCTTGAGCTTCCAAGTTGTAAGCCCTTGGTTGTGATCAAGGTAATACAGGGTGCTTTCAACCGTGGTGGCAAGCTCCTAGCAAAAAGGCGAAGGAGCTGGGGGGCAGGAGCAGTACGAAACGGGGGGGAACCACTACGTGTTGGTGAACACCCTTGTGTTCTCGAGGCCTGCAGACCTGCCTGTGATGGCGATGGGGTGGGCTGCGGATTGTTGGGAAGAGTACATGGTAAAAAGGGGCGTGATGCTCCGCCTCATGCCCATCCCTCATGTATTTCAAATGAATGAAATCTTCCCCACTAGTAGAACAACCGACAATAGTGGCAGTTGCGTGCTCAATTGTGGACCAGATGTATGTCACCCTAAGCTAGGGGTAACAACATTAGTCATGTCTGAAATTTACACCAAAACAAAGAGCAGTGGAGTGCAGTACCAAACAGAATGTTGTCATGCGCAGGCGGACTCATCACAAGCATGACGAAGCCACTCTTTGGGGGGACGTTTGCCCGGTGTGCACCATGCGCTTGCCCGGTGCGCTTCATTTGTATTAAGATCCTATCGCTAGCCCTAAGTTCATCCTCACCTTCGGAATTCCCCCAAGTAGACCGCAAACATTCTGTGCAAACCACGGTGCATAAGCTGAAATATGAGAAATCAACAACACAAAATGTCACTACCACCACTTCCAACCACCAGCTGTGCAAACGGCGGGCCAGAATCTTAGACACGGCAATAAGGTACTCCACATTGTTTGGTGAGGGTGGGCAAAAACAGCCACGGGTGCGGAATGGTAACAAAAAAGATGCCTTGTTCGTACCCAGTGCGCTAATACTCCTCCATTCCCCCTACAATCAGCACACATTAACGCTTTGCCTAGTTTCGGACCATAAAAATCACGGTCAGAAAATTTGGTGAAAGTGACGGTCAGACCAGGTCCCGGTGGTTAGAGGCGGTGCATGCGCAAGAGGGGGCTGGGAAGCGACCTATACCTCAACACAATACTGCATCACCTCACATCAACCTTCCACCTAGACCCTTCCCTTTCCCTGCATGCCTTCATAGACAACATCTTGATTCGTACTCAAGATCAAGCACTCATACAAAAAATCTACACCTACTTTGACACCACAGTCAGGGACATCGGTCTAAACATGAATGTTAAGAAAACTGAATTGCATGCGTTAAACGTCGCACCACATCTTAGCTTCACCACCCCATCAAGAGCTCACATCTCAACGTTGAACGCAAACCTCCATTGACATAAATATTACCGAAACCTGGGCATTTACATTTTCAACACAGACAACCCAGAATTACTTTATGAACTGCTGATTGCGGAAATCAATTCATTTTTGTCGAACCTACGGCCAATCCCACTCATGCTGCATGAATATGTATTGTTGTACAATACTGAGCTCTTCCCAATTCCGTGTTACAGGATGTTAATGCATTCATTACCACCACAAAAACTACACAATCTGGACAGTTATTTATGGGAATCACATAGGAGAGCTGCAGGTGTTTTATTAGTGCTGTCCCCTAAAGATCGGTATGTTCCCCCCTCGCAGAGAAGGCTTGGCCTACGAGATTTTGGCTGTGCGATCCACGGACAAACATTCAATAATATCTTACGTCACTTACGTCACGATTCGCCTCCATCATCACATCTTGCTGTTTGCTGAGCTATCCATTCACCTTATCCCAACCCTTTACACGACACATTGGTTGATGCATGCCACTTCTTGCTACTGCACACAAATGGTATTGGACCGTGGAACGTATCTTCAGCCGCCCAAATCCTCTTAGCACAGACAATTACGTGCAATTTAACAACCAAATTTAAATTGGTTAATTGCAATCCTCAAGAAAAACATTTTCTACCCTTCTCTTCAACCAAGACAAGACCTGTCCTTTGACAAACAAGAACAACTTTCACCGGGTCGATCCCTTTTCTCCCTCTTTCCCACCCAACCTACAACCACCAACGGCACTGTTTCCCTCCCCAACCTTACCACAACAGCTCAACCACCACATTCACGCGAAATTGATTGAGCTATGCAAGATTTTGTTCAGATTCAGCATCGGAAGCAACCTTTCCGTCTGCCTTTCAATGATTTGATTCAATGGGGCTGCCTCCACAAGGCTCAAAACCAAAATACCTCACTCATTAATTGTCCTCCCTCCCTAACTGTGTATCACTGACTTTCTGCTGGGTAAAGGCACACGTAGGATTCAAGAATAACGAATTAGTAGACGCCAAGGCTAAAGAAAGTTTTATAGTGTTCTCAGCACTGTGTTTTTGTTGTGCTTCTCCTGCTGCTTGCTGCTGGTGTAGGGTTCCTGCTGCTTATTTTTGATGAGGAAAATCTTTTATTGTTGAAATACAACCAATCCAGGATAACTCAAGCCAGAGATAAGCAAGTAGAAGATAAACAGGATCAAAGCATGAAGGGCTGCAGTCACAAAGAGTTAGATAAAGACAACTATCAACAATAGACCACAGCAATTAACATACATTGCAACTCAAGATGAAATATTTTACTTGTTTGAGAAACACTGATTGAAATACTGCCCCATGGGCTCACACTCGTCCCTAGTGCCATCTTGAGATGTGCACTCCTTGTTTTTGGGTCCCATAGGTGGTGAGGTGGCATGGCTTGTGGCGCTGAGGTCACTGCCATGTCACATGGGATATTCCTACTTAGCTAGGCTGACTGGGTATTGAACCCAGGACCTCTCAAAAAGAGGTGCCCCAGCCCCCCAGGGCGCATACCACTAGGATAGCTAAGAATTCATGAGAAAACATAGATATATTTCTTGGCTCTGCCTTCAGTATATGAGTGCCTCAGTCACCCAGGAAAAGATGTTTTGGTGCATATAGCTTGGGGATTAAGGGGTCCACACAACATCCTGATTTAGTGTTTGGTTCCATAGGGTAAAATGTGTTATCACCCATTTTGGTTAGGCCAATACTAAGATAAAAATGCAAGAGTGCTTAGAGCACCTCCAATACAACTAAAGTATACCCTGAAGCATTGGAAAAGCACTTTTTCTTACCCCCCCCTTGTGCCGTGGTGGCCACCACTGTCGCATTTTCAGGAAAAAGGGATTTTGTCTTCGCCTTTCCTTGGTTTCCACACCTACTTTAAAATACCTATAGCTTCCCTAACACTAGAAAAGAGCGTGTTACCATGGCCAGCGACTCTTGCTGCAATGTTCATGACAAGTTCCAACAGAAAACTCAGCGCTCTCGGCGCTGCCGAGGTTCTTGTGGCTTGGTGGGATTAGCATAGGGCATGCAAAGACCATATGGATATGCATCCCTCCCTCCAAGCTGCAGCGCAACACAACCCAACGCCAGATGCTCATAGGACGCTCAATCTAAGTCTCCTGGAACCTGATGGAGACACCTGTCCTGGTACTGGGGCGAGGGTTCGACGACTAAATTAGAATGGCCCCTTGGAGGGGTCTTGGTTCTGGTTCAGTCTCCTGCTGCTGCTTTTTTGCCCGAACAGCGGCCTACTCAGCGAGACTTTGCGAGGATATCTGTACAACAGAGGGATGGAAGGATGAGGGACGAATCCACGCAAACGCGAAGCGACAACACCTAAATCCGTCAAATGACGGCCTAGAATTTTTCTGAAAGCAAATACCTGACCAGAATTCAATTGTGCATCAGATGATTTTTTCTGTCAGTGTGGGTGAGATCTTTATGTTTATTTATTAATGCATGTCTCGTCGTTTTTGTCATTATACGTAACATACGTTTATAATTTTATTAATTCTTTATTTTCCGGCCCTTCGCTAAGGGTTTTTCTGCGTGGGAATTTCTTGATTTAAAAAATCAAGAGATGACTACAAATCTTATAAAAATGTGCAAAATTCCAAGAATTCGAAAATCAAAGAAAGGACTTCAATGAATCAGGTATAGACCACAGGTGTGCTCGTC
This sequence comes from Eutreptiella sp. 'Long Island Sound 2002', assembly GCA_964036045.1. Taxonomy (NCBI): domain Eukaryota; phylum Euglenozoa; class Euglenophyceae; order Eutreptiales; family Eutreptiaceae; genus Eutreptiella; species Eutreptiella sp. 'Long Island Sound 2002'. The sequence goes on along the minus strand of OZ038382.1, from coordinate 82,746,751 downwards.
TTGTATGCAGCATGCACATTGCTCGTCTCGTGTCTCCGTGAACGTGCCTTGTAGCAGCGCTAACAAACGATAGAGGGCTAGATTAGAAAGATTGCCGGTGTTTACAGGTGAGATTAGGGAAAAAACAGATGGCCTTCGGCCAGGGAGTGGTTGTCACGGTGGGCTAACGGTCCTGCCCTGCTGTGCAATGCGGGGCAACCGTGACAACTGCTCTTACAGCATAACCACCCTTTTTGTTGCACTGATTAGAACATACACACTTATGCATAGGGTCGTGTCTCGCTTGTGCTTCGTTTTTTTTCCCCCACCTTGCTTCACTCTCCAGCGGTAATTAAGGTAGGTAAGCCCAGGTGGGGCCAGCCCCTGGTGGAGTTCGTGAATGTGGGTAAGATTACGAGGAGTGATTGATCAAGGATGTCAGGTTGGAAAACTCGTGCATGCTCGTGCATTCACACACGCATTAAAGGGTAGGCCGCGTGTGGTGCGCTCGGTACAACCCTTGTTTAGGTTACCCAGGGGCTCCCCCCCACGTTCTACAAAAAAAAGAGAACGGGTGGAGTTCCTTAAGCTTCCTTGCTTGTACTGAGGCTTGAGGACAGTGTATTTTAGGGCTACCTGAGAAGCGTATAATACGTGGAGGTAGTCTTGGTTCCTCAGCCGCTAACCTCAGTCATTTGCCGTTTGCTTTACAGGTGGGAAGGTGAGGGTTATTGGTGCAGCAGCGATTGATTTTTTTCATGCCCTGCTAAACAAGGGCGCTGATCACACAAACAAATAACTCCGCCGCTGCTTGTGACAGAGCAGGGAGTCCGACTCCATCAACATATGCGCTGTGCACGCCAAAGAGCACTCCTTCCCTCCAAGCCCTAGCAGGAAAACACGTTGTGGCGTCCCTGTTAGGCCACAGACGCTTGGTAGCTCTGTGTTTTCTTGCAATCTCACAGGTGAGCCGCTAGGGCTCGTGACTCCTCCTTCAACGCCACCCAGTAGAGCGTGCGTGTAGGAGTGGTAGTCCTGAGTGGGGGCTTGAGCCAGTTGCTGAAGCGCTCGCCCACCAGAATGGTGCCACTGTAGGGTGTGTAGGACCTATAGTGCGTGTGTCACCCTCCCACCCTTTTCCTGCAATTTTAGCGGGGTTGGTGGGCAGTGGCAGTGGTTAGGCTAGATTTTGGCCATCATAGCAAATAGGCGTTTTCAAGCCTTCATAGCTTTTGGCCACCCCTCCCCTGTAGTAGGCAGATAGGTAGGGAAAGCAATACCTGGATTAGTATGCTGGGTATTCCCCCAAGGTTTTGCGCCAGCACAGAAATTGGGGGCTTAGGGGAGGAGAGACCTGGGGCGTACCCCGTGGCACCGGTAAGACTTGCTCCAGGTTTAGCAAGCGTGCAGACTTGGGTATAATTAGGAAACCATTTCTGCAGCTTGCTCTCAGGACCTTAGGAGTAGCACGCTCACAGCTACGCTTAGGCCAGGTAAGGGTGAGGTTCAGTCCCTAGCTTTAGTCTTGGAGGCAAGCGTCTCAGCGAGCCTCAGCAACTCACCAAGGTTGTTCTGGGACAAGTAGTCTACCAGAACTGAGTTTAGTCGTCCCTCAGGTAGAACAAACGGTGAGAAGGGCTCCAAGGTGGCCTCTTCGACTCCAAACCCTTCCCAGAGGGTGAGGAAGCGCCAACCCTGGCGATAGCGGTGGCGTAGGACAGACTTTACCAGGTAGAAGCCCTCCTTAGCCATCTCCTCGGCGTTCATGTCGGGGAGGTCCTCTTCAACTTCCATAGGGCTGGCAGCCCCTGGTAGGTCTAGGGCGGCAATTTCCTCGTCGGTCAGCTCCCACTCCTCCCCACAGAGGTCTTCAGGATCATAGTAGCGCTTCAGGTGTTGAGCAGCGCACACCAGGGTCCCCCCTAGACGGGGAGAACACCGCACTGTTATACGGTGTCCGTCCACAGATAGAATCTTGTAGGGCCCGAAGTATGGGTCATCGCTGGTAGAGCGTGGCCAGGCGGGTAGTCGGCTGTGGTGCACCAGCACCATGTCTCCTTCTTGGTAGGTGGCAGGTACTCGGTGCTTGTTCTTCTTGTTCCACTGACGCTCCCTCATTCTCTGGAGCATAGCCTTGGCCTTGTCTACCTTCGCTTGTTGCTCTTGGACCCACTCACCCACAGAAGAATGGGTGTCTGGATAGGGAGCATGTATGAACCACGCCGGGCGCCCTAGGAATAGTTCATGGGGCGAGTAGCCAGTCGCCGAACTCTCTTGGGAGTTCATCATCAAGGATATGACGGGGAGTAGTCTCACCCAGTCTCTGGTGCGCTCAGTTTTGCACCATATCCTTACATTCTCCTTGAGGACACGAATCTGTCGCTCACATAGGGGGTTGCTCGTGTGAGAGTAAGGGATCCTCGTAGACGCCTGGACATTGAGGGACCTCAGGACCCTCTTGTACCAGCCGGTATCTGAGGATACTCGTACGTCCTCATCGGAGTTGATCTCTTTGGGCGCCCCATAGACACAAAACCACTCCTCCAGGAGTAGCTTGATAGTCTCCTCTCCGGTAATGTGCTTGGTACAGGGGAACACCCTGGTAAACCTGGTCAACCCACAGGTTACCACGAGGGCGAAGTCATGGCCCCCGAACTTCGGCGTCTCCGTGTAGTCCACGTAGAGAACACTGTTAGCACAGTGAGGGATGGGCAGGGTCGAGTAGAGACCCCTGTCCCTGATATCCCCCGGTTTGCAGGACCTACACGGGCACCTGTCCACGGTAGGCTGGAGGGTCTTCCGCAGTTGGTCATCAGTCCACGTAGTGTGGAACCACTGCTTGAATAGCCTCAGAGTACGGTCAGCACCCACATGACCGCTGGACTCGTGGGTCCACTTAAGCAGCGCTGGAACTCTGTCACTGGGTACCACGATGCGGTCCTCGTGCAAGAGGTAGCTCTTGTCCCTCTTCCACCTTTCTTGGCTGATTAGGAGGGGTTCAAGGCGTTTCTCCAGGCGCTTGTAGATATCCCCAAACTCCTTCAGGTACTCCGCTTGTTGGAGTCCATCTAGGGGGCGTATCATAGTCATGTTGAGGTCCAAGTGCATGTCCATACAGCTGAATGCCTCCTTAGCCAGCGCTTCAGACCGGGCACCAATCAGGGCGTCGAAGTTGTTGCGGCTGATGTAGTCTGCACACTCGTTCTTCACCCCCCGGATATGGTGTACCGTCAGCCGTAGTTGGCTGAGGTAGGTCCACCAGCGCCGTAGCTTGGCCTTCTCAGGTGGGGGACCCTTCCGGAAAGTGCGGACTGGCTCTTGCTGTCTTGGTCGCACAGCCAGACCACAGGGTTACTCCCCAACAGTCGTGCCTGAGAGGATAGCACCAGCATACCCGCGAGCAATTCCTGCTCATAGGTGGAGTAGTTCCCACTGGCCTGGTTCCATTTCCAGCTCCAGTGGCCCATGGGGTACTAGGACCCACTTGTCGTCAGGGTAGCTGTGCTTGAGAGTTCCATCTCGGTTGAGACCTTCAGTCCCCAATTGGGAAATGGCGGAGTCGAACTCCTCCTTCTCTAGTGCTTGCCATTGGAACAACGCTCAACCACCGCCCACATAGCTGGTGTCAGTCACCAGGATAATCTCCCCTTGTGCTCTAGGCACCCCCAAGCACTTAGCGTTGGCCACCTTGTCTTTAAGCTCGTCAAACGCTTGTTGCTCTTGCGGGCCCCAGCGCCAAGTAGTACTCTTCTTGATCAGGTCCGTCACAATGGCGCTGGTGTAGGTTAAGGTTTTGATATGGCGGCGGTAGAAGTTGCACGCCCCGATGAAAGTGCGTACATCATGGAGTCCTTTCTTGGGGTCTTTGTGTCGTACCTTAGCGTCCATCAGGGGTTTGGCGTTAGAGGCCGCTGGGGTCCCCAGCCCATAGCCAACGTCAAACCCCAAGTACTGCATGGTCTCCCGCATGAACTGACACTTCTCCAGCTTGAGTCATGTGTGGTTCTCTTCGCAGACCGCAAAGAACTCACCCAAGAGGTGAAGCCGGTTCGGACCCCCGTGGCCATCTTTTGGTCACTTGGGGTGTGTATCTATGGGCCGGCAAGCCGCCATTGGCTAATATCATACTCTCTCATCCGCCTGACCTAACCTGATGTGATAGTGTGATAGGCTTGGCCATTCCAGCTATGAGCGGCCATATTCAATACCGAGGCGCCGCCGGCTGAGATTTATATATCAAAATATCAGGAGTCAACAGGGTTTTTTTATCATAATGTTTCCGTAATTTTTCAGCTATCGGCTCTGATTGTCAATGTATCGGCGACTGTCAGTTGCCTCGCGATGTTGCGGTAACCGATTGGTTAACTGTTATTTCCAGATATTTTAGCGGAAACCCCGATGAAGGGTCGGATTTCATCAGAAAAGGGTTTGTTGCTTCCGCAAATTTCATGTTATGTACTCGCAAAATTAATCCAATTTTTTCAGACACTCAGAATCCGATTTTCGATTTCGAGGTCGCCGCACTGGATATGATGAATTCCGAGTGGTCCTACATTTTTCCCCGATCACGAATCAACTTTCATTTTGTTGTCTCCTTCATTTTTCTTGGAGATATAGGCGAAACAAAATTGATTCGTGAGACCACTTTGAAAAATCGTATCTCCGGCTCACTGCGAGGAATTCCAGTTTTGGGACTCGGGTTCGAACCGCCTTGGTCTCAACTTAATTTAGAAAGCGTCAAATGCTCTTGGTTTGCACACCTGCCCGTGGTATTAAAGGATCATGGTCAAGAGGGTAGAAATTGCTTTACAACTCTTGGACCATGATACCGAATATTTTAATATGGGTTTCGAGTGTCCAGCACAAATGTTGGTGTGGCATAGAAACTTTCCTTGGGTTCCTACGTATTTTTAACGCGACGTTATGGCCATGGGGGGTGATGACATACCATGGCGGGAGCCACGTTTCAGGGTATGTGTCATATGCATGGTATGTGCTTCGCTATGCTCACGCCCATTTTATATACCTCCGGTTGTAGGAAGATACATGGAGTCGCACGTGGCAAAGGCCTTGCCCATGTCCTAATGGTGTGCTCCATAGCGCTAGACTAAGTCTACCGCACATATAGTGCATGTGGGAAGGCTTACGGAGCGACCCACAAGCGCCACTATCAATTTTCCCATTTTCATGCTGCGTGTCGTGAGGAGGTTCGAAGGTGTCTTCATGCGTCCATTTGGGGATCCAAGTGGGGGGATTGTTCATTAATGGTTCGAAGCAATAGTGTGTTGAACCATATGTTGATACCGTGGGTGAGCGAAGTTATATACTATTGTGATTACTTTGAATTTGGCAATATTTGCATGTTTTTGACTTCATTTTATGATCATTTTGGTATTTTATGTGCTCAACTGGTCGGCTAACAGTAAAGCGCCTAGAGATCGGTGACCTATGGTATGTTGCTTATATGTTGGCATATGCTTCGGTGTTGCACCTCACCATATGCCTGATCACGTGGTCACTTTGGCGTGGCACACGAGGCCTCACAAAATTAGGTCTGAAATTCGTGAGTTGACTTGTGAAGCATGGCATGTGTATATCCGGAGGGGTTTGGGAGCCAATGTTGGGATATTCTTGGGCATGGATCCTTAGTCTATATCACCCTCGTATATTACTTTCCGGTTTGACACATGCATGGAGCATTTGAATACTTGCCGTATGCATTTTTGAGTATATAACTGAATCTTGGGCACTATGGTGTGACTTGCCTAATTTTGCTATGTTGTGAGGTCATCTTCATGGAGCATTTCTCCAAGCCCAATCGACTCCACGTCCAACCAAAGTTATGTCAGGGTAGGGCATGGTCCTGAGTGCCACTCTAGGCCAAGACACGCCACCCCCCCTATTGGGCTAGGATTTAGAGGCTTGGGAGTGAACACATTTTTGGGGTTTGTGTAGTGACTTTTGAGACATGGCATTTAGCCATCTTATTTGACTTGGTTCAGGGCATCCTGTTGGCGAGTCAAGGGAAGGTCCTAAGTCCAGGGAATGAGGGGTCTATGGCTGTAATTGTGTATGTTTCCATCTTTCCCCAATTTTGCTTGATTTGTGTTCATATGCCAATTTCAGGGCTTCTTTATTGATTTTGGTGCAATTCTATGTAAATGCCCAACGCCCGTGTCTCCGTGTGCACCGTGAGACGACCGGCGTGTTGAAAGGAGCTGTTGAGTGTCAACGCAGGACCTCAAACACCCTTGAAAGCCCTCAGTGTGGATTATTTGGATTGGAGCTATTGTACTTGGGAGTTGGTTATTGCAAGGGATCAGGATTTGTGTGAAGGAGCCATATTTTACTATTTTTTGTGGGAAATTGTGCAGGATAGGGCAAGATCATGCAGAATCTGGTGAGAAGCAAAACCATAGGAGTGACAATAAATGGTGGAAGGCGTACAGCAGGGGCCGGTCCTGGTAGGGACCTTCCTTATGGTAGCAGAGGAGTACCTGCCCCGTACCGCCGCACCGGGGACTCTGGCCCTCATGAGCCCTGCCCAAGGACGCCCCGGGTGCAAATCGTGGAGTCCGTGGAGTCGACGCCGGACTTGGAAGCCCGAGAAGAGCGAAGATGCTCAGGACAGAGAGCCCTTGTAGGACATGGGCTAGACATGGAGGACCTGGCCTCCATGTGTGAAAGGCAATGCCGCAAGGCCTGCAATGTCCGCCCCGCTGCGGAGGAGTTGGAGGAGACTGGCAGCAACGGCAGGGCCCGGCGTTACCGGAAGCGCGGGTCCCCAAAACCCGCGGCGGAAGCGAGGGCGATGGAGACGGATCCCAGCCCGGTCAGGCTGTGGTCAGCTGCAGATTCCGAGGGGCATTCTGATGGCTATCGGATCGCTTTCCCTTCGGAGTCGGAGGAGATGGCCAGACCGCCCACAAGGGCGCACACGGCCCCAGAACCCAGCCTGGAGCATGACGCCGAGGCGTTGGAGAGGCCTACCAGAGCCAGAACGGCGCCTGTGGCCCGGCACAGGGAGCCAAAGCGGGATAACATGGGCGACACACCCATGGCGGAGGAGCCCGAGGCGCCTCGAACCGTGGGATGCGCCGGATCAGGTGGAGAGCACGTTGAGTGCCACTGCGAGCACGTATCCTTCCTCATCGGCAGGTATACAAAGATGGGGATGGACGCCATCGTGCAGCACCTCCACCGCCTGAACAACCAGAAGGACGGCCTAGAGGAGGACATCGCGGGGATCCTGGATGACCAGTCGGAAGCGGAGAGAGACATGGCGGAGCTGCGAGCGGAGCAGGACCGGTACCGGGAGAAGCTTGAGATGGCCCTGCAGAAGCAGCAGCGAGTGCTGGACAGCCTCCTCCACCTGGTGGAGGACATGTCGGGACGCCTGAAAAAGCTAGAGGAGTTACAACCCCTCGCCTCGGGTCCGGAGCTCCCGACAAGGCCGGCAATGGCAGAGCTGGTGGAGCGGGTTAAGACCCTCAGCAGCGCCATGGAGAAACCCATGGACGGCCCTGCAGAGGCACCTTACGCGCCTCCGCGTGTTGACCCAGGTGCGCTGCTGTTTGTTCCCATGTTCAGCGAATCCATAATGCTCGGGGGGCATACGGCACCGGCTGGGTCCATGCGGGAAGAGCACGCAACCACGGACCTGGGGAGCCTGACGGTACAGATGTCCCATGCCGCCCAGGATCCACCGACCGCTACGAATGCCCATGCAGTTTATGCGGAAGAGGAGATCCAGACCATGCAGGAGCGAACCATGGGAAGGGCCGACGGACATGGTCGAGGCCATCGAGGCGGAAACCTGTTGGTGAAGGACCCCACTACGGGGATATGGACAGCCCGTGGAGCAAGTCCTTCCCGCATCCCAAACCCCATGGGTTCAGGCCCAACCGGATCGCACTCCATGGAGGAGAGGGATGTACGGGGAGTGTACTCACACCCCCCGGCCACAGGTGGTATCCGTCTCGGTGGAGTGGTGGCTGCGGACGTTGGAGACGCCATCAGGATTGACGACCTCAGGGGAATCAAAATCCCCTACTACGATGGCAACTCTCCAACCTGGATGACTTCCTCCTGGATTGGGAGGACTTCGCCGAGGAGGTCGTCGGCGAGATGAAGGGAGTGCCAAGGGACAAGTGGGTATGTCGGACATTCCCACACAGGCTGGCGCAAGACCTGAAGGAGGAGCTCAGGGATCAGGTCCGCGAGGGATTGATCCAGACGGAGCAGGCCTGCCTCCAGTGGCTGGAGGTGGAGGAGCGAGTGGACGCCCCCAACCAGAAGTTGGAGGATTTGTGTTCCATTCCGCTGCCGCTGGAGCGCGGGGAGCTGCGGGTCCGGGAATGGAATTGGTACATCTGCAAGTACCGAAGAAGCCTCAAGCTGTTGGAGGACTGGAACGAGTCGAGCGAGATTCGACACCTGCTCAAGGACGTCCTCCCTGGCCACTGGAAGAGGAGGGTGGAGGCCGAGGGGAAGAAGAGAGCAAAGAAGCGCGTGGCCGTACGAATCATGGCATCGGAGGACACCCACGCCGGAATAATGGACTTTTTCCGGCAAAACCTCGGCGCGCCCAGCCGAATGTTGGGGTTCAAGAACGCCGTCTATGTGGAGGTATTCGGCGACACCATGGGGCAAAGGCTGACGCGCCTCAACAACGCGGAGTGGAGGCGCAGAGAGCCGCCGAGGATGCAGGTCATCTTCGCCCGCATGAGCCTGGACGAGATTGTGAAGTATATCACGCTGGAGCTGAAGCTCAACGCCAAGAACGAGGCCCAAGAGCAGGATCGACAGGGCCATGGACATCGAGGTCATCTGGAGGATCGCCAACACCGAGAGGTCAAGGAGGACACGGTCGGCACCGCGGAGGAAGGGAGTGGAAGCGGCCAAAATCTCTGGACCGCGACGACCCGAGAGGATCAGGAAAGAGCCCACTTCTTCGCATTCGTAGCGCACAATATGAAGGAGCATGGGCAGGACAGGTCCAAGTGGAACCGCCTGGAACCAAGGTTCAACAAGAACCGCAAGGAACCGCGGAGGATCGGGAACCCGCCGCTCTCGTTCCGCGAGTATAGATCACAGCACGATGATTGCTGGGTCTGCTACGGCAAGGGGAACAACCATGCACATGACCAACGGCATTGCAAGGTATATGAGGATGACAAGAAGACCTACTTCGCCGCCCATCCCGATAAGAAGCCCAAGGAGCAACGAATTGCCGATTGGAAGGCAAAGGGCGGAGACGGTGGAAAAGGCCAAGGAAAGAGCCAAGAGAAAGGCGGAGGAAAAGGCTATGGTGGATGACCCGGCCCAGACCGACGCGTGAGGTCGATCGAAGAGGTTGCTGAGGACATGTTGAGGACGTTGGAGGAACTCAAAGCCCAGCAACGTGGGGGACAAAGTCTGGGCGGATCGCAGCAGGAGGGAGCTGCGGCAGGCCACGTCTAGAGGAGCCCCCACGGGAGTGGGACCCCGGAGGCCTCTCCTCCGAAAATCAGTGGAATTCTAGACAAAGCGAAGGCACATCGGGTGCCGAAAGAGGCTCCAGAAGAGCCAAAACCACTGAGTTTTGTCACTCCCAACCCCTGGAGCGCCCTGCCAAGGAAAGTGTATGTGGGCAAGGGACGTGGCAGGAAAAAGGGGGGACCACGGAGAGCCCCGTGGACGGGCAGGAGCAGCCCAAGATTCACACCATCCGTGACCATACTCTCAAAATCTTGATGCACCCGGTTGTGCTAGAGTTGCATGCCGTGAGTGTCGTCCATACAGCGCATGGTGACCAGCGGCAGTTGCACTTGAAGGTGCGTGTACGATGCGGACAAGAGGAGTTGGTGGTGGATGTTTTGGTGGATACGGGTGCCCAGGTGAGCCTGGTCCGGAGAGGGTTGTTCAAGGAGGAATCCCTGCAGCCCAGCCGTAGACCGGTACGCCTGAAGGTGGCCAATGGAGAGATTATGGGTGGTGGCACCCATGAGGCCACTATCAGTATGGTATTCTGGGAGCATGAGCGCTTGAACCGCCCTGATTTGGCGAAGAGAAGCACTCTATCCGGGAACTTCTATGTCGCCGACATTACAGATTGGGATGTGATCATGGGGTATGACTTCATGGTGAGAAACGCCATTGGAGCCCTTCTGCATCGTGCAACGCTGGTCCGGGAGGATGATGAATGCCTTACATGGCTGTCCACGGACTATGCATGCAGATCATCCCAATGGAATGCTGAGGAAGAGGATCGGATCGTCCAAGCGGTGCAAGCTGTGGGTGCCAAGTCCAGAGGAGACCGCGGAGTTCAGCTCACGGAGTATGGAATGGCGCCGCAGGTGTATGCCAGGATGATTCAGACGCTGGGAGCCGAAGCGCCCGAGACGGACGTCTTCGCTTCCCGGGATGCCCCACTTTTGAGGAAGTGTAGGATGCATTGGCATCGAGGAGACTCAGCCTGGCACAGGCATTGGGGTTTGAAGCAGTGGGGGCCCATGTATTGGCATGGCTCCCTGGAAAATACCAGACGTACGGTGGAGAAGATCGTCGCGGATAGGGCGAAAGGGGATCCTGGTCATAACCGGCAAAGGATCCACCCCATGTCCGCTGGAAGGTCTCAAGTCGACGCTGGATTCCATCACCCTGAACGAGATGTCATTCGGGCCAGAGGAGGAGTTGTTCATCGACGCAAAGGGTTTATCAATGCCCTCCCCGGGTCAAGCGTGGGGTAGCAAGGCTTTCCTGGTGGATGGGGCGCAAGCCCAGCCCACGGGTGATGAAGCATTCATCCGTAGGGTTCAGGCGGTGCCCATGCGGGTCATGTTTGAGCCCAAGGAGGAGGCGGATCAGCCAATGGATGGCATTGACATCCTGTCCCACGCCGAGATCGACCACGTCGTCAACTACATGCGGATGGGGGTGCACGACCGTGTGGCAGCCAAGAGGGGGCGAGCAATGGTCACATCTCTGCATTGGTGGGATGACAAGATGTTGGTCACCAGCAAGTACGAGAAGGATGAGGTCGTGGCGAGGGTCATGGATCACATCGCGGACCAATATGATGGTCCAGGTGGGTCGGACCCGCCGACGTGGGATGTTCCAAGAATGGGGGCCGGTAGGGACAAGAACTCGGCTGAGGCCGCAAATTTCTGAAGATTATCGGTGGGAAGCATGCCCCACGACGATGAAGTCGGCATATCGGACGAGGAGAAGTCGGACTCGGGGCCGGAAGAGGCCTATACCGCAGTGCGGTTGGTGGTACCGATACCGAAGCAAGCGGCTGAAGAGGCCCAGGAGAACCCGAGGGTTGCCGAGCTGAAGGAAAGGCTGATAAATGCCTATCCGCGGCTATTCAGTGGCGTCGCCAAACGGAACCCTCCACATCGTGGGAGGTTTGGCACAGCGAGGATCAAGCTGAAGCCGAACCCCAAGATCTATCGTCATCGGGAGTACCAACTTCAGGGCGATCGGGCCGAGGCCATGAAGAAGTTGTTGGCCGAGTTTATTGAGCGGGGCTGGATCGAACCCTCCGACAGTGAGTGGGCCAGCCCAGCCTTTATTGTGCCCAAGAAAGAGAAGGGCAAGTGGAGGTTGGTGGTTGATTACAGAGGTTTGAACGAGCAAACCGAGTACGACTCGTACTCGCTTCCTCTGATCGACACCATTCTCCAAAAACAACAAAAGAAGCAGATCTTCACGGTGTTAGACATGAAACACGGCTAGCACCAGATGCCGCTACACCCGGACTCCAGGCCCTGCACAGCGATGTCGACGCCGCTGGGGCCCATGCAGTGGAAAGTGGTGCCTATGGGCGCCAAGAATGGCAACGCCGCTTTTTAGCGCGTGATGGAGGACCTACTCGGTCCTGTCCCGGACTGTGCCGACCCCTTTGTGGATGACATCATCATCAGGTCCGGCACGGAAGACATGACTGAGGACGAGCTCATCGAAGCGCATGAGAAGGGTCTGCGCCGAGTGCTCAGCGAGCTGGACAAGCACAACATGGTGTGCAAGCCCACCAAAGCCTCAGTCGTCGTGAGGGAAGTGGAGTTCGCGGGTCACGTGGTTGGTCACGGGCAACGCCGGCCCATGCCTGGGAAGCTGGCGTCCCTGCACCACTGGGAGAAGCCCCAGACCATCAGCGAACTCCGATCCTTCATCGGGTTCTGCAATTACTATTCGGGCTATGTCCGGATGTATGCGGAACTATCGGGCCCGCTGCACAAGATGCTGCAGGTGGGCAAGTTCGATGGCCCGAAGGGGAGCAAGAAGAAGCTTGCCTGGACCCCTGAGGCCGAAGATGTGTTCAGCCGCCTGGAGGAGCGACTCCTGGGGCAGCTGGGGCTATTCCTGGTGGACCCGAACAAGGGATTCGTGCTACGGACGGATGCCTCGGACTATGCTGTAGGGGCAGTCCTCGAGCAGGTCCGGGACGACGGGTCGCACGTACCAGTGGCGGTTTGGAGCCAGATCCTGGCCGAGGGCCAACGTCGAACCTGGACGGCGAGGGAGGAGGAGACGTACGCCATTGTTTGTGCACTCAGGAAGTGGTCTGGCCACATCCGATTACAACCGGTGGTGGTTTGTACGGACCATCAGTCCTTACAGAGCTGGCACAAGGAGCACATCGACACCCCCTCAGGACCGGCGGCAAGGAGGGCCCGGTGGCACGAGACGTTTGCCAAGTTCGACCTCAGCTTTGTATATGTCCCGGGGAAGGACAACACTGTGGCAGATTGCCTCAGTCGATTGGCCTACCCCGCGGGCAAGGCATGGATGGACATATCCAGCCATGGGGACGCCGAGGAGACCAAGGAGGCCAAGCGGTTCATCGAGATGGAGAAGGCCATGGAGCAAGAGGGGGTCAAGTGCTTTGTGGTGATGGCAAACCGTACAGACCTGGCCAAGTTCCGGGGCGCCCGAGTCCAAGCTATTTGAGAGGAAACCCTCGAGCAATGGATGGTGGCCCCCGTAGAGCTAGTCAGGTCGGTGCTGACAGAGGACTGGTCGGATGACTATGCGGCATCCGAACACTGGAGCAGGTACTCGAATGCCGTGAGCCCCCCGTCAGACGACGAATGGCCTGAGGGCTTGACCGAGGATGGGGATAAATTATTCCTCAAGGACAAGCTATTGGTCCCTGAGAACCGAATGGAGGAGCTCATTGACCACTGGCATAACGCCCAGCTCATGCATCCTGGTCGGGACAAGATGCAGCAGGACCTGGAGTGGCGCTTCAAGTTCCCACCGGGGTACTACGCCATCCTGGACAAGTACTGCAGCGACTGCGCCGTGTGTCGGGCCACGAAAAGCCCCAACCATTCCACAGCGGGCAACCGGGTGTATGCGGCTGTACCGGAGGCCCCTATGCGGTCCGTTGCCATGGATGTATTCGCCATGCCTGAGGTCACCGTGGAGGGAGAGACCTACGACTGTGTCATCCTGGCGGTGGATAGGCACAGCGGGTATATCGTGGCGGTCCCTGGCAAGAAGTCCAAGAAGAAGGACAAGAAGGACAAGCATTGAGTGGGTCTGCAGGCCAAGACCGTCGCTAATGCCATGATCAGGCATTGGCTGACGATTTTTGATGTCCCAGCTGTCATCTGCAGCGATCGGGGCAGTCAATTTGTGGGGACCTGGTTCAAGACGATGTGCAAGCACATGGGGATTCGGCACGCCAAGACCGTGGCGTACCACAGCCGGTCAAATGGCCGGGCTGAGGTGGCCGGGCGGCAGATGTTCGAAAGGTTCCGCCAGCTTGAACATTGACGAACCGGGCCGGAATTGGTACAATTCGCTGTGGAGAGTACTCCAGGCGTACCACGACCTTCCGGGGCCCACTGGACTGTCGCCCCATCGTATCCTGTTCCTACGGGATCGAGTGTCAGGCAGTCTCCCGTGGTTGAACCATGGCAAGGTAGCCCGGGATGCGAGTGCTATGATGGCTGAAGCGGACGACACGGCGGCCAAGGTGTGCAAAGCACTTCAGGACGAGCATGAGAAGAGGGCCAAGTACTTCAAGCACCAAAAAGTCCAGAAATATGCTCTCAGAGACACCGTATGGGTGGAGCGGCACCACAAGGATGTCCTGTCCAGGCATCTGCAGGCGTCTTGGTATGTGCCGGGGGTAAACGTTCGGTAGGTCGGGCAGGATGTGTATGCGGTTCGTGTGGGGGATAACAAGATCCTCAACCGCGACCATACTCGGCTTCGTCCCCGAGCACCAGACCTCAGCGGACGTCCCGTCACCTTGGAGTTCACAGCCGGCGATGTGCACTCGGATGACGAGGGTGAGGACGACGACTTCACCGCCGAGAAGATCCTGATGGACAAGCCGGACCCGGGGTTGCCCGGGGGGAGGCTATATAAGGTCCGTCGGAAGGGATTTCCCGCCTCCAGAGATTCGTGGGAGCCTCCGAGCAGTTTCGTGCCGAGGTATACTACTGTCTGGATGAAGTGTCTGAAGAAAAAGAACATTTCTTTGGACGTCAAGGACGTGTTGGTCCATTTGGTGGCTGCTAAAGCACTGTAATGGATCCCCCTTGCTATTTATGTTTTTCTTTGTGTTTGGGAGACGGGTGAGGGCGTTCATCCGGGGATTATTTGGGCCTTGATTGGCCATATATCCTCTTCACTTGGTCTCCACATATATATTTCACTGTGGTATACGTATTTAGACTAGTCGACGACGTTTTCTCTATCTTTGATCCCCTTGGTCCATGTTGTAGATCAAGAGAAGGCCGGATATGGCGGAGGGCACGGATTATGAGTGTCCTCACCCCTCCCTAGGGGCATGGGAGACGCCTACGCCGTATGTGGGGCCTCCATGTGTCCTTGGGACATGGGGGGGGGTGTTGGAGCCCATTGGGGTCCTCCCGTCCTCTCTTCAATGACTTCGGAGCGGATACAACGCTCTGAGAAGGGGGCTGAAGCCGTTTCGGACCCCCGTGGCCATCTTTTGGTCACTTTGGGTGTGTATCTATGGGCCAACAAGCCGCCATTGGCTGATATCATACTCTCCCATCCGCCTGACCTAACCTTATGTGATAGTGTGATAGGCTTGGCCATTCCAGCTATGAGCGGCCATATTCAATACCGAGCCGCCGCCGGCTGAGATTTATATATCAAAATATCAGGAATCAACAGGGTTTTTTTATCATAATGTTTCCGTAATTTTTCAGCTATCCGCTCTGATTGTCAATGTATCGGCGACTGTCAGTTGGCTCGCTTATTTGCGGAAACCGATTGGTTAACTGTTATTTCACAATATTTTAGCGGAAACCCCGATGAAGGGTCGGATTTCATCAGAAAAGGGTTCGTTGCTTCCGCAATTTTCATGTTATATACTCGCAAAATTAATCCAATTTTTTGAGGCACCCAGAATCGGATTTTAGATTTCGAGGTCGCCGCAGTGGATATGATGAATTTTGAGTGGTCCTACATTTTTCCCCGATCACGAATCAACCTTCCTTTTGTTATCCCCTTCATTTTTCTTGGAGATATAGGCGAAACAAAATTGATTCGTGAGACCACTTTGAAAAATCATATCTCCGGCTCACTGCGAGGAATTCCAGTTTTGGGACTCGGGTTCGAACTGCCTTGGTCTCAACTTCATTTAGAGAGCGTCAAATGCTCTTGGTATGCACACCTGCCCGTGGTATCAAACGATCATGGTCAAGAGGGTAGAAATTGCTTTACAACTCTTGGACCATGATACCAAATATTTTAATATGGGTTTCAAGTGTACAGCACGAGTGTTCGTGTTGCATAGAAACCTTCTTTGGGTTCCTACGTGTTTCCAACGTGAAGTTATGGCCATGGGGGGTCATGACATACCATGGTTGGAGCCACTTTTGAGGGTATGTGTCATATGCATGGTATGTGCTTCGCTATGCTCATGCCCATTTTACATATCTCCGGTTGTAGGAAGATACACGGAGTCGCACGTGGCAAAGGCTTTGCCCATGTCCTAATGGTGTGCTCCATAGCGCTAGACTAAGTCTACCGCACATATAGTGCATGTGGGAAGGCTTACCGAGCGACCCACAAGCGGCACTATCAATTTTCCCATTTTCATGGTGCCTGTCGTGAGGAGGTTCGAAGGTGTCTTCATGCGTCCATCTGGGGATCCAAGTGGGTGGATTATTCACAAATGGTTCGAAGCAATAGTGTGTTGAACCATATGTTGATACCGTGGGTGAGCGAAGTTCTATACTATTGTGATTACTTTGAATTTGGCAATATTTGCATGTTTGTGACTTCATTTTATGATCATTTTGGTATTTTATGTGCTCAACTGGTCGGCTAACAGTAAAGCGCCTAGAGATCGGTGAACTATGGTATGTTGCTTATATGTTGGCATATGCTTCCGTGTTGCACCTCACCATATGCCTGATCACGTGGTCCTTTTGGCGTGGCGCACGAGGGCTAACAAAATTAGGTCTCAAATTCGTGAGTTGACTTGTGAAGCATGGCATGTGTATATCTGGAGTGGTTTGGGAGCCACTGTTGGGATATTCGTGGGCATGGATCTTTGGTCTATATCACCCTCGTATATTACTTTCCGGTTTGACACATGCATGGAGCATTTGAATACTCGCCGTATGCATTTTGGAGTATATAATTGATTTTTGGGCACTATGGTGTGACTTGCCTAATTTTGCTATGTTGTGAGGTCATCTTCATGGAGCAATTCTCCAAGCCCAATCGACTCCACATCCAACCAAAGTTATGTCAGGGTAGGGCATGGTCCTGAGTGCCACTCTAGGCCAAGACACGCCACCCCCCCTATTGGGCTAGGATTTCGAGGCTTGGGAGTGAACACATTTTTGGGGTTTGTGTAGTGACTTTCGACACATGGCATTTAGCCATCTTATTTGACTTGGTTCAGGGCATCATGTTGGCGAGTCAAGGGAAGGTCCTAAGTCCAGGGAATGAGGGGTCTATGGCTGTGATTGTGTATGTTTCCATCTTTCCCCAATTTCGCTTGATTTGTGTTCATATGCCAATTTCAGGGATTCCTTATTGATTTTGGTGCAAATCTATGTACATGCCCAACGCCCGTGTTTCCGTGTGCACCGTGAGACGACCGGCGTGTTGAAAGGAGTTGTTGAGTGTCAACGCGGGACCTCAAACACCATTGGAAGCCCTCAGTGTGGATTTTTTGGATTGGAGCTACTGTACCTGGGAGTTAATTATTGCAAGGGATCAGGATTTGTGTGAAGGAGCCATATTTTACTATTGTTTGTGGGAAATTGTGCAGGATAAGGCAAGATCATGCAGAATCTGGTGAGAAGCAAAACCATAGGAGTGACAGGAAATGGTGGAAGGGGTACAGCAGGGGCCGCTCCTGGTAGGGACCTTCCTTAGAGGATTAGGTGATCCTTCTGGGTATTGGTCTCGAGGCATACATCGTCGATGTGTGCTCCCATCTGCGCCCCACGGGATATGAGTTCTTGCACCTTAGGTCTGCGTCGTAGGATGGACAGGATCTTGTTCATCAGCTCTTGAAAAAGAGCAGGTGCGTTGGCCACGCCAAAGGGCATGACCTTCCACTTGAACATCCTCCCTTCACGCGGGTAGTTCCTGGGCGTTGGGCGTCAGGTCCACCTGCCAAAATCCACTTCTCTTGTCCATCTTGGTCTTGTAGCTACAGGAGGCTATCTTCTGAAGGGTACACTCCATATTAGGAATGGACCCTGAGTGGTTCAGCGTTTTCTTGTTCAGCTCTCCGTAGTCCACTACCAGCCGCTTGGCTGTAGACCCAGGTTTAGCCACCAGGAAACAGGGGCTGCAGTGTTGGGGGTAGTCCCCGTCCCTATACTCCAGGACTAGGCCAGCGCCGATACATTCTTGTATCTGTCGCTCAATCTCGTCGGCCTGCTCTTTAGGAGCGGGATAGGGCTTCCTTCGGATCTTATGGCCAACGAACTCGGGTTTCAGCTTGAGGTCCATCTGTCCGAGCTTGTCACATGAGGCTGGGGGTGGTAGTTCCCCCAACACCTCCAGATAGGTCCTTTTAAGCTTCTGCACCCGCTGGTCCAACAGCTTGATCTTGTCCTCCATGTCCTCGTCAGAGTGTAAGCTGCTTGCCCCCTGAGTAAGGGACGTCGGGAGGTGATCCTCCACCGACTCTTCGCCCTTCATAGTATCCTTCAACCCTTGGTAGGCATAAAGTAGGTCTCGTTAAACAATCTCTGGTGGACGATGGCAACATAGGCACGCTCCAGGCGGTTCACATACACATTCCTCCGAGAGGTCGTCCTCCTCTGGGGTCCTCACATGGCCAACCCACATGCTCTTCATGAGCTTAGGATCTACCTCCCTTTGCCAGGTGGTGATCTTCTGTTCGAGGTCCTCCTTCAGTTGGGATAGATCTCCCATACGTCCTTGCTTTGGTGGCCATGAGCTGCGGGTAGGCTTAGCGTACCATAGCTTTTTCGCCACCAACCTCCTCCTGGAGTCCACGTACTCTCTTAGCCTGGATCGGGGATCCAGTTCCTCATCCATGGGGTCTTCCACCCTCATGGAGAGTAGAGGTTCAGTGGGGCGACGTACGCGGCGTTCTCCACTTCCTCCACACATGTCTGCACGAAGAGGGCGTCATGCTCAGTTTCGTCATCTGAGTGGATAGAGCTGGGGAGCTCGGATAGTCCACACTCAGAGACTCCATCGGGAACAGGTACACGGCATGGGGAGTGGGGAGCATTGGTGTTAGTCACGACGTATTCATCTCCCCCGGGTATAGTCTCAATAGCATCTTAAGGTCGTAGTCTATCTTTCAAGTCGACCTGGGTAAGTCCATTGCTTTCTCGTTGTATAGCCTGGACCAGAGTCGAGTCCAGGTCCTCCCAGGGGATGGAGGTAAGACCTCTGTCCACCGCGCTGAGCATACTTCCCCATCCGGGTTTCCCGATGGGCGTCTTACGCTTCAGAGGCACGTATATGGCGTCATCAGGTAACCGAACAGAGCTGATAGTCAGCCTGTCCAGGAGGGTTCGCCAGTACTCGTTGCCCCCATGGGCTCCCCAATCGAAGGAACACAGGACCATACGGGAACGTTCCAGGGCCACTTTGGTCAAGACCGTTTCAAGCCCACTGAACCCTGGGGTTCCCGTAGGCCATCCCGAAAGAGGGCCAGTAAAATTTGTAGCTGCAGTTTTTCCCCCTTGCTGCAGTAAAGGTCCAACACATGTTGCTTGTCGCTGGCGAACAACTCCACACTCAGATCTTCTCTGGAGTAACCCAACTCCCTCAGACCTTGGTCTAGGAATTCCCCCAATAGTTGATAGTGCTCAGCTTTGGAGGCTGCCATCATGTTCGAGGGCTCCCCCTTCGATACCCTCAGGTAGTTCGAGATGTGCTCCAACTGCTCCAGTGGCACGGACTCTCTGCCATTGCCGTGGTTCAGGTAGAGGAGGTAGGGCGCTTGCAGCGTAAGGGAGTGCTGCACGAAGAAGTCAGTCCCAAATACAAAGTCGAAGGCCTCAGTGTCCATCACATAGAACCAATGGGCGATAGTTCCGGAGCCTATAGGTACCTCCACTTCACAGTCCCTGCAGCTGTGCGCCACATGTTCATCCCCCATTCGTATAGCCGCGGTGGTCATGGTGTTTTTCAGGCGCCCACAAGGTAATCTTTTCTTGGCCACTATAGATACAGTGGCTCCAGTATGCAATACCCCCAGGTGTTCCGCAACTTGTGGGCCATCCTCATGAAATGGCTTCTCTTCTTAGCGTTGCCGTCATCACCACCTTCATGCTCACGCTTGGCCCCTTGTTCTCGCTGGGCCTGAGTTTGCGACCGTGTGGTAGGACCAGACTGCCCTCCAGAAGGCTCGTAGTTCCCCCCTGGATTAGGGTTGGGGTTGCCTCCGTTCTTGTTCGGGCACTTGTTGTGCTTGTCTGGCTGGCGGTTAGCGCCTCCTCCTCGTCCGCCTTGCCTCTTGTCTTGTCCTTTTCCACTTCCTCTCGACCTGTCCTTGCCGGAGTCATTGCCGTTGCCCTTGCGAATGCCCTTGCGAGAGCCTTTGCCAGGATTCTGGCCTCTCAGCTTCGCCGACAGGCGCTGCTTCTGGTAGCACTCATCCTCGTAGTGCTTCCTCTTCCCAAAGAAGGCTAAGGTGATAGTACACCTGTCGTGATCCGGCATCTTCGCCTTGGTGCCGGTGTTGGTCTCCTGCTTCTTCCCTTGGACTACAAAGCAGTCCCGCTGCTCGCAGTCAGGCGGTTGCTGCAGGTGGCCATGCTCATCTCTGGCGTCAAACGAGAAGAGTTCCTTGACATTGTCCATGATACCGGCGTGCTTTGGGGTAGTCTGCTGTCCAGGTCTGGGTCCTTGGTACCCTTTGCCATGTCTTCCAGAGCCTCCTCCTCCAGGACGGTAGGCGTTCAGGTGCTGGTCGCTTTCTTTCTCCAGCGCCAGCTCCAAGAGTAGCACAGACAAATCCTCGTAGTTGACGGCTCTAGCCTTGCGCTCTGCCGTTGACCGGCACTCGTCCGGCATCTCCCGAGGCAGCTTAGCCACCAACCAGAAAAGCAGGTCGTTGCTGCTGTAGGAATCGGGCGTCAATCGTCCAGCCCAGTGATCCAGGTCAGCCAGTAGCTCAGAGTCCCTGGCAGGTTTGGGGTTGTTGGGCAGCACGGCCAGAATCTGGATCTCGGCCCTGATGGAGAGGTCGGTTTCGTAGATAGGGTACTGCCTCTCCAAGGCGACCAACAAGTCTGCAAAGGTGGCGGACTTAGTCACGATCTGCTTGACCTGCTTCTCCAGGTACTTGGTCTTGCAGCACTGCAGGAGCAGATCACACTTGACTCGCCCACCAGCATGGGCTTGGCCGGTCATTCGGCGGAACCGGCCAAAAATCTCAGCGAACTCGCTGAGATCCTTGCCTGTGAACTCAGGCAAGTTCACCGCGATCTTGGAGGTGGCAATGGCCTTAGCCTCCTGAGACCTGCGTCCCTCAGCGCGCCTGGTCTTCCTCTTCCTCTTGTACTTCCGCCCACTTGGGTTCTCGGGGTCCTGAGGGTCGTTGTTCTCCGAGGGCGAAGCAGAAGTCATGGACGGCGGCTCATCGTCAGAGGGGTGTCCGTTCAGGTCACCAGAGCCATAGGGCTCCACGTCAACCATTGCCCTTAGGGCTGTCAGCCCCAGCCGGTCCAGCTCGACTCTCGTGGAATTCCCCACGGGGCTGTAGGGAGGCTGGCCCGTTCTTGGTATGAAAGGGCTTCTCGGTTTCACAGCAGGAGTCGGCATCGGTCGGCTCCTCAGGCTCCCCAGGGTGTTTGTCAACCCTGCCACCAGGTGGTTGGCCTGTACTTGGTGGGGTGAAACTCCAACGATGGTAGGTGACGCCTTGGGTGGAATCAGGGGCTCCAGTTTAGCCCGAATTCCTTGAGTGAGATCACCAACAACTTTAGAGGTAGCTCCTCGGAGCGCCTCGTTGATCTCCGACCGCGTCAGGGACCTGTTGGAGGATCTCCCCGATCCTCTGCTCCTGCTCCCGTATGAGTCAGGGCCTCTCCTCAGCCCACTCAGGGTTGCTTAACC
Source organism: Eutreptiella sp. 'Long Island Sound 2002' (assembly GCA_964036045.1). Taxonomy (NCBI): domain Eukaryota; phylum Euglenozoa; class Euglenophyceae; order Eutreptiales; family Eutreptiaceae; genus Eutreptiella; species Eutreptiella sp. 'Long Island Sound 2002'. The sequence goes on along the minus strand of OZ038382.1, from coordinate 82,725,226 downwards.
AGGAACATCCACATAGGCTCCCGTAGCGGGTAGGGGATGGTGATAGTCTGCCGCGTACCAGCGCCGCGCAGAACTGGAGGCCACTGGCTCACCGGTGGTAGTTGCTTCTGGAAGCGCAGTGGTAGATAGGTCTATACCATAGGCAGGGTAGGTAGGCATACCAGTAAAGCCTGTGCCCTCAGCCATAGGCTGGGTGGTTATGGGTGTGGATGTTGGGGCGGCTGGGTTTGGAGTTGCGAGTGTGGTGGTTGCAGGAGAGGGTGATGCGTGGAGGCCAGAAGCGCTTGGTGCGCCCTCGAAGGTCGACTCACTCGTCGGGTCGTGCTCATGGTCTACTCCTTCGTCTGCCATGCTTTTTCCTGCATCCTTCTCTCTCTCCCTGTTTCTCTTCACAGGGTTGGTGTCCACCTACTCGACTGAGAGGGCCCGGAAGGCTGACTGAAGTCCCTCCAGCGAGTCATCAACCACGTCCACTGGCCCATGTAAGGGCACCGAAGGTACGGCGCTAGGTCCAGGTCCGGGTTCACCAGGTGCTGGCATTGCTGGTGCCTCAGGCGCCGTCTTCACATCGTTGTCCTCCCTCTTTGTGTCCATATTCGCCCTTCTTGCTTTTGACAGTACTCCGCGCACTGGATGTACGGCACGGGGTTGCTGCCGGTACGCAGAGACTGTCTGCCTCTTGCTACCAGAAGGTTTTATAGTGTTTTCAGCACTGTGTTTTTGTTGTGCCTCTCCTGCTGCTTGCTGCTGGTGTAGGGTTCCTGCTGCTTGTTTTTGATGAGGAAAATGTTTTATTGTTGAAATACAAGCAATCCGGGAGAAACCAAGCCAGAGATAAGCAAGTAGAAGATGAACATGATCAAAGCATGAAGGGCTGCAGTCACAAAGAGTTAGATAAAGACAACTATCAACAATAGACCACAGCAATTAACATACATTGCAACTCAGGATGAAATATTTTACATGTTTGAGAAACACTGATTAAAAAACTGCCCCATGGGCTCACACTCGTCCCTAGTGCCACCTTGAGATGTGCACTCTTTGTTTTTGGGTCCCATAGGTGCTGAGGTGGCATGGCTTGTGGCGCTGAGGTCACTGCCATGTCACATGGGATATTCCTACTTAGCTAGGCTGACTGGGTATTGAACCCAGGACCTCTCAAAAAGAGGTGCCCGAGCCCCCTAGGGTGCATACCACTAGGATAGGTAAGAATTCATGAGAAAGCATAGATAAAGGCATAGGCTCTGCCTTCAGTATATCAGTGCCTCAGTCACCGAGGAAAGGATGTTTTAGTGCATAAAGCTTGGGGATTAAGGGGTCCACACAACATCCTGATTTAGTGTTTGGTTCCATAGGTCAAATTGTGTTATCACCCATTTTGGTTACGCCAATACTAAGATAAAAATGCAAGAGTGCTTAGAGCATCTCTAATACAACTAAAGTACACCCTATAGCATTGGAAAAGCACTTTGTCTTACTACTAATTGGGCAGCCTTCTTCCTACCTACACCCCTCATGCCCTCACCACCCAATGGCTCCATAAGCAGTGGCATTTTCCCCATCCTCGGGAAACTCACCACGGCTTCTATTAGGCATGTCACACGTCATTACCAGCATACCACCAACCATAAATCTTTCGGTTTCAACTGGCGTCATGTAACATTTACGCACGGCACCAAAAAGGTCAAATAGGTCACTAAATGGTACTGTGTCAACACCTACAGCCCTCCTCACGACCTGCCTACCTACACGTGCCCTCAGTGCTCCCAAACTCACCCCATGAGCCCGACCTCGGTAATTGTGCTTTGCAAGGCAAGAAGTAGATCCACATTTAGTTTAAAGTTGTAGAAATAGGACTGTCGCAAGAGCTGGTGGGAACCTCAGGAATGAGAGGGGCAGCGTGTTTTTGGGCTCACGTGAGTTGGGCTGCGAGGGAATGGCAACCTATGCATGCCAAGGGGGGGGGAGTATCAAGCAAACGGAGCTCACTTTGGCTTGCAGTGGGGCTTACTTTGTTTTTTTCTTTTTTCATCAGCTGGACACCGTTTCCTTTGTAATCGTGTTGGGCAAGGCATCAAGCTCAGGTGCTTTAGCAGGTCTTGAAAATGAGGTTGCAAAGGGCGAATTGGATGACCAGGAGTTAGGTCCAGATTTTGTCTGTGAAAAGCAGGGGTTTGAGTGATGGTGAAGCCATTTAATAGCAAACTTGACAGCTGTCGAATTACTTGTATGGCGATGCTGGAGTCTGAAGATTTTGGACAGGTTGGGGAAGGTAACTTCTGGTCTGTCAAAAAAAGGAGGAGTGAGGTGGGTATCAAGGTGCAAATGAAGTGTGTTTTCTCGCCTTGTGTGGCTAATGTGTACAACTAGTGTTGGACAACCTTTTGTGTGTCTGATGGCCATGCCGTAATGAATTGTTTCTGTATAGCTTGGCTGCAACCGGTTTCATTTAAACGAAGCCTACTCTGGCCATCAATGCCCTGTACATACTTTGTCAGGCACACACTTAGCACACCCCCTCCTTTGCTTTATGCATCAGCCTTTGCTCTGCCTTACTTCAACCTCTACTTCCCCTTTTCACCCCCCCTCCACGCTTAACGCACACCACCGACTCCACCATCTCAACTGATTTTTTTCAAAAAAACCAGTTACCACTCTTCAGCTCCAAACAATCTCCCTCCTCCAGGCTTCACACACAAATACAACCCTATCATGACGGATAATTTCACAATACCAGTGCACACGCTGCCTCTTTTTTCACCGGTTGGCCCATCCTGCACGCGTACATCCGGCTACACAGGATGTGGGACTTCCTCGGTTTACCAGCTTCTTTCCTTTTTGCATTCGGCCACTTACGTCCTCTCTTACAGGTCATAATACGATCATAAATGAAAGCCCACTACTTCAACTCTTCCTTATTCTATGTTGTTGTTCAGATGTTGTAAAATTCAGATGTTGTTTGCCTCCGTGTGGCGGATCGTATGAGGTCTGCCTGAGTCACTGCCAACACACCCCCTGTGTGAACTCAGGAGGGAGTACCTCTACGCACAAAAATGAAATCTTTCCTTCCTTTACTTTCGCACCCTGGTCTGTACCCTCTGCCTTTGCCCTCACCCTGACCTCTTCCTGCTGTCTCTTCTTAAGCCTGGCAACTAGTTGTTGCAGTTTGGTTTGCAACTTTGTGTCCTGCACATGCCTGCTGACCCCAGACACTTGTGCCGCCCTCTCTTATGGCCCCATGCACGTGGTACCCTTGTCTCGTTTCCGCGTGTATCTGTTGCACCCATTGTCGGCATGTTTCTTCCTCTTCCTCCGTGGGCCACTTCACGGGCTTTGGCTGGTTAACTCCCACTTCTTCCGACTCTTGTTTCCCTTCCTCGTAAGCCCCTGGCCCCCCCACCCTCACTTCCAATGTCACCATCATGGAACAGTGCCCTCTCCTGTCCTACATCTCGTCCAGCCAACCATATACCCCGCTGTCACCCCACGTACCGACTGTGGTTCTGCGTATACGGCGTCCATCCTTGACGCCGTGCCTCAGTCTGAGGCCGGGTAGTGTGACGGGCCCCGCGCCCTGTTGTAGGACACGTCCCGTAGCCACATTTCCCGCACAAACATGCTTACTTCCCCGTCCAGCTCTGTCTCCACGCTCCGCCTGTTAGGGTCATAGTTGAAGTCCGCCACCACGATGACCGGCCCTCACTCCATGGCTTGGACATACTCCAGCCACAGCTGTGCCAGAAACTCCTATACTCTCCTGCCATGTGGGATATGGCAGTAGATGATGACTACTTGTCCATGCTGTGTGGCCACATCATACACAGCCATTCTCCCCTTGCGCCCACTTTGTTGTCCTCTATGACGCCGAGGCCCCTTCTCACCAACAGTGGCACCCCCTGTGCCCACTCCCGTTCGTACTCACGTCCTTCCCCGTCGTATATCTGTGCGCACAAGACGTTGTCCTTCCCCTGCAGCCGTATTTCCTGATACGTTGCCACATCCAGGTGGGCCTCATGGAGTCTCATTTGCTTCCACGCCGCCTTATCTACAGAATACAGTGCCACTGGGTCGTTATGGGCGTACAACATCATGCGCTGCCATTGTCCTTCCCCATGTCTCCGCACCCCTTCTTGCCCTTGCGGCGGTTTCGTCTTCCCGTCCGTCTTTCCGCCCTTCTACCGCGCTGTGTGCCACCGCGCTCCTGCGGCTGCGTACCACATTGTTAATTGTCACTTCTTCTTCCTATTCTTCCTTCCCGATGACACCTCTGTGCCCTCCAACTCCTTCACCGTCTGTTCCTGGACCAATTGCCCCTGTATTTCCATCTCCCGGCCCCTTGAACACAACCGCAACCTCGCCTCAGGGTACGGTAGTAGCTCATTGTCTCCATCATCCTGGTCCTCCCATTGCAGTATGGCCGCCTTCGTTTCACGTCCTGTGTGATCCCTTTGCACAATCACCTGTTGCACTGTCCCCACATGCATTGTCCACCTCGCTCTTACCTTGCGTGGGCCATACAATTTCGCCCCCTCCTCCACCCTCCCGGGCTCGTCTTTCCCCTCCCCACCCTACCGTACCTACCTCGTCCTCCTCCTCTTCGGCCTCCCACTCTCTGTCCCGCGCTCCAGCGCGTCCTCCCCCTCCTGTCTCTCATATACCTCTTCCTCCACCAGCTGTCTCTTGCCTCTGTCGCCTGCACTGCTGTCTCCTGCCTCTCTCCCTTCTTCCTTCTCTCCCCCACTCATGCCCTCTGCTGAATCGTTCCCCTGGTCCCAGTCTTCCCCTGCTCCCTCCACTCCCTCTCCTATCTCCCCCTCGCTATGTCCAACATCCTGCATCTGCGAGCCCTCCTCCTGTCCTAGCCCGACAGCCCCTGCCTCATTGGCCTGTGCGTCCTATCCGTCTCCCTGCCCATCCCTTTCCTTGTCCTCCACGACAAACCGCATCTGTCGGCCCCTTCATCTCCCCAACTCTCTCCAGCTGCCCTGTCTCTCCCCTTCGGGCGCCTCGTCCGCCTCCGAGACTTTCTGTTTTGTTTCCTCCACAATTCTCCTCGCCCTTGTTCTCGCCCTCTGTGCCCGGAATTACTATCCACCTTGGTTGGTCCCTTTCCTTGCCGCAGGCCACCCACTCGAGGGCCTTTCTGATCTGCTCTTTGCTGTCCTGCGCCTCCTCATCCTCCGCAGTTCTGGACACCTGAGACTCCAGCACCCTCAGGATGGCCCCCACACGCACTTTGGCATCTGTCTCTGCCCTGACCACATCTGCCTCACCGACCCATCTCATTGGTTGCTGCTCTACTCTTTTCAACTAGACCGCCGTGTACACTATCGCCGCGAGCCATTGCCCCTTGAGCTGGACGACCCACTAGGTGTGCCCATCTTGCAACATGTCAAGGACTCCCTGATCCGACGCTCCTGTGGCACTGGCCTATGGGGACAGCACTTGTATTGTGTGTCCCATATTCTGCCCCCTTAGTGCCTCAGAGTCCCCCATGGCCATAGCCCTCCTGACCCTGTGCATTTGTGTGGCAGGTCCCCAGTCACCGGTTGTCCTTTTGCTTCTTCGCACCGTCTCCCGGGCATACAGAGCCAGCGCCAGGATCTGTCTTGTCGGCCTCAACCTTCCACTGCATAAGGTTTTCAGCGACCTATAATTCTCCCTTTTCGCCTGTGTTCAGCAGGACTTTTCCCGCACTATTTCTGCATTATTTTTGCACTGATTTCAATGGAAAACAATGTAAAATACCGCTGAAATCAATGTTTGTGCGCAAGCAACGTGGCCAGAAAGTCGCCATCGCTGACCATTTGTGTAGTTTTCAAATTACGATTTTACAGCAATTTGATTATTTTTCTGATTGACATACTGTTTTTAAGCATACGCGGATGTTACGGCACCATCGCGGCACCGTTGCGCGGTGCTCAGTTCGGTCCAGGTAGGCCATGTTCTCGAAATTTTATAAAATTGTAGGTAGCTCGGTTTCCGAAGTTGAGTACACCAAATCACAGCCCATCAGTGGGGCTTTGTATAGATATGTTCATTGGGTTTCAAAATGCGTCAGTCCACTGGTACCACGCGTTGGGGCGAGACACGTGGATTGCATGCAAGATATGCAAAAATCGTTAATTCTTTTAAGTTTTGACCTTTAAAATCAGGACCTTCTTCACTTTTATCCTGATCCAACTCAGGATCCTGACTGCAGCAGCCCCTCGGCACCTAGAGCAAGGCCGACACATCGTCGCGTTTTGAGTTTTATTATAAGTTAGTCTTTATGCTATTTTCATATTATAATTGCTATGTGCATTGTTACATGTTTGTGTATGTACAAATACAATATGTTCTACCTCTTTCTTACTTCAGGACATGTGAAAGGGAGCGTGTCCAAATCCCTCCCAATTTGGTGGTCATGGTTTGGGACTTGTATGTGCAGGTATTGGGGATTTGAATTTGATTTGAAGGAGATTTGTTCATTCTTTGCAGGGATCAAAAACAGCATGATTTCAACAAAACCCATGACGTCAAAAAATCGTACAATTTGGAAACGCCTTCAGCGAGAACAACAATGACGCTGCAGACCACGACGACAAGGTCCCAGATTGACGATGAGAAGGAATTAGTGAACCCCAATGACATGTCCAAGAGGGTTCCTCATGGTAACACCATATGAGGCCCATTTGACCTATTGCAGACGAAGACCAAGGACTTTGACGACCCAGGAGACCCTCAGGATCCTCGTAGCGTTGTACAGAGCACGACGACAAGCTGCCGAGCGACTTTTTGACTCGTGTCAGCGCTTGGATGGTTTTCAGAATTACTCCAATTTGGACGGTTCTCAAGATTACTCCAAGACCAGTGGCTTATGGTGCCATGAACAATGTGCCATGGACCTCTGTGAACATCCAGCAGTCCCACTGAACTCGCCAGAGCCAAGGAGATCATGAAGGTCAACGAGCGAGCCAAAGGAATTTCACAAAAATATGCAGATTACAGAAATGCGCAATTCATCGTATGAACCAAGAAGACTGGTGACCATAATTATAATCATAATAGCTATGGGCCATGATAATTGGTCCTATTGGTTATTTGTGTATTATATTATACGATCAGTCGATGACTTTACGAACTCTGAATTTTTCCGATTTGCTTTATGTTGTCTTTGGTTATAGGGTCAGCACATCTCAGAAGTGCATTTTTTTCTTTTTGTTTGTTTGTTTTCCTTTTTTTGTTTTTGAGAAACACACATATTTGTCCGCGTTCTCTTGGGAGAATGGGCCCCACACCCACCCATTTTCTGGCTTGGTGTGTTTGAGCTTGCGAGGCAAGTGTTAACCCGGTAGAACTATGTGGTGGTTAACACCCACCCCAATGCTTTGCATTGTTCCCACCAACCACTTAAGGTGGCTCCTCTCTTTCTTTGACTTTTCAGCCTGACATGTTCTGGGGGCTTGGGAGGGGAGTGTACGGCTTTCAGCCACCCATAATTGCCACTTTTTGCCTGTGTTAAGCAGGACCTTTGCGCACTATTTCTGCATTAATTTTACACTAATTTTAGTGGAAAGCAATGTAAAATACGGCTGAAATCAATGTTTTTGGGCAAGCGACGTGGCCAGAAAGTCGCCACGCTGACCATTTGTGTAGTTTTCAGATTACGATTTAAAGCAATTGTTTTTTCAGATTGGTATATTGTATTGTATTGTACTGTTTTGTAGGCGGATGCTACGACACCATCGCGGCGCCGTTCCGCGGTGGTTAATTTGGCCCAAGTAGGCCATCTTCACAAACTTTTAATCAAATTGTAGGTAGCTCAGTCTCCGAAGTGGAGTACACCAAATCAAAGCTTATCAGTGAGGCTTTGCATACATATGTTGATTTGGTTTCAAAAGGCGTCGTTGCACCGGCACCCCGCGTTGGGGGGAGACACGTGAATTTCATGTATTATACTGAAAAATCACTAATTTTTCAAGTTTTGACCTTAAAACTCAGGACTTTCTTCAGTTTTATCCTGATCCAACTCAGGATCCTCATTGCAACAGGTAGGTAGGTAGGTCTGGGGCTGCCCCGCAAGGTGGTCTCACCTTGCAGCTTTGGCTCAGCCACCGACGGCCGTAGTTCACGTGCCCCGACAAAGCGGCTCCCCCATGTGGGAGAAGGGCTCGGTCGCCGCAAGCAGTACCCTTCATCGGATCCTGCCCAGAGAGGTAAAGCATGTTCGACCGAGGTCTCACATCCCTCTCCTTTGAGCAGATGATACATGGGGGTGGGTCCCTTTGCATCTTCTCATGAACCTCTGGTTTCTGGGGCCCAGGGGCTAGGGGCCGGGCCAGAGGCCTTGTCCTGCAGGCACGGCCACCTGGGTTGGTTTTAAGTAGGCGTGAGACGACTTGAAGAAGCACGTGCTACAGGACTCGCATGCCGTGACACGTATTCATGCCTCCTGACTGGGTCGAGCCTGCGCTCCCCCGGGAGGCCGGGGGTTCGTAGTAGGTTGTTGTCGTCGGTTGGTTGGTTGTATAATGGTAGAGGTGTGGTGTGTTGTTGTATTTGTGGGTGCGGTCGTCAGCGGGCGTGGGGTACCATGGTGTCGCCAGTCCTAAGGACGCCGTTCCTGTCTTGACCCTTGCATGTCCGGCCGGTTCCGTAATGGCCAGTTTGCATGTGGTCTGTTTGCAACCGGGGTGTTGGTTCCATAGCAGTCTGCTCGGTTCCTTGCGGTGCCAGCCGCTGTATGGTCGGCTGGATTGCTGTTGGGCCTGTTGTGCCTCTGCCGGCGTCGTCGCGGTCGTTTTGGTGGGTCGCCGTGCCAGTACTTAGGTTGTGTGTGTCCTGTGAGCAATCGTGTTGTTGTAGCGGTGCGGTTGGCGGAGGGTTATGTGGTAGTCGTCCGGCGGTTGGCGTGCTCGTCGATGGGCCTGCCACGTCACAGCTGGTGGTTGCCCATGCAGCCGCGTCACCTGGTCCCGGGTGTGCTGGTGGCTGTTCCATCGCACGCGGCGGTCCGTGTAGGTAACGGGGGTGCTGCTTACTGCAGTCTGCCCGGCAAAGAAAGTAGTGCTTGGCCTGCCCTTGCCGTCATGCCCTCTCCGCATGCACAGCTGCATATCTGGCTGCACTTGATTTCTGCTGTATGTACAACACCGTTGGTGGCAACGGCCCCCCGGTCGGTGTCTCCCCTGCTCCCTATGGGAGTCCCGGGGAACCTGGCGTGTGCGGTGTCATGTGTCCCTCGGCGTGTTCCTCCCGGCCTCCGGAGTCCCGGGTTTGTTGCTCCCTCACGTCCTTTATTGCCCCCCTGGTGTCCGTGCAACTGTGCCGTTCAGGTCTGGCTGGGTCCTGTCGGCCTCTTTGGGCCTTAGGCCTTAGGTTACGTTTGGCCGGTATTGTTCTGGTCCGCGGGCCCCCTGGGGCCTGCAGCCCCCATACCCCTGGCTTACTTGGCCCTTCTCACTCTGTCCCAGTGGAAAACTGTCCTGAAGGTTACTTGTGCGGACGGCCGCCTGATGTAGACTTCCTTAGCGCCGCCGGCGGGACCGGCGGGTATATGGGTGCGTGGTTCGTCGGGTTTCTGCATCCCCTTTCTGGGCGCTGTGTCCGGCCTCACCCGGACAGGAGGGGGGCCTAGCGGCCGGGCTGTGGGGGTGTGCACGCCTCGCGGCGCCATGCGCTTGTCCGTCGTGGCGTTGTTGCGGGTGTACTCGCACGATGCGCCCCATGTCCCCGCGCCTGTCAGTATTTTGCTGTGCTGGGCTGCGCCTCGCTGTGGCGTTAACATTCGGGCCTGGCAAGGGGGTGCCCCACCCGCAGTGCACGGTGACCGAGACTGCGCCGTGTCCTGTGGGTCTCTTGTACCCCCCGATTCTTGGCCATGGTGCGGCAGGCTGGCGGGTCCAGGGCGCACGGTGTGGCGTGTGCAGTCCTCCATAGCATTCTTGGTGCTCCCGAACTGCAGGTTGCCCGATCAGCGTACTTGTCGGGTGCGCTGGATGCGTCGTGGGCCCCCTTGGGACCCCTCGGTATACACCATGGGGGTTTTGCCATAACCGGCATCTCACGGGTATGCATCGTAGCTGAACATCTGAGGCTCCGGTGCGTAGTGGTTCGGGTTTTGTGGAAGTGGTTCTAATGGTGCCCCACCGGTGCCCTATTCTGGGGGGTGGGCTAGGTGGTGGTCATGCATTTCGGTCCCCGCGATCGCGTGGTGGCCGGTGGAGTATGGGAGTGATCTCTGTGATCTGCGTGTCCTTGGGGGTCTTGGCCGTGGCCTGTTGCCTGTCAGGGGATCGGGAAAGTGAAGGCGTCGGGGTTACCTGGACGTCTGGTGAGCACGGTGCAGAGGGCGGCGAAGATGTCGCTCACGAGGGCTGTATGTGCTGCTCGTGTTTCCCCATCTCTTCAATGGCGGGTGACATATGTTCCGCTGCCAATGCCCGGATCAGGTCCATCGCAAAGACGGGGCACCCCCCCCCCCCCCTGTCGGCGGCGGTCCGCCCGCACAAACCGCCACCAGAATGTTAAACGCCCCACCATCAAACCGACACCGCAGGGGCGGGGGGAGAGCGGACAACCCCACCCCCCCTAACCCATGACCTCACGAAACCTGTTGGCGCAACCGCCCAGCCGGCCGAACCAGCGCCAAACCGGACAAGACAGGCCAGCAGCCCAAGCGTGTACATAACCCACCCGACCCATGCAGCCCGGACACGGCCCACAGCCACCGACAACACTAACAGCGACCCGGCTAGCCGCACCAAATGCTGACCAGAGCATGCACCAGCGCAGAAAAGGCAGAGGGAGGAACAGGCAACCCCCCCCCCAGAAAGGAAAAAAAACACACCACGGGGGAAGCCCCATCCATCCATTATCGCATACCCGCCGGCCAACGGGAAGGAAGGAAAACGGGGGATACAGTCGCAGAACCGCGAAGCCGCGCACCCACTCCACAAGAGGCGGGCAACCCACCAGGCCAGGCAACACCAAGAGCGACACCCACGGGGCCCGCCAGTAGGACATCGGGGGCCCTCCCCGCCCAGCCCAAAGACGCCCAGCGAAAAGCAGCGGCTCACAACGGCCACACGGCCACCGAAGGGCCAGAGGAAAAGACACCCCGGACACGCTGCTGCACACCCCACTGGAAAAATGGCGGGCCACCGGCCACACAGACGCGGACACAGCAAAAAAGAAAAACAGAAGAAACTCAAACAAAAGGGGGAGGGGGGGCGGAGACCAAAGTGCCCAAGACCGAGACAGGCGACGGTGACCACCACAGGGCCACAACACGACAGGGCCAAGAACCACACGCACAGACCCCCCCTTCGCAGCCAGGAAGACCGCAAAAAAAAGAAAAAGAAAAAAGAGGGGGGGGAGAAGCCCCGCCCACGGCGACCCCTACACAACCATACGCCACAGGCAGCTCCACCAGGGGGTGAAGCGAAACGGACGGAGCACGCACAAGAGGGCACACGCCCCTGCACCCCAGCCAGAAATAGCGGGGTGCAGGAATAACCCAAACCCGAACACACGCACCACAAACCCCAGCCAAAAATGACGCAGCGCAGCCAAAACCCATATCCAAACACACACACACTAGAACCCAGCCAGGAGGGCGGGGTTACCGCGGTACCCAACCCCAAACGCACGCACCTCAAACATCAGCCAGGAATGGCGGTAGGAAGCCAAAACCGGTGCCAAAACACAAACACCCTAGACCCCGGCCAGGAACGGCGAGGTCACCGCGAAACCCAGACCCAAACACAAGCGCCACAGAACAGTAGGAAACCCAGTGTCCATAGCCCGGGCACTGTGGCAGCCCGTGCCTTGCAGGTGACAGGGCCAGACGAGATCCGGAGACGGGGGGTAAGGCTGCATCCTAAGGCCTGCGCTGCTTTGGAACTCGAGGCGGAGCGTGTAACACCAAAGCGCCTCAGCACCCCAGTACCAAGAACATGCATGCATGCCTTGGGATCAGGATACACCAGGAAGTCCGGTGAACCGCTATGGTTCCGCTCAAAGGAGGAGACGTGAGCAGTCACGGGGGCAGACCCTCCCGTTGTTAGAAGTACGTCACGCTGGCGGCAAACAGCCCTCCCGGTGTTGCCCGGGGCAGTTTTGGTGGGGGCCACGGGTCCGGTCTAGCAAGATGTAAGTCGTCTCCCCTCTTCAAGCGCCGAGCCTCTCCCTGTTCGTCACAGCAGCAATGCCAGCGGCAACCATTCGGGTGCCTCTCCACAACCGAGTGCACCTACCTACCTACCTACCTACGCCTCGCTGTGGCGTTAACATTCGGGCCTCGCAAGGGGGTGCCCCACCCGAAGGGCACGGTGAGGGAGACTGCGTCGTGGCCTATGGGTCTCTTGTACCCCCCGATTCTTGGCCACGGTGCGGCAGGTTGGCGGGTCCAGGGCGCACGGTGTGGCGTGTGCAGTCCTGCATAGCATTCTTGGTGCTCCGGGGCTGCAGATTGTCCAATCAGCGTACTTGTCGGGTGCGCTGGATGCGTCGTGGGCCCCCTTTGGACCCCTCGGTATACATCATGGGGGTGTGGCCATAACCGGCATCTCACGGGTATGCACCGTAGCGGAATATCTGAGGCCCCGGTGCGTAGTGGGTGGGATTTTGTGGAAGTGGTCTTGATGGTGCCCCACCGGTGCCCTATTCCCGTAGGTGGCCGGGTTGGTGAACATGTCTCTCGCTCCCCGCAATCGCGTGGTGGCAGATGGAGTATTGCAGCGGTCTTGGTGATCCGCGTGTCCTGGGGGTCTGCGCCGTGGCCTGTCGCCCGTCAGGGGATCGGGAAAGTCAAGGCGTCCGGGTTACCCGGATGTCTGGTGAGGGCGGTGCAGAGGGAGTAAGAAAAAGTGGCTTTCCCTGCCAAAAGGCTAGCTTTAGTTGTTATAGAGAGGCCTAAAGGCATAGCACATTATTATCTTAGTAATGGCCTAACCAAAAGGGGTGACAAGACATGTTGGTTCTAAAAGCAAGCATTGAGCTTTGGATGTTGTGTGGACCCCTCAACCCCCTACCTGAGTGCACGTATACACCATATCCTGGACTGACTGAGGCGCTGACATTAATCTAGAGCCTATACATGTTTCTACATTTTCTCATGAATGCTTAGCTATCCTAGTGGTCTGCACACTAGGAGGCCGTGGCACCTCTTTTTGAGAGGTCCTGGGTTCAATTCGCAGTCAGCCTAGCTAAGTAGGAAGATCCCATGTGACATGGCAGTGACCTCAGCGCCACAAGCCATGCCACCCCAGCACCTAGGGGACCCCAAACAAAGAGTGCACATCTCTAGATGGCACTGTAAAAGAGATGATGCCCATGTCGGCAGTGTTCCGATGATTGTAGGATATTTTCTAACTATTGCTTCCTAAATCTGTAGTTATTGTGAGGTTCCTTTGTAGTTACGCTATCTGCTTTGACTGCACCCCTTCATGTTGTGGATTTGATCCTGTTGTCTCCATTTTGCTCTGTGGGTACTTACACTTCTGGTTGATTTCATCTAAACATACTTGTTTGGAAAACCTGAACTACATCAGGAAGCAGCAGGAGCAAGCAGAGGCACGTCGAAAACAATATCATCAAAGCAATCAACAGTGAACGCCTGTTCTAACTTTCTGGTAGCACAGATTTTCAGTCCTTGCGTACCTGCAACCCCGTGCAGTACAACCAGTACGTCGAGACTGACCCCACTGAAGGGCGAAGAAATATAATATGGACACCAGGGACACTGCTGAGACGACAGCGCCCTCAGTGGCACCAGCCAAGCCAGCGCCAGCGCCCAAACCTGCTGGTGAACCTGAACCTGAGGAGCCTGTACCTTCAGTGCCCTTAGGTGGGCTGGGGGATGATTCCTTGGAGGGCTTGTGAGCTGCCTTCAGTGGACTCTCTGGTGGAGGATCTGAAGGCAAAAAGAAGGAGAAGGAGAATGAAGCAGCAGACATGGAAGCCGAAGAGATAGATCCCGGAGATGGACACGAACCATCTGACGAGGTGCCCTTCGATGAAAAACATGTTGAGCGCGCGCCGAGCGCCTCAGATTACCCTGCAGTACCCTCTCCAACAACCACCACACTCCCAGCCACACGTCCAGCTACATCCTGACCCACAACCACTCCACCTATGGCTGAGGTTATAGGCTTTACTGGTATGCCTTACCCCACCCACAGTGTGACTCCAGCCGCAACTGTGCCACCTATGGCAACTGCAGTCAGCGAACCAGTGGCATCCAGCTCCACCTACACCGGTGTTCCTGAGCCTAGGCTGCGCCGCTATGAGGATGACTATCACAGACCCGCAGCGGCCGTGTACATGACTGGGATACCTAGCTATGCGGCACCCGAGCCTGGCTATACTATGCCAGCGCCTGGTTTCACCCTCTGAGTGTCCTACGCCGCCCTCAGTCTTGGGGTTGAAGAAGCAGAGGAACAGGAAGATCCTCAAACAAATACCTGACGCGCTCGGAGATACGAGAGGCTCTTCGAGGAGCAACTTGGGGAATAGTTGGTAATCTAACTCCAGAAATTCGGGCCAAATGGAGCCCCTGATTCCTCCCCAAGTGTCACCTACCACTGTGGGAGTTTCACCTCACCGTCTACAAGCGAATCATTTGGTGGCGGGACTGACGAACATTCTGAGAAGCTTGAGGAGCCGACCTATGCCGACCCCTGCTGTGATACCAAGGAGCCCTTTCGTACCAAGAGCGGCCCAACCCCCTACAGCCACATGGAGAACTCCAAGCGAGCCGAGCTGGAGCGGTTGGGGTTGACAGCCCTAAGGGCTATGGTCGATGTTGGGCCCTACGGCCCTAATGACCTGGATGGAGATCCTTCTGATGACGAGCCGCCATCCATGACGTCTGCCTCAGCCTCTGAGGACGATGACCCTGAGGACCCCGAGAACCCGAGCGGCAAGAAGAAGAAGAAGAAGAGGAAGACCAAGCGCCATGAGGGACGCAGGTCCCAGGAGGCCAAGGCTATAGCCACCTCCAAGATCGTGGTGAACTTGCTGG
Source organism: Eutreptiella sp. 'Long Island Sound 2002' (assembly GCA_964036045.1). Taxonomy (NCBI): domain Eukaryota; phylum Euglenozoa; class Euglenophyceae; order Eutreptiales; family Eutreptiaceae; genus Eutreptiella; species Eutreptiella sp. 'Long Island Sound 2002'. Next base: position 82,710,219 of record OZ038382.1, on the reverse strand, counting down.
AGTTCACGAGGAAGGACCTCAGCAAGTTGGCTGAGAACTTCAACCAGTTCCTGATGATGACCGGCCAAATCCGTGCTAGTGGGCGAGTCAAGTGCGATCTGCTCCTGCAGTGCTGCGAGACCAAGTATCTGGAGAAGCAGGTCAAGCAGATGGTGACGAAGTCCGCCACCTTCGCCGACGTGTTGGTTGCCTTGGAGAGGCAGTACCCCCCCTACGAGACCGACCTCTTCATCAGGGCCGGGATCCAGAACCTGGCTGTGCTGCCCAACAACCCCAAGCCTGCCAGGATTTCTGACCTGCTTGCCGACTCCGACCACTGGGTAGGGCGACTGACGCCCAGTTCCTATGGCAGTGACGAACTGCTATTCTGGTTGGTGGCCAAGCTTTCACGAGACATGTGGGATGATTGCTGGGCAACGGCAGAGCGCAAGGCAAGAGCCCTCACCTACGAGGACCTGTCCGTTCTACGTTTGGAGCTGGCGCTGGAAAAAGGAGGCGACCAGCACCTGAACGCATACCGTCCTGGAGGAGGCGGTTCTGGGAGCCATGGTTGAGGGTATCAAGGACACCGACCTGGACCAGGGACTACCGCCAAAAATGCTCGCTTCATGAGCAATGTCCAGGACCTCATCTGGTGTGATGCCAGAGATGAGCAAGGCTGCCTGCTTTATGCCCCTGACTGCGACCAGCGGGACTGCTTCGTGGACCATGGGAAGAAGCAAGAGACTAACACCGGCAGCAAAGCCAAGCTGCCGGACCACTACAGGTGCGCAATCACCTGTGCGCTCTCTGGTAAGAGGAAGCACTACGGGGTTGAGTGCTACCAGAAGCAACCCCTCTCGGCGAAGCTCAAGACCGAGAACGCCAGTGTCCAGGGCAGTGGCAAGGGCAACGCCGACAAGGACAGTGGCAAGGGTAAGTCCAAGGGCAATGGCAAAGGCCAAGGTGGCAAAGGCAAAGGTGGACAGGGCGGCTCCGAGCGCAAGCCGGACAAGTACCAGATCGCAAACCAGTCCGCAAGGAATCCGGATACTACGCCAGTCGGGAACTCTGGGCAAACACGGGACCTACGACCCGTTCTCCGACGCAAGCCCAACAAGAACAACGGACTAAGCGTGCCAACGAAGATGGGGACCAGTCAAACGCCCGCAAACGCTCCTGTCTCATGCGCATGGCGCGGAAACTGCAGAAGAAGGGGTTCGAAGTCACCTGCCCCCCGGAGTTCTGACAGGGACGCTCCGGGGGACCTACAGATCTGGTGTTCTGGGTACCTATCCCTCTTGGGGGACATGAATACCTGGGGGTACCGGATACTGGGGCCACTATATCTATTGTGGCCAAGAAAACTTTACCTCAGGGGGACCTGAAGAGCATCATGCCTACCGCAGCCATCCGCATTGGGTATGAACACGTGGTGCACAGTTGTGGGGACTGTGAGGTCGAAGTGCCTATGGGTTTAGGAGCATGGCCCAGCGATTCTACGTGATGGACACCGAAGTCTTCGACTTTGTGATACAGATCGACTTCTTTGTCGAGCACTCCCAGATTCTATCCCTCACCCTGCAAGCACCCTACCTCCTCCAAGTGGACCATGGTGACGGATGGGAATCTGTACCTCTGGAGCAGTCTGAACACACATCTAGTTACCTGAGGGTAAGCAAGAAGGAGCCCTCAACCATGATGGTTGCCTCCGAAACTGAGGACTATCAGCTCCTACGTGATGTCCTGGACCAAGGTCTAAAGGAGTTGGGATACTCCCAAGAAGACCTATTCGCCAGCGACAAGCAATATGTCCTGGACCTCTACTGCAGCAAAGGGAAACATTGCTGCTATCAATTTTACTGGCCCTCTTTTGGGATGGCCTACGGGAACCCAAGATTCAGTGAACTGGGAAGGTCCTGACCAAAGTGGCCCTGGCACGGTCCCGTATGGTCCTGTGCTCCCCCGATTGGGGAGTCCATGGGGGAAATGAGTACTGGCGTACTCTATTGGACAAGCTGGCGCTCACTTCCATCGAGCTGCCGGATGACGCCATCCACGTGCCTGTGGGCCGCAAGACGCCGATCAGGAAACCAGGATGGGGGAGTATGCTAAGCGTTGTGGACGGCAGCCTAGCCCCAGTGCCCTGGGAAGATCTGGAATCTGCTATGGTCCAGGAAATTCAACGTGAGAGCAGCGGCTACACCCTGGATGTCCTGAAAAATGAAGTACGACCTCGAGACGCCCTAGAGACTACTCCTCGTGGAGACGAGTACGTCGCGTCTAACACTGTTGCCCCCAACTCCCCCTGCCGTGTATCTAATCCTGATGTAGTCTCAGAGTGTGGGCTATCAGAGCTGCCCAGCTCTATACACTCTGATGACGAGACTGAGCAGGACGCCTTCTTTGTGCAGACGTGCGTGGAGGGAGTGGAGAACGCCGAGTACGCTGCCCCACAGAAGCCCCTACTCTCGATGAGGGGAGAGGAGCCCCTGGACGAGGAGCTGGATCCCCGATCCAGGCTGAGAGAGTACGTGGACTCCAAGAGGAGATTGGTGGCGAAAAAGCTCTGCTACGCTAAGCCTAGCCGCCGCTCCTCGCCGTTGAAGCAAAGGTCTATGGGAGATGCCTCCCAACTGAGGGAGGACCCCGAACAGAAGATTACCACCTGGCACCGAGAGGTGGATTTGAAGCTCATGAAGAGCGTGTGGGGTGCCCACGTGAGGACCACAGAGGAGGATGAACTCTCAGAGGAATGCATATGCCAACCCCCTCGAGTGTGCCTATGTTGTCACCGACCACCTGAGACTGTGGAACGGGACCGTCTGTACGCCTATCAAGGACTGAAGGATACGACCAAGGAGGCTGAGCCGGTTGAGGACCACCTCCGCGCTTCTATACACCAAGGGGCAAGCAATGTACACTCTGACGAGGACATGGAGGACCAGATCAAACTCTTGGACTCTAAAGTACAGAAGCTGATCAGGACCTACCTGGAGGTATTCGGAGAACTACCCCCTCCAGCCTCCTGTGACAAGCTGGTACAGATGGACCTCAAGCTGAGGCCTGAGTTCGTGGGTCACAAGATACGCAGGAGACCCTACCCGGCTCCTAAAGAGCAGGCCGATGAGATAGGGCGACAGATACAAGAATGTATCGACGCTGGCCTGGTCCTCGAGTACAAGGATGGGGACTACCCCCAACATTGCAGCCCCTCTGTCCTGGTGGCTAAGCCTGGGTCTACAGCCAAACGGCTGGTAGTGCACTATGGAGAGCTGAACAAGAAGAGGCTGAACCACTCAGGGTCCATTCCTAACATGGAATCAACCCTCGAGATGATAGCCTCCTGCCGCTACAAGACGAAGATGGTCAAGCGGAGTGCATTCTGGCAACCGCACCTGACGCCCAATGCCCAGGAGCTCTAGTCTTCATCACCCCTCAGGGGAGGGTGTTCAAGTGGAAGGTCATGCCCTTTGACGTGGCTAACGCACCCGCTCTTTTTCAAGAGCTGATGAACAAGATCCTATCCATCCTGCGTCGGAGACATTCGGTGCAACAACTCATATGCCGCAGCGCCCAGATGGAAGCACACATTGAGAACGTATGCCTGGGAACGAATACCCAAGAGGACCACCTAATCCTCTTGGGCGAGTACTTTGCAGTCTGCCAGGAGAACACACCAGACTCAAGCTGGAGAAGTGTGAGTTCATGCAGGAGACTATGCAGTACCTGTGGTTCGACATCCGCTATGGGTGGTGGACCCCTGCGGCTTCTAAGGCCAAACCCCTGATGGACGCTAAGGTACGACAATAAGGCCCCAAGAAAGGACTTGATGATGTACGCAGTTTCATTGGGGCCTGCAACTTCTACCGCCGCCACATCATAAATTTCACCTACACCAGCGCCATCCTGAGGGATCTCATTAAGAAGAGTACTACCTGGCGCTGAGGCCCTCAAGAACAACAAGCGTTTGACGAGCTCAAGGACAAAGTGGCCAACGCTAAGTGCTTGGGCGTGCCTACAGCACAGAGGGAAATTATCCTGGTTACTGACGCCAGCAATGTGGGCGGAGGTGGAACGTTGTTCCAGTTGCAAGCACTAGAGAAGGAAGAGTTCGACTCGGCCATTTGCCATAGAGACTGAGCGAAAAAACCGAGACGGTACCCTCAAAGACAGGTACCCTGACGACAAATGGGTCCTGGTTCCCCTGGGGCATGGGGACTGGAAATGGAACCAGGTCTGCGGTAATTACTCTACTTATGAGCAGGAACTGCTCGCAGGTATGCTAGTGCTATCCTCTCAGTCCCGATTGTTGGGGAGTAATCCAGTGGTTTGGCTGTGTGACCAAGAACCGGTCCGCACCTTCCAGAAGGAACCCCGACCTGAGAAGGCTAAGGTCAGATGCTGGTGGACCTACCTGAGCCAGCCACGGCTCTCAGTAGATCATATCCAGGGCGTCAAGAACGAGTGTGCGGACTACATCAGCCGCAACAACTTTGACGACATGATTGGTGCCAGGTCTGAGGAGCTAGGCAAGGTGGCATTCAGCCGTATGGATGTACACCTGAATTTGAACAGGACCATGATCAGACCTCTAGATGGACTCCAGCAAGTGGAGTACCTGAAAGAGTTTGGGAACATCTACAAACGCTTGGAGAAGCGTCTGCAAGCTGCCCTGGTCAACCAGGAGCAGTGGAAGCGGGACAAGACCTACCTCTGGCATGAGGACCGGATAGTCGTGCCTAGCGACCGTATCCCGGCACTCCTCAAGTGGAACCAAGAGTCCAGTGGTCATGTGGGAGCGAACCGCACCCTGAAGCTGTTCAAGCAATGGTTCCACTCTACGTGGACGGATGATCAGCTGCGGAAAACCCTCCAGCCTATCGTGGACAAGTGCCCTTGTCCGTCCTGTAAACCTGGGGATATCAGGGACAGAGGTCCCTATTCGACGCTCCCTATCCCCGACTGTACCAACAGTGTTCTCTATGTGGACTACAGAGAGATGCCCAAGTTTGGGGGCTAGGACTTTGCCCTAGCGGTAACCTGCAAGCTGACCAGGTTTACCAGGGTGTTCCCATGCACTAAACACATCACCGGCGAGCAGACCATCAAGATACTTCTGGAAGAGTGGTTCTGTGTCTATGGGGCACCCAAAGAGATTAACTCAGACGAGGACGTCCGAGTACGCTCGGACACTGGCTGGTACAAGAGAGTCCTTAGGTCCTTCAATGTCGAGGTGTCAACGGGGATTCCCTATACTCATACCAGTAACACTCTATGTGAGCAACAGATTCGAGTTCTCAAACAGAACGTGAGGATATGGTGCAAGACTGAGCGGACCAAAGACTGGGTGAGACTACTCCCCGTCATATCCTTGATGATGAATTCTCAACAGAGTTCGGCAACTGGGCATTCACCCCATGAGCTGTTCATCGGACATCCGGCGTGGTTTCTACACGCTCCCTATCCTGAAGATTCCTACTCCACTGTGGTTAAGTGGGTGAAGGAGCAACAGAACAAGGTGGACAAGGCCAAGGCTATGCTCCAGAGAGTGAGGGAGCGCCAGTGAAATAAGAAGAGCAAGCACCGGGTGCTAGCCTCCTACCAAGAGGGAGACTCGGTGCTGGTGCACCACAGTCGGCTACCCGCCTGGCCACGCTCCACCAGCGATGATGCCCCCTTTGGACCCTACAAGATCCTGTCTGTGGATGGTCACCGCATCACCGTGCGGTGTTCTCCCCGACTAGGGGGGACCTTGGTGTGCGCTGCTCAACAGCTCAAGCGCTACTACGACCCAGAGGACCTCTGTGGGGAAGAATGGGAACTAAACGACGAGGAAATCGCTGCTCTGGACCTACAGGACGCTGGCAGCCCAACGAAATTTGAAGGAGAACTCCCCGACATGAATGCCGAGGAGATGGCTAAGGAACTTATCTAGCTGGTGAAGTCGGTTATCCGACACCGCTATCGCCAAGGGTGGCGTTTCCTCACCCTCTGGGTAGGGTTTGGAGTTGAAGAAGCTACCTCGGAACCCTTTTCTGCCTTTGTGCCTCCGGTGGGACGCCTGAATTCTGTTGTAGTAGACTACATGTCCCAGAACAACCTAGCAGAGTTCCTGAGGCTCGCTGAAACGCTTGCCTCTTAGAAGAAGCCTAGTGACTGAACCTTTCCTATAACTGCCTATGTGTGTGTGAGTGTGCTGATCCTGAGGACCCATGAGCAGACTGCAGAAATGGTGTCCTAATTATACCCAAGTCTGCACCCTTGCTGAACCCGGCAGATGTCTTTACACGGTGCCACGGGGTACACCCCAGGTCTCTCGGCCCCTAGGTGCCCAATGTCTGGGCTGGCACCAGACTTCCTTGGCGGAATACCCAGCGCTAACGCCAAGGTATTGGTTTTTCTACCTACCTGCCTACTGCAGGGGAGGGCCGCGGAAAGCTATGAGGCATGAAAACGCCTGTTTCCTACACCTAAACCAAAGCCTACCTAAACTTCTAAAACACCTAAATAAAACCTAGACTACCACTGCCACTGCCCACCAAAACCCTGATAAAACTTCAGGAAACAGGCGGGACAGTGACACACACACTACAGGTCCTACACTCACTACAGTGGCACCAGCCTACGAAGGATGAGCGAGCTCTGGGCTCAAGCCCTCAGCCAGGCCTACCACTCCTACACACACACGCTACTTGGTGTCGGGGAAGAACATGTCTCAGGCCCTAGTGGCCCACCTGTGAAAGGACAAGAGAACACAGCCCTAATAAGCGATTGTGGCCTAAGAGGGACGCCCCTACGCCTTTCCCTGTCAGGTCCTGGAGGGAAGGAGTGCTCTGTAGGCCTGCACAGCGTGTATGATGAACAGGTCGGACTGTCCTCGCCACTCCTGGCTGAGGTACAGTTTGTTGATTGTGTGATCTGCACCGCATCGTTTAGCGCGGTAGGGAACTGCACCAATTCACCCTTACCTGCCGACCTGTAAAGCAAAGGCAGCTGAACTTGGTTTGAGACAGAGGAACCAGGCCAGCCTCCACGTATCATACGCTTCTCAGGCTGACCTATAATATGCTGTTCCGAAATCAAGTTACAAGCAAAGAAGCTTAAGGAACTCCACCCGTTCTGTTATAGAACGTGCGGTGGAGCCCCTGGGTAAACTAAACAACACGCGTGGCCTACCCTTTAATGCGCCATATGCATGCACGGGTATGCACGAGTCTGCCAATGGACTATTTTTATTCACTCAATCTCCAACAATTCATACCCTTCTCAGTCACGAACTCAACCAGGAGGTGGCCCCTCCTGGGCTTACTCACCTTACCTACCGCTGGATAGAGAGAGCAAGAGGGAGCGTGACACGAAACACAAGCGAAGCAAATCCATTATGCACACGGGTGTATGTTCTAATCATTGCTACAAAAAGGGGAGGTTGGTGTGTAAGAACAGTTGTCACGGTTGCCCCATATTGCACCTCAGGACAGGACCAGTATACCCCCGTGACAACCACTCCCTGGCCGAAGGCCATCATTTTTGCCCTAATCTCACCTCTAAACATCGTGCAATCTTCTAATCAATCCCTCTACTCTACGTTTGCGTTGCCACACGACTTGTCAGCGGAAACACGAGACAAGCAATGAGTATGCTGCATGTGAAGCAAACACAACCTGTATGTTTATGCCTCTTTCTTTGAATTCATATTCAATTTTCGAGGTCTTCATTCTTGATTTCTCCTAGAAGCATGCGTGGAATCCCTACGTTTATTATTTAATGTGTGTTTCGTCATTTCTCGATTATTGCGTGACATACTGTTATAATCTTATTTTCTCTGTCTGTTCCAGCGCCCGGTTAGGATGCGCTCCGACGCGCCACTTTTCTCTGCGTGTAAATCCAAGGACTTAAAAATTCCTGCGATGAAATGAAATTGCGTAAAAATGTGCATTGAATGCACATGGAGATTCTTGACAGGTGTGTACCCTCAGACACGTTCTAGGACGTCATTTGACAGATTTCGGGGTTTGCGTCGATCGTTGCGTGTTTGTCGGTCCCTCAACCTTCGTCCCCCCTCTGCAGATATCCTGGAGTGCAAACAGTGGAGTAGGCCGTGTTCTGGCCGCAAAACTGACTCCTGGACCACTCACCAGAATCCAAGACCCCCATGAAGGCAAAATAATTTTCAATGCCACCCCCTCGCCCTAAGGACAGATCAGGTCAGACCGCAGGTTCAACGAGACCCCAGACAGCGTGCCCTGATCGTATACTGTGTTGGGTTTTGCGTATTGCACTGCGTTCTGCTATTTTGAGGGAGAGGCGTATGCTTACATGAGCTGGCATGCCCATTCTAACCCCCTACCAAGCCACAGCTGCCCCAGCGACGCCAATGAGCACAGTGGGAGCTGTAGGTGTCTGTTATGACTAAGCAAAACCTGGCAACTGCCCTGGCGCAGCACCTTCTTTCCAATGTTAAGGATGTTATAGGAAAACAGATGTTGAAGCCATGGGGAGGTCAAAAAAAATTCCCTTTTTCATTAAAAATGAGACAGTGGTGGCTACCACAGCACAAGGGGGGAGTAAGAAAAAGTGTATTTCCCTGCCAAAAGGTTAGCTTTAGTTGTTATAGAGAGACCTAAAGGCATAGCACATTTTTATCTTAGTATTCGCCTAACCAAAAGGGGTGACAAGACATTTTGACCCATAAAAGCAAGCATTGAGTTTTCGATGTTGTGTGGACCCCTGACCCCCCAACTGATTGGACTTATACACCACATCTTGGACTGACTGAGGCGCTGACATTAATCTAGAGCCGATACATTTTTTTCTCATGAATGCTTAGCTATCCTAGTGGTTTGCATCCTAGGGGGCTGTTGCACCTCTCTTTGAGAGGTCCTGGGTTCAATTCCCAGTCAGCCTACCTAAGAAGCCAGATCTCATGTGACATGGCAGTGACCTCAGCGCCACAAGCCATGCCATCTCAGCACCTAGGGGACCCAAAACAAAGAGTGCACATCTCTAGATGGCATTATAAAAGGGAGGATGCCCATGTGGGCAGTTTTCCCATGACTGTAGGATGTTTTCTAACGCTCTTTTCTCAAATCTGTAGTTATTGTGAGTTTCTTTTATAGTTACACTATCTCCTTTGACTGCAGCCCTTCATGTTGTCGATTTGATCCTGTGGTCCCTTGTTTGCACTGTGGGTACTTACACTTCTGGTTTATTTCATCAAAACATATTTGTTTGGAAACCTGAACTACATCAAGAAGCAATAGGAGCAAGCAGAGGCACAAACAAAACTATATTATCGAAGCAATCAACAGTGAATGCCTGTTCTAACCTTCTGAGGGCGGCGAAGATGTCGCTCACGAGAGCTGTATGTGCTGCTCGTGCTTCCCCCTCCGTGTGGATGGCCGGTGACACCTGTCCCACCGTCAATGCCCGATTTTGGTGAATCGCAAAGATGGGGCACAAGTTGTCTGTGGCGGGCCGCCCGGCCGTCCGTTCGTAAGGTGGGATGGCTTACGTCTGTTCCGGGCAATCTAGGTAGAAACTCCATGTCGCTGACCAATCCCTCGTATGCGGCCACTTCCGTTGGGCCCATCGTCACAGGCAGTAGAGGGCGTGTCCCGGGTGCCATGTGCCGGCCGCGCCAGATATGATGGCCGTTAGGGGGTCTGCGGGCTCGCCCGAAAGTAGGGGGATGGTACCATCCGGCAGGTCCATGCCCCTGGGGAGCATGGAGTCAACAGCCTCCAAGTCCCAGTGGTTTTCCAGTGGTCATGGCGTGATCCTCACCTGGTAGTAGTGGCCGCTCTCCAACACCACCATGGCGACGATGCTGGGGGTGTCTCGCGGCGGAGGCTCCGCGTGTGCCCCCGGCCCCACCTTTTGTGCGTAGCGCTCCATCATCGTCCGGAGGTTTCGCTTCCTCTTCCTGGCCGTCCTGCTTTCCCAGTACGCGAGGCCCTTGTACGGTGGAATGTTGAGGGCGTCGGCGCTCAGTTTTGGGCGCGGGTCGCATCCGGCCTCCAGGTTTGAGTCCAGGTCCGGGCTCGTTCGGCGGGGCGACGAGCGTGTATGCCCAGGCGAGGTGCGGGACCCATATCCGCGCTCGGTCTGGCTGGTGGTAGTTGAACCACCAGATCCACACGTTGATGAGGTCGTCTGGGGTATGCTGTCCTAGGGTGAGGAGCGCCTGGAGCTGTCGCACGCAGATGTTGGTAGCCCCATGTGACAGGAGGGCCGCTGCGAAGCCCCGGTCGCTGCGGACACCCTGGAAATGCGTTTGGAGGGCGTCTACCAGGTTGTGTGAGGGTTTCCTGTGGTAGATGTCGTATGCCCTCCGTAGTTTGTCCAGGTCGAGGTGGTTCCCCATGTGTGGCGGTCTGGTGGGTTGGGGGGCATAACTTCTCTGTCCCGGGCTGCAGGGTGCCGGGCGAGGGATCCTCCCCTGACGCGTCGTCGTCAGGCTCTGTGTGCACGTTTTCCGCCTAAGGCCTGGGCCTGAGGGCGCCGGGCTGGGGCCTGCGGCAGGGGACGGGGTGGTTCCGGAAGTCCTCGAGTCCCGGCTCTCCGCTATTGCGGCATCGGTGGCCGGCGTCGCTTCACTGGGGACAATGTGTGGGTGCAACTCGGACTCTGAGGATTGTGCCTGCACCGTAGCCCGAGTGGGATGTGCGGCGTGCGCAGCGTCGGGTTCGCCGGGCTGGACCTGCGCGGCCATGGTCGGTGGTGTTATAGCCAGGTGGATTGCTGTGGTCCCTGCCTTGCAGCCCTGAGTCAGCCTTGCCTCATACGCCGGTGTGTGGTGGCGCCTGTGGGCGTTTCTGGCTGGCGTTGCGGGGCGCTGGCGGAGCTGCTGTTACGCGAGGGGTGCACCGACGGCGCTGATATTGGTGTCGCCGTGTGTGGGGCCGCCGATGGTTTGTGTGGCCCTGGTACGGTGTCGTTTGTCCGCCGGTGGGAGAAGGCGGTGGAGCTGGAGGCAGTGGCACCTGCCGTACCAGTGTGTGTGTCAAGCTCTGCCAAGCGTGCCGGTTCGGTGGGTGGGAGTATTGTGGGGATCGGCATGCGGTCTGTTCGGGGCCTTTTCGTCCGTTGCTGGGGTTCGGCCGCGGGTGACATTTGCCGGGGCTGTCTCCCACCTGGCTCGTCTGTGCTGTTGTTGTCGTCAGCATGAAGGGTTACCCATCGCGCTGCTGAGGGCGGCTTCTGGCTCTGGTGTCGGGCGCCTGCCAACCTCTTGGACCCCGCGGCGGTTGCGGTGTCCGAGGGGGGTGTTGCTCGGCTGCCCATCGGGGGCGCGTGCATCGCCGTTGTCCGGCCGGGGGTGGGCGAATGGCCGGAGTGGACTCCATTCTCGATCGCAATGGGGCGTCAGTGGCTGGTGCTTGCTACCTGCCTCAGGGGCCCCTGGGCTGTCGGAGACTGTGGCGCTGGTGCCCCGTGGCTCTGTCTGGGTTGGGCCGCCCCCGGTGAAGCGGGGTCGTGCGTCCAGATGTTGTGTCGGATCAGAGGTTCTCGGATGCGGAGGGCAGCTCTGTCGTACCACCGCCAAAGCAGTTGGTTTCGGTCATCTGGGGTATAGGCCCCCATGTGTGCCATGAGGCGGATGGCCACATACAGCCACTGGCTGGGGTGTTTTATGGTATGGGGCGGGGGTTGTTGCAATTTACGGTGGTTAAATATGACATCTGCCATGGTGCGGGTGCCGTTCCTGATGTGGTGTACGTCCATGAGGACCCACCGGGTCCGGACCTGGATGGTGGGTTGCTGCACGCTCGAGGTCCGGGGGATCCACAGGTCCAGGTCAAGGGCCGCTGCACGTTCTGCCTACGTCCCCTTCCGATTGTGCATAGTTCAGGCTCTGCTTTCCTGAAGGTCGGGCCACTCGTTGAGGCACCCGCTCGATCGGCCCACTGACGATGCCGGCAGCTGCTGGTGTTCGGACCTCATGGGTCGCTGCGTCCTGTGCCTGTGGGCGTTGACTGGTCACCTCCACTGACTGTCCTCCTGCATGACCGTCCGCCGCAGTGGTTTTGTGGGCGGCTGCCACTGATCCCAAGGTGGCATAAGTGCGGCGAAGATGCGCCTGGTGGGACGCGGAGGCAGGATCCTGCGCAGGGCTAGTGGGCTCACGGTTTTGCGCCGTTTGCCGCAGCGCGGATTTGGTTGCCGGCCCCCTGGTGGGGGCCCAGTCCCGGCAGGCCGCCGTGGAGGCGGTGAAGCACTCGACGTCGTGGTTGTGCTCCTCCGTTTGCAGTCCCTGGTCTGCCGTCGGTGCCACTTCGTTGAAGATTGACGCCAGGATGACCTCCGTCTGAGGCTATTCCCACTCGCGCCAGTCTTGTGGCCGCACGGGGATGTAAACGTTCTTGCGCGGCCGCGGATTGCGGTGGGTGGGCGTCGCCAGCTGCCCCCTCTGCCCGTTCCTCGTGCAATACAGCCGGGAGACTGTCCGTTGAGCATGTGGTCCCTTGTCCCCCGGCATCCGTGCGCCCGGTGCCCTCTGTTGGCCGGACGGCGCATGCCTCCCCCTCTGGCTGGTGGGTGGCCTATGGGCAGGGCGCCTCCTCCGCGGTGTTCGCCGCTTCCGAGGAGGCCGCGGGCGGTGCCTGGGTGTGCGGGCCTGCATCCGCTGCGGCGCTGCTGTGGGCGTCTTCATCCATGGCTGCGGAAGGTGGTGGATTGGCGTTGCCAGCGGGTTCCCCTGCTTGCGCCCTGGAGGTTGGCTGCTGATGGTCCTTGCATCTCCCCGCACCCGTGTCTTGCCGGCCAATGCAGACCCCGGTGGTTCCCGGTGGTCCCATCCTGAATCTCCTCGAGCCCAGCTCCTTGTCCATGTCGTAGTGTATTAGATCTCTGTCACACCTATTCAAATCCGCCAAGGACATGGCGGCCATTAGCTCGGCGCGCCGCGGGTCCGGTCCTCCGCCGCTGTCGCCTTCTGCCCTCATCTGCGGTCCGGTCAGCGTATTCTCCGTGGGGTCACCCTGTTGTGGGCTGGTCAGTGGCGTGGGCAGCGCACCTGCGCCGCCCTGGGCCCGTACCTCTGGCTGGATCCCCGCGTCACGTGGTCCCCGTGGCGTGCAGCCTGCGGTGCCGGTGACTGCCTGCATCCCTCCTCCGGTCAGGGCTTCAGCCGGTCTGGCAATAGTTGCCTGGCGGTGTGCCCCTCCCAGAGTTTGAGCCAGCTTTGGCCCCTGCGACTGTTGTGCTGCGAGCTGGGGCCTGTGGCGCTGCAACCGCGCTGGTGCATCGGCCTGCAGGGCATGCGCCGGCGCCGGGCTTGAGGCTGGGCACGTAGCTGGGTGGTTTATGGGTGTTACAGGTGCCTTCGGCTGTGCCGGGGAGTCATGGTGCGAGCAAGTCTCCGGGCCAGTCCGCGGTCGGGTCAGAGAGTGATGCCGCCCGCGGGCCGGTGTTGGGTCGCGTGGCAATTGGTGTCTCCTGGGGCTTGGGGCCGTCGCTGGTTGCGGGTTTGTGGCGCAAGGGGGTTCTTCAGGCCGAACTCCGGCAGCGGGTTGTATTGCCTCCGTCACGTGGTGCTGAGTGCTCCCCCCCTCGGTGGCAGGTGCGGGATTGCCTCGGTCACAGGTGGTTGCGCCCTGTGGTGGTGTGCTGGTGGAGTCAGGCTGATGTTGTGGCGTTGGCAAGTAGCATCCTGCTGCTTGCTTGGCCGCACGTTCTTGCCGGAAACTCGGTGGATCGGCCCGTGATGGTTCCAGAGCCCCCACTGCCCTGGCTGTGCTCCGTGGCCTCTGCTGGGTCCGGATGGACCCACTGGACGAGCTGGGGTATCGGAGGTGCTGGTCTCGCCAAGGGAGTGTGCTGGGGTCGGACTCACCCGGTCGGCTGGGGGTGCTGGGGCTGGAGCAGTTGTGTGCCGGGGCCTCGACGCTTTGGGCTGCCTGGGCCACGGCCGCATTTCCATAGGTGCCCGGTTGTGGTGGGAGAGCCAGTGGCTGATGGGCCCATTTGACCACAGGTTGTAACCACTCGGGGCTAGGAATTTGTCTCCACGTCAACCATGCAGCCATGACCCTGTAGATGGTGTCGCCGGGGTGCAGGCCTCAACTGCGGAGAAATCGTTCTCCCAACTCATGGCCTCACGCGTTTCGGGCGAGCCCCATGGCCTATTCTCCATCCCCCACCAGCCATCCGAAGGCGAATGGGAGGGGGATGGATAGGGCGACTCTGACAGCCCTGTAGTTCCCGACGTTCTGGGTTGTCAGGTCACAGATGCTCGGCAGCTCGCAGGGGGAGGGGTAGTCTGCCCCCCGTCACCGAGTCGTAGGGCTCTTGGTTCGGGGCGTAGTTTGTGGGGTTTTCGTCTGCCAGGTCCTGCCAGCGCGCCGGTTGGAAGGGGGGGTGGGCTGGCCGTGGCGTCTGGACCTCCAGCGTCTCCAGCCACCCAACATCTGGGCTGTCTCCGCCGCCAATGTGGTCGGGGGGGGGCGCAGATCCTCTGGGTGGCCAGCATCCTGATCGTAACCAGCGTGAGGTCTTCCTCTTGGGTCTCCCTGGGGGGTGGTCTGGTGCACAGGGGGTGCGGTTGCCTGCAGATGGGACACTGGTGCAGCTGGACCACGCATTGGCTGCAAAATCAGTGCCGCGTCTCGGTGCGGCCACAGCCAAGGTCATGGCTGAGGCGCCCTGGTTGGAGGTACAGGATGCACAATTCCCCCGGTGTGCCTGGATGGGGGGCCTCGCCCGTGGGCATCCTGAGGAAAGTGTGAACAGTAGGCAGTGGTCAGCGCGGCGAGGGGCGCGCGTGCCATGGGCTCTTGTATCGCAGTGGAGTGAACTGATGTGGTGTAATGCGTGCCTGCGGTCAGGGCTCCGGGGGGTTCCCGGGTGGCGCGCTAATCTGTTGGCTGAACCGATCGGTACTGTATGGTCAGGTTGTAGTAAGTTCGTTGGTCGTCCGGAGCGTGCTGCGCTTGCTGCTTGTATAGTTGGGTACGATGTTGCAGCTCTGCGTCCGCACGCTTGATGGCTGTGAGTTGTATGTGACTCACTGTGATCTTTGTATCGGCTGCATTGTCAGCGAGGACTCGGTAGAGCTCCAGTGGCACCGCCCCAGTAACGCGACTTTCTTGATCTCCGGTTGCTGCATCAGGCGTCGTACCTCGTTGGCCGGTGGGGTCGCCGGGCCCCATCCGGCGTGCTGGTGATCCTGTTGTCTGGTTTCCACCTGGCCAGGTCGACACTGTCCTGGGCCAGTGGGCATTTCGTGAAGTGGTCCCATGTCTCCGGGGTGTGCATGTGGCACGGGCATATGGGGAATCTCGGTGGTATGTCGACACCCTTCCTGCTGTACCCCCTCGCCACTCTGTCGAGTAGGTGTAGCTGCTCGAGCAGGAGCTGAGCCCGCCGTTTTCGTAGGTGTACTGGTACCAGGGATGGGTCTAGGGCTGACTAGTACAGCGTCCTTTGCAACTCCTGTTGGAGGCGGGTCATGAGGGTGTTGTTGGCGTGGCTGCCCTGGATGTGGGCCATAGTTCTGAGAGGACTTGGGTAGTGGTATGCCCGCCCCGTGTTATTGTAGATCACCTCGTTGGGCACCCAGGGCGGCGGCTCCCCGGGGTGCGGGATCGGGGGTAGTTGTTGGAGGTGGGTGTGCATGTGGTCGTCTAGCGGGGCTCGTCCGGGGTTGATACGTGCTCCGCGAGTTGGTTGCGTGTATGTAGGTCGATGTGTCCGTTGCCTAAGTTGTAGCGATGGGATTCTTGGTTTATTAAGTATAAGACAATGTGCCGTGGCAGGTTCCGCAGTGGTACCCACAGGTGTAGTGCCTGGGTGCCCAGGCTGGAGTCTGTCGCCTTGTGCAGTGGCTGTCTGGCGAAGCGCCGAACAATCTGGAAGTCCACTGCTGCGCCAATTACGACCTATTCTTGGTGTGGTTGATTCCGTGGTGTCTTGGAGATGGCGATAACTGCGTCAGCAATGATTGCTAGTGTCTTCAGCTCACCGTGCATCTCGTTTGGCTTGTGCTGTCAACAGACTCCTGTATTGTGCTTGTGCTTAGTATCGCCAACTTACTTAGGGTGCACAATAAACCCTTTTTGTCCTTGTCTTGCACTTCAAAACCAAATTTCTCGATTCCAATTAATTCCCTTGGCAAGCACAAAGTAGGCAACAGCAAGGAGACGAAGTCGTGAACGAAAATTGAGCTGGACCAACTGGCTGGTCCAGTAATACGGGTACACATGTCTAAATAACAAGAACATTGATATAACAATAAAGTTCTCATTAATAAGGCAATAAAACCTATATTTTATCAACGTTCTGAGTAGTGTATCTTATCACAGACCTTGTCAACATTACGTAAATTTCTGTTGCCCACAGAAGACGGCGACAGTCGCGACAGGCCATCTGAAGCTTCGAAATACCTTCAAAATAGCTTCTAATACATTAGAACCTTCTAAAATAGCACAAAACATGATTAAATCACATTATAAGCCTATGGAATGTGATTATTCATGTATGGCTACTAATGCATCCTAGATCTCTGCTCTCTGTGGTGTACCTAAGAGCAGTAGAGTCTATCAGTAAGCTATAGGCTTGGAATATAAGCCAAATATGAGCAAATATCCTAGTGTTCTACAATCTTGAAGCTTGGAGAGGTCTAGTACAGATCCTCCAGAAGACTTCTAAGAGGCCCAAATTCCCTCACGTTTGGGACCCCCTTCCTAAGCTTCATGCACATTCGCCAAGAATGTTCATGACAGGCTGATAATCTAAGATAAGGAGGGGTATGGGCATAAGGCACGCTCCTGTTGAATGTTCTGAGTGTCTAATGTAGTGTCTTACTACACCCCTCCTAGAGGTAAAGATGTATCTCCACCTAAGAGAGTAAATTTCCTAAGTCTCGGGTATGGCAGGGCTCAAAATGAAACATGAGAAACACTAAGCAAAAAGCTAGCATACAAAGTATGAACAATGATAACCTAAATCTTCAGGCAAACAATGAGGGTACGGGTAATACACCTGGATGTAGACGTATAAACTGCAACCAGCTATACGGAAAATCAATCACAATTGAGAATGAAATGCAACATGTGGGGTTAAACTGGAAATTCAAGCTCTGCCCAAGCTGTCTATTGACAGGCTTGTCTTCGTCATCCAAAGAGAGGATATACCAACTTACTCAACGACGCGTTACATGTGGCTACCTAATGCAATGGATGCATTGGTACCTATTTGATGCAATGGATTTCGTGGCCTGCATTACATGGCCAGCGAAAGCGAGGCAGCATTAGCAATGACTAAGTGTCGATTAGTTTAGGGGGTAGGGATATCTCATAGTGTGTGGGGGGGTGGCAGTCACGATGAGTACACATTATCTGACCCGGATCTGCTCTTTGTTATCCCGGCCATGGGGATTGATCCGTCTGGGGGTATGCGGGAATTCTACTAATTCCTCAAAGAAAAAAACGTTGAAAGAGATATTCCGTCATTACCAACCTTTTACTCATACTTTCTGGCTATCTCCAAACCAAAGCTGAGACATCAGAAACCTATCATGGCTAGAAATCATGTACAAAAGACTCAATATTCCATCACGGCAGCATAAAGCAATATGCATTGCGATCCTATTGGGTTACATACAGCATTGTACACCATGATCCTCAATAGGAAAAAGTCCACAGGAATCTAATCAGATATGAAGCTAGAAGAAATTCGCATTTGTGTAGACATGTCCCAAATGACTTGAATTACCAAAGCGAATAATTTTGACGAAGAGGTGAAAATGTAGAAGTGTGTTCATCATGTAAATTTAGAGAAACAAGATGTATGGGCTGTGGCAAGGTGCAAAAGAGGACCAAAACCGAAGGATTGTAAGGGTGAATGTAGGGGTTCGGTTTACGGGTAGGGGTGGGTTGGTCCCCTGGGGTTGGTTGGAAACGAAGTAGGTAAGTAATAAGTGAAAAGAGCTGAAAGGACGGATCTTTTATGGAACTCCGTTCAGCTCTAGTGCGAGCCAACGGATATCCTACACGACTGGAGGGTCGCCACTACCTCATACGCGAAATGTATCATTGCCAAGTTGTCTCGGAAGAGTAGAAGTAGTAAATCTCCGAAAAATGCTATCATAGTTAGCATGTGTGTTCTGTACCTTACCGGAAGACCAATCACGGCGAGCCCCTTGCCCCGCAGATGGTTGTACAAAGCCATCTCTGCGGGGGCCTGTCTTCCTACATGAAGAGTGAATTCCGCTCAACTGAATTGCAGGATTCAGGCTATCCTCTTGGAGCTTAACTCCGTCATCTATCTCTACCGCCAGAGAAGGGGTCTATCCCATTGCAGGGAAAGTACTTATCTACCCGCCCAAGGGTAGAAGCCCATTACTGTACTCTTGATACCTTTCCATAATCCTTTTCATTGAGCTTACCGTAGTGCACCGCTGGTCTCGGTCGCTACTGGCGTAGGACTCTTCACTAACACATCGCGGAATGCATTAGCCAAGTCACGGGCTAAGTGACCAAGCTTAAATCTGTTCACTTGTGTTACACAACGGAAACTTGGCGGGTTGAGACCAATACCGGCTCTTGTAAGCGGACACTGACTATCTACACGAAGGAAATGACTTAGAAATTGGCTCGTAGGCAAAGATTTGATGGATGTGGTACTACAGCAATTTCCCAGAGTCTGATATCCAAAGAGAACAAATGGAATAACCAAATGACTCATGGTATGTGTTTGTGTGTGTGTTGTATGTGTAGTGTGATGAGCGAGGGAATGTGTGAAAAGTCCAAGTAAGTCTGTCATGCTGATGGTCTCGTGGGGGGATAGAGTATGTGATGTTGTATGCTGTGGACACTCAATTGAGCACTCTCAAACCCCGTAATTGAGGCAGTACCAGGCAATCTAGCGAAAGGTAACGAAGCGGAACGTACCCTAAGTGGTTTGGTAGCAAATTCAAGGATAAACTAGCTCTTTAGACCTAATGGCCTAGGTCAATAATCGCGAGGGTTGGAAAAGCGATTCATTCCTCACAACTTGCAGTTAATCAACAAAAGAATTGATTGTTCGTCGCTGCGACCAAAACTCGGGGTCTATTGAGCAAAAGGTGCTCATAGAACTGCGTAGGGCAGATCAATTATGGACCATATAGCATGTTGAGCGTTATGGGCAAGCCTTTGCAATAAGGAAGTAATGCAATAAGTATGAAATGTAAGAATTGCAAAGTGAAATGCAATGAATGAGTGACCTTTCTGAACGAAATGAATGAAATGCAATCCAAATGGAGAGTAGAATACGTCACTAGTAAAACGTTTGCCTTGACGCCCATGCAGTGGGAGATGAGATGCGTGGTAGAGTGAAATGAGGACAAATCACTTCCTACCTCAAATGGAATTGTGCTCAAATGAAATAGCTTGACAAATTCAGGCTTCCGAAAAGGGTCTCAGGACACACATGAGTGGCGGACCGTGACCAGCAGTCATGTAGTCTATGCAGAGTCTCAGCAACCCAAGAGAGGGCACAGACCGTGCTCAGAACTACATTGAACTATGTCAGGTAGTTCAGTAAAGAGATGTAAATGAGGTCAATTGCATTGCACGCTAACATTCCGGCCTGCACCTACTGGAATCGTTACCTCTATTACAGTACCAGCGCCTTGCGGCACTTCTCCTCGCCACCCTGCCCTACAGGGGGAGGACCGGGGACATTAAGTTGCATGCGCAACCGTTGGTATTAGGGTAATACCATAAAATCAATGCACCTCCTGCACTAGCTAGTTAGCTAGCTAGCTAGCTAGAGAAAGTAAGTAAGAGTAAGCAAGTTTTGCAAGCTTCTTCCGCGACCAGTTGCCACCACCAACCTCTCTCATCGGAGAATGGTCACAAGGACCCCGAGACAGGTCAATTTCAATGGTTTGGTCGAGTGCGGTCTTTTAATGTTTCACTCCGGTGCTCCTGCATTGAGTCGTCTTTCTGCCTTCCGCTCACACCCATCAATCGCCTCACTACTCCCTGGTGGCAACAATCCCCACGCCTTCTTGGTCCCCATGACAACGGGCCAGCCGACTGAGCCACTCAGCCTGGGGAGTCGAAAGGAAAGGCTTAGACAGTGAATGTGGCGGATGCAAGCGGTCTGTTAATGGTGTTTTTGAGACATGGCGGTTTCCCGCCCAAGACATCATCACAAACTGCTCAGAATGCGAGGTTCCTCGAAGGACAGCCGCGGGAATGGAACCCCTACAAATAGATCATGCCACAGTAAATTTCCCTTGGTGCAAAGCACTGCCAAGTGAGGCACCAATAGCCTAGGGAGAGTGACAAATGGCAATCAAATATTGCTCGGCTACCAACAGGAGAGGGAGCAGTTTGAAAGTCGTGATGAAACTAAGAGGGACAGGGCATGGCCAGAGTCCTGATGGAGTAACACTTCTGGATCGTCAGAAAAATGCAGTGGTCTGTAAGACTGAAAACGAACCTGAGCTCTGCGACAGATGGATCATCCCTGGAAGACAGAGTCCACAGGTAAGCAGACATATAAACAGGGTGAAAGGGCTTGAAACTGGGAAACAGGGTCATCTGCAGAAAGACAAAATAATAGAAAATCAATAAGGGCCTGGGTTTGCAGGCTCCAGTGAAAATGTGGTGCCTGTTTGTCTGGATCGACAGAAAAATCCAGTGGTCTGTAGGACTGAAAAAGAACCTGAGCTCTGTGACAGATGGATCATCCCAGGAAGACAGAGTTCACAGATAAGCAGACATATAAACCTGGGTATGCTGGCACCACGAACAGAAAAAGAACTGAATTGGCGAGCGTGATGTGAGGGGGGGGGGGGGGGGCTGTGGTTATGGGAAAATGGGGGGCAGGTGGGATCTATGGTTTTGGTGGTCTGTTAATGGTTGCCGCCAAAGTCTGTTTTGTGGCCGAAAAACAACAAAAATGTTTCACTATTTTCTGTGTGTCTAAGTAATTTCTAAGGTATCTACCTTTCTACATAGGCTAAGCCTAGTCCGAATGAATCAAAACTGATGCAAATAATCAGCAAACTGCAATATCATACAATGATTCAAGGTTAGAAGACCAAAAGTTCGCGAATGGTGTTGGACAAATTGATGTCAAAAAACCTGTCTTTCCTTGAAAATGCCCACGGTCTGCAGCACCCTTCTGTACTATGTTGCTGAGATGTCAGAGAAAGAATATCTGCACCGTGTAGGGCATGTCCTCAGGTGCTGGAAACATTTTCAATGTTGCCCCAACTCATCATTGGCTCAGAAAAATGGAAGTTGGGGAAAGAGACACGAATCTCACATGACACACATGCTGAAAAACCATAAAAAAAAATAAAGAAATCGAACTTTTCCACTGTCATTTTATTTTCAAAAAAGTCCGATGATTACCCATCTGCAAACTATACACCATTTCCTGTCCAAAACAGCTTTGATGAGCTTTCAACTCACCATAGCCTCTGAGAAAGGTCTTTTTCTTGTAGCATCATGACCAACAAGTGTGAAAACATGCTTACATGCACTAAGTTTACTACCATGGAGAAAATCCATTCTTGACGACAGAAATTCAGAATAAACATTTCTCGTAATTTTCATACTGCAGTGTTCACAAAACACCTTGATTCAGGTTTGGACTCACCATGGTCTCTGAGAAATGAATAAACCTCCAAAACCATTTTGCATGGATTTTCACCAAGTCGTTTGTGTGGTAACTTGCTACAACTTTACCATAGCCATTCTTCTTTTCTGAAAATAAAAACGACTCAGGGTTAGAAAGCACATACTTCAGTGTTGGTTATGAAAATATTGTCGAACCTCAAACCTTTGTTCTCTGAGACATACGAAGGAAGCACACAAGGCAATTTTGAGGGGTTTTCAAAGTGTGGTTCATGGGTGACTTTGTTTAAGATGGAAAAAACTCGTAGGAAAATGGATTCTAGTAAGGGGATTTCAGAGCGTATCACTGTCTGCTTTCGAAAAATGCTTGGTTCAGATTTTTTCAGCGCAGTGACGCGAAGATATGCGTAGAACACCAAATATCATTTTGGGGTGTTTTAGAGGGTTGAGCAACAAGTGATTCATGGGTCATCTTGGAAAAATCATTGAAAAAAGCCATTGAGGAGTTGAAACAAAGTGCAATGCAATGCGCAGCAAACACACTCTCCCGACCGAAGTCCATAGTATCTGCCACTAATGTGCAGGGAATTTCGGAGAAGCCCCTAGATTTGGCGTGGAAAATTTCGTGGCAAAGTTGCAACGTGGGATTTCCCACAGGAAGTTGACTGACTTTGAAATTTCCCCCTTCCCCGTAGACTATCACTGCAACTGCACCCACACAAAGACTCAGGGGATAAAGCTCCGCGCAGACCCACCTGGCTGGAGGCACAGAGAGCACAATGCCATCATTGATACATTACCGTCGGTGACCCGGAGGCCCCTACACTCATAAGGAACACCCTGCAAGCTTCACGGTCTCGCATTTACTGAATTTGTACAGGCCTTTGCGCTCGCCAGCGCTAAAAGACGTCTGCTCGCCAAAGGATAGGAATTATGGGGAACTATGGGGAATTATGGGGCGTTATGGGAAATTATGGGGAATTATGGGGATGGATGGGGAATAATGGGGAATTATGGAAACTTTCGGGAAGTCGGGGGTTTTATGGGGTTTCATGGGGCTTCATGGGGAATTATGGGGAATTGTGGGAAATTATGGGGAATGTGGGGAATCATGGGGAATTATGGGGTTTTGTGGGTTGTATGGGGGGTTATTTTAAAGCTGACACTCTCTAGTTTATGATAATGCTTTAGTTGACGCGATGCGGCGCACTGGCGCGAAGATACTCGTTCAACTGTTTTGGCCATTTTCGAACTTTTTTGGCCCTTTGGTACACCAATGAGTTGAAAGAAATGTGAAGGATTTCAAAGCTTTTGGACCCCCAAGAGGGTCAACAGTGACTGGGGTGGGGATTTACAGTCACAGACTGTCCCTTTAGTCCCTTCCCTTCGCATGGGGTCTCTTGAAGGACCGTAAGCAAGGAGAAGAAAAGCCTTGAAAATGCACCACAAGAAGTATGCAACATGTAGCAATCAAAAGCAAACCAATGAATGGCTCTAGGCCTCACAGAGCCTCAAGAGAGCCTCTGGAAGCTCACTTGCAGCGCTCCTGCAGCACGTCGTCGTCGCAGAAGTCGTCGTCGCTGTCGCTGAAGCGCTGGGAAGTCGCCTTGTGTTGTAGAAGTTCACCACATCTTCGAAACTTCTTGTTAACCTCAAATCCTTCAAAATCCTCACCAAACTCAATGAAATAAACCCACTGGACGCTTTTTTGAACTCTGCTGCACCCTCTGGTGTCGCTCATCGTTGCTTCAGTGCGCCTGGAGCTGCGCTCTTCGAGTATTCGAAGTTATTTGAAGGTTCTTTGACTATAGGAGGAAGTATACCTGCAAGACTTCAAAGCTTCTTGAACCTTTTGATAAATTCAAGCAGGGAACTCACTTTACTTGAACAGCGTAAGCTGGCCCAGCTGCTGCTTGCCGTCCTTGTCATCGTCGACCTGCAGGAACTCTAAATTACTTGACTGTATCGTGCTTGTACTTAGTAATGCCAACTTACTTAGGGTGCAAAAGAAACCCTTTTTGTCCTTGTCTTGCATTTAAAAATCAAACTGTTTTAAATGAATTTCTCCATTCCAATTGATTCCCTTGGTAAGCACAAAGTAGGCAACAGCAAGAAGACGAAGTCGGGAATGAACATTGAGCTGCACCAACTGGCTGCTCCAGTAATACGGGTTCACATGCCTAAATAACAGGAAAATTGATATAACAATAAAATTATTATTAAAAGGGCAATAAAACCTATATTTTATCAACTTCCTGAGTAGTCTATCTTATCACAGGCCTTGTCAACATTACGTAAATTGCGGTCGCCGACAAAAGACGGCGACAGTTGCAACAGGCCACCTGAAGCTTCGAAATAGCTTCAAAATAGCTTCTAACACATTAGAACCTTCTAAAATAGCACAAAACATGATTAAATCACATTATAAGCATATGGTATGTGATTATTCATGTATGGCTACTAAGGTATCCTAGATCTCCGCTCTCTGTGGTGTATCTAAGAGCAGTAGAGTCTAGCAGTAAGCTATAGGTTTGGAATATAAGCCAAATATGAGCAAATATCCGGGTGTTCTAGAATCTTGAGGTTTGGAGAGGTCTAGTACAGATCCTCCAGAAAGCTTCTAAGAGGCCCAAATGCCCTGACTTATTACAACTCCGCCACCTGCGCATCCTGCTGAATTAGCCTCCACAGCAGAGCCTGCTTGGGCTCCACTGGTTTAGCTCTAAGCACCTGCACCCTGGCTCGCCGTTCTTCTCTTTCTGCCCCCTCTTCCAAGGCGCCATTCCTGCGGTCCGCAAAACCCACCCACATGTGCTTGACTTGCTGTAGGTACACCAACAGGGCTCCTTCGTCCTCTTCCATTTGTAGCCACATAGGCCCTTGCCGCCTGGGCTGCCCTACCTTGATCCCATGACAACCACCCCTCAGTTCCTGCGGTCCATCCAGTCTGCACAGGCACTTTACCTGCGTGCATTCGGGTCTGCACCTGCCCTCCAGGGGCTCCATTCTTGCCTTTATGTGATATCTGGCTTTGCTCAGTGCCTGCCTCACATCATCCTTCCTACATCCTCTGGTGCGCCCCCCAGCCCCGACCGCGTCTCTCCATGGTCAATCAAGACGTTTTGCCACGGTGTTGCCTTTCATCTTTGTCGTTGGGCCGGCTGCTGAAGCATGTCCTCTCTGTCCGTTTTTGTACCAAGGATGTCTAGTTCGTCAGCCGCGGTGGCTTGCCTTTGCTTCTCATTCACCTGGTCTGCGCTGTGCCGCTCCGAGGTGTCCCCTTTCTCCGTCCTTCCTGGTCCTTTGAGCACCCCGCTGTGCAGTGGTTCCGCCCACGACTTCCACTCGGTCTCCCGCTGCCAATCCTAGTCCACCATGGTGTACACTTGCACCGCCTGTCCTTGTCTGGTGAGCCCACTGCGGACCTCCAGGCTGCCCGTGGCCGCCTTTGTGACCACGATGTCAGGCACCCGCACATTGTACTGGTACTTGGCCGGCTGTCCGTGGCGCACCTCCAGCTCCACCGTACCCCTATCTCCCAACCTGTCATCTGGGAGGAGTATGTGGACCGTCTTCCCTCTGCACTGCGTCGCCGCCGGTCCCTTCTGTACCAGTCGGGAGATTTGTTTTGTTTACCCACTCGTCATTCACTCACCTCTACAGTACCTTGCCGGCTGCATGCACCCCACCGCCCACTCCTCCTCGCCCTCTCCCCATATCCCCATATCCCCATATCGGCCCCTTGTACCAACTTCCCTGGCACCTTGGCGAGGGCCGATGTGTCGTTGCCCTGCAGTATGCACCCAAGCAGGGGTGATATACCCTCCATGCCGTTGTCCCCCGGGAACGCATAATGCCATTTGTCCCCTGTGTGCGGGTGCACATGATATGTGCGGTTAGCCATGCACGCCGCTCCTTAATCCAGCACCAGCTTGATGGCCTCCGCTGCCGTCAGCGTCATCTCCTCCTAGAATGTGTACACCACCTCCTGACTCGCTCGTCCATGCGTCGTGCGTGTCGGAGCCAAACTTGGCCCCGTGAAGGGTGCATGCACCACTACGTGGTTTGTAATCCCTCCCGGTAGCTCCGCTTCCAACTGTTTTCTCACGAGCACCCGTTCTCTTTGGTCTGCTTGCAATGTCATATGCCACCCCCACCGCCGCCGCCCTGCCGATGCCGATATGTACGTACCCAACCACCCTGGTTCGACCCTCACGGCCTCCCTGTCTGTAGTTGTACGTCTCTCTCAGCTCCCCATCGCGCGTCCGAATCCCTCATCTGCTGCAACACCTCCTTCCCCAACCCCCTTCACCAACAGGTCAACCCCGCCTCCAAGCCTCCTGTCCATTCACCGCCACCCGCACCCTCGGGTATTTACTCATACTACATTGCGTTTAGTTGGGCCCCTAGTACTCCTTCCCACCCGGCTCTCTGTGGCCTATCCCGTGCACATTCCTCGGCCACCTCGTGCCCTTCCCTCGCGGGACATTCTTGCTCCTGGTACCTCAAAGCCTTGGCCCCCCCGCTCCCTGTATTGGTACGTGGTGCACGTCCTGCCACACTTGCTCCTCGTCCCGTCCTGCTTCCTGTGGCTGTCGTCCTGATCCTTGGTCCTCGTCTATTTTTCCCCACGTCACCAATTCCATCTCTTCTACGTCTATTATCTCTCTCGCGTCTCCGTCCCCCGCATCTTCCCAGCCCTCCCCGCTTGGAGGCAACAAGAGTTTGTAGTGGCCACTTCCTCTTCTGCTCCACAGCAATGCTGGCGCCGCCTGCTCCCCTTTTTACACCTCCACCATCTTTCGGTACCCGCGCTTTGCGCCCCCCTCCCGGTATATGGCTATCGTTCATCTCCTTTGCTGTGCCCGCCGTCCGACGTCACACGCCCCGCGCCATATCTCCCCCGTAAGCACTTCGTTCAGGTACTGCTCCCGTGTTCCCACCCCTGCGTCCTGCATGACCGGCCGTGCCCAGCCCGACCCCGCAGGCTATGCCATGTTTCCTTCTTTTGTTTCGCCCTGCACACATCGTCCGCCGCCGCCTTCCCACTGTGCCCTTCCATCGCACTCAGCGCCCAATAGAGGCACCTGCCATGTCCTGGTATTATCCCTCCCCTCACAATGTGGGGCATTTCGTCGGGTCATCCTTGTACCTCTTGCACACTCGTGAGCACCTGTTGTAGCGCCGCCGCCACCACATGTTGCTCGTGTGCTAGACCCCTGACTTGCCACAACACTGCGTAGACCCTCTATCTGGTCCACAGGATGCCGGCATACAGCGGGCGCCTGTCTCCATAATCCACCAGCTCTCTGTATCCCTCCCCAGTCTTCGTTCCCCGGTACACTGTTACCCTGTATCCCCCCTCCGCTGCCCAAGCTTCCACCTCCGGTAGTCCTCCCATCCTTCTTCTTGTGCCGTTCTCTGGATGTACTTCTGCCCTGTGACTTCCTCTGGTGGCAGCAGTTCCCCTGAGTACCCGCTTTGTGTTTACCATTCACTTCGACTATCACCCCTCTTCGTAGCATAGCTATCTCATCCTCACTACTCGGCCTTCTCTCAAGCACACACAGCACTCCCCAAAGGGAGTAAGTCTTATTTCCTTCCATTTCCTCCACCAACACCATGTCACCTGTCCGTTCTCCTGTCCCCTCCAGGATATCGTCTTTCGTCTTCCATGCCCATGCTGCTGTACGCTTCTAACTGCCTCATCCCTCTCCAAACTTCCTGCACCACACGTTGACGGTCTACTGTCATTGGAGTTTACACTTTTCTCCCTGCCTTGCCCCGCTGGGCTTGCCCGACTGGGGACCCCCGTTCAGTACTCCACGCTATTGACCTCTTAGCCGGCTCCTTTTCCTGCCGCACCATGTCATTCGCCTCCCTCTCGGTCTCTCTCCCACATCACTGCATATACCCTCTTTTTCATCCACAGGATTTCTGCCCTCCTTGGGCCTGTCCCTCCTTATTCATTTACCTTCCTGTAGCCCTCCCCATTTTTCGTCTCCCTGTACACTGTCTGCCTGTTCTCGCCCCCTGTTGCCCACGCCTCCACTTACGGTGGCCCTCTCATCCGCCTCTTTTGCTTCATCCTCTGTATGTACGCCTGCCAACTGGTTTCCCCTTGTGGCAGCTGTTCCTCCAGCTTTCC
The DNA here is from genome assembly GCA_964036045.1 of Eutreptiella sp. 'Long Island Sound 2002'. Taxonomy (NCBI): domain Eukaryota; phylum Euglenozoa; class Euglenophyceae; order Eutreptiales; family Eutreptiaceae; genus Eutreptiella; species Eutreptiella sp. 'Long Island Sound 2002'. The sequence goes on along the minus strand of OZ038382.1, from coordinate 82,682,514 downwards.
AGCTTGCCATGTCTTTTCCACTCTGGTGACCACTTTTTTGCGTACCTCCTCTGCCTGCTCCTGGCAATCCTGCCCCCCCTCGAACACGCCCAATATCCTCCAGAGGGAGTCAGTTCAGTTGCCCCTTACACTCTGTGCAATCACACCTGCACTGATCCTTTCCCGTGCTCCTTGCAGCCTCTGCTCCTTTGGCGCCCAAGCGCACGCTGTTCTTCCTTGCTGTGCGTTCTCATCTTTTTCTGCACTCATTCCGATGCTCGTCATCAGCTGGCTGCGAACAGAACATCTGCTCCTCTCGCTTCCGTCATCTTCTTTCTGTTCATTGTGTGTCTCCTGTGTACATTTTTGCGACACTGTGCAGTCATCCTTCCGTTGCTTGGGTACCCTCTTGAATCTGCTTCCTGCTGCCCTCAACACCTGAGGCTGCTGCGACTCTAATTCCTCTGCCGCCAAAAAGCATCCCCGGCTCGGTGTGTTTTTGAACCTACATGGTCCCTTTTAGAACTGCTGCAAGTATACCGCCGCCGTTACTGTGGAATGAGGCTTGTCTTCATCTTTGCCCGGCTGGTGCCGCTAGTGGGGATGGAACCCACAACTACAGCCACTAAAGCGGGGCATTTAGCCGCTGGGGTACTCCTCAGCTGGTTCCACCTATCGCGCCTTGCGCCTTTCCCTTTGCCTTGCGCTTCTTTTTTTCCTCTCGGTCCTCTCTTTCGTGGTCCTCCCTGTGCTCCCCCTGTTGCTCCAGCCTCACTGCCACTTGCACCCTTTGTGCTTCCCCCTGCCGGCGCTCCGTTGTTCCTACTTCCTGTCCCATCTCATCTCCTGCTGCTCACCTTTGCACTTTTTTGCCATAGCGGTCCTTCCCTTGGGTTGGTGGCCACGCCTCTTGTGCGTCTTCTGATAATATGTCCCGTACAATACAGCTGCACCTTCTTGTACCGCCCCTGATGACCAAGTTTGCCATCTAATCGCCCGACTGAAGTGATCCATTCTACTCCTTGCCCTGTCCATCCTCCCCCTTCTCCCAGCTCTGTGCGCGTCAGCTTCGGTCGCGCCTGCTGTCCCTGGCTGTTGCGTTCCCATGGCTGGTGGTCATTTCTGCTTGCCTGTCCGGCCTCTCAGCCCCGGACCTCCATGCCCATGTGGTAGTGGTCTTTTCGTGCGGTGGATCATCCATTTTGGTACATCCCACCTTTTCGGTTCTGCGCTCCTTCTTTGCCACGCGGCACTGTCATCTCCATGTGCCCCTGCTTCCGGATGTTCCAGTCCTGGGGCTGGGGGCTCTACTTCTTGCTCCGCCCCAAATGATCCAGTCCGGAATGTCTTGTCGTCTTACCCCGGATGTTCCCGACCTGGGATGAGAACAGCTCCTTCATGCCCAGCCCACGTGCTCGATGCCAACAGATGCTCGGGTTAGTGCTTTTTCTTGGCCTCCTCTCCTTGCTCATGCTTCTAGCCCTCTCATCCCTCTCTACCCTCTCTCGCCCACCTATCCCGACACAGCGCGGCGGTTTGGCGCGAGGGATCTCGAGGAGGGTGCCGATTGCTGATGTCCCCCATTAATGGTCTCACTTGTTGTACGCCGTGTCCAAATGTACTGTCTCTGTAAATCTGCACCACCAACGTAGCCAGGGAGGTAACCCGGCCTTACACCGCGGGTTGAGAACACTGCCCGTCAACAGGATGCTTTGCAGCGCCCGAGGTTCCCCTGACCCAATGGGCAGTGCCTCTCTCAGACCACAGTCCCTCTCAGGGGTTGAACCGCAGTTCGCACCTTATGGGGGACACCTATGTCCGACCGGTTACCACCCCACAGGTTGGTGCCACCTCGGCTCCTGGGAACGGTCACCAGGCGTAATCTGCATTCTCGCTGGTGCACAAGCAGGGTCAAAACAAACACCGTGGTGCCCTCCATCTCCTGTCCACCCCTTACCGGCGTGTGAGAGCAAGGGGACCCTGGGTGGAGAGTTCTTGGTAGACTTGTATGCCACAACCGCAGTTGGTCTTCTTCTCTTCCCGTTTTCCCTAACGATGTGGTAGCCTCTGGGACCGAGCTGCAAAGCCCCTGATGTCCCCGTCCAGGGCGTTCATGTCCCTCCCCGCACGCTCCCGTCAGGGACCCGCCTCCCCTCTTCCTCTTTTTTGTTGCCGTGCTCCCTCTTTCTCCGCATGTTCTTCCTCCGCTGTCTGCCGGGTTACCCTGGATGTTCCAGTGCTGGGGTGGGTGGTTCCTCCTTCTTGAATCAGTCCAGTCATGATTGCTTTTTCCTGCCCAGGACCTTGCCCAGCTCCTTCTTGATTCGCCGCGGTTGATCCAGTCCAGGGCTGCTTCTTTTTGTCGCTGTGCCTCCTCTTCTTCTGTCCGCTTTCCCCACTGGCGGCCACGTGTTCTCTTAAGTTTCCCTGCACCCTCTTCAGGCTGTGCCTCCTTCTTCTCTTTTCTTTGGCCCCCGTTCCCCGGATGATCCAGTACTTGGGTCGTGGTTCCTTCTTCCTTATCCGCCTCAGATGATCCAGTCCGGGGCTTCTTGTCTTCTTTCCCCGGATGCTCCAGACCTTGGGGTTGTGCTCGTGCGTCCGCGATTGTTCTGCCCCAGATGCTCCAGTCTGGGACTTGCCGCCGCTTGTCCCCGGATGATTCAGCCCTGGGGGTGGTGGCTCCGAATGCTGGTTCCACCCCAGGTGATTCAGTCCGGGGCACCAGTCCGCATTACACCGGAAGGTCCAGTCCTTGGGTCTCCTTTTTTTTCGCCTTGCTCTGCTCAGGTTGATCCAGTCCTGGGCGTTTGATTACCCCATTTCCCGGATGACCCTCTCGAGGGGGAGATGTCTCTTTCATGCCCCGATGATCCGTTACTGGGCTTCACTCCTTCTTCTTTCTGCTGTGCCTCTTTTGCCTCTTTTTCTGCTGGCTTCATGCCCTCCGCCGGCTGCTGCCTTGGTTGGAGGCTCCTCCATCCTTGGTCCGCCCCGGATGTCCCAGTTCGGGGCGCTCTTGTTCAGCCCTGGATGCTCCAGCCCTCGACTTCAATCCACTCCTCCTTCTTCCTGTTGCCGTGCTTCGCCTTTTTCTGGCCGCCTCCCTCGCCGCCGGTCATTGGCCCCCCTTCCCCGAATCATTCACTCCTGAGATTGGTGGCTCCTCCTTCTCGGTCTGCCCCTGATGGTCCGGGGCATCTTGTCCTCTTTCCCCGGACACTCCAGTCCCGGGCTTCTCTCCACTCTTCCATTCCTCTTTCCGCTTGTTGCCATGCTTTGCCTTTTTCTGGCCCTCTCCTTTGCCACCGCTTGTTGGCCCCCCTTCCCCGGATGATCCAGTCCTGGGGTCGGTGAGTTGCTGGCTCCTCCTCCTTCATCCGCCCTGGCTGATCCAGTCCGGGGCGTCTTGCCTTCGTTTCCCGGACTCTCCAGTCCAGTCTGGGACTTCACTCATCACTTCCTTCTTTTTGTCGCCCTGCTGCGCCTTTTTTTTGGCCGCTCTTCCTTTTATGCCGGTCATTGGCCGCCGTTCCTCGGATGATCAAGTCTTCGGGTTGGTGGCTCCTCCTTCTTGATCCGCCCAGGATGATGCAGTCCGAGGCGCCTTGTCTTCTTCCCCCAGATGCTCCATACCTGGAATGGGTGCCCGTGTGTCCGCTGATGATCAGCCCCTGATGTTCCAGTCAAGGGCGTCCTGCCACTTGTTCCCGGATGAGCCAGTTCGGGGGCTGGTGGTTCCTCATGCTGGGTCCGCCCCGGATGATCCAGTTCCTGGCGTCTAGTCTTTTTTCCATTTCCTGGGGGTTGTGGTCGCGTGTCCGCTGATGATCAACCTCAGATGTTCTAGTCAGGTGCGTCCAGCCAGTTGTCCCCGGATTATTCATCCCGCGAGGTGGCGCGTCCTCATCCTGGTTTCACCCCGGATGGTTCAGTCAAGGGGCTGTGTTCATTCCGCTTTGCTCTGCCCCTGATGATGCAGTCCGTGGCGTCTGGCCACCCCCTTTCCCGGATAGTCCCGTCCGGTTGGGGAGGGGACTCCTCATTCTTGCTCCGCCCTGGATGTTCCAGACCGGGGCCTTAAAGATGATACTGGACGGCGGGGCTTTCTTTCTTTTTTTTCGCACTCCCCTCCTTGCTCCTCTTTCCTCCCTGCTGCCTTTTTCACTTGGCTCTCCTCGCTCTCTTTCTCTTCTCTACCCTCTCTTTGCCGTTCTACCCTGCCTCTTCATGGCTTTGTTGCTCTTCCCCCTTTCCTCTACCCTGTGGTCGCTCCTGGGTTCTTGCGTTCGCTTCCTTCTCCCTTCCCGCTGCTGGTTGCGGTGCCCTAGTCTATGTGCTTGTTGTTTTTTTTCTTTTTCTCCGACTCTCTCCTTATTGTTATGTTACATGCTCCCTCGGTCCCTTCACGCCCTCCAGTCACTCATGACACCCTCCTACGCACTGTGTCATGTTTTGGAGCACGCAACCAAGGTCCTCTTTCCGATGTACGCACCTCTTCTACGTTCTTCTTGGGCGCCAGCTATCTTGCCCCTTTTCCCTATGGCGTGTTGTTTTCGTTGCGTTGGAGCACAACCTCAAACTTGAATCACCTACGTACACACTTTGCTATGTTTTGGGGCACACACACAAGCTCCTATCACCTATATTCGCACTTTGCCATGTGTTGCAGCATGCACACACGTTTCCTTCACCCCTGAGTGTTCTATGCATTGTTTGGTTGCCTGCTTCCTTCTCTGTTTTTCCCAGCCTCCCACCTTTTGCTTTTGCTCGCTTTTTGCTTTGTTTGCCCGAGCATGCAGCCAATTTCCTAGCTCCTACGCACATACGTTGCTATGTCTTGGGCCACGCACCCCAGCTTTTCCGTTTCACATTTGTTCGTTCATTGCTTTGTGTCTTGTGACCCCCCCCTTTTTTTGCTGCTGTATCCCATGCCCTCTCCTTGCTTTCTCTTTTGGTTGATGCCCTCTCGCTCTTGTCACCTATGCATGTACTTTGCTTTGTTTTCTGGGCAGGCACACAAGCTCCTAGTAGCCATGCATGCTCTTTGCTACTTTTTGGGGCACAAATTCAACCACTCTCGTCTTTGCCCTTTTTTGTTTCCCCTTGACTCTTTGGTTTTGGCCGCGCACAAGAGTAAGCACTTTGTTTGCGTCTCGTTGGGGCTCCTTTTGATTTTTACCTTTACTCGTTGCTTTTGTCGGCGCTCAAGAGTAAGCGTGTGTTTGATTCTATTTTACCGCGATTTTTTGATGTCTTCGCCGACTTTTTGCTTTCTTTGGCGCCCAAGAGCAAGCGCCTGGGTTCCGGTTCCGCGTGGCTCCTTGTTCTTCTCCCCTCTCACTTGTTGTTTTTGTCGGCGCCCAAGAGTAGGCGCTCCTTTAGTTTTATTGGTGCTCCGCTTCTTGATTTGCCCCCTTGTCTTTCTTGTTCTTCCTTTCCCCTCCTTGCACGCACTTTGCGCTTCGGTCGATCATGCACAAGCGATTTCTCCTCGTCCTCTCTCGGACATCACGCCGTTTTGCTGTGTCTGGAGAATTTTTGCCGACCTTGCCAAACAGTGGCGCTAAAATTGGGGGGGGGGGTTTCTGAGATCTGGAAAAAGAACTTTTCTATTCTTTTGTCTTTTTTTTGCGGCTTCTTGTTGTTTTTCTTTCTTTTGATTTCACTGACGCGCGCGAGACACGCGTGTGAGGGTTCTGTCCGTCATAAGTGCTTGCGGCGAGCACAGCAGGCACAGGTGTTAGTACACCTGTAGTGGTCGGGCATCTTGGACTTGCCCCTAGGGTTGATCTCCTGCTTTTTGCTCTGCTCCAAGAAACACTCGTGCCTGTTTCAGACAGGGGCATGTACAAGGCCGCCCTTCTCGTCTCTGGTGTCAGACGAGAACAGGTCCTGGATATAACTCATGTAGCAAGCATTCGTAGGAGTTGGCCCTTGACCAGAGGGTCAAGGTCCTCGGTGGCCAAGCCAATGGTTGCCAGAGTTGCCGCCACCAGGGTGGTAAGCATTGAGGTGCTGATTACTCTCGTTCTCCAGAGTCAGCTCCAATATAAGCGCAGAAAAATCCTCATAGGTGAGGATTCTCGCCATGCGCTCCGCCGCTGCCCAACACTCATTGCAGACGTCTCGTGGGATCTTAGCCACAAGCCGGAAGAGCAGTTCGTTGCTGCCATAAGATCCGGGCGTCAGTTGCCCAACCCAGTGGTCAAAATTTGCCAGTAGTTCAGAGTTCTGACTTGCATGCCCTAACGTAGAAGAGAAACCTGGCTCCAGAGCTCGAACACGTACGACTGGACACCACACACCACAACTAGCTGCAGCATCTGCCCCCGATACCCTCGCCGACACAGCCCCCCCGCTGGGTACCCGAGGACACGCTATAAACAGACACAGACAAACAGTACCACTACCACACACCGATCCAACAACTCGCCACCACACTGGGTCACCCGGGGAACACCGGGTTCCTACGACACCTTGAGGACCCCGTCAGCATCCGCCTCTACTACGCAGCCCCTCGCCTGGATAGCCTCCCAGCACACCTGCAAAAACCTCGGCTCCAACTCGCCCTCGAGCAGCTGCCAGTCCTCGCCCGACACTACTGATGGTACACACGTCGCTTCATCCACATCCCTGCAGGGTACACCAACTGCATCAGCGGCCACAAAGAGGACAGATCTGGGATCACGTCAAGACATGACCCCTCTACCGGGGGCTGGACGTCCTCAAGGACTGAAACCCAGCCCACAGCATCGCACAGTACGCCAGATGGCTGACACGGTCCCCGACGACCTCAAAAGTAACCACCATCCTCCGGCAGGCAGAGGTGCACGAGGCGGTCTGCAGGGGGCTCGTCCCGACTTCCGTCTACAGCCTGCTACGCACTCATGCTGACGACCCCCAGGCCACGGCAGCACACATGCAACGGACGGCCGTCAACAAACCGGGCACCCAACTCATGTACTGCACCCACAGGTACCTGCAACACGCAGCCACCTTACCCCAGACGTACCAGGCCCACCTCCTCAAACTCCTGTTCTACCAACCGTAAAGCCTCACCCAGCGACCTAACAGCGGCCGCATGACCCCCCCCCCAGCCCGCGCACCATCCACCGCACACAACACAACCACAACAGGCACGAGCACCACAGGCACCACACGCACGCCCGCCAGCATGAGCACACGGCAAGCCCCAATGCCCCTACACCACCATCCGTCCACAGATACCGCCAACTGCCGACCAAAGACGGCCCTGCCCTCCAACCAAAACCACTGCGTCTGCCTAGCGGCCGCACACCGCTTCACCAACTGCCTTCACTGCCGGGTGGTCAACCTTCACCACCACGCGTAGCCCGCAACTCCGGCCGCATCTGCCCCCGCAAGCCACCAAAGCCTCATCCGGCCTCTCGCGAACACCCTCGGAACTACCTCGGAGGGCATTACGCCGCGGACCCGGCGGACCACGCATGGGCCATCACCAGTGCCACGGGTGACACGCCCCTGACCCTCCACAGCCCGCCGCTACGCCACAGCGGGGGCTGCTTGAAGGTGGTAGCCCGCCACATCCTCCTCGGCCTCTACCTCCACCACCGTGACCTCCACCTCCCGAGCAACACCTCACCACCCCCCGCATTGCAGCCCCAGGACCAGAAGCGTGGGCGGAGACGGCACCAGATCAGGTGGCAGACTACCTCAGGCGCACCCGCAGCCGGTTCAGCAATGCTTTCAGCCAACAGAGAGGAACACCTCACACCCTCAAGGAACTTCTCTACCAAGCACAGCCCCCGTTTTCCAAACCAGCCGAGGCCCCCGAAGCACTTGACGTCCTTTCGGGACACCCGCCTAACCGCCCCCAGCGAAGCCAAAACAGCACAGATGGACCCCGCCGACCAACACGCCTACGCGAGGGGCCTCGAAACATGCTTCAGAGAGCACGAGTGCCCAGTCATCCCCACAGAGAGAGGAGGGACCACCTGCCCCTGAGGCCCGCCAGGCCAAGAAGGTGAAAACGGGCCAAGGTGCCCGCCAGAGCGCCCGCCAACAGGGGGCGGTACCCGGACCAGGACCGGGGCCTGACCGCATCGCACCACCCCATTTCCAAGGCCCCCGAGCACTCCACCAGCAACACCCCCCGTAACGCCGACCGGCACCGCCGTACCGCGGCACCCCAGCCCTGCACCAACACCGCCCGACGCACACCACACAGGGAGCGCTGCCCGCACAAATTCAGGCCGCAAAGGGCGCGCCACTCGCGCAGGGCCAGGGAGCATGGCACCATCACCGGCATCAGCGCGCCCCCGCCACCCCCGACCCCAGCCCCCCGCTGCCCCAATACGGGAGCGACCACCGACAGCTCCTTCACCACCACGCCCCAGCACAGGTAGGGTTGACAGGACACACAGCCCACGCGGCGCAGTAGACCGCACCACACCATCGCGTGTACCACGGACAAACCTACCAGCATCACCAGCCCTTGATACCGTTCCCAACAGTGCCATGGTGCCACACGCAGCAGGCACACCCTCACCACGACCACCACACGGTCCAGCACCACCTGCGAACCCCACTGCACGGGCCCACAACATTCGGGCCACCATGCGCCCCCATAGACCCACGGAGGGCCATGCACGCACACCAACAAAACCAAGGCCAGAACAGAGTTCCAAATTGCAACCTACCGCCCCGTCAACCACAGCCATGGCATGCAAGCACCGCCCAGCAACAGCCGCCGAACGCCTACGAACCGCAGCCCCACCAAGATACCCAGGATACCACCTCCCACCTCGACACCGCGGCCAGCCGGGGGTCGCATGACCCGCCCGACGCACACACACACCCCACCAACAAAAACCTGGAAAACACCCCCCTCCCCAGCAATGGCACCCCAACATGCCCCCCCCCCCCCAAAGGACCCGAGCACCAACTCCTACCGCTCTGACCCCCCGCCGACGGGCATGTCCGCGAACCCCCCCTCCCGCGGCCACCAAGGGAAACCCCATCACCAGCCCCCGCACACAGCAACGACAACCACCCCCCCTCGCCCACACCACCGCCCTGGCCACACGCCGCGGCCCCAGCCACTACATTGGCTGAACCCTTCGCCCACTCAGCGCACAACCCCTCAGCGGTACGGCAGCACCTCCGGGGTTTCGAAAACCAGGAGGTGCTGCGCCTCCACACCTCAGGCACCACCCAACGCATCTGGGCGGCCACCCTCGTCCAGGCGGCCACCATGGGGGAAGGCGTCCGAGATTTCCTCTTCGACACCTTCCCCTACGTCGCCTGACACGAGCGACCCCCCCTTGCCACCCCCCACGGCGAATGCCCGCCCCGGGCGCGGGCGCCCAGGGGACCGCGTCTTGACGCCCCCCATTGACTGGGTACGACACCTCATCGGACACCCAGAGCCTGAGCGTGTGACCTCCACGGGCCGCAGCCGCTACTGCAAGCCCAACATGGCCCACGCCTCACCAGGCACCACCCGAACAGACACAATGCCGTGGGAAAGGAGGATATGGGTCGACCGCGTGGCCTCCCTGAGCAACTTCAGGGATCACGTCCCGGGTGACATTCCCTTCCTCGACAATCAACAGCCGGCCCCCTCAATGTACATGGCCTTCATGTACAACAAACACAACACCCTCTCCACCACCCACTACCAGGCACCAAGCGACACCTGGTCGGTCCACGGCACCGACTCCCTCCTCCCCGCCAACTACATCCCCCCCCCGCACAGCCCAAGCCCCCACAGGTACACCAGGCCCGACAAGCCTGACGACCCCCACTTCTGGTGCACGTGGGGGCGCAAGTCCCTGGGCATCCTTCTCTTAATCCGCAGCGGCAACCTTAGCTTTGGCAGGGCGATGTACTGCCTTGCCAAACCGACTGAACGGTCATGGCAAAGTCCCCCAGAGCGGTTGGCGTGGAATGTCACGCTCCGTTTCGAGCAGACGGGGGCCCCCCTGAAACGCACGGGACCCACCAACCCCGCGTCGGATCCCCATGTAGCTCTGCTCAATCATTGTGGCAGCCCGCCTCATGACCCTGCTTTGGCCAGACCAGGACACCCCCAACAAACACTACCCCTGCCTCACAGAGGAGGATATGCCGGGCATCCAGCGGTGCTTCTTCAGAACCCTCGACTGCCTCCAGCAGTCACACCCACACGTCCTGGAGCTGCAGTGTACCCCCACCGGGTAAGTCAACAACCCGCGCATCCAAGATAACTCCACGACGCCACCACACACCACACACGACACAACCCACAGCACCAGCACCTGCACGCACACAGGAAGCCAGGGAACACGCGGGCACATGCCCGATGCCCTGAGGCCCAGCCTCACCCTCATTGCCCACAGGGCCCATCAATCAGCGCCCGCCCCCACCGACCGAGAGGCCCTGGCGTCCCCCACGTCCATCTCCTCCATGTCCGACTCCGCCCGGGACCCTGCGCCATCCCCCACCTCCGTCTCCTCGGCCTCTGACTTCACCACCACAACCACCTCGTGGACCACCACCACCACACCCTCACCCAGCACACCACCCCCCAGATCGCGGGCAACACCATCCACGTGTGCCTCCAGCCAGTCCCCGCCGTCAGCGCCCCGGCCACCGCCAAGGCCACCGCAGTGCCATGACCCGCCACGAGCAAAGCAGGGCGGCAGCGCACCCCAGCGGAGCCCGCACCCGCAGCCCAGCCAAAACCCAAACCCGCCGCCAGGCTGCAACCCAAAACCCAGCCACCATCAAAGATCACCGCCAAGCAGCCACCCAAACCCGCCACCACGCCAAGGCTCCATCCCCCTGCCAAACCTGAGCCCAAGCCCAAGCCCGTCACCACGCCAACAGCGCAAACCCAAACCCCCCGCAGACGTCCTCTACAACCGCCGTCCCCTGGCACCGCCAGCCGTCACGGACGCCGCCGCCACCACCCTCAGGGCGGAACGCGCCACAGCCGAGGTACAACGCAGCTCATCCCCCCACCACCCAAAAACCGCAACCGGGGCTCGCAGCTAGACCACTCCCCTGAACGGGCCGGAGAAATGCCAGGCGCAGCCAGCAGCGCTCTAACCCCCCTACAAGCCCCCGGTGTCTGCCCACGTCCAGCAGATGCCCTGTTACCGCCGCCCCCATTGACCCCAACCAAACCCCGAGGCAGAGTCCGTATCCATGCATCAACGTGTCCGCGTACGCCCACGCCGCGCCCACTCCCCGCGCACCCCCACGCCGCAGAACTGGGTCGAGTCCCCAAGGCGGACCGCCTCCGCCAGTCCTCATCACCCCACCACACGAACCCACCCGCATGCCCACGCCCACGTTCAAGGCAAGGGACCTGGCCGTGGATCGTGGTGGCTGCGGAAGTTCGCCTGGGCGGAGCCCTCCCTCCAGGGCCTGGTGCACCCGCCCCGCAGGGAGTCGGCGGAGAATTGTCAACTCCAGCTTGCGGGGGGATCGATGACGCAGGATGCATGGGAAGCTATGCTGGCCGATGCGCTCCATCCCCAGGGAGTCCACCCCGCGAGCTCACGGCACCCAAGAAACCACCCGTGTGTCCTCAGGCGCCTGCAAGAGACCCTCCAGGCGACACGGATGGAAGGAAGGCGCCTATGGGACATCAACCCAAGCCCACTCCCACCCAGGAACACCCCTCACAACCCTGCAAGCGCCGACGCACAGATGTCAGCAGCACCAACACCGCCCCCAGCCCCGGCACCCCGGGAACCCCGTGCGCCACACAGCATGACGCGCCTGACCCCCCGGCTGGCGGCGCACCCCCCTGACCCCACGGCGGGATTACTTCCAGGGCCACGCCCGGGCTACACACTGACGACGCTCCCTGCGACCACAGGCCGCTGCACCCAGCTACACGGGCCCCAGGCCTCAAACTAAACTGGCCCATCAACCACAAGGCACCGCGAGCCATCGCAGCCTGCACCCGCCCCAGCCAAGCCCGACCATATCTGAGGCACCCAACTGGCCAGCGACAGCTCCCCACCTACCAGTCGAACCGCCCAGAAACCGACCCGGCCTGAAAAACCCGCCCACCGCTGCCCCCCGCAGGGACGCACTCACTAACCAATACCCCGCCAGCCACCGCGACCAAACAAGACGCGGGACCCTGCCCAGAAGAAGCCACGCAAACCGGAAGCCGCTGAACATCAATGCACATGCCAACGAACACCTGCCGCGCCCAACGGCACCAAGCCCATGTCCGCAGCCGTCAAATCCGCCTATCCCACCGAAACCGCCTAACCCGCACATCATGCCCAATGGTCCCACCCAAAGCTTAACCGGGAGCCGATAAACACGAACCACGACCCACAACCCCTGACCCTCTGAGCCTGATGCAGCCCACCGAGGCGGAAAGGTAGCCAAAGCCCGCGACCACAGCCATCAGATCCGCCTAACCAGCCAACATCACCTGACTAACCAAGACGCAGAGAGACACCCAGCCGAACCCACCCTAACCCGCACCCGTGTACATGATGACGCGCGTGCCGCACCCCTGGGGCGCAACCGCCGAGAAGACACCAGCAACACGCACCACAACGAGGAACACAGCACTGGTGCACGGCTGGTCAAGTTGCGCATGCCTGTGCTGGTAGTGTTCGCATGCCGGTTTTCCGCTTTTCCTTCAAAAAGAAAAAGGCAAAAACAAAAGCAAGAAACCCTCAGGCAGGCAACAGCAACATAAAAGAAAATCAATAACGAAAGCAATTTCAAAAGGATGATCGCATCAAGCAGAAAAAATCAAACACAAAAACAATAAGGAGGGGGGAAGTGACCCCAACGAAGACACGAACTGCAAGCGCGTGCAGCACACAGCGCGCGCACCGGTGAACAAGCGCCAAGTGGCCGCGGTGACCGCACACAGAACACACAGGGCACGTGCACCGGTGAACAAGCACGAAGAGGCCCCGGACACCGCACACGCAAACGCACCTAGGGCAGCAGAGGGACAGGAGGTAACAAACCACACCACAAGGGTCGGACGCACTGTCGCGATCCAGCTGACCCTCCAGGCCAGTAGCGGGAGCGGTATTCCAAGGCCACTGGTCCAAGCCCGGCTAGCCTGCACCGGGGACCATGACAAATGTCACCCAGAGCCATGGCAACAACCAGTGACGGACCTGTTGGCACAAAACCCAGGACGGGGGTGCCTGCCAAGCAGCAGGCCCCCGCAACTAGAGCCACAGGGGTGAGGCGATCGTACCATAGACTCGGGACAGCAATACCCCCCGTGGTGAGAGATACTCTTCACGGCTGGGCAGCCCCCCAGAGCTCCCGACCACAGGATGGGGCATGTGACCCTACCAACGGGCACATGTTGGGACACCATCCCATCCGGGTGGTTGCGACACTGCCTTCCTAAGCGCCTGTGGGGGCGGCTAAAGAGGCACCTAACCTAGGGCAGTGGGAGGGACAGAACGTCTGCTTGATGAGACCTTCGTCCTGCATTGTCAAAGAAGGCATCCCGGGCTCCCGAAAATTCCTACCTACCTACCTCAGTTTTTCTGAATGGTTTGTGACGCGAAACCAGGCACGCCTACGCCGCCGAATCATGTACTTTGTACAGATTTGGGACGGCAATTGGTCAATGCATTGATTGCGAATCGGCTTGCACTTGCGGCGATTCTTTCTTTCATTCTATCACGGACACACGTTGTCGCGCTCACAAATGACGGCGCCGCCTGTTGCGCGGCTCTGTGAAGCCACAGTTGAAAGGCGTTTTTTTTGACAACTTAACGGCGAAACACACATGGAGTATTCCGCAATTCTCCCTCTATTTTTGGACATAAGTCGCCAATTTTTCCCGTAAAGAAAAATCTCGAAATGCGCTTTCATCCCCCAAGCCCTCTAACAAGGGATTCGCGCGTTCAAGCTCCCAAGGTCTGCCTAGTGTGCCTCATAGGCAGTGTTGATGTGGGTCTGCCTCCTTCAACCTCATATTGAAACCATTGTCTCCGAACTGAATATGCCTAAAGGGTTATACATTTTTGGTGTTTTTCCAAAATTGGGCAATCTCATGTACTTGGCGACCAAGTACATGTAAAAGTACGTGGGGTCGCTAGATCCCCCCTCTTTGCACGCCTCCACACCCGGGTCATATCACCAGACTCCCCCGGAGCCCATAAGTCCATTGCAACTCACCTGACCACATTTTGTGCTTGTATGCCGAAAATTGACTTTCCGAAGTGAAGTCGAATTCTAATTCAATCACTGGCATGTGTGTTCAAGGACCAACGTCACATAGGAATATAGGCATACTTCGGTCCTTGGTCACTCGGTTGGGTATATAATGCTTGGGGAGGGTTGTTGGTCAAATATGGGTTATCTCATGTGCCCATTTGGCGGTTGCACCATTGCAAGACCAACCTGCCAATGACCCGGAATTCAGCAGAGCCCTTCTTCCTAACCCAAAGCAACACTTGAAAGCCAAACCACTGCACAATGGCTCATGGAGAGCACACCCAAAGTGATGCAGTGCAAGCAAGGTGTGCTATTTGCATTTGCCCATATTTCTATGTGCCGACTTGGGGAGCAGCGCCTGTAACCTTCCATGGCATCCCAAGTGGAGCCGAAGCGTGGAATGGAAGGTCTTCAGTGTCAAGACATGCCGTGTGAAAGGAATAGCAGCTACTCAATGTAACCCATATATTAGAATATATTTGTGGGGATTTCAAGTCCATTTTTCATCCTTTTTCATCAATTTTCCTATTTTTGAGCCGTCTCGATATCAAGTGGCACTCTCATATCTCAATGCTGCGCTCAATTGACATCATTACCAAGTGATGTTTTGAGGCTACATACTTCAGTTCTCAAGATATCTTGGACCCAGCCAATACGTCTTCTCGGGGCTGGCATACCATGGTCATCTTGTGGGTGATTTGGGTCAATCCCAAATAATGGGCTCACTTGGCGACTGTGCCATTCCCTAATCCAGGAAGATTTGGTCGACGCCCAAAAGGTATATTGGACACATAGGACTTGATAGTCTTTCTAGGGCATACCCAGCTGCAACTCAGACATGTACCTCTTCTGCCCCCACCATAGGTGTGCGCATTTGTGGCCATTTGTTTTGCAATTTTCCATCTTTTTGGCCCGACAGGCACCATGTTCAGCCCCCTCACGCACGTCGGACGCATGGACCAGTGGGCAGTATATGGTGGATAGCTTGTGCATATTGGTCCCCCTGACTCACATGCCACATGGGCAGACCAAAGCGCACACTCATATGGAGCTAGCCCAAGCTGAGTATGGGCAATGTTGCCATTTGGGCACTTGTGGGCTCTATTCCGGCCATCGCCATGCTATGGCATATGTAGATCTTTGGGAACTAAGTACATGTGGATCCACATTTTACCCTGAAGGGGTCTCAGGCCCGTCCTGTCTCGAAGCCATCATGGAGATATGGCCATGGGAATACTTTCACTTTTGGCTCATTTTTGGGTATATCAAATCACCCCTTTTGGAACCCCAATATGAGCCCCTCATGTGGTCAAATGGCGGCTGCATATCTTTATGCCCATCGGCGTCCTGGACCTAATTTGCACTCTAGCATTTAGATATCAGTCTTAGGGCTCACCTCCTATCCCATGTACCATGGGTTCAGCCTTGGCTGCCTGAGCCATCTATCGGAATTACCTCAATTGTGCCTACGTTTGCCATTTCTGCACCCAGAATTGGGTGCCACCAACTCCTAATACAGCTTAAGGGTCCGAGTGGCAATGGGTACAGGGACTCAAGGATCCTTCCTCCTGCCCGAGAGCCAAATCCAGACCAGTCCTGCCATGTGTGCTTGGTGAACCACTGTGATTCATTTGTCACATAGGGTACCCTAATTTTTGTGCTTTTCTCATGTCAATTGCCTCCATGACCATCCCCATCATTGCCTTCTACATCCGCCACTGAATACCCTCGCACACAACCAAGTGCCGGCAAATTACTTTCATGCTTTTTGATGGCTTTTGAATGTGTCCATGTGCATTCATTGATCATGAAATATGGTTCAAAACGCTTCTATACCGAAATTGTGTCCAAAAATGCACCCCCGGGGGGCCCAAACAGCACATGCAACCAGACAAGCTGTCAAACCAAAAAGGGCATTTTTTGGAGTCATAATCAAGAGAATTTTCTCTCACAGCTTGTCTTCTGGACTCAGGGCCCTGGAAACAGAGGGGGCCCTCATAAAAACCACGTGAAAAGGCTTGGACACCCGATTTGATGCCCAAACGAAGCGCGCCCGGGATATCAATATTTGGCTTTTTCCATAGTTTGTGGGCAAAAAATGATGATTGTTGGTGATTTCGGCTCTACAACACTTGATGGACTGCTGCACTACCGTACAAAGCCCGGTTTTCTGAGTCCACAACCCTCCAAAAAGGGGCCTGGGGTCAATAAACTGTCCTGCTGCCTAAAAGAACCCCCCATTCTAAGCCAACGATTCATGATTTTCAATCAAAACTGACCCGTCTTTCGTCATGCACTTCGCACTTCATTGCAATGCACCCCCCCCCCCCAAGAGCCAAACGCTGGTAGCCTTCTTGCTTAATGCACTGCAACGGTTTCTCGCATTAGAAGAAAGAAGAAACAATGGCTTGAAGCGGCATGGGACGGTTGTTCTATCCCACCATGTAGAAACGTCGCAATACGTCGCAATACGTGAGAACCCTCATGAAAAGCAGCGTTCTTTTTTCAAAGCCAAAATATAGTGACAAGCCAATGGGCATTAGAACCATGGTTCTTTTATTCATGGCGTCCCAGGACCTATCCTAAGACACCCAGTACCAAACATCTACTACTTTTGAATACATATTGAGAGGCATGGAGTCCACCGTTATGTAGAAAGGGTTCCAAATAAGCTGTTTTTGCACGCCAAGTTGGGCCAGTTAGGCATTTGAAAGGCTAAATGAGCTTTTTCTGCGTGGGTGCATCGGCGGCTCCCCACAACAGGAAGGTGCGGTTGATGATTGTTGCACAACCCTTCTCACCCTACTTGCATACAGAACTTTTCCATAAATGAAGCGGCTTTTTCTGCGCTGGTACATATCTGGCTCCCCGCGACAGAAAGGTCTGGTTGATCATTGTTGCACAGCCTTACTCAGCCTACTTACCTACAGTACCTTTCCATAATTAAACCAGCCATCCATCGAGGCTCACCGAGGAAAACGTTCCGGTTGATGATTGTTGTACAGCCCTACTCAGCCCTACGTTTCTTTCGCATAAAAAATCAGGTTCTTATGCGCGGGTACAGCGATGGCTCCCCGTCACAGAACAGTCAGGTTGCTCATTGCTGCACAGCCCTACTCAGCCCTGAATAGGTAGAACAATAGCAAAAAAAAGTCAAAATTGGCCGGAAAAAACCTGCTAAAAGAAAAAACATTAATGCATTCAAACAACACACCAAAAGCAGGATTCTGAATGGACAGGGCAGTATCACTCAACGTCACCATGTTTATCTGCATCCACAGGCAAGAGCCGGCGTTGTTGTTGCGGCAGCCTTTCCCTTTCCCCCTTGAATCTACCTAGGCCTGGCAGCCAAGGTCTAAGAACCAACCAAAAAACAGAGGAGACAAATGACAAAGGCACCAAATGAAGCGCACTGCAGACATGCCTCTTCACAAAGAATGAAGTAAGTTAGTAAGTAAGGGCGGCCGCGTCCACAGCCTCATCTGACATCTCCTTGTTTGTTTTACATGGTGGCCGCCTCTGGCGGGAAGGAGAGCTCTCCACCATCAGTTCCCCTGGCGACCCCTGTCTCACCTCACGGCCGAGAACTTCAACCAGGTTCCCGTGGGGCATGACCGGCGGTAGGTTCCCTTCAGTCGCTGCCCATCACGGTTTCAGCTCCTTCCGGTCACTCTTTGAAGAATCCCCTGGCCTTCCCCCCCTTAGCACAGCCTTTTGGGCGCCTGCAGGCGGGTTTCCTGTGGATAGCCCTCGCCGACAGCGGAGCATTTCTCTCTGTCAACCACATTCCACCACTCCCCATCCCTCACCGGTTGGAGTACCCACTCGGATCCCGGATGCACTTGGGTGTCGTCCATCCACGGCTGGAGGCCAGGGGGCCACCCTTTCCACGTTCCCCCTGGTCCCGCTGATGCGTGAACCTACGTGTACTCAGGCCATTGACCCGGGGATTTCAAGGTCAACCCTCACCCCTGCGGACACCTCACGGCCGTACCGGAGTTCACGGCATTTTCCCGACTTCCTGTGGTCAGGTTCCCCATGGTTGGCCCATGGTTCACCACTCCATGGCGACTGGTTTCCTAATCCCACGGGGCTGTTGCTTGGCGCTTCCGGTCTCCCTTCCGATCCCATGTCCCATTCCCCTTTGCCACATCCCGGCACCGGCCCGTTCCCAGCGTCCCGTGGACTCCCTACCCCGTCGGGCCGTTGTCCGGCCCTAGCCACACGCCCTTCTCCGTCCCGTCCCCCTTTCCCGTCATCCCGTGTTTATACCCCACAAGGTCGCCAGCAACCCTGTGGCGCGGGATCCTCTTCCATCCGGGGACCGTTTCGTGCACCTAGCACGGGTCGCTCCCTTCCCGCCCCCGCCCCTTTCCCCTGTGCCGCGGCCCCGGCCTAACCCCCTGGGCTGTTGTGCGGCCCCATCCCATCCCTCATCCCGTGTCTATACCCCACCGGGCCGCCAGGAACCCTGTGGCGCGGGCCCACTGGATCCTCATCCATCCGGGGACCGTTTTGTGCGCCTAGCACGGGTCGCTCCCCGCCCGCCCCCGCCTCTTACTCCTGTGCCGCCTCCCATGCTGTCCTAGTCCCCTTGGGCCGGCGCGTGGCCCTAGCCACACGCCCTCTTCTGTCCCGTCCCCTTTTGGTGCTGTGGGGTGTCGTTTGCGGTTTATTATTCGCCGTGCTTTTTGCCGCGTGGTACCCTCCTCCCTGCATGCACGCACAACAACACTGCATCGCCATCTGTCTCGGCTCCCGTCCAGTCCCACGGCCATCCTGTGGCGCGGCCCTTGGCGGTCCCCGGCCATGCCAGGTGGGCGCCCCTACCTCGCGTCCCAGCCATTTAAGCCTACGTTGAAGTTAATCTTTTTTCTCCCCTCTCCACCCTCCCCTCCCCTCTGTCTCCTGCCCGCCCTCTTAGTGTTGTTCTCCTGCTCCGTGTGCTCCCCGCTGGTCGTCCCCGCGCCATGGTTGTATCCCGCGCACTTTCACGCGCCTGAGGGCTTCCGCCCTGGCTTCCGACCTGTAGGCCGACCTGGGCGTCCTCCCCGGACACCCTTTCAGGGGGACTCCCCCATCGTCCTCCCCCGCCGGCCGCCGCCTTATCAGCTCCCTAATGGTCGGGCGGGGCGGCCGGTACGGCTCAATGCGGGTCATCCGCATGGTGCTTCACTGTGAGAGACATTGTGGTCTTTTGCGCCCTTGTTGGCCCCCTGTTCCCCCCTCCTCCCGCGCCCTGCCACCTCTACGTGTCTTTCCTGTGTGTCCGCCTGTTCTGCTGTTGGTTTATTTTTTTTTGGTGTCCCCGTGTTTGCGCTCTCCGCTGCTCCCGCGCGCCCTGCGTGTGTCCCCTGCTCTTCTCTGTGCTATCCCCGTACTGCAGCCCCGCGCCCTCTCACTCGCCCGTCTCCCCCCCCAATCTCCTTCTCGCAGTCGACCCAGCCTGTACGTCTCCCCTCCCTGTCTGAGCCGCGCTGTCACTCGTGTGTGCCACCCGCGTGCTCTACCCCCGCCCTACTCTGTCGCCCCTAACCTTTTCTTTGGGGTCTCTTCCATCTTGTGTACCCTCGGTCCCCGTCTCTCACCCCATCCTGGTTGCCTTGTGCGTGTGTGTGTGTGTGTCGGGGGGGTGTATCTGCGGACTAGACTGTGGCCCCGCCTGTGGCCCTGCCAGAGAGAACGACAGTGAGACGCCTGTCGAATTCCCTTCGTTGCACTCGCACTGTGGAGCCCAGCCGCGTAAATGAAGCAGCTTTTTCTGCGCTTGTACATAGGTGGCTCCCTGCAACAGAAAGGTCTGGTTGATCATTATTGCACAGCCTTACTCAGCCTATTTACCTGCAGTACTTTTCCATAATTAAACCAGCCATCCATCGAGGCTCACCGCGGAAAGCCTTCCGGCTGATGATTGTTGTACAGCCCTACTCAGCCCTACGTTTCTTTTGCATAAATAAATCAGGTTCTTCTGCGCGGGTACAGCAATGGCTCCCTGCGACAGAACGGTCAGGTTGCTAATTGCTGCACAGCCCTACTCAGCCCTGAAAACGTAGAACAATAGCAAAAAAAAGTCAAAATTGGCCGGAAGACACCTGCTAAAAGAAAAATCATTAATGCATTCAAACAACACACCAAAAGCAGAATTCTGAATGGACAAGGCAGTATCACTCAACATCACCCTGTTTATCTGCATCCACAGGCACCAGCCGGCGTTGTTGTTGCGGCAGCCTTTCCCTTTCCCCCTTCCATCCACCTAGGCCTGACAGCCAAGGTCTAAAGACCAATAAAAAAACGAAGGAGAAAAATCACAAAGCCACGAAATGAAGCGCACCGCAGACATGCCTCTTCACAAAGAATGAAGCTACTCAAGCACATGCCGAAGGCTAGGGCCCGAAAAAAAAACGAAGGATTGTGGCTGGGCTGATGCCAAGCAGCGCTGCTGGCAGACGTCCACTGCTTACGCCCAAGAAGGATACGACACATGAAACGCAAAACTGGCCGAAAAAAAGACAGCTATGCACAAAACAGTCAAATAATCAAATATAACAAATAAACATGCCCTCAGCAGGGGCGCTAACCTCTATGTTCGAAACTCTATATCTACAACAAATCAGAATCAAGAATTAACGCTCAAGAGACAGCAGGAGGAACAGAGGGCATTACTTCGATAAGTGGGAGCGCTGCTGCAAGAGAATCTGAGTATTTGGTCCATTAGGCAGTTGAGATGCATTTAGAAAACAAGATTGCACAGTTGAATGCTGCAGTGGCAGCAACTGCAGTCGCCCAAGCCATCCAGTGCGGTGTTGTTGCCCAGGCCATCCACAGATCTGGGC
This sequence comes from Eutreptiella sp. 'Long Island Sound 2002', assembly GCA_964036045.1. NCBI lineage: Eukaryota > Euglenozoa > Euglenophyceae > Eutreptiales > Eutreptiaceae > Eutreptiella > Eutreptiella sp. 'Long Island Sound 2002'. The sequence continues at coordinate 82,661,509 of OZ038382.1, read as the reverse complement.
CAGAACATTGGAGCAACCTGCTGGCGGCTGCTGGCTGGCAATACAAGTGCTTGTGCCAGCCCTGACATCTGGCGCTGCCCCTGCTGCTGCTGCCGGGCTTGCTGCCCATTCAGCGAATTTACTTGTGCCGGAACTGACCCAGACTGCGGCTGTGCTGGTAACAAAGCGGGGAGTTGTGCAAAAATGTCAGAAGCAGATGTAGGCGGTATTTGCTGTGGCTGCGATCCAATCAATTACACAATGGCTGCCAAGGCATCAGCTGAAGAATCTCTTTGTTGCTGGTGTTGCTGTTGTGCTGGTTCCCAAGCTGTTCTGCGGCGCCAGAGGCTTCATGTTCTGCAGACTGTGTGTCACGGGCAGCTTTTTCCGCTTTTTCCATCTTTTACGCTTCTTTGGCAGCAGCTTTTATACGTAAGTGTTCCGCTTCAGCTGCTCATGCCACTGCATCCTCCTTCCGCTTTGCTTCCTTCTTGGCCTAATTCTCAGCCAGCTTCTTTGCAGCTTCTGCTTGAGTTGCAACAGATTTACTTTCAAGTAATTTCCTCTTCACCGGTTGTAGTTGGACCCTCGCCTTCTTCAGCTCTTTCCCCTGTTTGTGCAGGGAGTTAGTCACTTTTTGAAGATCTTTCACTTTCTCTTTGTTCTTTTGCTCCAACTGACTTGCTGGCCTCTAGCACTCAGCCAATTTGCTGTCCTGGTCTCCACATGCTGGATTGGCTTGTGATGTCACAGTACGCGGCTGCCCAGGAAGGTCCTGTTAGAAAGAAAGGCATGGTAAACAAACTGGCAGGAGGTGCAGGCGCGGATGGGCTGGGTAAGAATGTAATCAAGGAGGGGGGGGCTGTTGACCTCTGCTCTTCTATCATGGAATTCTTCATTTTATTTCTGATGGTTGGGACATATGCTGTCACTGGCAAATACCATCAAATTGATGATGGTCATCCACAGAATTTGAATGGCGTCTGGGCTGGGTAGGGATGTAATCAAGGAGACGGGGGGGGGCGTTGACCTCTGCTGCCCTTTCAGAGAATTGCTTTTTTTAGTTCTGATGGATGGGACATGTGCTATGACTGGCAAATACCATCAAATCGATGGTCATCATCCACACAATTTCAATTTCAGCTGGTTTAGGGCAGAGCAATGGCTGTAGACCTGTCTACCACTGTATACCTGGTACCATGATAGTAACCGTATACCATCTGTATACTCTGTATACACTGTAGAATGTATACCGTATACGGCTTCCTGACTGTATATTTTTGGTATACAGACACTGTATACCTGTAGATCTGTAGACCTGTATACCTGTATACCTCTGTATACTAGCTGTATACTACAGTTATACGCATCTAGAGACCGCGTCTGTAGACATTTGGCTGTAGATCTCTAGACCTGTAGACCATGAATCTAACTGCTATATAGAATATGCAATGCGAGCACCCATGACTGGATATATGTGTTCTTTGATGGATGGATGCAAGGAATGATGGGTATATCACATATTTATGTCATGCAGTATGCGTTGTTATGAGCATATCATCTCCAACGTAAACTTTCATGTAGGGAACAATATTTTTCTGCAGAGGAGTGGTAGGTACGCCATACAACTACGCACATTCCTTTGCACATGGAGACATATATTGCACCTTGACTGCATCCATGCATGCATGTTAGTGTAGGCCCACTCCCACAAACTGCTGCGCCTCGCTCCTTTTTGGGAGGCGGCATCGGGCAGGCGTCGTCTGAAGGGTAGCTGCACCTTAACAGGCAGTAGGTATGCTTTGACTAAGGCTTTTTTTAAATCAAAGTTTCTGTTAAAATTTAGGATTTCACATTGTAACCCGCCAGGAACTCGAACTTGAGGACCAGAGTCGATTCCACAGAGGACCAGACCAGAGTCAATTTACGTTGCATTGTGTGTTGCTGTGTGTGTGTGTGTGTATGTGTGTGTGCGCGTTTGTCTGTCTGTTGGCAACGTGCAATCAGGTGCTAATAGGTTTGACAACAAGAACTTCAAGATCAAGCAAAGCCCAGAACTTCAAGATTAACAGAACCCGAGAACTTCAAGATCAATTAAAGCCGAGGACAACGACGACAACGACGACGACCACCACCACACCAACGCAGCCACCAGTGTGCATATTGTTGTGTGCATAGCGTGTGCGTGCGTGCCGTGTGCTCAATGTGTGTGCAGACTGCGTGCGTCCGTGCAGTGTGCACAGTGCGTTCTTGCAGTGTTCTCAATGCGTGCGTGCAGTGTGCACAGTGCCTGCGTGCAGTGTGAAAGGTCTGTGCGTGCAGTGCGCACAATGGGTGCGTGCAGTGTGCATATTGCGTGTGTGCAGTGTGCACAGTGCGTGCGTGCGTGCAGTGTGCACAATGCGTGTATGCATTGTGCATAATGCGTGCGTGTAGTGTGCACAGTGCGTGCGTGGGTGCAGTGTGCTCAATGCGTGGGTGCAGTGTGCTCAATGCGTGCGTGCAGTGTGCCCCATGCATGCGTACAGGGTGCATAATGCGTGCGAGCAGTGTGCATAATAAGTGCGTGCAGTGTGCACAGTGCGTACGTGCGTGCAGTGTGCACAATACATGCGTGCAGTGTGCACAATTGGTGCGGCTTGGTGCTTGCTGCTGGCTGCTGGCTGTTGGCTACTTGCTTGGGGCTGCTTGCTGCTGGCTGCTGCTTGCTGCTGGCTGCTGCTTGCTGCTGGCTGCTTGCTGCTGCTGGCTGCTGGCTGCTGGCTGCTGGCTGCTGGCTCCTGGCTGCTGGCTGCTGCTGGCTGCTCCTTGCTGCTTCCTGCTTCCTGCGGCATTATACATATCAACCGTTCCTTGTGGCTGAAGGTCAATGGGAAACATTCTGTTCTAAGCGCGGTGCCACACACCGGCTCTTGCCGCATTCAAACTGAGTACCGCTAAATTTTTTGGAATCCGATTTGATGTCTTGGGTGAATAAAGGATTGAAAGAGGCCATGCTTCTTTGGATGAATGAACTTGGTATCAAAGAAACCACGGTAGCTACCAATCCGGATGAATTCTACGTCAAGACCACAAAGCATTTTTGTTGGCAAGGAACATATAAGGACCCGTCGTTCCAAGAAGTGCGCAATGGAAATGATGAAACTGGCAAGCCCATTCACGTTAATGTGCACGATGAGGAAGATAACCACGAAGCCGCTATTCGTAGTGATCGTTTGGTGCGCTTAGCTCCGGGTGGCCAAGGTGCAGCACCGCCGTTGGCAGACGGAAACCCCTTCAATAAATTGATCGAGAACATTGGTCCAGTTATTGTTGAGCTAAATGCTTCAATTGTGAAAGATGCGTACGAACGCAAGTATCGCTTTAAGGTATGACACCGGAAGGGGAAAGAGCCACCGCCTTTGGGCCATCCTTCACCCCGAATGATCAAAACACATTGACGTCCTCAATCCAAAAGACGGAACCTCATTGTATCAAATACATCTTGAGTTGAGATATACTTAAAAAACCTCATCAAGATCACAACTAACACCTACCTTCCCATTCTAATCGCTTGGGACTAGGATTTGCTTGCTCCCAAGCTCCCAACAAGCAATCTTGAAAGCCTCGAACGATGAGAAGGGGTGCTCCCAATTTGAGGGGATGCGCTCCTTCCTATCGTTGCGAAGCTTGGAAACCCAACGGATAAGGTTCTTGTACCTAGAGAGCAAAAGGTATATATTGGCGGTTGCACAAGTGCAACCGTGTGCAAACGGTGCAATATACTACTTGGACACATGTTTGCACGAATCGTAACATCGCCATTATCACACTATCTTTATCAATCTAGTGTTATAGGGTGTCTTATTGTGCAAGTTAGAGTATGTAGGTATGCCGAATGGAGTGAATGACCACATTGGCCGATGTATGAGAATGATATGGCTTCAAAATTGTGCAGGTGGCCACTTGCACACCACGAAGGGCAGTTGCACAACGCATCAATAACGCAAAAAAGAGACATAGCAATAAACATCACCTTTCATTTGGCACTTCAAGCTCCAAAACGAGGCAAACAGCCTCGATAGGTGTATAAACCTGCCGAATGGCGTCCTTTGCACATTTCTTGTATCGTTTTTGCTTACCGATGCGTTCATTGAGGCGATCCAATAGGACCGTCCCCGGTGCCGTTGAGGTAGATAGTCCCACAAGGTCATCCATCAAGTCCGCGCTGTGAAAACTACCGTAAGTAGTTCTAATGAACTTGGAAATAGCATCTCCTTGCAAAACCATTGCAAATCTGGCAAAGGGCTAGTAAATTTCTCGTGAAATTTAAAATGCCGCGGCAACGGCAGCAGTTGCGACGACGGCGCCAGCGCGTTTGCACAGGGATTGCACTGTGCGACTGCAGTGCAATTCTGTGCAAGTCGCCAAAATTCAGTGCGACTGCGTGCAAACGTCAGCTTTCCTGTGCAACTCTACCTGCGCAAAACGGGTTCCTAGAGTAGCAGACACTGCAATACGCCAAACCTGTCTTTGCCACAGGAGCAGCGTTCATTCCAGAAGCGCACTTTACCTGGCGCTCTGATGCAAACCAACGATGACCGCGACTATATTCCGGATTATGATGATGTCGCAGTGATGCTTACGGATGATCTTGGGCGCGCTGACATTGCCATTGGTAATGTTGAAGACCTTGCGCTTTCGAACAGCGAGGTTGACAAGAACAAGTTGGATGATTGTGCACACTTGAACAGGCTGGAGAAGACATATCAATCCAGACTGCCGGTCAACGACGATGATGCTCTTTTTGTATTGCGTTGATATGATGAAGTTGGCTGCAATGACCGAATCTTATGGGGCTCTAAAACCTGTCAAGTGGTGCAATACCATTTGCCATTGAAAATGAAAGAATCTTTCAACTAGTATTCCAATTGCCACGTCTTTTGTCCAGTACATTTAGCTAAGATGGTACACCAGCAAGGCATGTATAAACCAAGTGCAAGAGGTCAAAGGACACTGAAAGCTGAGCTAAGTAAAGCGCGCCAATGACATGGTGTACTCGTTGGTGCTTGGATCTTTGCTGTGCTGCTGCCTCTCGTTTCACAGCGCAAGTGTGCTACCTGTATACTTACTCTAGACTCTCTGTAGACCTGTAGACCTGTATCTCAGCCGGCAGACCTCTGTAGATTATCTTCAGACCCTGTATACCGGTATACCTGTATACCGGTATACGGTTACTATCATTGTACCACTGTAGACTCTGTAGACCATCCCTCTGGGTTAAGGGTTAATGGTTGAAGGCACAGGGACCAGATGAGGAGCACTTCAGGACTCGCACAGGAATACCTGGGAGCGCTACGGCGTGAAAACACCATCCTCTTGGGCGCTCTTTGCCCTCTGCCCAGAGTTCGAGTTCAATGGCTCAATGTTGGGTGCATGTCAAGAGCCTCTTTGGGCACTTACTCTGCAGAAATGATGGCCAGCAGCCCACTCGTTTTTGTCCTTTTTCTGGCAGTACTCTCCCCCCTCTGCCGAGCAACCCACGAGAATACCACGGCGCGTGAGCCATGGGGTGTAATGAACACAAAGATAGTGAACTTGTACAGTCCACCTCTCCTGTCGTAATCCAACGATATCAAAACGCCACTTTGGTTCGTCACAGTCACGGGCTCTGTTGTGCATTTTTTTAGGATCCCAAGACAATACTTGCTTACACAGGTGGCGCAGGACACGCAAATATCACCTGATGGGGTTCTGCAACACATGGCCACCACACATACCTGGGTCTACAGCCATCAGGTCCTCTTTTGAGGCTGGCATGAGGCTTTTCAGAGCCTTCCAGAAGGCATCGTTGTGAACGATACATATGGCCTGCTTACGTGTTTCCCCCCATTCACCTTGCAGCGTTCTGGTGGTTTCAGCCACGTCGTGTTGCCTCTCTGCAGATTGCGTCAAGTGCGGACATATTCTGTGGGTCATGCTGTTGCAGCTAAAGCTATAGTGAGGCCAGAAATATCTGCACAAGCACCAGTGCCACACAGTGGCCAAGGTCGTAGATTGCATCATTGCGGTCTTTCAGTAGATTGAGAACATGGTGCCATGGGGGAATGAACCCTGTGCCAGTCCCTCAACGCTGCTTTTTGGTGTCCTGCCCACTTCATTTCCTCCCGTTGAATGAAACATTCATCGCACGCATGCGGTTGACCAGAGGGTTTCACTTGGTCAGTTGCAACTTTGCAGAACCAATCGTAAGCCCGAAGGAAATTCAAACTGTGTTTTTGACAAACATCTTCGATCGCCTTCACCACAGAGATGTCGTCAACAACATCCCAACAGTCGGCAGCCTTATCTGGACCCAGCCACCTCACTTAAGGGGTCTAAGTGCACCGCGCACGTGTGTTGCACCTCAAAGCCTATGCACCACGCATCTGGTGTGCAATTGAACAATATCCACAACCACATGGGGAAGGACAATGTTTATCCCCTAAACGTACAGTAGTCGAAAAACACACCATTTTTCTATTTACCCCAGCCCTAAAGCAGGGGGCCAACACAAGGCCTAACCCACACATGTGCATTTTCATTCCTGGGTGTTTCTGCTTTGGCTAATGTTCAACCATTGGGATGTAAACCTAATGTTTACATGTTGGGGCCCTATCATGAGGGTAGGACAGTTTCCAAACAGTGCAAAAAAACAAATATTTTCTTTTCATACTGTGATTTGCATAAAAGATACATCACCCTACGTATAAAAGGAAGTTATCTTATTGCACCCATGTCCCGGAATATGTTTTCCACACAAAGCTGCTCCGGGAGTCAGTAAGTGTTTAACCCCTGCTACTATCTAATTGGAATACTTGCATGTATTTTGAAAAAGGTGTTCCAATTGAAAAACAGTGCCCTAAAAAAACCACTCAGTAGTCCCTGCACAAAGCCACACAAGGATAAAGCACTGCAGTAAAGACTTGTGCACACTCCGGTCGCTGAGATCTCCAGAGTCTTCGAAGTAGTATGAAAAGGCTCCACAGCGAGATGAAAATGTTTTACCATCGATACATACATATATATCGTCTATATATAGGTATATGTGTATATATAAATATAGAGTGCTGCACCCTGAAGCACTGCAAGTGAGCAAGCACGTCAACAGGCATGGCTACCTGTCCAATAGCCCAGAGTAGAACATGAGAAAGTTCCACCGAAGTCAGGACAAAGATCCAAGGTTACCACATATAGTGGTGATATATACGTGCAGGGGCTAAAGGAAAACTAGGGCAAGGTAAGGCGGGGTACACATCTTGTTTCTTCACTCTGCATCAATGCAGCTTCCATGCATGCAGGGCTTAGCTTTGGAACATTCCATACAGCTACTAGAAGTTACAAGGACGTGATGACGGAAGGTCCGTAGGCCTTTCACCGAAATCGGCAAAACCTTTGACCGAAATCGGTGAGACAGGTTCAGTGACATCTGACAATATACAGGATAGGCTTACAACGACCCCTGATCTACTTGTTGCACAGCTTCTGCTTCCAAAGGTTCAAAGACCTTCTGCGTTTCTACGTTTCCAAAGAGGTAACTGGTACACGGATGACACGGCAGAACATCCTCAGTTCACATCCGATCTTTCACACAGAATACATGTGGCATATCTTGGCATGCAGGATGGAGGGTGGCGCCTCACAGGAGTATCACGCTACGTGAAGGTATATATATCGAGACCAAAGGTAGGAGGTTTCGCAGAAATCGGTGAACGAGATTTCACTTTTGTGAGGAACCGCCTCATGGACACTTGGAGCTGTCTTCCACAACTGTTGGACGACGATGCATAAACGTGTCTTTTCAAAAATGTGTCATGTGTTTTTAACCAACTGGAACTCCCTTCACCACCCTCTGCAATACACCGCTTTGCCTGCCAGGCTGATGGTATGCATTGGAAGCATCCCACCCGAATCACCCCCGCCTCTTTCCACGGGGGGACAAGACAGGAGGACAAGGGGGCAGGGATGCAAAGCAAGCACGTAAAGGGCCAGGCTGAACTGGCAGCCCGTCAGGCATTTGCTGCCGACAGGTGGCTACCAGCCAGCAGGCAGGCACAGCAGACGGGAAGGAAGTACATTTTCATACTATGGTACCGTGCTCGGACCACACAATCATGGCTCAAACGATGGTTGGATGTTCATTACCCTGACCTTCACAAGTGGTTGACACCACTGCACGTACAAGTGCCAACCTGCGTCATGAGGGGTTTGGGGATGTCGGTCTTGCTTCCCGTGCGGTTCTCCCTGATACGTCATGTCCCCCGATACAACACGTCATGCCGCCGCCGCTGGCACTGCTTACACTGTCTCTGTATGTACTTTCCGGACATTCTTCGCCATGGGCTTACCATTCCTGCATTGACAGGTGTTCAACCATCTGTGCTGCACCCCTGCCGTCAGATACCCTACAAAAAATGTGTGGTCGAGCGGTGCACCGTGCCACCGACATCTAGGTCAATGGCCTCAGGTTAGAACTACACCCCCCCAGGCGCCTCAGAGGCAAAGGTCACCCTGACAGATGGTCAATCGCATCGGTGCACGCTCGGTGTGCTACTTGGTGGCTTCAACGTGATCTCGTTTGTGGTCCAAACGTCTGCACTTGTGGCCACGAAGTACATCCTGGATAGTTGCACAATACAGTCTTCGCACCCAATACTTGCATGTTGTACGTGCATGCTGCAGATTGTGCCATCCATGACTTTGGAACCACAGCTGGCAACCAAATAGCGAAACCCGATCATCCAGTAGCCCTTACTTGGACGGCGTCTTACAGCCTTCCGTGCGACCGCAACCCACCAGAGCGGCTGGTCCATTCTCGAGGCAGCCGCTAAGGACAATCCTGATGCGGCGGCATTTGTCAGCTCTGCCATCTCCTTCCGGCTGTACCGAGCGCCGACGCTGGAGCGGCTGCATGCCGACTGGCCCTGAAGACAAACTGCCCTGTGGCTAGGCCGCATAGCCCCACACGTTATGGCCCTCCTCCGAGCGTGCAGCATGCTTGCCAAGCTGACGGTCGCGCAGCGCAATGTTGCCAATCACATGGAGTTTGACACGCTGACGCGGCCTCAGCAAAGGATTGTGGGGCAGCAGCGACTGTTGTGCTCCTCCAGTCGGCCGGGCCCCTGAGCACGGGCAGAGGTGCGGCAGCGGGAGTTGGCACAGATACAACCAGCCCTGGAATTTCTCCTGTGGCTGGACAAAGACAAACGGCTCGTCTTTGATACGCAGCCAGACACAGATTTCCGTTATAAGTGCTGGTCGGAACAGCTACCGCAGCATGCACAGGCGTGCACCTCCCAAACAGCGTCCCCTGGCAAGACCCGATCGACCTCCCACGCCTGGCCGCAGCAGCTGCCGAAGACCTTGCCAGCTGTCTCGCCATGTTCACAAACGTGGTAGACCGTCTGGTGTCCGCCCGTCATCCATACAGAACGCTGCGTGTGCACCTCGATGTAGTACGCTTCGTACGGACTGGGGTAAAATGGGTACCACAGAGCCTGGGAGAGTATAACATCAGCGAGACAGGGGGGATGATGACTGCCATACACTCACCCTCTGCAGGCTCCGTTCTGCTAACCAGCCCATGTCGCCCATACTCGTGGTTTGGGAAATCTATTATAGGCTGCTATGAGCAGCCTACTGGAGGCCCTGTGCCGACCTTCCCATGCACACACTGATGTGCTCCCTGCCCTTGCTCTTTGGTATCCGGCATGCCTACAATCTTGTGGTGGTCTCCTGCCACGCCAGTTCCGCCCACGGTTTACAACCCTGCAGTACTCATCGTTCCTCAACGAACCGGGACGCACAACGGTGTACTATTTTCCTAAGCTCCGAGAGCTGGAGCGGATCATGCTAGCAGTTTTCCATGCTGCAGGGCACACACCACTTGCACTTGCATGCGCAGACAAGACACGGCCCGTTGGAGCCCCTCAGAAGGTGCAGGGGATCAAAAACCGCCTGCAGAGCCTCTTGGTCCTCATTCGCCGCTTCATTACTGCAATCATCAAGCTAGGTATTCTGGTCCCAGAGTGTACCTAGGTGCAAAGAAGTCCCGGGACCGGACAGTACGCCGGTGAGGACATGCGCTATGCGCTGCTGCTGATCCTGTTGCTGAGGGGGAACACCCACGACCTGTACGTGAATGCCCTGTATTTTGGTTTGGCCATGTGGAACGACGTTTAAAATGCTCTGCCAGCAGCAGTATTTGTGGAGGAACAGTGCCAAAGTCTGCTGTCCCCTTTCTCTTGTATCACCACGAAAGACAAGGCTGCACAATCCGTCAAACACTGGTATGCCCAATGGCACAGTCTGCGTACATCTCCAAGTCCGGGACAAACCCCTGTGCATCTCCGAGCCCGCGACCCAGTCGAGATTGCGAGCTGCCTGCAGTGTCTCCTTTGACTCATTGAAGAAGACAAAGTGCCGTTCTTTGGTCTGATAAAAGGGCAGCGGACCGGTACAGGGACGTATGTGTAGTCACCTGCCTTTGTGTTCTCTGGTGACTTTGCTGATTGCTCGGGCAGCGCCAGCCCACAGATGATGGCACTAAATGCCGTGCACACATTATTCTTTGCTCCAGCGAGGAAATCAGTCTCAGACCTACTGCAGAGGGAAGTTCCAGGACTCGCTGTACAGGTAGGGATGCAACAGGAGGTGCGTGCTAGGTGGGACAATTTTTTGAAGCGCTTTGGGGACGGTGTCCGGGTTCTGAAAATAACCATGCAGAGACCAAAGGTGAGCAGGAAGCATGCACACCGCAATGATGCCGTACCTGTTGACGATGCTGGCAACGAGGGATGGGCATACTGCATTTTTTCTCGGATTTCGCTGAACGATTTCGCCTAAAACGGTTGCACCGATTTCGGCGAAAGGAGGGCTGTCGTGTCATCCTTTATGTACCCCTACACGCATGTGCAATTACTTGGTCTGGCGGTAGCGCACAGGGCCCTTATTTTACCCCTTTTTGTGCATCACGATTCGAATCCCGGGACCAATAGTTTTCAGTTTACCCTCCCATAGGTCGGAAGATTACACTTATATGTATACCCTTACTGGTTATTCCAAAGGCATCAAGCGAATTCCGATTTTTCTCTTTTTTTTTCATTCTCCCCATGACTGAAATCGTTAGCCATCGATGATACTACAAACCAAATGCAGTTTCGCCAGCAGATTCATTCTGGAATGTTCGGATTTCAGTAGCATGCCAACAGCTTTTAGCGAATTGTTCAGGTGGCTGACACTTCGGAGTCACCCTCCAGGGTCTTTGCTTGCGCACGTGTGTAGAAAGAAATCTCGGATCTGCCGAACACCCCGTGACATTGTGTGTTGGTGGCTGCAGTTTGGGCTGTTTTTTGTCGCTTCCTACCCATATTTTGCTTCCAAACTGCCGTGCACCTGATTGGAACATGAACTTCGCTGTATTCTTAGTGTAGTTGTTTTCACAACTCATGGGTGACAACAATCAGGCCTTGGGCGACACGCTGCTGGTATCCGAGTCACTGGAGAGACCCCTGTTCACCGAGGATGACCCGTAAATGCCTGCGGTTGACACACCCGCTGCAAACGAGACTCCTGCCACTACAACGAACACTGCTGCTGACGCTGCAATGGGTGAGGATGCCCCTGAGGACGTCGACCTCACTCCCTCCGACGTGCCAGTGCCCGAGGAGAACCAGTCGATGATGATCAGCAGGTGGGAGGAACCCGCTCATCGGCCGAGAGCACAGACTCTGGTAGCGTCGGAGACGAGGATGAGGATGACCACGAGGATGACGCTAAAAACAAGGAAAAAAAAAGGCAACGGGACATCAAGAGGATAGTGAGGCAGCGCAGACGCGAGATTGGGGAGACCAAGGCCCCACTGCGGGCCATGGAGGCTAGCCTGGCAACACTGCAGCTGAGAGCGCAACCCTTGCCCCCACGACATGCATTACCTGAACATGATTTGATACCTCTGCCGAGCACCACCACATACTGGGAGAGAGCAGCGGATGAAGTTGCGATGTGGGTCGAATCCACGGAGGATTTCAACATCCTCCAGGTGAAGTTCAGCACCGAGATGAAGTATGGGCAGAGCCCGAGGATCAACAGTGCCAGGCTGCTGAAGGTGAAGGAGTTGTTCAGGCGGAATGGCCTCTTCAGGCTGATTTACTGCACGGGTCCCAGAGATGACGGTATGTACGTTACCGGTTGTGGAACGCTCGTTGTACCAGAAACAAACATGTATGGTTTGAGCTATACAAAAGCTGCTATTCGCAACTAGGTGGTGAATGTCATATTTCTCAGATACGGCCGATTTTAGATGGAATCAAGCCTGCATTGTCGATCTAGGGGCTGCAAAATTTCCAATTTGGATGGTGGGGGGGGAGGCTTACTCCGGAAAATATCCTCTTTATGGTAGAATTTGACAAAAGAAGTAGTATTTCTGACTGTAGCTGGTTTTGGAATTTTTGGACCCCATAAAATCCTATGTGGAGTGCATTGCCCCCGAAACACAACCGGGGGAAATTATTTTGCGCCCTCTTTCTGTGCCCAAACAATCTGCTGTTTTTTTTTTTGTAAAACAAAGTCCAATGATACAGTGCCTCGTCCTGGGTTAGCCCATCATACAACGATTGACCCTCATCCCGGGACAGTGGGTCATGGTGACAACGGGCTGCAGGTTAGCGGCACAGTGCACGACTTTGCAGTTTAGAAGAGAAAATAGACATGGCGGCATCACCACAAGCATACGCCCTACTGCTGTACCCGGGGGTGACAGAGTGGAAGGGGTGCCTGGCGGGCTGGAGGTTGCCGGTACCGTGAGACCAGTCATACAGGGTGCAAGTGAAGGAGAGGGGCAGCCCCACTTGCTGTGGAGTGTAGGGGTCATCCAGTCAGGGGATGGAAACAAAGAATAGTAAAGCGAAATCAGAGGAGCCGATGGGGGAAGGGGGGGCAGAGCTGTCAGCACAAGCAAGGCAACACGGATCAGTGGTGTACTGTATCTCGCCTGAGAGGTTCGCAGGGAGCGAGGGCCTGTAGTCTCTATGTAGAGGCCCTGATGGCAGGATCCCACTTAGATTAGGGCTTCTCGTAGCGTGGCGCTGCCGGTCAGTGATGCGAGGGTTCTGCACACCAGAAGGAGGGACGACAGCACAGGGGCATATCTGGGGGGGGGTGCGGGGCGGTGAGGGGGGTGGACTACAGATGCATGGGACCAGTCCAGTCAGAGGCGACAAACGGGTTGGGCCTGGTTTGGGGCTTTGTTGGGATGGCATGGGAGAGGGCAGCTGTGACGGCGTCGAGGGCGGATTGCTGGAAATGGCCCACTTCTTTACGGACTGCCCGCAGGCCGCCGAGGCGGTTCCGAAGGTAGTGGTAGAGCGAGCGGAGAATTGCCAGACGGCTGGCGATGCGGAGGTCATTGCGGCACACGGTCTGGCGCCAGTTCCGAATGTGTGGGCTGACAGTCCAGGCTGAGAGCCACGCGCGCACAAGGGGGTGGATGGGTGCACAAAAGGCGAGTACTCCATGCACACTGAGATTCTGTCGGCGTTTACAGTGGGGGCACTCGGTCTTGCCTGGTGCGTCAGTCCAAAAGGTGGCGTAGTGTGCATATCCCTGGCGAGACTGGAGCCCAAACAGCCATTTGTGCCATGCGAGGCGTCGAAAGCGGAGGGGGCGCCAGGAGGCGGGATGAAACGAGTTGTGAGAGTGTGACGGGGACAGGTCGTGTGTCCACACTTTGTGCGGCGGGAGGAATATCTCACCTACCCGGATCACGTCCCAGGGGCTGGTCCTCCGTGCTGGGGGGGGGGGGGGGCTCAGTGCCAATTTTGGCATATTCGTCAGAAACTTCATTGTGGGTGTTACCTGTGTGTCCCTCCACCCACTCTAGGGTTTGACCTTTGGAGGAGAGAGAGGAGCGCACTTTCGCGACCCAGAATGCCTGGCGAATTGGCCGGCCGGTACCCTGTGCAGAGGCAATGGCTCCTTGGCAGTCCAGGCGGAGGCGCTCGTGTGCGGCTGACAGATGTGAGCCCAGTAAGACGCCTATTAGCTCAGCTTTGTAGGAATTGGGCACACCAGGCACGCGACAAACTGCCATTCTACCATCTCGCAGTAGGGCTGCAGCACCGGCCGAGGGGGGGCGTCCCGATTTGCTGCCGTCGGTATACGTTGCATCCGGGCGATAATCCGAGGGGAGCAGGTACACAAGCAGCCCGGCAACATGGGTGAGCGATGTTGCTGTGTGCAGGACTGTTGTGGCACGCCATGCAGTATGTATGGGGGGTTGTCGGGTCTCAGTATCCGGGCCGAGTAGCGATAGGGCTGACAGAAAGACATTGTATGGGGACAGTTGGTGCTGGGGTCGTGTGGACATGGTGCGGAGATGTGGGTTCCTTTGTACGGTATCCAACACTCTGGTCGGATGTAGGACGGGGAAGTATCCCATTCCTAAACCACGGCTGCGGTGTGTGTACAATGTTTTCTTGGCGACCAGGGATGGGAGGCCCAGGACACTAAGGACGAACTTTTCCAGCAGCGAAGTGAAGGCGTACAGTTGATCCGTCGTCAGCGGTAGGCATTCGGTCCGGTAAATGAGCCGGGGCAGTACCATTGTGTTTATCAGCAGGATCCTGTTTATCACTTGAATGGGCTGGGAGTGTAGTTCGTTTAACTGTGCACGCAGCTCACTGAGGATCAGACTGACTGCAGTGTCAACGCTGAGCTGGGCTGTCAGGGGGTGACCCAAGTGCATGAGGTGCTGAACTGAAGCGAAGGAGTGCGGAACCTGAGTGCTCCAATCTGGCGCCTCGGGCGCTGGCACAGCAGTCCACAGTGAGGCATCTGACGCTTGTAGAGCGCATGGCGGGTGGCAGTACTTTGGCAGGACTGGCGCGGGTGGGGGCAGGACTTCATGGGGAAGGCCTCGCTTTTGACAACGTTCAGTTGGCAGGCAATAAGGCTGAGGGCGGCCTGCACAATTGCACAGTGCTGCTGACTGCATCGGGGGGGGGCCAGGAGAGCATATGTCGTCGACATATGCCGAAAAAGTAATACCGTGCTGGTCCAATACCCTCAGGGGGATGTCGAAGACCACAACAAACAGGAAACAGGAGAGGGGACAGCCCTGTTTAACCCGGTGTGTCGTCCTGAAGACGACATCCTCCGCCCCTCGCAGGAATGTGGATCCTCGCTCCATTACCAGGGAATTTATGCGCAGTAGCAGGAGCGGGGTTCCCAGTCTGTCTAGGTCGTCACGGATTAGGAGTTTTGGGGGGGCTGTCGAAGGCGTGGTAGAGGTCGAAGGCCAGAATGGCCTCTGTCGGTCCCATTTTCTCCAAGTCGTCTAGGAAAATTTGTGTAGCGTGGGCAGTGGAGACGCCCTGCTTGCCGCCGAACTGTCTGTAGTGTAACTTGGGGTATATGAGGGGGTATAACTGTGAGTATATCAATCGCATAAACAGTCTGTAGACTGAGTTCCTCATTGCTATGGGGTGCCACCTATCAGGGTCTTGCCATTTCCCTTTGCCTTTAAAAATGCAAAAGGTTTAGAGATGAGCCAATCGTCAGGTAAATAGCCCTCATTGTAGCACGCGACCAAACATTCATGCACTAGCTTGAAAGCCGCGTCGGGGAGGATGTATAAGAGGTATGGGGGTACTTGGTCTGGTCCTGGGGATTTTCTTTCGTGATGCACGTGCTAGTTTACGGAGGTCCATCAGGGTGGGTGGGGGTACATCAAGGAGGCGTTGGTGGAGCGGGACGTGATCCATGGCATTGGAGGACCATGGGGTATTACGCTGCAAAATGCGTTGGATTTTGCGTGTGGGGGTTGGCAGGGTTGATTGGGATGGGGGTGCCAGCAGTGTATGCTTTATTCTCCTATAAAAGACTTTGGAGCGCCGTTTGGCTTGACGGGCAAGGTGACGGACTACCGAAGACCAATCACTGGGGTCGTCAGCGGGTGGGGATGCACAAACAATCTGCTGTTGTGTAGTGGGGGCCAGCACGGTGCATACCAGCTTCGTTCAGATTACGATCCACGAGGGCACTACTTCGAGGATGCGGACATACAACAAAACAGGAGGCACGTCAATTCCAGATACCCCAGCGGGGGACTCCACTCGTTGTATTCCACACGCCCGCGGGTTTGCACCGGCGACTGCAGCGCATGTCCACGGAGACGTTTTTCTGCGAGGTGGTTGACTCGTTCGTGCGAAAATGCCGTGACCTAAGAGGGAGGGATTGGGGCGGACGTGGCACACTGTCCGGACCAGATATCGTTGGTAACGTGGACCACCTCGGGTTCCAGACTCATAAGGGCAGAGAGGGACGCACCTGCAAACAGGAGGTATGCTCTCATACGGTGGTGTCGAACGTAACTGCGCGGACCATTACTCATTGTGCACGCTATTCACTGCACAGGGCGCGGACTGCATCCGCATGTGCGCCCGCTTAGCGCGTATCACAACTGCTATGGACCTGCACCAGAAGAGAGATCTGCTGGTGGCTGCGTGCAGGGAGTTGGAGCACAAAAATGCACTGAGCGCTGCACTGTTCAAGGAGTACTCCAACTTTGACGACCGTTTGTGCCTTCAGCTTCTTGACCAGTTGTGTGACCCGTCCCATTATGGTCTCGCATTGCATGGGGACGTCTCACGGGCTCCGCATAACATTGAGGTTGCGTACCTGGTGTCACTGCAGATCCTGCACACCGAGAATGATTATGTCCATTCATCCCAAAGTATGCCTTTTTTGCATCAGTCGTAGCCATGTAGCCGAAATCGGCGAAAGTTCTCCAATGTCACATGCGTTTTCATTACACATAGAATGAGGAAACTGTTCGCCAACTGAGGAAGCTCGGCAACGCGGCGTGGCGGAACCCAGCTTGCACGGGGCGGAGAGCGCAGAACGCCAAAGCGGGTGCAGACCTCCAGTGCGATGTCGCCACGCAGGCCAATTTCTGGACCTCTCCAGACTTCGCACGATATCGTGAGTGCCTGAGGGTGGACATCAATGCACCAGACGGGCAGGTTACCGTCTGCTCGGACATAAAGCAATATGTGGACTTCATCAAGGTTGTGTACCAGGAGGCTAAGGCGCAAGTCGTCACGTCCTACAGTCCCGAGGCGGTCGTGAGCACTGGAGCAGGCATCTTCCTGTGTGAGACATCTGACGACACACCTCCCATCGCAAACTCGTGGTGCACTAGTTGGTGAAGAGCTCCTGCTTGCTGATTTTTGTTGGAGCAAGGACCATCCAGTGGCGACCTTCTTGGTGCTCGAACGTGGAGCTCCTCACCAGAAGCTGGAATGTTCGCGCAATCCCATTCTTCGTGGGCAGCGGCGTTTGTCTCTGGGCTGGCAGAGACAAGCGAGAGAAGGGTGATGTTGTCCACACGCACCACACCCTGTATACGTTGATGCTGTGTCGACAGCCCTTTGCAACAGGCACAGTTCCAGCGTTCATGGCAACCGACCTGCGGTTCATCAGTTCCTGGCTGAGGGCACTTATGCTGCTTCTCGGTCCGGGTAACCTCAGGCCTATTGACAACAGCGGGGAGAGTCTGGCGCGCCTCGGCCTGCCATACATGCCTCACCCGGACCGCACACCGGAGAAGATGGTCAACACCCTGACCGCCATCATTGCGGACTGTCCCCGTTGGTCCCCTAAGCTCATCAACAAGAGCCGCTTCCCCATCAATACCATGGCAACACGTTTGGCGACCAGTATGGAGGACCGCGATCCCACACCACACAGGAACCTCAAGAACGAAATGCGGTTGTGGCCCACTGCCAGACCTGTGACGACGGAGACGCTGCGGTCTATGGATGCTGAGTACCTGGAGGGACAGCAGAAGCAGAAAGGCAAGAAGCTGGAGGCGATTGGGACGAAAGAAGAGGCCAAGTTGGTCACCAAGGCTGCCTGACTGAACTTTTCCATGGAACAGTACATGACCAAGAAGCGGAAGGTGTAAGGGATCAGCAGCGCAAAGGAGAGTCGCAAGAGGGCCAAAGGAAATGATATGGACGAAGCAACACCAAGCTGAAGGCCTCACGCAGTCACTCTGCCCGCACAATCAGCACCGGAAGGCACCCGAATCAGTAGGTCCAGCAGCGACACAGGGTCCCACAAGGCGGTGCCTGCTGGCAAGGAAAAAGAGGTCTGGGTGAAAGATGCTGAGGATACGGCGAGCGAAGAACATCCCCTGTTGCGCAACAAGAAGACCGTGGACTACAAAGCAGCACCACCGGTGAAGCAAATCTGAGCGGACTCCCCTCCCAAGGAGTCCAAGCAGGTGGCCAAACGTGTGTCGGCGAACACAGCTATGAAGGGTCGTGATTGTGGAGACAAAGTCCCCTATGCAGCGGAAACCCAGTCCATGTCCAAGGAGGACACCATCCGTGAGTTCCTCGATGACTTCCAGTAGCCCTGCACTGCACTGCGGCGGCGAGATGTTTCACCGAACTCGGTGAAAGGTCAACGGCCAGCGGCGGTAGCCAGCGGCGTTCATCAAGTCTTGAAGCAGTCCTTCATGTTACCTGCACACTACCACTCGCGGTTCCGTTGGGCAACTGGGCGACGAGCGGCAACACTACTGCGGTCTCTCTTCCTGTATCCAACGCAGCGTTCAACCTGAAGGGATTGGTACTCTTACCACGGTGACTGACGTGCGAGCGGGCTCTCATCCGAAGCAGTCCAAGCAGTTGAGCATACCTGTGCCGGCAAACACAGCTATGAGTGGTCATGGCCGTGGAGAGAAAGTCCTCAATGCAACAATAACCCTGTCCAACTCCAAGGATAACGCCTTCCGCCAGTATCCCCGCACCCTGCACTGCGCTGCAGCGGCGAGATGCTTGGCCCGATTTGGTGAGAGGGCAACAGCGGCGGTATCCAGAGGCGGTATTCATCAACTCTCGAAGCACTTGATCAGGTGACCTGCACACTACCAGACGTGGTTGGGATGCACAGCTGAGTAACGAGCAAGAATACTACTTTTCGTGTTTTATACGCAGCGTTCAACGTGAACGGAATCGTTGGTTTCCTTTGCAGTGTTTGCAGGCAGGCTTATAGTCACCTGCCGCCTGACATACCACAGATGTGTAGCATTACACTGCAGCCAAACATATTTCAACACAGCTAACCATCTACGCATGTTCCTGCACTTGTGACGCTGTGGGGGAACCAAATTGCAAAACCGAGCCAGATTTGCAGTGGGCATCACACCTGTTTCCTCTCCTGCTCAGCTGCTGTGCTTTGTCTGCAGCTTCCGTCGCCTACTGCCGCCCCTCAGCTGCTGCTCATGCCATTCTTGTTGTCTCATTCTGGAGGTGATCAGACCCCCTCTCAGCAGCCTGCAGCAGCCCCAAAAATACACGCAATTTCTTTCAATGGTGACAATTTTGACAGCATCGCTGAGGAACGGAATCGGAGAGAGCACCATACATTTGTACTGTCCTGTTCCGCTGCTTTGCTTGTGGCTTTTCACTCCTCATAATGTGCTTTAGCTTCTGCTTCATCGTCCCCTTTTTCGGAGATTATCAGCCTCTTCCTCAGCAGCCTGCGGCAGCAACGCAAATGCAGGCCATTTGGTTGAATTGGGACAATTTTGAGAAACTCGCTGAACAATCAATTGCAGATGGCATGGTACCTGTTTTTGCTCCTGTTTTGCTGCTTTCTCTGCCGCCTCCCTCTCGTCAAGCTGTGCTTTAGCCACTGCTTCTTTCTTTTTTTGTTAGTGTTCATCGGCTTCTTCCTCAGCCGCCTGCAGCAGTCCCGCAAATGGTGGCCCTTTGGCTCATTGGTGACAATTTTGAGAGCATCGCTGAGGAACCGAATTGCAGAGAGCATCATACCTGTTTACTGTCCTTTCCCGCTGGTTTGTTTGCGGCTTCCCTCTCCTCACGCTGTGCTTCAGCTGCTGCTCCATCCTCTTTCTTTCGGAGACCATCAGCCTCCTCCTCAGCAGACTGCAGCAGCCATGCAAATGCAGGCCATTTCGTTCAACGGTGACAAATTTTTGAACATCGCTGAAGAAAGAATTGCAGATGGCATGGTACCTGTATTCGCTCCTTCTCTGCTGCGTCCGTCGCTTCCTGCTGTGCTTCAGCGGCTGCTGCTTCCAATCTTATTGCTTCTTCCTCTTTTTTTGCAGATTTCATCAGCCTCTTGCTCAGCAACCTGCAGCAGCCCCAAGGATGCACGCCACTTTTTCAATGGTCACAATCGGGCGTACTTCGCTGAAGAACGGAATTGCGGAGAGCATTGTACTCGTTTTGTTTCCACTTCCGCTGCTTTCTCTGCGGCTTCCTTCTCCTCAGGCTGTGCCTCAACCACTGAATCTTCCTTTTTTTTTCGGTGAGCATTAGCCTGTTCCTCTCCAGCCTGCTGCAGCCCCGCAAATGCAGGCCATTCTGTTCAATGGTGACAATCTTGAGAGCATCGCTGAAGAACCGAATTGCAGATGGCATCGTACCTATTTCCTCCCTTGTTCGGCTGCTTCCTCTACTGCAGCCGACCTTGATGTCTCTTCATCTTTTCTGTGGCATTTATCAGCGTCCTTCTCACCAGCCCTCAGCAGCTCCAATTATAGTCAATACATGCATTCCCCTGAGGCGTCAGAGATCATGAAAAAACCCCTGACGGTACGCACAGAAACGCTTGCAACACATTCAAACGGACAGAGGTTCAATCAAGGGGGGACAGGGCAGCAAAGACTGGATTACAACGCATGGTAGTTGGTCACTGGATATTGAACTATGGCATGGACAAGAATATCAACTCACTGCCGCAAGATTCTATGCACTACCTTGTTTGTAGTATTTGCTTCACCTTCCTTTGCCTTGCGTTCCGCTTGTACTGCCGCTTCATCCTGATGCAACAAGTCTGCTTCACAGGCTTCCAAGTGGAGCACATCGGTGATATTGTCGCAGTGTGGCAAGCATATGCAACACACAGTGTTTTTTGTAAACTGTTCTACAGCCTCTCTATGTGCAATGGCTGCTTGGTCTGCCTTCCATTGAGCTTCAGCTTCAGCTCTGTCATCAGATGTACTGGAAGACGCTTGGTTATCACAATTGCAAGTGTTCCCGAGTTGATGTTGCTTGAGATATAAACATGTGATACCACTGGATTGTTGGTACAATCTCCTTAGTGTGTGCCCCTGGAGGACCGCATCAGAAGTTTCAGAGATCACATCCTCTCGTCCTGCTTTTTCCGGAACAAAGAGGCCGAACAGCTTTGAAAAGCCTCGGTTTGATGCAACATCTACGGTCGTCACTTCTGCTACACCTGCTTCCTCGAGCTTCCTAGCAAGGTGAAGAATTTCCTGCTTAGAGAGTACCTGCTTTGCAAGCTTCTTTTTGGTGCATTGGGATGCCGTGCTCTTGCCCTTTGCTTTTGTTGATTTAGCCACTTCTTGGTTCTTTTCCGTCCCATTAGCCTTGCATGGGGATCCAGTGTTATCCTCCGAACTGTGGCTTACCTCTCACGCCAGCTCATATTCTGTTTCACTCGCGTCGTCCTCTGATGATACCTCTTGGTTCCCTTGCTCCTGGAGCTCCATCTTTGACTTCTGCCCCGAGAGAGTACTCGGGTGTGGAAGGGCGTCTGGCCCAGCTGAGGTGGGGAACAAGATTCTCCTGGATCAGGGCATCGTGACCAAGCAGACAATGCTGAAGCATGCGGAGCACATCTGCAAAATGGAGCGGAACATGCGGGCGATCTGTGAGTTCATACTGGAGGCACGCCCAAAGGAAGAGGAGCCCCGGGTTGCGATGCAGAAACCCACAGGTTAGACCGAAGAAATGGGACTGCCTCCGCCGCCAGAGGTGATACTGCTTGGGAAACCATTCATTATGCCACCGCTGGCGCCGCAATTTTTGGCACAACACTCCACTCGGCACCAATCTGAGGAGCAATCACAGGGACAGGGCAATCCTCGTACTGCACTACAGCAAACAACGGCAACCCTCACGGCCTGCGAGCGATTCCTGACTCCACCACCCGCGCCTCAACTCTTGGCGCAGCTTGATGGCCTACATGGTCACGGCCATCACCAGCACCATCACCAACATCACCAGCAGCATCAGCACCAGTATCCTCTTCGTACATTTACCACATCTATGAATCAAAATTCACAAGGAAAATGAATTTCCGGCAGTTTGCTTGTTTTTTCAAGATTTTGTTTGGTAAAATAGATTATCATTCTGATTGATTCGAAGGGTTGGCATTGTTAATGTTGGTTCTTTTGTATTTCAAAATTCCACATGCAGGTGCCTTTGCAAAAGCTGCATTTCAATATTGTAATTCTGTGGAACACCAGTACTAACAAAGTTTGTCCTGCGAAATACATTGCTTTTTTCTGTCCCTCAGTGCGCGAGGCCTCGGGCACTCAAGGTCGTGAAAACAATTTTGGACAGAAGGCAACAACCATGCAAGGAAATGCACTACATGCAAACACTGAAATATAAGCTAGGCAAAAATGTACAAGCCCTTAAGGGCATATGGATACATTCGCATTGAAGGCGAGTGTGCAAGACCTCGCCAACACATGACAGCAAAAAGAGAAACAACATCTGGGTTCATCTTGAATTACATCTTCTTCGGTGCTGCCAACATGACCAACCCCGTATTTAGGCTTCTTGCCACGCAACCTCCCCCACTCAGGGAGGCAACAATACCGCGGGACGGCTGAGAACCAGAACGCGATGGCGGCTTGAACTCTGCACTTGCACTCCCTACAGTCTTCGCCTTCTTCTTCGGCTTGCTGTTGCCTGCATGATCGGGACCTGCATCAAAGTGAGAGGCAGGCGCCTGCTTCCCCGTCTGCTGGCTCTCCAGTACTTGATCTAGATCCTCACCTTCCTCTTTCTCGTCGCCGTCCTCATCGTCGGGCTGTGTGGTGTATTGTGCCTGGTACCAGTCGTCAATCCACAGCACGCAACACGATGCAAGCACCAATGTTCATGTTGCTTTAAGTGCTGCTGCTCCCTGTTCGTCCACTGTATTTGCAGCGGCGTCTACTTGCCCAAGTCGTACTTTGGTTCGTTTCTCTGTTTTTGTTAGGTACCTTGTTGCGTTTTGCGGTTTCATTCTGTTTGGTACTGCCTGTTGACGCATCAACAGGTACGGGTTCCAGCCATCTTGTGGCAAATTGGGCACCCAGCGCTTGTCCTCCTGCCTTTTAGCTGCGGGCAAACTGTGTCGCGTTATTTTGTTGAACGTGAGTCGCTGTGCAAATGTTAACAGCAGTTGTGCCGGCAGGGGGTTCGTTTCTGTCCATTCCATAAGTCATCAGCCGTTTGGCATGCTAGTTCTGCAGTGCATGCCTCTCTTAATGCGGCAGCTCCTTTCCTTACCTGTGCAATCATTCGATGCATTACTGATTTTCTGGTGCGAAGCGGCATTCTGTGTATTTCTGCGTTCAATTAAATTTGCATTTATATTTTAATTCACGTTTTGCACAGCCTAATGTAAAAACAGCATACTTGAAAACATCTTGCCTGTCGTCATTACTAGTGCGCACTCTGCCGTCGCAACTTTTAGTTGGTGTCTGCGTGCGCTCCGTCGCCAGTAACGGGAATCCGGTTTCGCAACCACACACTCCTGTTCCGTTTTCTCTCCTATTCCCTGTTGGAAAAAAACACCCTATCCTTCGAGCAGCGACGGCTGCGGCCGCCATTAAACTGGACACACCTGCCATTGAGTGGCTGTTCTAAAAAAAAGCATTCCCCTGCCCCCCATGATTACAACGGACATTACAACGAAGGTTACTAATGTATAATCCACAGTCAAAAGTGGTAGCCTTGAGAGCGAATGTAGAAGTTGGCGTAGCCTGACCTGCTTGCATTTTAATTTTCTTATGTGGTTTGAGTGTGCGAGGCCTCAGGCACTGATTTTTCCCGTGGACAATGTTGTTCACCGTTTCATACGTGACCAACGCTGCGACTACACACACGTACGCCATAAAAAGCAAATGTGCTTGTCGGTATGGTGCCGCACCTGTAGTCTTACGCGTCTTACAATACGTGATCGGTGTCCGCGAGGCCTCGCGCACTCCGGATGCCTAATGTGCTTTTGACAAACATCTTCAATCGCCTTCACCACAGATATGTGGTCCAAACCATCGCACTAGTCGGTAGCGCTATCTGGACCGAGCCACCTCCCGACACGGTGAACCACATACTGTTGGTGTGGTGAGCGCAGGTGTGGCAAGGTGAATGCCAGGACTTGCGCTTTTTTTGGTCTATAGTTTGCGAAGTTCGTGGCATCAAAAGAAAAGCACAGAGATCTCTGATAGTTTCCCTTGTGAAACAGGCTGTCATGCTCACCGATTGCAACAAGTAGCGGCGAAGTCTCCTGGGGATCCAAAAGAGCAAGCCGGGCAGTTTGCTTGATGCCCCCACACAGTGGATCATCTGCCGCCATTTTTGCGACACTCGATCACAGTAAGCACCATATCCACTGCGCTGTGCATGGATGGCACGCCATGTTACCGTTGTCCTGAATTTTTTAATCAAATTCCTAATGGGCAGAGAATTGCAGGGTCGAGATGGTGCTCTATAGCGGCATTCCATCTTTAGGACAAAACAACGAGGCATTTTGCAGTCAGTGCAACAACGAACACTTGTAAAATGTGCGAAGGCATCAAAGGAATTCCTCTTTTGATGCACAGCAGGTTTTGGTGCTATTTCTCTCACTGGCCGGACCATCCAATTCAGCACAGCAAGCAGAAACACTCAAGGGGCGAAAGGGTACCCCTCCTTGGTCTCATACGTATCTTTCAGTACTCTTGAACCTCCTGCAAGCTGCACACTGTGCGTGGCATACGGTGTGAAGCGGTTGCAAACTCTCTGGGTATGCAGGAACTCCCTTGCAACCATACAGTATCATCATCAAAAAGATCGTGTCGCAGTGAGTGGAATGAGCGCTACGCGGCAGCCAGAATTTGCAGAGCTTCACCGTGTCGGAGTATTTCTCTCACATCGCCCACAGTAATCTGGAAGTGTTTTTGTTTCAGCGGCACGATGACACTGAGGCCCTGCTGCCTATGTTCTGACCACATGCCATCAAGCTGTGGTGGCGCTGCATTTTGCCTCAGCAAAATGCATGCACGAAGGGGCAAATCGGCAAGCGTGCCTTGATCTCTTACCAGCCTGATAACCCCCTCAGTGGTTTCGGGAGTGTTTACGGTTGGTGTCCAGGAGTGCCTCGCAGCCGTCCTAACTGCTGCCAGCACCATAACCAGTCCTTTACTTTCCTTTCTACCAGAGACCCTGCAATCTCACCAAGCGGTTTTGGTGTAATAATGTTTCCACAGTGCAAGACGCCTGTGGCTGCCTCTCTATGCTGGCTGCTGATGTAACCAAGGTGCTCCAGTGATTCAAATCCAGGTACCACCTTGACGTCACTATAAAATTCATTCTCCGTGTTCTCGTGACGGGACTCGTCATCATCATCGGAATCCTCGTCTGGTCTCTTCCGTTTTCACTTTTGCGTGCCTATTGCTTGGGCCTAGGATACTACAAACACACATCAGTAGATTTGATATCTGAAATTGAAATCAAATAATGCAAAGCGAACGGACTGCCCTAACTGCTGCCAGCACCATAACCAGTCCTTTACTTTCCTTTCTACCAGAGACCCTGCAATCTCACCAAGCGGTTTTGCTGGAATAATGTTTCCACAGTGCAGGACGCCCGTGGCTGCCTCTCTATGCCGGCTGCTGCTGTAATGAAGGTGCTCCAGTGATTCAAATCCAGGTACCACCTCAACGCCACTATCAAATTCATTCTCCGTGGTCTCGTGACGGGACTCGTCATCATCATCAGAACCCTCGTCTGGTCTTTTTCGCTTTCCCTTTTGCGTGCCTTTTGCTTGGGCCTAAGATACTACAAACACACACCAGTAGATTTGATTTGTGCAAGTAAAATCGAATAATGCAAAGCGAATGGACTGCCCTTCGCTGACTGACTGCCAGCCACCGGATGTAGATGTTACCCACGACATCTTCTTGAACATTGTTCGGCTCCTATGCAACCGTGATGACCAAATAAGAGACACTTCAAGAGGGCACAATACCAGTTTTCTGGTATTTTTGGCGGATCGTTGCTCTTTTTCCTTCAGCTTGCGCTTCGCTTCGGCAGCCTTTTCAGCCTGACATAGCACAAAGACACGGCACTTCCGCCAAGTGGATTCAAATCCCACTCACCCGAATCTGCTGCAGCTTGTTCTGCACCGGTGCTACTCTGAGGATCCAAATAGTAAAGGTGATTGCAACAGGGCGCCATAGCAATTTGTTTTGTGCTCAGGGGCTTTCTGCTGCTATTGCTTCGCGCTGCGCTTCCCTTCAGCGGTTTCTTCAGGCGACACTCTGGCATCTGCGGCCTGACATAGCACAGGTGTGTAGCACTGCACCGCATCCAAACATATTTTAACCGAACTAACCTTCTATGCATGTTCCTGCACCTGTTACGCTTTGAGGAACCAAATAGCAAAACGCAGAAAGGACGCTGAAAGCCGTAGTTGCAGAGGGCATTGCACCTGTTTCCTCTCCTGCTCAACTGCTTTTGCTTTCTCTGCGGCTTCCCTCGCCTGGCGCTTCGCTTCCGTGGACTCTTCAGCCAACGCTCTGGCATCTGCAGCCTGACATGGCACAGATGTGTAGCACTACACTTCATCCGAACGCATTTCTACATAGGTAACCATCTACGCATGTTCCTGCAATTACGACGCTGTCGGGAACCGAATAGCAAAACGAAGCCGGATTTGCGGAGGGCATCGCACTTGCTTCCTCTCCTGCTCAGCTGCTGTTGCTTTGTCTGCAGCTTCCCTCGCCTGCTGCCGCGTTTGAGCTGCTGCTGCTGCCATCCTTGTTGCTTCTTCGTGGAGTTCAACAGCCTCTTCCTCAGCAGCCTGCAGCTGTGCCAAAAATCACGCAATTTCGTTTAATGGTGACAAGTCTGAGAGCATCGCTGAGCAACAGAATTGCACAGAGCACCACACATTTCTACTGTCCTGTTCCGCTGCTTTGTCTCCGGTATCCCACCTCTCACGCTGCGGTTCAGCTGCTGCTCCATCCTGGGATTTTCCGAAAGCATCAGCCTCAGCCTCATCAGCCTGCAGCAGCAACGCAAATGCTGGCCATTTGCTTCAATGCCGACAATTTTCAGAACACCGCCCAAGAACCCATTGCAGACGGCCTGGTACCCGTTTTCGCTCCTGTTTCGCTGCTTTGTCTGCCGCCTCCCTCTCGTCAAGCTGTGCTTCAGCTGCTGCTTTCTTCTTTTTTTGTCGGAGTTCATCACCTTCTGCCTCAGCAGCCTGCAGCCTCCCCGCAAATGCAGGCCATTTGGTTCAATGGTGATAACTTTGAGAGCATCGCTGAGGGACCGAATGGCGGAGAGCATCATACCTGTTTCCTGTCCTGTTCAGCTGCTTTGTTTGCGGCTTCCCTCTCCTCACGCTCTGCCTGGGCTGCTGCTTCATCCTCTCTTTTTCGGAGACCATCAGCCTCCTCCTCAGCAGCCTGCAGCTGCAACGCAAATGCAGGCCATTTCGTTCAATGGTGACAAATTTTTGAATATCCCTGAAGAACGAATTACAGATGGCATCTTACCTTTTTTCGCTCCTTTTCTGCTGCTTCCCCCGCTTTCTTGCCCTGTTTCAGCAGCTGCTGCTTCCAACCTTATTGCTTCTTCCTCTTTTTTGCGAATTTCATCAGGTTCTTTCTCAGCAACCTGCAGCAGACCAAAAAAATCCCGCCATTGGTGAAAATTGGGCGTACTCCGCCGAAGAACCGATTTGCAGAGAGCATTGTACCTGTTTTGTCTCCAGTTCCACTGCTTTCTCTGCGGCTTTCCTCCCCTCAAGATTTGCTTCAGCCACTGGTTCTTCCTCTTATTTTCGGGGAGCATCAGCTTGTTACTCTGCAGCCTGCAGCAGCCCCGCAAATGCAGGCCATTTTGTTCATTGGTGAAAATCTTGAGAGTATCGCTGAAGAACCGAATTGCAGATGGCATTGTACCTGTTTCCTCCCTTGTTCCGCTGCTTTCTCTACTGCAGCCAAATTTGTTGCTTCTTCACCTCTTCTGTGGCATTTTTCAGCGTCCTTCTCAAATTATAGTCAATACATGCATCCCCTGAGGATTCAGATATCATGCATAGACCCCTGAGGATATGCACAGAACCCCTTGTGACACATTTTGACGGACAAAGGTTCAATCAGAGGGGGGGTAGGGCAACAAAGTCTGGATTACCACGCATGGTAGTTGGTCACTGAAAAATCTGACTATGGCATGGAAAGGAACATCAACCTACTGCCACAAGATCTTATGCACTACCTTGTTTCTAGTATCTGCTTCACCTTCTTTTGCCTTGCGCTTGGCTTGTACTGCCGCTTCATCCTGATGCAACACATTTGGTTTACAGGGATCCCAGTGGAGCACATTGGTGATATTATCAAAGTGTGGCAAACGTCTGCAACACACACCCTTTTTTCTAAACTTCTCTACAACCTCTCGATTGTGCAAAGACCCCTTAGTCTGCCTGCCATTGAGATTCAGCAACCGCTCTATCATCAGATGTACTGGAGGACGCTTGGTTATCTCAATTGCAAGTGTTCCCGAGTTTATGTTGCTTGAGATATAAACACGTGATACAAATGGATGGTTGGTACAATCTCATTAGTGTGTGCCCCTGGCGGTCCGCATCAGAAATTTCAGAGATCGCATCGTCTCGTCCTGCCTTTTCCGGAACAAAGAGGCCGAACAGCTCTGAAACGTCTCGGATAGATGCAACATCTACGGTCCTCAGTTCTGCTTCCTCCACCTTCCTAGCAAGGTGAAGAATTTCCTGCTTAGAGAGTACATGCTTTGGAAGCTCCTTTTTGTTGCTTGGGATGCCGTGTTCTTACCTTTTGCCGTGGTTTGTCAAATTTCATTGATTTCGCCACTTCCGGTTTCTTTTCTGTCCCATTGGCCTTGTCTGGGGACCAGATGTTATCCTCAAAATTGTGGCTTACCTCGCCCTCCCGCTCATATTCTGTTTCACTCAGCTCGTCCTCTGAAGAAGCCTCCTGTTCCTCATGTTCCGGGAGCTCCATCTTTGCCTCTTGTACCCTTCCAGCTAGGTCCTTGCTGTCCGGGGCACATTCTATCACTTTTATCAAAGGCGGTAGAAGTCGTCCTTTGAACAGCCTTGGCAGTACTACATCCCTACGAAAGACTCTCAGAGCGTGGTCACAGCCCTCGAGCTGTATAAACACTTTCAATGCCAACTTCCCTGTGATTCTGACCAACCATGCAGTAAGAAAATCATTTTGTGTTCTTGGTGGCGCACCCTTCCTGCGTGCGGTCCGGTTGAATAGCGCTGCCTCTTCACCAATGTGAACACCTGTTTCCTTAGCACTAGAATGCGGCGCGGGGCGCAATTCCGGCTCAATCGCATCCGACGTCTGGTACTGGCATTTTAGGTCTTTGTCGCTCCACATCACGACCATAAGTATGTGGATGCATTGCTATTGGTTAGTGTTGCTATTTTAATTTCAAATGAGCTCGTCAAATACGACAAGTATGCATTATGCGCGTTATGGGTACTTGAAACCCTGCTCTACTCCACACAGCACAACCAAACCGCTAATGTATTCAATTATACT
Source organism: Eutreptiella sp. 'Long Island Sound 2002' (assembly GCA_964036045.1). NCBI lineage: Eukaryota > Euglenozoa > Euglenophyceae > Eutreptiales > Eutreptiaceae > Eutreptiella > Eutreptiella sp. 'Long Island Sound 2002'. The sequence goes on along the minus strand of OZ038382.1, from coordinate 82,631,868 downwards.
ATCTATGCAATCAATGTGTACAAAATATCCTGTGGGTGACGGAACATGCCTCCCTAAGCCACGAAACAACATTGTCCAAGCCTTGTATTCTCACAGGACCCAGCTTCACAATGCATGACAACGGTGTCCACAATTTTGTACATGACACAGGTAGACATTTCAGAGATTCAGTTTCCAAAGAAAATGCCACTGATCACCATTCGTCATTAGGGTTTTTTCTAATACGACTGTATTCCTGTAATGCGTGTATCCTGCGGTGTCCTGCCGTCTCCTGCTGTATCCTGCCGTATTCTGCCGCATCCTGCCGTATCCTGCCATATCCTTCCGTATCCTGCCGTATCCTGCCGTTTCCTGCCGTATCTGCCGTATCCTGCCGTATCATGCCGTATCCTGCCTTAACCCTAACCCTAACCCTAACAATAACCCTAACGGTAACCGTAACATGAAGTTTCAGTTATTGTTAGCACTGTTTGACACCATTGGTAAAGGTCCAATAAATCTTTTTTGATACTGCCATTACGCTCCGTTTCTGAACATGCGGTTCCTTGGAGGTGTGGGTACCTTATGTGATGTGACCTTGTATGAACCGATACAAATTACCTTTTTCTCATGCCATATGATGTGATTTGTTATGAGTTGATAGGATGGGATTTTCGCAATGTGATGTGATGTGATGTGATCTGATGTGACGTGATGTGATTCGATGTGATGTGGTGTGATGTGGTGTGGCATGGTTTGGTGTGCCATGATGTGATGTGATGTGATGTGATGTGATGTGATGAGATGTGATGTGATGTGATCTGAGGTGATGTGACGTGATTTCACGTAATGTGACGTGATGTGATGTGATGTGACGTGATTTCATGTGATGTGATGTGATGCAATGTGATTTCATATAATTTTATGTGGTGTGATTATATTTGATTTGACCTGATGTGATGTGGTGTGATGTGGTGTGATGGTATGCAATGTGATTGAATGTGATGTGATGTGGTGTGATGATATTTGAATTGCGGTGACGTGATGTGATGAGATGTGATGTGACTTGGTCCATTTCGGAAACAATTTTCAAACCCACTGCAGCTTTTATCCTCACAAACAAAAGTGCATTTCTAAACTGTTGTGCTCCTTTGTGAAAACTGTTTCCAAATTCACTGTGGTCGTGAACCCACCGCAGCATTTCTGCTAACGAACATAAATGCATTTCCAAAATATCGTGCTCATTTTGTCAAAAATGTTCTATAAATTCACCGTGGCTGTAGTGCAACTGTCTGGTTCTTGAACCTCTGCATGTTTTTTTGTTGTTTCCCTGCTATGCTGAAAGGGGAAAAGAGGACTTGAGACATATCCCGAACTGCCAACTACTTTCCGCCGTCATTAAAGAAGGTCCCTACCAGGACCGGCCCCCGCTGTGCCCCTTCCGCCTGTAACCCCTGATGACTTGCTCCTGATCAACGATTGCATTCCTCAAAATCCGGGGTCCAAAATCTAAAAAAAAAGAAAATAAAATCCTCCTTCAACCCTGAACAGCAACCAGATCCCACAAATACAGCAATAGCCCAATTCACAATCCAATACGGGCTGCGGGCTTCCGTTCAGCACACCGGTCGTCTCACGGTGGCGGGCATGTACAAGAATTGCACCAAAGAGGAAAGCCCTGAAATTGGCATATGAACACAAATAAAGCAAAGTTGAGGAAAGAGGCAAACGTACAGATTCACAGCCATAAACCCCTCATTTCCTTGGACTCAAGACCTTCCCTTGACTCACCAACATATTGCCTTGAACCAGGTCAAATAAGATGGCTGAATGCCATGTGTCACAAGTCACTACACAAACCCCAAAAATGTGTTCACTCCCAAGCCTCTAAATCCTAGCCCAATAGGGGTTGTGGCGTGTCATGGCCTAGAGTGGCACTCAGGTCCATGCCCTACCCTGACATAACCTTGGTTGGACTTGGTGTCGATTGGGCTTGGAGAACTGCCCCATGATGATGACCTCACAACATGGCAAAATCAGGCAAATCACACCATTATGCCCAAAAGTCAATTTTATACTCAAAAATGCATACGGCAAATATCCAAATGCTCCATGCATTTGTCAAACCGGAAAGTAATATACAAGGGTGATATAGACCAAACGTCCATGCCCAAGAATATCCCATCTTTGGCTCCGAAAATCCTCCTGTTATGTACATGCCATGCTTCACAAGTCAGCTCATGAGTTTGAGACCTAATTCTGTGAGGCCTCGTGTGCCACGCCAAAGTGACCATGTGATCCGGCATATGGTGAGGTGCAACACCGAAGCATATGCCAACATATAGGCAACATACCATAGTTCACGGATCTCTAGGCACTTTACTGTTAGCCGACCAGTTGAGCACATAAAACACAAAAATGAGCATAAAATGAGGTCAAAAACATGAAAATATGTCCAAATACAAAGTTGTCATGATAGTATATCTCTATGCTCACCCATGATATCCGCTCATGGTTCAATACACAAATGATAGGAACCATTTGCCAACAATTCCCCCACTTGGATCCCCAATCAGGCGCATGGAGATACCTCCACCACCCATATCTACATGCCCCATGAAAATCGGAGTGCACTCATGGATCTCTTTGCCAAACATACCATGAGCAATACATACGCGGTAGACTTAGTTTAGCGCTTTGAATTCCACAATTCGAACACGGGCAAAGCCCTTGTCCCATGTGGCTCTCCATCTATTCGGCCACACGAGGGTATATAACATGGGCGTGAGCATATCGAAGCACATACCATGCATATAACACATACCCTCAAAAGTGGCTCCCACCATGATATGCCATGTCCCTCCATTGGCATATCTTCACGTTAAAAATACGTAGGAACCCAAGCAAAGTTGCTATGCAACCCCAACACTCATGCGGTACACTCGAGAGTCGCAATAAAATATTCAGTTGCACGGTCCAAGAGTTATATATCACTTTCTACCCTCTTGACCATTATCCCTTGCTACACCGGGCATGTGTACACACCAAAGACGTTTGATGCTCCCACAATTAAGTTGAGACTGAAGCGCTTGCAACCCAACCTTCATTATTCTCTTTCCTCACACTCGCGCGTAGATATGGCCCTTCAAAGTGATCCAACGATTCACTTTTGTTTCCCTTATATCTCCAAGTCAAATGGGTGGCAAGTATAAGGGAAACCTGATTCGGGCATAGGGAAAAGAGTATGACCACTCGAAGAAGACCAAATCAAGTACGGCGATGTCGAAGTCGAAAATCCGATTTCGACATCGCAAAAAATTCGGATTAAAATTTCGAGTGCTTATTTAGAAAATTGCGGAAGCAACGAACCCTTTACTGAAAAAATCTGACCCTTCATTGCGGTTTCCGCCAAAATATCTGGAAATAACAGTTAACCAATCGGTTAACGCAAAATCGCGAGCCAACTGACAGTCGCCGATACATTGACTATCAGAACGGAAGGCTGAAAAATTACGGAAACATTATGATAAATAAACCCTGTTGATTCCTGATATTCTGATATATAAATCTCCGCTGGCGGCGCCTCGGTACTGAATGTGGCCGCTCATAGCCGGAATGGCCAAACCTATCACACTATCACATCGGGTTAGGTCAGGTGGATGGGAGAGTATGATATCAGCCAATGGCGGCTTGCCGGCACATAGATACACACCCCAAGTGACCCCAAGATGGCCACGGGGGTCCGAACCGGCTTCACCCCCCTTCTCAGAGCGTTGTTACCGCTCGGCAGTCATTGAAGAGAGGACGGAAGGACCCCAATGGGCTCCAACCCCCCCCCCATGTCCCAAGGACACATGGAGGCCCCACACACGTCGTAGGCGTCCCGCATGCCCCAAGGGAGGGGTGAGGACACTGATAATCGGTGCCCTACGCCATATCCGGTCTCCTCTTGATCTACAACATGGAACAAGGGGATCAAAGATAGAGAAACGTCGTCGATCGATCTAAATACGTATACCACGATGAAATATATACGTGGAGACCGAGTGAAGGGGGTATATGGCCAATCAAGGCCCAAAAATCCCCGGATGAACGCCCTCACCCGTCTCCCAAGCAAAGAAACAAACAAAGATGCCAAGGGGAATCCATTACGGTGCTACTGCAGCCACCAAATGGACCAACACGTCCTTGACATCCAAAGAAATATTCTTTTTCTTCAGGTAGTCCATCCCAACGTGGTATACCTCGGCACGAAACTGCTCGGAGGCTCCCAGGAATCCCTGGATGCGGCGAATCCCTTCCAACGGACTATATAAAGCCTCCCCCCAGTCGTCCCCGGGTCCGGCTTGTCGGCCAAGATCTTCTCAGCGGTGAAGTCGTCGTCCTCACCCTCGTCGTCCGAGTCCACATTGCCGGCCGTGAACTCGAAGGTGACGGGACGTCCGCTGGGGTCTGGTGCTCGGGGACGAAGCTGGGTATGGTCGCGATCCAGGATCTTGTTATCCTCCACACCAGCCGCATACACTTCCTGCCCGACCTTCCGCACGATTACCCCCGGCACATACCAAGATGCCTGCCGATGCCTGGACAGGACATCCTTGTGGTGCCGCTCCACCCACACGGTGTCTTGGAAAGTGTACTTCTGGACCTTTCCCTGCTTGAACTACTTGGCCCGCTTGTCATGCTCGTCCTGAAGTGCCTCCCACACTTTGGCCGCCGTGTCGTCCGCCTCAGCCATCATAGCGTTCGCATCCCGGGCCACTTTGCCATGGTTCAACCACGGGAGAGTGCGGGACACTCGATCCCGTAGGAACAGGATACGATGGGGCGACAGTCCAGTGGGTCCCGGAAGGTCGTGATACGCTTGGAGTACTCTCCACAGCGAATTATACCAATTCCGGCCCGGTTCGTCAATGTGCAGCTGGCGGAACTTCTCGAACATCTGCCCCCCGGCCACCTCAGCTCGGCCATTCGACCGGCTGTGGTACGCCACGGTCTTGGCGTGCCGAGTACCCATGTGCTTGCACATCGTCTTGAACCACGTCCCCACAAACTGACTGCCCCGATCGCTGCAGATGACAGCTGGGATATCGAAAATCGTCAGCCAATGCCTGATCATGGCATTAGCGACGGTCTTGGCCTGCAGCCCTACTCCATGCTTGTCCTTCGTGTCCTTCTTCTTGGACTTCTTGCCCGGGACTGCCACGATATACCCGCTGTGCCTGTCCACCGCTAGGATGACACAATCATATGTCTCTCCTTCCACGGTGACTTCCAGCATGGCGAACACATCCATGGCCACGGACCGCATAGGGGCCTCCGGTATAGCCGTGGACACCGGGTTGCCCGCTGTGGAGTGGTCGGGGCTCTTCGTCGCCCGACACACGGCACAGTCGCTGCAGTACCTATCCAGGATGGCGTAGTACCCCGGAGGGAATTTGAAACGCCACTCCAGGTCCTGCTGCATCTTGTCTGGGCCAGGGTGCATGAGCTGGGCGTTGTGCCAATGGTCAATGAGCTCCACTGGATTCTCGGGCACCAGCAGCTTGTCCTTGAGGAACAACTTGTCCCCATCCTCGGTCAAGCCCTCAGGCCACTCGTCGTCCGACGGGGCGCTCACGGCGTTCCAGTACTTGCTCCAGTGCTCGGATGCCGCGTAGTCGTCCGACCAGTCCTCTGTGAGCACCGACCTGACTAGCTCTACAGGGGCCACCATCCATTGCTCGAGGGTTTCCTCTCGAAAAGCCTGGACGCGGGCACCCCGGAACTTGGCCAGGTCCGTACGGTTTGCCATCACCACAAAGCACTTGACCCCCTCTTGCTCCATGGCCTTCTCCATCTCGATGATGCGCTTAGCCTCCTCGGTTTCCTCGGCGTCCCCATGGCTGAATATGTCCATCCAAGCCTTGCCCGCGGGGTAGGCCCATCGACTGGGGCAATCTGCCACAGTGTTGTCCTTCCCCGGGACGTATACGACGCTGAGGTCGAACTTGGCGAACGTCTCATGCCATCGGGCCCTCACTGCCGCCGGTCCCGAGGGGGTGTTGTCGTGCTCCTTGTGCCAGCTCTGCAAGGACTGATGGTCCGTGCAAACCACCACCGGTTGCAATCCGATGTGGCCAGACCACTTCCTGAGCGCACAAACAATGGCATACGTCTCCTTCTCCCTCGCGGTCCAGGTGCGGCGTTGGCCCTCGGCCAGGATCCGACTCCAAAACGCCACGGGTACGCGCGACCCGTCGTCCCGGATCTGCTCGAGGACTGCCCCCACAGCATAGTCCGAGGCGTCCGTCCGTAGCACGAATCCCTTGTCCGGGTCCACCAGGAATAGCCCCAACTGCCCCAGGAGTCGCTCCTTCAGGCGGTTGAACGCATCCTCAGCCTCAGGGGTCCAGGCAAGCTTCTTCTTGCTCCCCTTCTCGCCATCGAACTTGCCCACCTGCGACATTATGTGCAGCGGCCCGGACAGTTCTGCATACATCCGGACATAGACCGAATAGTAATTGCAGAACCCCATGAAGGATAGGAGTTCGCTGATCGTCTGGGGCTTCTCCCAGTGGTGCAGGGACGCCAGCTTCCCAGGCATGGGACGGCGTTGCCCGTGACCAACCACGTGACCCGCGAACTCCACTTCCTTCACGAAGAGTGAGGCTTTGGGGGGCTTGCACACCATGTTGTGCTTGTCCAACTCGCTGAGCACTCGGCGCAGATCCTTCTCATGCGCATTGATGAGCTCGTCCTCAGTCATGTTCTCCGTACCGGACCCGATGATGATGTCATCCACGAAGGGATCGGCACAGTCCCGGACAGGACCGAGTAGGTCCTCCATCATGCGCTGGAAAGCGGCGTTGCCATTCTTGGCGCCCATAGGCACCACTTTCCACTGCATTGGCCCAAGCGGCGTCGACATCGCTGTGCAGGGCCTGGAGTCCGGGTGTAGCGGCATCTGGTGATAGCCGTGTTTCAGGTCTAACACCGTTAAAATCCGCTTTTTCTGTTGTTTTTGGAGCATGGAGTCGATCAGGGGAAGCGAGTACGAGTCGTGCTCGGTCTGCTCGTTCAAACCTCTGTAATCCACCACCAACCTCCACTCACCCTTCTCCTTCTTGGGCACGATGAAGGCTGGGCTGGCCCCCTCACTGTCGGAGGGTTCGATCCATCCCCGCTCAATGAACTCGGCCAGCAGCTTCTTCATGGCCTCGTCCCGATCGCCCTGAAGTTGGTACTCCCGATGCCGATAGATCTTGGGGTTCGGCTTCAGCTTGATCTTCGCTGTGCCAAACCTCCCACGATCTGGAGGGTTCTTGTTGGCGACGCCACTGAGGAGCCGCGGATAGGCCTTGATCAGCCTCTCCTTCAGCTCGGCGACCTTCTGGTTCTCCTGGGCCTCTTCAGCCGCCTGCTTCGGTATAGATACAACCGACCGCACTGCGGTATAGGCCTCTTCTGGGTCCCATTCCGACTTCTCCTCGTCTGACATGCCGTCTTCATCGTCGTGGGGAGCTCTTCCGACCGATAATCTTCGGAAGTTTGCGGCCTCGGGCTGGTGACTGTCGCTATCGGCACACATTCCTGGAAAATCCGATGTTGGTGGGTCCGACCCAACCGGACCATCGTATTGGTCCGCGATGTGATCCATGACCCTCGCCACGAACTCGTCCTTCTCGTACTTGCCGGTGACCAACATCTTGTCATCCCAACAATGCGGAGATGTGACCATGGCCCGCCTCTTCTTGGGTGCCACACGGTCGTGCATCCCCATCCGCACGTAGTTGACGACGTCATCGATCTCGGCGTGGGACAGGACGTCAATGCCATCAATAGGCTGATCCGTCCCCTCCTTGGGCTGAAACATGACCTTCATGGGCACCGCCTCCACCCTACGGATGAATGCTTCATCAACCGTGGGCTGGGCTTGCGCCCCATCCACCAGGAAAGCCTTGGTACCCCACGCTTGACCCGGGGAGGGCATTGATACACCCTTGGCGTCGATGAACAACTCCTCCCCTGTCCCGAATGACATCTCGTTCAGGGTGATGGAGTCCAGCGTCGACTTGAGACCCTCCAGCGGACATGGGGTGGATCCTATGCCGGTTCTGACCAGGATCCCCTTCGCCCTATCCGCGATGATCTTCTCCACCGTACGTCTGGTATTGTCCAGGGAGCCATGCCAATACATGGGCCCCCACTCCTTCAAGCCCCAATGCCTATGCCAGGCTGAGTCTCCTCGATGTCAGTGCCGCCTACACCTCCTCAGAAGTGGGGCATCCCGGGAAGCAAAGACGTCCGTCTCGGGCGCTTCGGCTCCCAGCGTCTGGATCATCCTGGCATACACCTGCGGCGCCATTCGATACTCCGTGAGCTGAACTCCACGGTCTCCTCTGGACTTGGCACCCACAGCTTGCACCGCTTGGACGATCTGATCCTCTTCCTCAGCATTCCATTGGGATGATCTGCATGCATAATCCGTGGACAGCCATGTGAGGCATTCATCATCCTCCCGGACCAGCGTTGCCCGATGGGGAAGGGCTCCAATGGCATTTGCCACCATGAAGTCATACCCCATGATCATATCCCAATCTGTAATGTCGGCCACATAGAAATTCCCGGATAGAGTGCTTCTCTTTGCCAGATCAGGGCGGTTCAAGCGCTCATGTTCCCAGAATTCCATACTGATAGTGGCCTCATGGGTGCCACCACCCATAATCTCACCATTGGCCACCTTCAGGCGTACCGGTCTACGGCTGGGCTGCAGGGATTCCTCCTTGAACAACCCTCTCCGGACCAGGCTCACCTGGGCACCCGTATCCACCAGAACATCCACTACCAACTCCTCTTGTCCGCACCGTGAACGTACCTTCAAGTGCAACTGCCGCTCGTCACCATGCGGTGTATGGACGACTCTCACGGCTTGCAACTCTAGCACGTCCGGGTGCATCAGGACTTCGAGGGTATGATCGCGGATGGTGTAGATCTTGGGTTGGTCTTGCCCGTCCACGGGGCTCTCCGTGGTCGCTCCTTCCTTCTTACCACGTCCCTTGCCCACATAAACTTCCCTTGACAGGGCGCTCCAGGGGTTGGGAGTGGCGAAACTCAGTGGTTTTGGCTCTTCTGGAGCCGTCTTTGGCACCCGATGTGCCTTCGCTTTCTCTGGGATTCCACTGATTTTCAGAGGAGAGGCCTCCGAGGTCCCACTCCCGTGGGGGCTCCTCTAGACTTGGCTTCCCGCAGCCCCTTCCGGCTGCGATCTGCCAGGACTTTGTCCACCACGTTGCTGGGCCTTGAGTTCCTCCAACGTCCTCAACATGTCCTCAGCAACTTCCTCGATCGACCTCACTCGTCGGTCCTGGCCAGGTCAACCACCATAGCCTCTTCCTGTGCCTTTTCCTTGGCCTTTGCCTTGGCCTTTTCCCCCGTCTCCGCCCTTCGCCTTCCAATCGGAAATCCGCTGCTCCTTGGGCTTCTTCTCGGGGTGAGCGGCGAAGTAGGCCTTCTTGTCCGCCTCATACACCTTGCACTGACGGTGGTCATGTGCATGGTTGTTCCCCTTGCCATAACAGACCCAGCACCCATCGTGCTGAGACCTGTACTCCCGGAACGAGAGTGGTGGGTTCCTGATCCTCCTTGGCGCGTTGCCCTTCTTGGGTCCCACCCGGCCCCATCTGGACCGATCCTGCCCATGGTCCCTCATGTTGTGCGCCACAAACGCGAAGAGATGGGCCTCCTCGTGATCCCCCCGGGACCAGTGGTCTTGGCCGCTTCTGCTACCATCCTCCGCAGAGTTGGCCGTGTCCTCCTGGATCTCCCGATGATGGCGGTCTTCTCGGTGGCCTCGTTGTCCATGACCAGGTCGATCCTGCACGTGGGCCTCGTTCTTCGCATTGAGCTTCAACTCCACCGTGATGTACTTCACGATCTCTTCCAGGCTCATGCGGGCGAAGATGACCTGCATCCTCAGCGGCTCCCCGCGCCTCCACTCCACGTTGTTGAGGCGCAGCAACCTTTGCCCCATGGAGTCTCCAAACACCTCCACGTACACGGCGTTCTTCAGTCCCAAAATCCGGTTGGGCTCGCCCAGGTTCCTCCTGAAGAACTCCATGATACCCGCGTGGGTATCCTCCGCCGCCATGATCCTCACCGCCACGCGCTTCTTCGCTCGCTTCTTCTCCTCGTCTTCCACTCTCCTCTTCCAGTTGCCGGGGAGGACGTCCTTCAGGAGGTGGCGGATCTCGCTGGCCTCGTTCCAGTCCTCCACCAGCTTGAGGCATCTGCGGTACTTCCGCAGATACCGGTTCCACTCCCGGACCCGCAACTCACCGCGGTCCAGCGGCAGCGGGATGGACCACAAGTCTTCCAGCTTCTGGTCCGGAGCGTCCGCCCGCTCCTCATCCTCCAACCACTGGAGGCAGGCCTGCCCCGTACGGATCAATCCTTCCCGGATCTGATCCCTCAGCTCCTCCTTCAGGTCCTGCGCTAGCCGGTGTGGGAATGTCCGACATACCCACCTGTTCCGCGGCACTCCCCGCATCTCGCCGACGACCTCCTCGGCGAAGTCCTCCAAATCGAGGATGAAGTCGTCCAGGTTGGAGGGGTTGCCATCATAGTAGGGGATTTTGATTCCCCTGAGGTCGTCGATCCTGATGGCGTCTCCGACGTCCCCAGCCACTACTCCACCGAGACGGATACCACCTGTGGCCAGGGGGTGTGAGTACACTCCCCGTACATCCCTCTCCTCCATGGAGTGCGGTCCAGTTGGGCCTGAACCCATGGGTTTTGGAATGCGGGAAGGACTTGCTCCATCGGCCGTCCATATCCCCGTATTAGGGTCCTTCGCCCACAGATTTCCGCTTGGATGGCCTCGACCATGTCCGTCGGCCCTTCCCATGGTTCGCCCCTGCATGGTCTGGTTCTGGATCTCCTCTTCCGCATAAACTGCATAGGTAGTCGTAGATGGCGGTAGATCCTGGGCGGTGTGGGACATCTGTACCGTCAGGCTCCTCGGGTCCGTGGTTACGTGCCCTTCCCGCATGGACCCAGCCGGTGCCGTGTGTTCCCCGAGCATTGTGGATTCGCTGAACATGGGAACAAACGGCAGCGCACCCGGGTCAACACGCGGAGGCGCGTAGGGTGCCTCTGCAGGGCCGCCCATGGGTTTATCCATGGCGCTCCTGAGGGTCTTAACCCGCTCCACCAGCTCTGCCGCGGCCGGCTTTGCCGGGAGCTCCGGACCCGAGGCGAGGGGCTGTAGCTCCTCTAGCCTTTTCAGGCGTCCCGACATGTCCTCCACCAGGTGGAGGAGGCTGTCTACCACTCGCTGCTGCTTCTCCAGGGCCAGCTCCAGATTCTCCCGGTACTGGTCCCGTTCCGCTCGCAGATCCTCCATGTCTTTCTCCGCGGCCGACTGGTCATCCAGGATCCCCGCGACGTCTTCCTCTAGACCGTCTATCGCGTTGTCCAGGCGGTCTAGGCGATGCACGATGGCGTCCATCCCCATTTTTGGGTACTTGCCCATGAAGAAGGACACGTACTCCCAGTGGCACTCAGCGTGCCTTCCGCCTGATCCAGTGCATCCCGCGGTTCCCGGCGCCTCAGACTCATCGCCCATGGGCGTATCGCCTATGGCGTCCGTCTCTGGTCCCGTGTGCCGGGGCACAGGTGCCATCCGGGCCCTGGCTGGCCTCTCCAAGCCCTCGGCGTCGTGCTTCAGGGCGGGCTCGGGGGCCGTATGCGCCCTTGTGGGCGGTCTGGCCGTCTCCTCCGACTCCGAAGGTGGCTCATAGGCTGTCCGATAGCCCTCGGAGTGCTCGGAGTCCCACAGCCTGACCGGGCTGGGGTCCGTATCCATAGCCCCGGCGTACCCTGCCGCGGGCTTGGGTGACCTGCGCTTCCGGTAGCGCCGGGCCCGTCCTTCACTGCTGCCTGAGTGGCAGGCCTCCTCAGAGTCCTCCGCGGCGGAGCGGAGGTTGCATGCCTTTCGGCAGCGACGCTCACACATGGAGACCAGGTCCTCCAGGTCACGTCCTCCTCTTCCCGAATATCGTACTTCTCTTCGGGCTTCAACTTCCGGAGTTCGCCATGATCTTGAACGTCTCGGTTCTTCTCTGGCTCCAATCTCCGGCGTGGTCTCCACCGAATCCACGATACGCACCCGGGGCGTACTTGGGCAGGGCTCATATGGGCCCAAGTCCCCGGGTCGGCGGTAGGTAGGGGCAGCAGGTACGCCTCTGCTACCATAAGGAAGGTCCCTACCAGGACCGGCCCCCGCTGTGCCCCTTCCGCCTGTAACCCCTAATGACTTGCTCCTGATCAAGAGATTGCATTCCTCAAAATCCAGGGTCCAAAATCCAACAATATAGAAAATGGAATCCTCATTCAACCCTGAACAGCAACCAGATCCCACAAATACAGCAATAGCCCAATTCACAATCCAATGCGGGCTGCGGGCTTCGGTTCAGCACACCGGACGTCTCACGGTGGCGGGCATGTACAAGAATTGCACCAAAGAGGAAAGCCCTGAAATTGGCATATGAACACAAATAAAGCAAAGTTGAGGAAAGAGGCAAACATACACATTCACAGCCATAAACCCCTCATTCCCTGGACTCAAGACCCTCCCTTGACTCACCAACATATTGCCCTGAACCAGGTCAAATAAGATGGCTGAATGCCATGTGTCACAAGTCACTACACAAACCCAGAAAATGTGTTCAGTCCCAGGCCTCTAAATCCTAGCCCAATAGGGGAGGTCACGTGTCATGGCCTAGAGTGGCACTCAGGACCATGCCCTACCCTGACATAACCTTGGTTGGACTTGGTGTCAATTGGGCTTGGAGAACTGCCCCATGATGATGACCTCACAACATGGCAAAATCAGGCAAATCACACCATTATGCCCAAAAGTCAATTATATACTCAAAAATGCATACGGCAAATATCCAAATGCTCCATGCATTTGTCAAACCGGAAAGTAATATACAAGGGTGATATAGACCAAAAGTTCATTGCCCAAGAATATCCCATCATTGGCTCCGAAACCCCTCCAAGAATGTACATGCCATGCTTCACAAGTCAGCTCATGAGTTTGAGACCTAATATTGTGAGGCCTCGTGTGCCAAGCCAAAGTGACCATGTGATCCGGCATATGGTGAGGTGCAACACCGAAGCATATGCCAACATATATGCAACATACCATAGTTCACAGATCTCTAGGCACTTTACTGTTAGCCGACCAGTTGAGCACATAAAACACAAAAATGAGCATAAAATGAGGTCAAAAACATGAAAATATGTCCAAATACAAAGTTGGCATGATAGTATATCTCTATGCTCACCCATGATATCCGCTCATGGTTCAATACACAAATGATTGGAACCATTTGCGAACAATCCCCCCACTTGGATCATCAATCGGGCGCATGGAGATACCTTCGCCACCCATATCTACATGCCCCATGAAAAGGGGAGTGCACTCATGGATCTCTCTGCCAAACATACCATGAGCAATACATACGCGGTAGACTTAGTGTAGCGCTTTGAATTCTACAATTGGGACATGGGCAAGGCCCTTGTCCCATGTGGCTCTCCATCTCTTTGGCCACACGAGGATATATAACATGGGCGTGAGCGTATCGAAGCACATACCATGCATATAACACATACCCTCAAAAGTGGCTCCCACCATGATATGCCATGTCCCTCCATTGGCATATCTTCACGTTAAAAATACGTAGGAACCCAATGAAAAAATGCTATGCCACCCCAACACTCATGCGGTACACTCGAATATTGCAATAAAATATTTGGTTGCACGGTCCAAGAGTTATATATCACTTTCTACCCTCTTGACCATTATACCTTGCTACATCGGGCATGTGTACACATCAAAGGCGTTTGATGCTTCTCAAATTGAGTTGAGACCAAAGCGCTTGCAACCCAACCTTCATTATTCTCTTTCCTCACACTCGCGCGTAGATATGGCCCTTCAAAGTGATCCCACGATTCACTTTTGTTTCCCTTATATCTCCAAGTCAAATGGGTGGCAAGTATAAGGGAAACCTGATTCAGGCATAGGGAAAAGTGTATGACGACTCGAAGAAGACCAAATCAAGTGCGGCGATGTCGAAGTCGAAAATCTGATCTCGACATCGCGAAAAATTCGGATTAAAATTTTGAGTGCTTATTTAGAAAATTGCGGAAGCAACGAACCCTTTACTGATGAAATCTGACCCTTCATGGGGGTTTCCGCCAAAATATCTGGAAAGAACAGTTAACCAATCGGTTAACGCAAAATCGCGAGCCAACTGACAGTCGCCTATACATTGACTATCAGAACGGAAGGCTGAAAAATTACGGAAACATTATGATAAATAAACCCTGTTCAGTCCTGATATTCTGATACATAAATCTCCGCTGGCGGCGCCTCGGTACTGAATGTGGCCGCTCATAGCCGGAATGGCCAAACCTATCACACTATCACATCGCGTTAGGTCAGGTGGATGGTAGAGTATGATATCAGCCAATGGCGGCTTGCCGGCACATAGATACACACCCCAAGTGACCCCAAGATGGCCACGGGGGTCCGAATCGGCTTCATCATTGACTGAGGCACTCACAAAGCTGGTTAGGCCACAGCAACATTACACTGAGCAGAGAGACGAATGGCCATTCGTTGCGTAGGTCTGAAGAAGCTGCACTGTAGTGAATTCCACTGTGCAATGATAATAATAATCAACAATAAAAGAAGTTATATATATAGTGATAGTGCTGCAATATGGTGCATGCCACTGTGCATTGTGGACAAGGCTGAAGACAAAAGGAATACTTAAATATACTATCAAATCAGTGTAGTGAGCTGACCTTGACGGTCGCTGGCTGCATGCCAGGTGCAGATGCCGCTCCAGGGGATTCTTCTTCCATCAGCAAATTCAACAGTACCACCACTCGCCAGGCCCTCATACCAGCCGTCACTGGACATGACGTGCACCAATGGTCCAGCTGCTGCCAGTGGCTCCTGAGACCGCCTCACACGACGCTGCACTGTCGTGCACTTCCATTCCCGCTGTTGCAGCTGTTCAGAGTCCAACGAAGCCACCGCTCTTGAAATCACTACTGGCGGTGGCATCTGCCAGGATGTCGAATCAGGACACGCTGCTGGTTCACCGGGAGGATCTGCTGCTATTTCATCTGGAGGATCCGGTGGCAACAGATGCATGAAGGCTCGCAATGTGGCCCGTCGCATGGCATTTGGATTTGTCAGCGGTTTTGCTGTGGATCCGAGCGAAAATATTGCAGCTCCTGCCGCTGCCAGTATGGTGCCTGCGGTAGGAACCCGTTTGGACAGCAGAAATTCTTTGACAGCTTCCTGGACAGCGCGGTTCCTGGGTGTACTGGCAGCAACAAAAACAGTAAGATCCAGTGGGCACCGGTTGATGCTCCTTGCACAATTCCTGCAGATCGTGTGTCCACAAGGCAGAACTGCAGTGTTCAACAGAATGCAGTGATAGTTCTTCCTCGGGGCTTCAACAACGTACCGGCCGCTATCCGCCGAGGGCCGTCGCTCTGCTGGAGGCGGTTGCTGTAAGTCATTAAGCAAATTTGCGGTCTGCGCTTCTGCAAAATCAACATCTTCAGATTGCGTGTCATCTTGGCGTCTGGGCAAGGAATTGCGCCGCGGAGTTGAACCCAACAGCCTCTCCTATACCCCGACAGTCTTCTCTTCCGCATGATCCTGTGGCAGGTCCTGTGTCCGCGGTGCTCTTGCTGAGAACGTCTGCGGCTGAGCAACCGGATCCTCATCAATCACAGCACTTGAGTCACTGTCCTCATCTTCATCCTCCTGATTCTGCGGGACGTACCTCCTGCGAGGCTCATCCAAATGACCCTGCCAGTTCCGAACCCAAGGTATGAGCTTCGTTGCATCAGTGGCACTTGGTGTGAGCCTGTGTCAAACTCCAGACGTTTTGTATTTGCATGGCGTACAAGTTCCAAACCGCTGTCCATAGGCAATCTGGAAGCTCTGGCAGTGCGCTGTGCACATTCCCTTGCTGTAGTTCTCTGGCACTGGCACGTAGCATGTGCCCCCGGCGCCTTGCAGCGCCGCCGCGGTGTAGGATCACTGGTGGGACGCCATGTCCCTTTGGTTGGCTGCCGGGCCACTGCATTTGGACCCATTAGGTAGCTGGCCAGTGTGTGCTTCCGCCTCTCCAATGAACTGGGGCCTAGGCCAACAGCTCGCCGAATGGCAGACTCCTCCTTTTCCAATTTCATTTGTTCCCGCCACGGAGGCGCATCCTGCGGACTTGTCACAAAGACTACAAACTTTATTTGATCTGCAGTGGTGGGTGTCACCCCTCTCTCAGACAGCATGAAGAACCACAGTGATCTGGCAGTTTGTCTCCAGGTGTCCGACAGCAGATCACTGTAGTCCCAATACACAGGGTACCAAGAAACATCACCAAGCAAACTGCCATGTCCATGCGGCCCAATGCGGGCCGCTATTGACTGAGGCGTGTACTCCTCGGTCAGTACCTCGCAAATTTGCGTGAAGTTTCTTCCAGTGCGGCTGAAGATGCAGAGCAACAATCTTTTGAATGAGTCCGTAGTACTCTGCCCACGCACACGCCTCATGCTCGACGCCCTGTACAGAGGGGTGGAGAGGTGTATCACAGCGGAACCCTTGTAGGGGAGTCGCCTCATGTTGGACGTCCTGCAGAGAGGGCTGGAAGTGTGTGTCATCGGTGAACGCTTGTAGCAGCGTCCTTCCATGTTGGGCGACCTGCACAGAGGGGTAGAAGCGTGTACCACAGCGTGAACCTTTCTTGCACTGTGCGCCGTGCTCTTGCATTGTTGGCCAGCACCCGCCTCACTGAGAATCGTTAAGAGTGGAGGACCATCAAGCGACCTTCACGTCACCTGGCCCGGCTCGCAAGAGCCATGGATCTCAGCGCTTCACTGAGACTTGCTAACAGTGGACGACCATCAAGCACCTTTCCCGTCACTTGGCTCCGCTCGCAAGAGCCATGGACTGCAGCGCTTCCGGCGTTGCCTTCACTGTTAGTTTCATGGACAGCACATATCTAAGACAACGAAACAGGATTGTTATTAGCATTATTAGAATTATTACTACGCTGTTGGTTTCTCGTTTGTGCACTGCAGAATTGTTTAACTCTTTCAGTCCGTAAGTCTTTAAGTCTATGTGGATCCCTTTGATAAGAGGTGCCTCTCCGCACCGCTGCTCCTCTCCCAGCAATGCTGCCCATGAATGCCACCGGGTACAGAATGGGATTCCTGCTGTTGCTGATAGCAAATTGCATTTTCACATTAGAGCAGTTTGTAATTACAATCTTCTTCCTAGGATCGGGGGACAGCCAGATTGCCTGTGCGAGGACATTGGGATTTGGTCCAGGCTACTGTATCCAAGTAGTACGTGAGGTGTCACAACAGGCTCACCTGTGGGATGCGTTCACCGGTGCTTTTGAACGCCGATGGAAATTTACCAACATAGTCATCCGATTCACTGCCATGTGTCTGCTATTGTCGATAGCACGCATATGGCTATCCAGTCACCTTCTCACCCGGTAGAACGGGACCTATTCTGGTTCAACAAACCCACGTACCGCAGGCATGCCCTCGTGTTTAATGCCATGATCACCTGGGGGCGTGAGATCATTGCCTGCTCGTGGTGGTATCCGCCCGGTGTCACTGATGCTGAGATGACAGCGGACATGAATGCATCCATTTCCTGGAACCGTGATGGTCCTCGCCCTGACTTCTGTCACGGTGACTGTCACTACAGCACTGCGGACAATATGTTCTGCCGTCTTGCAAGGGGGGATGGCCGATTGACCTGGTTCATGGTGCATTACAAACAGATGAACAATGAAGTCTGTCATCCCGTGGAGAATGATTTCAGCAATGTTAAGAAGTGGCCATTTTGGAACAGCCGTGATGGGGCTCCCGGGCGCCCATATGACTAGACCTCCTTGCCGGCTTGGTCATTTTCTCCTGTAATCTACATAACATGGAGCAGGGGTACATTGAACGTCTATAACAATAATCGTACAGGCTGCAATGATGTGATTGTCTTTTATTATGCTCACGAGCTTTGTGTTTTGGGGCGCAGAAAGTCCTTTGTCCACAAGCAGGTAGCAATCTCTGTCTTTTTCAAAACCGAGAAGTGGTGTGCAGCGAGGCGGGTGTCAACATGAAGGAAACGTCACAATAGGCACGAAGGAACAGGAGGAAAAACCACCAAACTCTCGGAACAGGTAGCTATCTTCTCCTCTTTCAAAACGGAGAAATGATGTACAGCAAAGCTGGTTGTCAACCAGAAACGTCACAATGGGCAGGCAGGAACAGTACGAAATACCACCGAACACCGAATGAACGCAAAATGGTTGTTTTCGTAGTGCAAACAGGCAGATAATTTGGATCGTGCCGTATCCTGCCATATCCTGCCGTATCCTGCCGTATCATGGCGGATACTGCCATATCCTGCCGTATCTGTCGCATCTTGTCGTATTCCGCGGTATCCTGCGGTATCCTGCATATCCTGCCGTGTCCTGCCACTTCCTGTCGTATCCTGTCGTATCTCCCCGTATCCTGCCATATCCTGCCGTATCCTGCCGTATCCTGCCGTATCTAATACGCCTATCAGGGAAACCTTATTGGACAATTGCATTGTAGACCGTTGCAGTCCACTAGACACAAACAAAACAATTTGAATGCAAAAAGCAAGAACACAAATTGCACGGTCATGTCATAGTCCTCCAAGTAACACGAAAGGTTTATGTGAATGTGTTCATTGTCTTTAAATCAAATGGAGGAATATAGTTAGATCTATGTGCACTGTTCCATGAGTACAAATAAACAAAACATGCAAAACAGGCAAATGAATATTGCCCGTAATAGCAGAGTTCCTTAGTCCATGATGTCTCAGACCCCGAGCCAAGACAATAAGCAAACAATTTGAAAGCAAAAGGCAAGACCACAAATTGCACATGGTGTAGCACTCAAAGTATCATGAAGCGTGTATTTCAATGTGTTGAATGTCTTTCAATCCGATGGAGGAATATCTTAACATATATGTGCAATGTTCAACAAGTAGACATCTTTCAAATTGAGCCTTTTTGGCCGCCGTCCATTATGCCTCAAGCTCCAGGCCAGGACAATACGCACACAATTTAAAAGCAAAAGGCAAGATGACAAATCCAAATGCTCACCTTATAGGATTTGATGTATCATGAACAGTGTATTTCAATGTCTTCAATGCCTTTCAATCAAATTGAGGAATATCGCAAAATGTATGTGCAATGTTCAACAAGTACACATTATCAAATTGAGACTTTTTGGCCTGCTGTTGTGCCTCTGAATGTCAATAAAATGTATCCAAGTCGGGTAGCCTTCTTGCTTAATGCTTTGCACTGGGTTCTTGCATGAGAAGAATGAGGAAACAATGGCTTGAAGCTGCATAGGACAGTACTTCTATCCCACTATGTAGAAACATCGTAATATGTCGCATTGCTTGAGAACCCTAATGGAAAACATCGTCCTTGTGTCACTAAACTAATCAAGCGACAGGCCTATGGGCATTGAAACCATGGTTCTCTCATTCATGGCATGTCAGAACCTATCCAAAGACATCTACCACAAAACATGTACCACTTTTGCATACATATTGAGAGCCAAGCTGTTTTGCCACGCCAGGCTGGCCCAACTAGGCATGTGAATGGCTAATATCTGGCGATCATTGTGGTAAAGTAGGGTGATTTTTGTGTTGCACGCCAGCATTCTGTTCTGCAAAAATCTTACCAAAAGAAATCGTTGCCACAAGCCGCGTAGGATGGGTGTTCTATCACAGTATGTGGGAAGATCAGACATATATGCTATAACCTTAGTCAGTAATGACGGAACATGCACTTTCTACGGGACATAACATAGCAAGAAGGCTATATGCAGTGGGACCATAGATCTATCCCAATAAAATCTGGTACAGAATATCTTTGGCATACTTCCTTCGGGCCTACACATGAAAACAAACGAGAAGTGGCGCGGAGCTGCCCAATTTTCCAGTTCTTTTGAAGTCTCCACATTTCAAAAAATTGCTCAATATCTTTGAAGGTATGGTGCAACGTGCCCAATTTGTTTTCATCGATAGCTTGGAATGGGTCTTGGGACGGGCTGCAGGAAGATTCGGCGGAATCAAGTGCCGTGGCTGTGGAGCTTTATTGGGTTTACTGCAAATTGTACCCCCCAAAAAGGATCTTTTGTGACACTTTTCAAATGCTTGTAGCTTGAACATAGTGTCACCTGATTGAATAATGTATGCCTCTATAGATAGCCCTTGAAACGTACAAAGTGGCAGCCCACTTCGGTATCTTCTGAAGGTCCCCATACCTGGAGAAACACAAATTTGGGCCCTTTTAGGGACAACAAAATGGGATTTATATGAATGAATACGTGTCGATCAAATGCTGAACAAAACAGGTCAGAAGGTCCCCAAAGATGAGATTCTGTACCTGATCAAATGGATCCGCAAATGACTGCGTAACGATCGCAAAAACCACAAACATGGTGCCCAAGTTTTGAAGAATGCCAGTTGGACTTCTGATTTGTTTCGAATTTCCAAGACAAGATTCGGGTGCGCGCGAGTGAATCCTGGTCGAAGCACCTGGCAAACATTGCGCCCTTCACGCTTGACCCACAGGTTGACGTGGACATCTTGCACCGCTCCCTGTTGGGATCCAATGACCTCGGGTCGGTGGTGTCACCCTCAGTGGCAACAGCTGAGGAGAGACGCAAGCCCGAGGGCACCCTCGACGTAATAGGGGACCCCAGAGAAGACAAGGAGGACAGGATGCAGGAGCTTCAGCGGTTTATCGTCCCCAAGCGTGTTCAGCATGAGAAGGAGAAGGCCTTGAGGATCCAACTGGAGGCACAGCTGAAGAAGACACTGGAGTTCATCGAGACGCATGGCCACCACAACCAGATGGTGAAGGACGCCAAATCCCTGGACTTCATTGAGGGGGTTGTCTGCAGGATCACCGCATGTGAGTCGGCGTGTAGGAATGCACAATGTGAAAGCCCTGCCTGCCATTTGAGGGAGCGGTTGGATCGGGTGGGCTCAGAGCCCACTAGGCTGGCTGCAGCGGCAGGCGAAGAAGCGCGGCCGGTGCAACCACAACCAGCAGCTGTTGGAGACTCCATGGCCGTTGACGATCGCGTCGGTCGTTGGTTCCCTGGCCCAGAGCACGTTGAGACCATGATGTGCGACAGGGAGGTTGAACCACAAGCACGCCTGCTTCCAGGTAGCCAAGTCCTCCATGGCTTGGCCCTTGCAGCATCCTCTTCATCAGTGGACCACGGGCAGATATCCGCACCATCCGGTCCACAAGTCCCCCACGGTGTGGCGTTTGCAACATCCACTCCTTCAATCCACCACAGCCAGCCCCCTGAAGCATCCGCTCCATCGGTCAACCGCACCCACCGACTAGTTGACAAACGCATGCTGATGGACAAGGAGCCGTCTGCGGTGACAAGTTTGGGTGCACGGGCAACAGGCCCCAGTCTAGGAGCCAGCAACCGGTTTGCACTGGTGGGGAAGTTCCCGGACGGCAAGAGCGTATCAGATCCTCTGTTCCCAAACGTGAAGGATGCCCCGAGCGAGTACTCGGGTGTGGCAGAGCGGCTGGCCCAGCTGGAGTGGAAGAACCAGATTCTCCTTGATCAGGCCGTCATGGTCAAGCAGACGATGCTGAAGCATGCGGAGGACATCCGCGAATTTGACTGGGGCATGTGGGCGATCTGTGATTTGATACCCGAGGCACGCCCAAAGTAAGAGGAGCTACGGGGTGCGACGCAGAAACCCACAGGTCCAAACCCAGAATTGGGACTCCTTCCCCAGCCAGAGGTTATCATGTTCATTGTGCCACCGCCAGTGCCCCAATTCCTGGCACAGAACTCCACTCAGCCAGAGTCCGCGAAGCAATGGCAGGGAGTGGCCGATCCTCTTACGGGACTACCGACAACACCGGCAACCCTCATGGCTGGCGAGCCATTTCTGGTTTCGCCACCTGCGCCCAAGCTCCTGGCGCACCTTGATGCCTGACATGGTCACAGCCATCACCAGCTGTAAGGCATTTGGCGGACGTAACCAAAAGATCTTGCAATTTCTGCAAAACCTGTTCTCCTTGTTCATTCAAACTCTCAAAACCTTTGACGTTCGTTCCCCTTAGAAGTTGCTACTTTTCCTTGCTTGTTCTGCACTCCTTGGATCCTACTTGTTCTGCACTGCTTGTACTTTGCGCTGTGTATGCACTGATCTACACATCCCGCAGGCAAGCCCTGCAACTTCATAAGCACCAAGCAGTTTTGATCTCCATTGTTCCTTGCTCGCTTGAGCGGTCACTGCCGGCGTCACAGGCGTTGGCAGTTTGAGGACTTTCACACCCCTCCATGCAACATATCTACAACAAACAAAAGAATGCCATGCACAGAATTAATGATAAATAAGCAACCATAAAATAACGTAACACAGAGCTTCTCTCTTTCTTTCTCTCTTGTGGTTCCACTCTGGCATTTGCGCCTGCGACGCGCGAATGCGCGATCGCGGCAGGGCTCCTGCACTCCTATCCTAGTTGCCCAGGCTGGCCTATTACACCCCCCTCCTAAGACACGACACGGAGTGTGGAGAGTCTGATACATAGTCAAAACCAATGGCTGGCCTGGGCAAAAAAACCTACAAAAGGCATAACTCCGGGCGTGGGGGCGGGTCACTGGTGCATGCTCGTTTGCTGAGCTGCAGTCTTGGCGGGGGGGCAGGGCTGGCCCAGGCACCGAGGGGATCTGGCCCTGGGGTGTTTGGTGACTTCTTTCGGAGCCATGTGCTCGACCTACTGCCCCCCCCTGTATACAATGACCCTTCCGGATCTGGTACCCGGCCGCCACTCTCGAGTGGCTGACCCCTTCACCTACCCACAACCACCGACACCACCCCCAAACCATGCACTTGCCCGCCAGTGGGTCGGGCCTCAACTGAGCAGCCTCATACACAATCAACAACATGCCCCAAGGCCCAGCAGTCTCACACCCCGCTGTTTGTAGCACCTTTGCCCTGTTGTTTCGGGGCCTTTACTATACAACAAAAGAGGCTCCACCAAGACAAACCAGGGCAAAGGTGCATTTATACTCGATGCATACATTGCAAAGACCAACGTCACCGAGGCTGTCAGGGCCTCGGTGAGAAACTCATTTTGTCATCTGCCTCATTTAGAATGCATAATCTCGCCAAAAGAGGAGGTGGTCATCTGCTCATCCGAGCTGCATTAATCTGGCTGCTGTTTCGCTACCCTTGCCCCTGCACACGGCGTAGACAAGCCTCGAGGCGGTATTTGCCGGAAGGCTTGCGCTACGCTCTTCTGACTAGCCCGGCCTCCTCTCGCGGTTAGCCATCGTCAATAACGCACTGCTACGGTCAACACATCCATCAGCACTGGTACTCCAGGCCTCTCTCAGCGCTGTAGCGCAGCGCTGGTACTGTGTGAGTCTCCCCGTGCTTCCATCGGCGCTGCAGCGCAGCGCTGATAGTTCGTGAGTCTCTCTGAGCCTCCATCGGCGTTGTATTGCAACGCTGGTACTTTGGTTCCCTCTCAGCGCTGTAACGCGGCGCTGATACTTCGGGTTTCCCTCAGGGCTGTAGCGCAGAACTGGTATCGTATCCGCTGGCTTTGGCCTGCTGCTTGATTGCTGCACACTGCAGTCGCAGGGCTGCCTCAGCGCGGCAGTTGGAGAGCTTCAGGGCATCCGTACTTAGTTGAGAGTTTTGTAAGGCATTCGGCGGAGGTAACCCAAAACTCTTGCGATGTCACCAAAACCTGTTCTCTTTGTTTATTCAAACTCTCAAAACCGTTGACGTTCGTTCCCCTTAGTAGTTGCTACTTTTCCTTGCTTGTTCTGCACTCCTTGGATGCTGCTGATTCTGCACTCCTTGTACTTTGTGCTGTGTATGCACTGATGTACACGTCCCGCACGCGAACCCTGCACCTTCATAACCTCCAAGCAGTTTTGATCTCCATTGCTTGGCTGAGCGGTCACTGCCGGTGTCACGAGCGTGGGCAGTTTGGGGACTTTGGCATCCCTCCATGCAACATATCTACAACAACCAAAAGAATGCCAAGCACAGAATTAGTCAGAAATAAGCAACCACAAAATAACGTAACACAGAGCTTCTCTCTTTCTTTCTCTCTTCTGGTTCCACTCTGGCATTTGCGCCTGCGACGCTCGAATACGCGATCGCGACAGGGCTCCTGCACCCCTGTCCTAATTGCCCAGGCTGGCCTATTACACCAGCATCATTACCAACATCACCACCAGCATCAGCACGGACATCATCACCAGCATCATCGCCAGCACCACCACAAGTGTCATCCCTATCGGATGGCGGCCATGGGTGGATCCGAGCATGGTGGACACGGCTCTCACGCGGGGAGCGACCGTGGGTCCAGCTACTCACCTGCATTTGGGCAGAGTATGCTGGGTAGCACTGAGGTGCCGCCACAGAGATTCCGGCAGCGCCTGCTCGGGTCAGTTGCCCCCGCGCAAGAGGTGTATCTCGCCAGAAAGGGAACTCCTTCCCCATATGCCAACAACGCTGATGCTGGCGCATACACCATGGGCCAGGCACCGCCCATCGAGTCAGCTGTGAACGCCCTGCACATGCAGAAGTACGGGGGTGGCCGATGGAATGCGCCCAGGGCGACAGGAACAACGGCAACCCCCACTGTGTTTGCCAATGGACTGGCTGAGGCAAAGATTACCCGGGTGATGGGCACCGTCCCCATACCCAAGTACAGTGGCAACCCGGAAGACGTGGATGACGAGCGGACATGGAACAGGTACATCGACGACTCCACCATGGGGTGCAACGAGGCCCAGTGGCACCAGCTCTGCCTGTCCATGCATCTGCACTGTGTCCCGGCCAATGCAAAGAAGGAGCTGGTCGATTGGTTGGAGGATGGCAAAAAATCCATCTGCAACGAGATGCTTCGCGCCTGCCGCAAGGAAGAGGTTGCTGCTCTCCCGCACCATGCCCAGCCCCAGTTCCGGGCTGTATCGTAGAGAACACCCGGGGCCCACATCTGATTGGCAGATGGGCGGATTTTGCGCCGGGAGTACCGCCACTTGGGGTGGTATGTCGAGCACTGGATGGAGGAGTCAGAAGCTCACCGGGTGTACGTCATGCTGCGGTACAAGGGGCAGGAGAAGGTCCAAGCAGAGGAGCAGAAACGACGCCCGTGGAGGACTGTCGTCAAGATCCGCCAGCGCCAGCAAGAGCACCAGGGCCTGCTGCAGTGGATCAAGTCCTAAGCCACCGCGGATTACCGGGTCGACACCATGAAGAACGATGATGCGGGAGATGCTGACCACGGAGGACCGCAGGATGGGCGACAGCCTAAAGGCCATGGACAGGGTCAAGTGAACCATGGAGATGCCGAGGGTTCAGGCAATCGACCCGGGGACGACCGCTGATGAGATCATTGACTTCATCAGCGAGGAGGCGCAGCATCAGGATCGGGGGCCAGCAAAAGGGGCAGCCACGGGATGTTTTGCAGAGGGATGCGGACTTCGCCGAACCTGCCACCCTGTCAAGCAGGATATGCCAAAGGGCATTGGCAGCGCATCCAACACTGGCGGATGTAAGCCTCAGACTTAGCCCACGCAAACTGCACCCCCTTGTGGAAGGGGCGGACACAAAACGTGGCAACCATAAAAACTACTTTTTTTCGACATTTACAGGGCCCATGAAACATATGAGCATATGAGACACAACGAAAAAAATAATTTTTCACGCAATTTGCTAGTTTTTTCAAGATTTTCCTCCGTAGAAAAAATTATCATTTTGATTGATTTGAAGGGGTTAGTGTCACCAATATTATTGCTTTTGTATTTCAGGATCCCACATTTACATGCCTCTTCAAAAGCTCAATTTTAAAATTGTAATTTTGTGGAACACCAGTACTAACAGAGTTTGTTCTGCAAAAAAAATTGCGTTTTTCTGTCCCTCAGTGCGCGAGGCCTCCGGCACTCCAGGTTGTGGAACCAATTGTGGACAGAAGGCAACAAGAAGATGACAGGAAATGCACCACATGCAAACACTGAAATAAAAGCTCGGCAAAAATGTGAAAGCCCTTAAGGGCATATAAATGCATTCGCGTTCAGGGCGAGTGCACCAGACCTCTTGCACACATGACTGCAAAAAGAGAAGAAAATCTGGGTTAATCTTGTCTTACTTCTTCTTCAGTGCTGCCAGCTTTGCCAATCTGGCATTTATGCTTATTGCCACTGAACCTCCCCCGCTTGGGGAGGACACGGTGCCGCGGGATGGCTGAGAGCCAGAACGCGATGGCGGCTTGAACTCTGCACTTGCACGTGCTGCAGTCTTGGCTTTCCTCTTGTGCTGGTCTCTACCCGCATCATCAGGACTTCAATCAAATTGAGAGGCGGGCGCCCGCTTCCGCTCCTGCTCTGTATTCAGTACTTCATGCAGATCCCCATCTTACTCCTCCTTGTCACCATCCCCATCGTCTGGGTGTGTCGTGTATTGTGCCCTAAACCAGTTGTTGAGCCACAGCACGCAACACAATGGAAGCACCAATGTCAACGCTGTCTTAAGTGCTGCTGCTGCCTGTTCTCTCAATGTATTTGCGACGGTGTCTGCTTGCCCAAGTTGTACCAAGTTGTACTTTGGTTGGTCTTTCTGTTTGTGTTACGTATCTTGTTGTTTTTCGCTGGATGTTTCTGTTTGGTACTGCCCGTTGACGCATCAAATGGTACAGGTTCCAGCCCCCTTGTCGCAAAATGGGCACCCAGCGCTTGTCCTCCTGCCTTTCAGTTGCAGGCAAACTGTGTCGCATTCTTTTGTTGAACCTGACTCGCTGTGCAACTCTTATCAGCAGTTTTGCCGCCAGGTTGTTTTGTTTCAGTCCGTTCCACAAGTCATCAGCTGCTTGGTATGCTTGTTTGCAGCGGATGCCTCTCTTAATGTGGCAGTTCCTTTGCTTACCTCTGCAATCATTCGATGTGTTACTGATTTTGTGGCGCGAAGCGGCATTCTGTGTATGTCTGCGTTAAATTAATTTTGTGACTATATTTTAATTCACGTTTCGCACAGCGTAATTTCAAACCAGCGTGCTTGCAAACATCTTGCCTTTTCCTTTCGTCATTACTAGTGCGCACGCTGCCGTCCCAATTTGTAGTTGGTATCTGCCTGTGCTCCGTCGCCAGTAACCAGAAACAGTTTTCCCAACCACAATCTCCTGTTCCGTTTTCGTTCTTAATCGCAGGTGGAAATAAAAAACAATATCCTTCGAGCTGCCAAGGCTACGGCCGCCATTAAACCTGGACGCGCCTGCCATAGAGTGGCTGTTCGAAAACAAAAATCATTCCCCTGCCGCCAGTTATTACAACGAACATTACGACGAAGGTTAGCGATGTATAATCGACAGTCACAAGTGGTAGACTTGAAAGGGAATGTAAATGCCGGCGTAGCCTGACCTGCTTGCATTTTAATTTCCTCGTGTTCTTTAAGTGCGCGAGGCCTCGCGCACTGATTATTTCCGTCAAACGATGTTCTGCAACCGTTTCATATGTGACCAAGGCTGCGACTACACACAGGTACACCACATAAATCAAATGTGCTTGTCAGTATGGTACTGCACCTGCAGTCTTACGCGTCATATCCCCCCCCCGTAAAACATTACATTACGTGATCGGAATGCGCGAGGCCTCGCGCACTCCGAATGCCTAATTTTGTATTTTGTTTGTAGAATAACGTATATGTGTTTTACCGATCATGGGATACACGCAGCTTTGGGTTTGTTGGGCAACATAGGCAGCTTCTGGATCTTGGTCGGGATAGATAAGTCGCTCTCATAGGGGGGTTACTGCCTCCAAAGGCAAAACAACACATCGGCGAACACGGCGGACTTTGTCAGGATCTGCTTCACTTGCCTGTCCAACTACGTGGTCTTCGAACACTGCAAGAGCAGGTCACACTTCACCCGCCCACTAGGGTGGGTCTGGCCCGTCAATCTCAGGAACTGACCAACACTTTCTGCGAACTCGCTGAGGTCCTTCCGATTGAACTCGGGCAGGTTCACAACAATCTTAGAGTTGGCAATTGCCTTGGCTTCCTTGGAGCGACGCCTGTCTTGGCGCCGGCTCTTCCTTTTTATCTTCTCCTTTTTGCCACTCGGTCCTCAGGGTCATCGTCCTCAGAGAGTGAAGCTGACGATAGAGATGGCCCTTCGGGGTTCGAAGGGTCACCGCCCAAGTCACTGGAGCCACAGGGCTGTACGTCCTCCATAGCACTCTGGGTCGTCAGCTTCGACAGGTCCCCTTGGACCTTTCCCCATGGCTCTAGGGCGGCTTTTGTGTTCTTGGCACAAGGGGGCTCCTTGGTACAGCTGCGGGGGCTGCAATCAGTCAGCTTCTCACACCATCGAGGGTATGAGTGAATCTGGCGACCAGGTTCTTGGCCTGTACTCGGCGAGGGGAAGCTCCAATGGTCACAGGTGATCCTTGAGGCGGTATCAGAGGCTTCAGTTTGACCTGGACTTCTTCAATGAGGTCACCAACCAGATCAGCAGTGGCACCACAACGAGCTTCTCTGACGTCCGAACCTGTCATGGACTGCTCCTTCATCCACAAAACTCAAGGCGTTGTACGCCGCTCAGGGAACTAAAGGCATGCTCCGGCATGGTATAGGCAAGGAATGTAGGTGTGCACACACCAACGGCGGCTCCACGAAACGCATCTGATTCGTGACCTGCGGTTTGCTCATGGTCACCAACGTAGGAAGAGCCAGAGGCCACTGGTTCGCTGACTGGATGTGCCATAGGTGGCTCAGTAGCGAGCGGTTCCACTCCAAGAGTGGGGTAAGGCGTACCAGCAAAGACTGTACCCTCGGTCAAGGGTGGAGTATTTTTGGGGGAGGATGCTGCTGCATTTGTAGCAGGGAGTGAACTGACAGTGAGAGAGGATGCTGTAGGGTGTTCTCTTCACCCTGGCGCGCCCTCAGAGGGCTTCTCGCCGCAGGGTACATCTTCTGATTGTTCATGCTCGCCTTCACGGTCGTCTTTGGCTCCTCCTTCCAATGTCTCCTTCTCCTTCCGCCTTGCCTTCAGGTATCCGCACATGCATTCCCCTGAAGGCCGGTCCTAGGTTTTTCAAGAGAGTTGTCCCCGAGCCCAATTCAGGCCACTGAAGGTACAGGGTTCTGAGGTTCACGTTCACCACCAGACTTGAGCTTTAGTGCTGGCTTGGCTGGTGCCCCTGAGGGCGCTGTTGTCTCAGCAGTGTCCTTGGTGTCCATTGTATCAACTTCCAGCCTTCAAGAGTGATCAATCTCGGCGTACTGGTTGCACTGCACGGGGTTGCAGGTACGCAAAGACTAGTTATGTGTGCTGCAAGAAATTGGAACAGCTTTCACTGATGAAGTTCTTGAAGTGTTTATTGATTTGCTCCTCCTGCTTGTTTCTCGCTGCTTCCCGGATTACATATGTCTCGGTTGAGTTTTGCAAAATCAAAGTCAAAATCTAGTCCCAGTAATGCAAACAGAGCACGACAGGATCGCAATGTCCACTACTTGAAGCGCTGCAGTCACAGAGGAAAGAATCTACAAGGAATTTACAGCAAAGCAACTCACAAGGACCACCGATTTAGAACCGATATTTGCCAAACTGCCCTCATGGGCACTTACTCCTTTGACAGTACCAGCTGCAGATGTGCACGCTTTGTTTTTGGTCCCATAGGTGCTGAGGTGGCATGGCATGTGGCGCTCAGCTCACTGCCATGTCACATGGGATCTTCCTACTTAGCTAGGTAGACTGGTTATTGAACCCGGGAACTCTCACAAGAAGGTACCCCAGCCCCCTAGGGTGCGCGCCACTAGGATAGCTAAGCATTCATGAGAAAATATAGAAAGATGTAAAGGCTCTGAATCAGGACAGCGCCTCAGTCACTCGGCAAAATTGTGTTAATTTCAAAACAGTTGGGGGATCAGCGGTCCACACCACAGATTATGATTTATGTTCTGCTTTATAGGTTGAAATGCTTCGTCCCCTTTCTTGTTAGGCCAATACTAAGGTAAAAACGAGCCTCGCCTCTGGGCATCTTTAACACAACTACAGCTTACCCCTAGGCATGGAAATACGCTTTTTCTTACTAAAAACTGCACCTGCTCTGAAACGTGCCTCGTGATCAAAATGAAGAAGCAAGAAAAATCACATCACCAAGGAAGAGCAAAAGGGGTAAATGCATCGTCATTTCAGCTGTATCTGCGGGTTCTGCGGGAAACACAGCCACTAGGAGGATGAATGTCAAAAAGAAAAAACAAATATACTGACAACCTGAAGGCGGACAACGCCACAGGCAAAGGCGGTGGTAAAAGCGAGTCGAAAGGACGAGGGAAAGGCAAACGCAAAGGCATGAAATTCTCAAAACGAGGATTCAGCAGGCCCCGGAGTACCCCCCTGAAGACAATCTGATCTTGGTCCTCAAACTAACTGCCCTAAGCCTAAACCTGAACCAAACTCGGATGGAGGGACTCGCGGGGCTGCCTCGGCGCGGCAGTTGGAGGGCTTCAGGGCATCCGTACTTAGTTGAGAATTTCGTAAGGCATTCGGCAGAGGTAACCCAAAACTCTTGCGATGACACCAAAACCTGTTCTCGTTGTTTATTCAAACTCTCAAAAACGTTGACGTTCGTTCCCCTTAGTAGTTGCTACTTTTCCTTGCTTGTTCTGCACTCCTTGGATGCTGCTTGTTCTGCACGCCTTGTACTTTGTGCTGTGTATGCACTGATGTACACCCCCCGCACGCAAACCCTGCACCTTCATAAGCTCCAAGCAGTTTTGCCCTCCGTTGCTTGCCTGAGTGGTCACTGCTGGCGTCACGAGCGTGGGCAGATTGGTGACTTTGGCATCCCTCCAAGCAACATATCTACAACAACCAAAAGAATGCCAAGCACAGAATTAGTCATAAATAAGCAACCACAAAATAACGTAACACAGAGCTTCTCTCTTTCTTTCTCTCTTCTGGTTCCACTCTGGCATTTGCGCCTGCGACGCTCGAATACGCGATTGCGGCAGGGCTCCTGCACCCCTGTCCCAATTGCCAAGGCCGGCCTATTACACAAGCATCATCACCAACATCACCACCAGCATCAGCACCAACATCATCACCAGCATCGTCGCCAGCACCACCACAAGCGTCATCCCTATTGGATGGCGGCCATGGGTGGATCCGAGCATGGTGGACACGGCTCTCACGCGGGGAGCCACGGTGGGTCCAGCTACTCACCTGCATTCGGGCAGAGTATGCTGGGTAGCGCTGAGCTGCCCCCACAGAGATTCTGGCAGCGCCTGCTCAGGTCGGTGGCCCCGGCGCAAGAGGTGTATCTCGCCATAAAGGGATCTCCTTCCCCATATGCCAACAACGCCGATGCTGGCGCATACACCATGGGCCAGGCGCCGCCCATCGAGTCAGCTGTGAACGCCCTGCACATGCAGAAGTACGGGGGCGGCAGATGGAATGCGCCCAGGGCGACAGGAACAACGGCAACCCCCACTGTGTTCTTCAATGGACTGGCTGAGGCAAAGATGACCCGGGTGCCCAAGTACAGTGGCAACCCGGAAGACGTGGATGACGAGCGGACATGGAACAGGTACATCGACGACTCCACCATGGGGTGCAACGAGGCCCAGCGGCAGCAGCTCTGCCTGTCCATGCATCTGCACTGTGTCCCGGCCAACGCGAAGAAGGAGCTGGACGATTGGTTGGAGGATGGCAAAAAATCCATCTGCAACGAGATACGTCGCGCCGGCCGCAAGGAAGAGGTTGCTGTTCCCCCGCACCATGCTCAGCGCCAGTTCAGGGCTGTATCGTAGAGAATGTCGGGGGGCCACATCTCAGTGGCAGATGGGCGGAATTTGCGCCAGGAATACCGCCACTTGGGGTGGTATGTTGAGCACTGGATGGAGGAGTCAGAAGCTCACCCGGTGTACGTCATGCTGCGGTACAAGTGGCAGGAGAAGGTCCAAGCAGAGGAGCAGAAGCGACGCCCGTGGAGGACTGTAGTCAGGATCCGCCAGCGTCAGCAACAGCACCAGGGCCTGCTGCAGTGGATCAAGTCCTGGGCCACCGCGGATTACTGGGTCGAAACCATGAAGAACGATGATGCGGGAGATGCTGACCACAGCAGACCGCAGGATGGGCGACAGCCTAAAGGCCATGGACAGGGTCAAGTGGACCATGGAGATGCTGGAGGTTCAGGCAATCGACCCGGGGACGACCGCTGATGAGATCATTGACTTCATCAGTGAGGAGGCGCAGCATCAGGATCGGGGGCCAGCAAAAGGGGCAGCCACGGGATGTTTTGCAGACAGATGCGGACTTCGCCGAACCTGCCACCCTGTCAAGCAGGATATGACAAAGGGCATTGGCAGCGCATCGGACACTGGCGGAGGTAAGCCTCAGACTTAGCCCACGCAAACTGCACCCCCTTCTGGAAGGGGCGGACACAAAAAGTGGCAACCGAAAAAACTAGTTCCTTTGGACATTTACAGGGCCCATGAAACATATGAGCCTATGAGACACCACGAGAAAAATGGCTTTTCACGCAATTTGCTAGTTTTTTCAAGATTTTGTTCGTTAAATTAAATTTTTTTTTGAATTGATTTGAAGGGTCGGTATTACCAATGTTGTTGCTTTTGTATTTCAGGATCCCACATTTACATGCCTTTTTCAAAAGCTCAATTTCAAAATTTTTATTTTCGTGGAACACCAGCACTAACAGAGTTTGTTCTGCAAAAAAAATTGTGTTTTTCTGTCCCTCAGTGCACGAGGCCTCGGGCACTCCACTTTGTGGAACCAATTGTGGACAGAAGGCAACAAGAAGATGACAGAAAATACACCACATGCAAACACTGAAAGAAAAGCTCGGCAAAAATGTAAAAGCCCTTAAGGGCATATAAATACATTCGCGTTGAGGGCGAGTGCACAAGACCTCTTGACACATGACTGCAAAAAGAGAAAAAAATCTGGGTTAATCTTGACTTACTTCTTCTCCGATGCTGCCACCTTGGTGTGAGTCGAGCTAGAAGTGAATGAGCACATTTCCGCACCTGAGGCAACATTGTGCAGTCTCAAGAACATTGAGGAAAAAGAGCGGCAACACAGATCACTTGTTGTATTGCTAAGAAGTCCTTTCTCCTCCTGGCTTATTGCGAAAACAGACACGAAAACCCTACCTAAATGCCTGGAAGAGAGTATATCTCAGTGGGAACGTGAAGTTTTGCCACCAACGACTCCTATCTGTTTGCAAGATGCTCGTTATGGACCAAGAGCTGGAGGACTACGAGCCCTCAGGCAAATGCCGACTACCGTACCATTGTACCTGTGACGCGTAGGAGAACCTCGGGATCTTGTACAATGCTCAGAGCACCGACAACAAGTGGAAAGAGGCTGACATGCTCACCGATGGGATCGGCAAGCGTCAATACAAAGGGAAGAGCAACCTCCAATCGGAGGAAGATTTCGACAAGAAGATCAAGAACTCGGACCCTAGTCTTCAGAACCTGCTAACACCTCCGAAGAAGTCTTTGCAGCTCTACCCCACCTTGAAGCTGCAATAAGCTGGTTGACATGGACCGGAAGGTGAAGCCTGAATGCGAGAAGCAAAGATTCAAGTGAAGACCATACCGACTGTCTGCGCATCATGTGGAAGAGATCGAGCGACAAGTGCAAGAATGCATTGATGCATGGTTGGTGCTCGAGTATAAGAATAAGCAATACCCCTCCAGCTGCTCCCCCTGCTTCCTCGTTGCTAAGCTATGCTCTACAGGCCCACGCCTCGTGGTAGACTACGGCAAGGTGAACAAGCGTACCCAGAGTCATTCTAGTAGCCTACCAACCATGGACCACAACCTGGAGCGCATATCGTCATGTCGGTACAAAACAAAGATGAACAAGCGCAGTGGGTTGAGGCAAGTGGACGTCACTACCGGAGCCCTCAAGTGCGAGTGCTCAAATGGCTCGTCATGCCATTTGGAGTGGCTAACGTCACCGCCGTATTGTAGGAAGATCCTGAACAAGCTCTCGTACAAGGTACGAAGGAGAGCTATTGTGCAGGAGCTTATGGAGCCAGGGGCTCAAGTGAAGGCACACATTGACGATGTATGCTTCGGTACAAATACCAAGGAGGACAACTATATTCTCAATCAACAGTTCCTCTCCATATGCCACCAACACAAGCAAATTAATAAACCCGAAAACTGTGAGTTCCTGAGGTAAAAGATCGAGTACGCTGGTTTTGATGTGGGGTACTGCTGGTGGACGCCAGCAGCCTCCGAAACCCCTGCCCCTCACACAACGCACCTTAAGCCGCGCCAACAGGACAAATTAAAGAAAGTAAGTGAATAATGGCGGCCGCGTCCGTAGCGTCATCTGACTTCACCTTGTCTTTTTTACATGGTGGCGGCCTCTGGCGGGAAGGGGAGCTTTCCACCATCAGTCCCCCTGCCAAGAACTTCTACCAGGTTCCCCCGGCGAATGACGGGTGGTAGGCTTCTGTCAGGCGCTGCCCTCACAGGTGCTCCGTCCTGGCCCCCTTCGAAAGATCCTACAGCCTTCCCCCCCCAGCACAGCCTTTTTGGTGCCTCCAAGCGGGTTTCCTGTGGATAGCCGTCGCCGACAGCGCAGCATTGCTCTCAACCACATTCCACCACTCCCCATCCATCAATGCGGAGTACACACTTGGCTCTCGGATGCACTTGGTTTTTGCCCACAAGCGGCTGGAGGCCAGGGGGCTACCGTTTCTGAACCTACGTGGACCCCGGTTCTTGACCCGGGGGCTCAGGGTGAACCCTCACACCTGCAGACACCTCATGGCCGTCCCGCAGTCTAGGGCACGTTCCCGACTTCCCGTGGCCAGGCTCCCCATCTTTGGCCCATGGTTCACCTCTCCATGGCGTCCGATCTCTCGGTCCCATGCAAATGTTACTTGGCGCTTTCTGTCGCCCAATTTACCCTGCACTGTTCAGATCGCAACCCCGCGATGCCCCGTTCCCCTTTGCCACATCCTGTCCCTGGCCCTGTTGCCGCGTCCCGTTCCATAACATACTTTGAGTGTTTATACCCCACCGGGCCGCCAGGCACCCTTTGGCGCGGGCCCAAAGGACAGTTTCGTCCCAAATGCACTGGTTGTTCCTACTCTCACCGCTTCTTTTGGGCTTCAGCTCCTTATTGCTCACTGCTCCCCGCGCCCGTGTCGAAACCGCGTGTTGCCCCTCTCCCGATCGCCATACCCCGGCCCCACCTCTGTCCTCTCTCGCTGGTGTATACGCCCAGTCCCCTCATCCCGGTCCTTTTGTCTCGTTGTCTGTTGATGCCCCAAAGGGCACCCTGAAACCCCTTGGTGTGGGCCCGAAGGACGTTTTGTTTTGTGCCTCTCACACCAGTTGCCCCAACTACGTCTTCCATGCCTGTCCGTACCTACCCTCAGGGCCCGCAACGGCCTATGACACACGTTTATACCCCACAGGGCCGCTGGCAACCCTTCCGCGCGGGCCCGAAGGGCCTCTTCGTGCACTTCCACTGGTTGCTCTCCCTGCCCTGGCGCGTCGCGTCACGTGCCTCCCCTTCTTTTCTTGTGTCCCTGCGTGTCCTACCCCCGAGGGGTTTCTGTTGCCCTTGCTCCCCGTCTTCTACCCCTCCCCACCTGTCCGGGTTGCTCTCTCCCACAGGCGCAGCCCGCTGGTCGCTGCTTTACTTGACCTCTTCCCCGCTCATCCCCTCTGTGTGCCTGTCTCCGTTTCGAGTGGTTTGTTTTTGGTTCGGTGTTCGCCCTCCCCGCTTGTCTCCTTGGTAGTCGTCTTGCGTCTTTTTTTCTCCACAAACTGTGACCACTTGTTGTATGACTAGGCCCTACTCCTCCTACTAGCCTATCGGGAAAACCGACAGGAAAAAGCTACGTGAATGCCTAGAAGAGCCTATATCTCAGTGGGAACGTGAAGCTTGCTACCAACGACTCCTATCCCTTTGGAAGATCCCTGTTATGGACGCACAGCTGGAAGACTACGAGCCCTCATGCCAATGCTGACCACCCTATCGTTGTACCTGTGACTCGTACAAGAACCTCGAGAAATTGTACGATGCTCAGAGCAGCAGAGACAAGTGGAGAGAGGCCGACATGCCCACTGACTGACTGATGGGATCGGCAAGCGTCAAGACAAAGGGAACAACAACCTCCAATCGGAGGAAGATTACGACACGCAGATCAAGATCTCGGACCCTCAGAGCCTGTGCGCCAATGGGACAAACTACATTGTAGTGAAGAATGGCAAGATGTTTCTCAATAATGGCAATATTTTGCAAATCAAATCATATCATTTGCAAATCTCATAAATTCATGCTATCTCACAACCCCAGTCGTGAAACTTCTGATCATTCCTAATGAAAAAACGGGCAATATCAGGTGACATCAGTTCTGCTTCTACACCTCTATGAAGGCCACGGAGACATTGGAGACTATGCAAGCTATCACTGATGCTTGCCTATGCAAGGCGAGCACACAGTCCCATCTAACGGATCGGGGACTCTACATTTGTCTCCCTGTTCCCTATTGCAGGGACACTCTGATGTACGTTGATTTCTTGCCCAAAAGAAGTTCGGGAGCTTTGTTTGTTTGGGAACGTGAAGCTTGCTACCAACGACTCCTATCCCTTTGGAAGATCCCTGTTATGGACGCACAGCTGGAAGACTACGAGCCCTCATGCCAATGCTGACCACCCTATCGTTGTACCTGTGACTCGTACAAGAACCTCGAGAAATTGTACGATGCTCAGAGCAGCAGAGACAAGTGGAGAGAGGCCGACATGCCCACTGACTGACTGATGGGATCGGCAAGCGTCAAGACAAAGGGAACAACAACCTCCAATCGGAGGGAGATTACGACACGCAGATCAAGATCTCGGACCCTCAGAGCCTGCTAAGACCTATGAGGAAGTCTTTGCAGCTCTACCCGCACCTGAAAGCTGCAATAAGCTGGTTAAGATGCACCTGAAGCTGAAGCGTGAATGCGAGAAGCAAACAGTCAGCTACGTCCTGCTTCCAGAGTTTTTCCCTGTATGCCAGGAATATATCCCATGTAATAGACTCGAAATGTGTGACTTCCCTAGGTAAGAGATCGAGTACCTGCGTTTTCATGTGGGGTACATCTGGTGGACACCAGCAGCCTCCAAAACTCAGCCCCTCATACACCGCAACTTAAACCGCGCCAATGGGACAAACTACATTGTAGTGAAGGATGGCAAGATGTTTCTCAATAATGGCAATATTTTGCAAATCAAATCATATCATTTGCAAATCTCATAAATTTGTGCTATCTCACAACCCCAGTCGTGAAACTTCTGATCATTCCTAATGAAAAAACGGGCAATATCAGGTCACATCAGTTCTGCTTCTACACCTCTATGAAGGCCACGGAGACATTGGAGACTATGCAAGCTATCACTGATGCTTGCCTATGCAAGGCGAGCACACAGTCCCATCTAACGGATCGAGGACTCTACATTTGTCTCCCTGTTCCCTATTGCAGGGACACTCTGATGTACGTTGATTTCTTGCCCAAAAGAAGTTCGGGAGCTACAACAACGTACTGGTGGTTACCTGTGCCTTGACGCGGTATGCTCAGGTATACCCCTTCAGTACCATGGCACTAACGAGGACGCGGTCAAGACCCTTGTAGAGACCTGGTTCAGGTACTACGGCGCTGTTACAGATCTGTCCCCAGATGAGGACGTGCTCTTCGGATCTGAGACCGCCTGGGACAAGAGAGTACTGAATGCACTCAATGTGGCAGTTTACAGGTGAGCACAAACCTGAAATTCTATGTATTCTCTTCGTTTACGATGTATCATGACTATTGCTATGTCTTCACTGATGTATCATGTTTAGTACTTGGTTATACTAACATTTGTATGTTACATAACCTCATACATCTTGCTTGTTTGCGTTGCAGCGCAAATGCCGCCTTTTTAGGCACTACAGAGTACGCAGGCGCACAAATTGTGTACACGGAATAGCTTTTATGTACTTTGTCTTATCAAAAAAAGATTTGATGTTGTAGGAATGTAATGTATGTCTACATGCATGAATTTCGGTTACCCCCTTCGTAAATTGTTTTAGTGTGCTTCGTGATCGTTACGATCTTAGTACTATGCACTTTGGTCGAGATTTAAACTGAAGTTGAATTGATTT
This sequence comes from Eutreptiella sp. 'Long Island Sound 2002', assembly GCA_964036045.1. Classification (NCBI taxonomy): domain Eukaryota; phylum Euglenozoa; class Euglenophyceae; order Eutreptiales; family Eutreptiaceae; genus Eutreptiella; species Eutreptiella sp. 'Long Island Sound 2002'. Next base: position 82,593,577 of record OZ038382.1, on the reverse strand, counting down.
GTATCGCCGTTTCTCTTTGGTTATCATTTCAGCTTCTGGTTTCGGAGAACCAACATTCAAGTCAGCACAAAACAAAGAAACCACCGAAGGCCTTTCTCAACGGATCGTAACGGCCGAAGACGATGACTCGAGAGTACTGCAGATCCACATCCCGGACGCCACGCAACAAGCCTGATGGTTTACATGTGCTGTCAATGCAACTTTGCTTTAGCAAGCAAGCGCCATCAAGACCACAGCCAGCTCCCAAAAGGGCCTGCATCATAGCCGCCACGTTCAGTTGCAGCCAAATTGAAGACTGTTTAATGATCTAGAACAACCAGAGTGACGAAACGCGGGAAGAAAGAAGAGTTTGAAGTGCAGTTCAGCGAGTTGGTCAGTGAAGAGTTCCAAATTCGAAAGAAGGTTGAGTTATGAGCAGGAGATCTTGCCGGCACACCTCTACACAAGTTTTGGCTACCGCTTCCAGCATCTTTTCTCTACCTTCGCCGCACAGCTCAAATTGGCCGCGACCATAATTAGGAATACAAACAAGTATAGCAAGAAGCAGCCGGGAGCACGACCAAATGAATTATACAGGCCAGGTGTGACGCCGAACGATCAAAAAGAGTTCACTAATGCGACGCCAAGTCCGGTCCGTTGGGTACACTTACGGCCGTCGAGAAGTCACTGTCCATAGTAGGTACGTAGGTATCTTTGGAAGCCCGGGATGCCTCCTTTGACGATGCAGGAAGAAGGTCTTATCAAGGGGACGTCATTTCCCTTCCGCTGCCCTTGGTCAGGTGCCTCTCAACCCGCTAGCGCAGGCGCTTGGGAACGCAGTGTTGCGGCCACCCGGTCCAGGTGTCCGCCTGGGAGGGTGTCCGCACATGCGCCCGCTGGTAGGGTCACATGCTCCCTCCTGCGGGCAGCAGCTTTGCGGGCTACCCAGCCGTGTGGGGTATCTCTCACCACAAGGGGTATTGCTCCCGCGAGTCTACGGTATGATCGTTCCACCTCTATGGCTCGAGTTGCGGGCCCCCGCTGCTTGGCAGGCGACCCCCTCCTGGGCTGAGTGCCGGTACGCCTGTCAGACGTTGCTGCCATGGCTCAGGGTCCCCGATGCAGCCCGGCGGGGCTCGGACCAGTGGCCTTGGAGTATTGCTCATGCCACTGGCACGGCGGGTCGGCTTGGTTGCCCCAGTGCGTCCGACCCTTTGGGTGTCATTTGTTGTGCCCTGTCCCTCTGCCGCCCACGGTGCGTGTGCGCGTGCAGTGTCCGGGGCGCCTTGGCGCTTGTTCAACGGTGTGCGCGCCCTGTGTGTTCCGTGTGCGGTGTCCATGGCCACTTGGCGCTTGTTGACCAGTGTGCCCGCTGAGTGCCGCATGCGCATGCTGTTGGTGGCTTCGTTGCCCCCTTCCCTCCCTTTGGTGGTTGTTTCTTTGTGTTTTTTTTCTTTTGGTGCCCCCATCCTTTTTTTTTTTGCTTTTTCTGTTATTTTAATGCTTTCTTGTTTTTGCTTATCGCTTTCTTTCAAAGAGAAAAAGATAAAAAAAGCATGGGCAACTGGAGCAGCGGTGCAGCAGTGCTGTGTTCCTCATTGTGGTGTGCGTTGCTGGTGGGGTGCGGCACGCGCGTCTTGATGTACATGGGTGCGGGTTAGAGTGGGTTCAGTTGGGTGTCTCTTTGCGTCCTGGTTAGTCTGATGGTGTTGGAATGTTGGGCGGATGTGTTGGCTGTGCGTGCGAGCTTTCGCCAGATTTCTGCCCCGCTGGGCCCAGTCAGGCTCGGAGAGTTCGGGGTTGTGGGGCGTGGTTCGGGTTCCCCAGCTCCTGGTTCAGCTTTGGCTGGGGCCTGGCGGCGTGATGTGCAGGTCAGGCGATTTTGACGGGTTAGGCGGTTTCAACGGCTGTGGGCATGGTTTTGGTGCCGTCGGGCACAGCAGTTTCCCGTTGGCGCATGCGTTGGTGTCCATTGGTTCGCGGTTCGGGTGGCTTCTTCTGAGCGGGGTGCGGTGTACTGTTCGGTTGCGGTGCCTGGCAGGGTAGCGGGTAGCAATGCCTCACTGCACGGAGCGACGCTAGGCCGGGTCCTCGGGCTGGGTGGGCCCCTGGGCGGTTCGGCTGGCGGGTGATTGCGCTGTCGTTGACCCGCGAGGTGCCTGGGGCGTGGTGGGGCTTGGCCGGGGCGGGTGCGGGCCGCGGTTGCCTGTTGTGCCCTCTGGCCCGGAGTCGGGGCTGCCCGGTGAGGTTGCCTTTGGTTGTAGGGAGTGTCATCAGCGTGTGGCCCTGGCGCGGCCCAGGGAGTAACCCCCGTAGAATCAGGTAGGGGCGCCGCAGGCTCGGGGATCAGGCGCGTCATGTTGTGTGGTGCGCCGGGTTCCCGGGGTGCTGTGGGTTCGGGCGGTGTCCGTCCTAGCCGGCATCCATGCATCGGCGCTTGTGGGATTGAGATGGGGTGTCCGTGGGAGGGGCTGGGCTTGCAGTGATGTCCCATAGGCGCCTTCCCTCTCTCCACATCTCCCCGAGGCTCTCCCGGAAGCGCCTGGGGACATACAGGTGGTCCTGGGGTGCAGAGAGCTCGCGGGGGCGGACTCGCAACAGATGGAGCGCATCCGCCAGCATGGCTCCCGACGCGGCCTGCGGCATCCATCCGCCCACCGGCCGGAGTCAACATTTGTCTGCCAACTCTTTGCGGGGCCGGCCGACCAGGCCCTCGAGGAGAAGCTCCGCCCGAGCCCAGTTCCGCAGCTCCCACAGCTGTCTGTGGGTCCAGCGCTGCCACCACTATCAACGGGCGGGTCTGTTCGGCGCAGACGTGCGGGCGGGTCTGGGTGCCCGTGGTGGAGTCATGGGGACTGGCAGCGGCGGTGGGCCTGGGGTCCTTCTAGTGCTGCCCTGTGCGGGTGCGCGTAGGGTGGGCAGGGTGCGGGCGTAAGCGGACATCTGGATGCTTGGGTACGGACTCTGCCTGGGTGTTGGGTTGGGGTCCATGAGGGCGGCGGTAACGGGGCATCTGCTGGACTTTGGCAGATATCAGGGATGGTAGGGGGGTCGCGACACTGCGGGTTGCCCCCGGCTTTGCTCTGGTCTTGTCAGGGGTTGTCTATGGGCCTGTGGTGTGGGTTGTGAGTGATGGAGGGATGAGGTGCCTCGTGCCTTGGCGGTGGCACCTTTCGCCATGAAGGTGGTTGTGGCCACGTCGGTGATGGCTGGAGGGCGCCATGCTGGGTGCTGCTGCTGCCGGGCCTGGGATGGCAGGGGCTGAATGTTGTAGAGGACGTCCGCGGGGGACTGCATTTGCGCTGTTGGTGTGGCGCCGCCCTTGGGGTTGGGCCAGGGGTTGGCAGCGAGTTAGGGCCGTGGTGTGGCGGCGGGTTTGGCTAGCTGCTTGGTGGTGGTCTTGGGTTCTGGCCGGTACTCAGGTTGTGGCGTGGCAGCGGGCCCGGGTTTTGGCCGGGCTGCAGGCGGGGTGCGCTGCGGCCCTGCTTTGCCAGTAGCGGGTTGTGGGGCTGCCGGGGCGTTGGCGGTGGCCGGGGCGCTAGCGGTGGAGACGGGTTTGGGGGCCCACGTGGATGGCTTTGCCCGCGGTTTGGGGGGTGGTTTGCCCGATGAGGGTGTGATGGTGGAGGTGGACAAGGCCGTTGTGGTGGGGGTGGTCGTGCAGTTGAAGGCGGAGGAGACAGACACAGGGGACGGCCAGGGGTCCTGGGTGGATTCGGTGGTGGAGGGGACGGAAGTAGGGGACGGCGGGGGGTCCCGGACGGCAGGGTTTGGCGTTGGTTGCTGGGTCCTGTGGGCAATGAGGGTGACAGTGTGGGTTCGGGCATCAGGTCTGTGTGAGCGCTTTCTTTTGCGTCCTGTGTCCCTGCAGGTGCTGGTGCCGTGGGTGGTGTCATATGTAGTGTGTGGGGGCGTCGTGGAGTTGTCTTGGGTGTGCGGGTGGGTGAGTTATCCGGGGGGGGGTCCACTCTAGCACCAAGACCTGTCGGTGCGCCTGCTAGAGGCAGTCGAGGACTCTGAATACGCACTGCTGGAGGCCGGGCATGTTCCCTTCTGTGAGGTGGGGGTAGTGTTTGGTGGAGGTGTCCTAGCCTGGCAACAGCAGGGTGATGAGGCGGGCTGCCACTGTGTAAGGGCAGAGCTGCATGGTGATCGGGCGCGGGGGGCTGGGTCCCATGCGCTTCAGGGGGGCGTTCCTCTGCTGGGGACGGAGGGTGACCTTCCACGCCCGCCGCTCTGCAGAAATCCCCCAGGACCAACGGGTCCATTTGGCAAGGCACTACATCGCCCTGCCAAAGCCCTGCTTGCCGCGGATTGAGAGCAGCGTATCCAGGGACTTGCGTCCCCACGTGCCCTAGATGTGCAGGCCGTCAGGCTTGTCCTCCCTGGTGTACCTGTCGGGGCCAGGGCTGTGCGGGGGGGTGTAGTTGGCGGGAAGGAGCGAGTTGGTGCCGTGGAACAGCCACATGTCGGTTAGTGCGTGGTAGTGGGTGGTGGAGAGGGTTTAGTGTTTGTTGTACATGAGGGTCATGTACGTGGAGGGGGCCGGCTGCTGGTTGTCGGGGGTAGAGATGTCGCCTGGGACGGGGTCCCTGAAGTTGCTCAGGGAGGCCACGCAGTGGACCCACGTCCTCCCTTCCCACACCATGGTGTCAGTTGGGGTGGTGCTGGGTGAGGTGCGAGATTTGAGGTTTGTGCGGTTACTAGACGACATTTGGCCCCGGGGGGCTACCTGGTCGGGCAAGGTGATATGCTCCGCACCAGAACCTAGTGGGGGGCACTTCATGACACACCTGACGCCTGCTCGCAGAGTCCCCCGGGTTCACGGGGCTCGGAGCCCTCTCCCTCCCTGGCTTCCCCATTTCGCCACTCCCCGGTCAGTGCATCACTTAGCAGCCGTACCTGCAGGCGCTTACCCACCGTGTCGCCCCCCTGATGCGTGGTCGCCTGGGGCGCCGGTGCCGCCGGGCCCGTGCTACTGGCTTGTCGCCAGTGGGACCCTAATGGGCTGGCGCGGAGGCTGTGTAACCTTGGGGCTGTTGCTTGGTGTGGCGCGCCACTACTGCCTTGGCGGGTGCAGTGCCCTGGTGGTGTGTGCACAGCGCTTGCGGCTGGTTCGGGGGGCTCGGACCGGTGCCTGGTGTCGTGTCTTCCCCGTTTCCCCCTTCCCGCCCCAGATGTCCTGCGCTGTGTGTGGCGGGCCGTCCCGTCCGGGTGTCCATTACCCTCGCTCGCTGGTACGCCATTCCATGCGGTCTGTGCGTTCTCCGGGCTCGGTCCGGTTGCACTTCTGGTATTCCCCGCGTGTCCTTTGTGTGTGTGTGAGCTCCCGTGGCTTCCGCACCCCCCCCCCTCCCCTGATTGGTGTGGCGCGCGCACCTCGCACGGTCCCCCTGCTGGGCGCTAGTGGGGCCGTTCCACTCGGTCCGTGCCCGTCCGCGTGTTCTGCCCCGGTCCCGTGCTCCGTTTGGTTTGTTTTGGGGGGGGGGCGTCCCGGCCCCGTTTCCCCCCTACCTGGCTTGGGGCTGTGTGCTCCCTGTCGTCTGTGTCTGCGCGTCTGGGGCGTTCCAGCGCCAGGGGGGTGGGCTGGGGTGGGGGGGGGGCGGCCTGTGCGCCGTTCCCCCCGACTGTGCGGCGAGGGGGGCCAGTGGGGCGGGGGGTCGCCTTCCCTCTGCCTTCCCTGGGCAGGCAACAAAGCGGGTGTCCTTGGCGTCGCTCTGGCCATGGAGGGCGTGGCCCCCATACCGCTCCGGTTCGTGCTCCCTTGCTGTCCCCGGGCGCGGTCCGTGTGGCGCCCTGGGGTGGTGGCGCAGGTTCGCTTGTTCATCGTGGTTCCTGTGGGAGCAGGCGGCTGGGGCGTGGGGGCGTGCCCTGCCCCGGCCTCCCTCCTGGGCGCCGCGGTCCTACCGGGGGGGAGGTGACCGGCGCCCCCATGGCTTGTGGGCCGGTGGGGGAGGTGGAGAGAGTTGGTGGGGGGGCGCGCCGTGGCTCCCTACCTCCCTCTCTTGGGAGGGCGGCCTGCGGCCCTCTACCTTCCCTCTTTCGTCGCCGGCGCATCCCCCACAGGTGTACGCGTTCCGTCGGGCTCCTGGGGCAGCCCCCTGGCGCCGCCTGCGGCCTGCTGCCGGTGGGAGGGGCAGGGGCAACTTGTGAGCCGCCCCCCCAGAGGGGTGGCCGGGGGGGCGGGGGGCCGGGGGGTCGTTCTGCCCCGGTCCATTCCCTTGCCCTCCCTGGGCAGGCAGCATTGCGGGCGTCATTGGCGACGCTCAGGTCATGGGGGGCGCGGCCCCCATACTGCTCCGGTTTGTTCTCGCGTGCCGCCCCCAGGCGTGGCCCGTGCGTTGGTCTTGCGCGCTGGTGTGGGTGCGCCCGCCTGTCGCGACCCCCGCGGGAACAGGCGGCGGTGAGGGCGGGGACGCGCGGCGTGCGGATCCAGCTGCAATCCCCTCCCGGGCGTCACTGTCCTTTCTGGGGGAGGGGGGACATCACCCCGGCCCCGGGGGGGGCGGAGGGCCGGCGCCCCCGTAGCCCGCAGGCCTGGGAGTGGAGTGGGGGGGAGAGGGTAGCGGGGGCCGCCGCTGTTGGCCGACTCTCTGCCCTGGGGGGTGGCCCGTTGCCCCCGTCCCCGCCCCCGTTCTTCTCTGGTGCACCCCCCTCGGGTATACACGTTCGGCTGGGGTTGCTGGGAGGTCGTGGGCGCCAGGCGCGGCCTGCTCGACAGCCGGTCGGTCAGTGTGGCGGTGGGGGGAGGGGGGGGCTGGTCCTCTCGCCACAGCCTGCTCCCCCGCCTTTGCAAGGCGGGCACCAGGGCGGGCCGCCGGGCATGGGCTGCCAGCACATGATGCCGACCCCACGGGGTGAGGACCTCCATGAGGAGGGCGTTGGCATCCTCCGCGCCCCAGAGGAGGGAAGCCCGGGTGGTTGTCCCGGTGCGGACGTATACTTCCAGGCCCGCCCCTGTCTTGCCGTGGGCGGGGAGCACGACGTGACGGGCGTAGTCCTGAAAGGGGGGGTCCTCGGGGCCTGCCCGGGACTGGGCCTCAGCCAGGACGAGGAGGGTAGGGCGGCGCGCTGCCATGTGTAGGGCTTGCGCCAGGAGGCGTTCCTGGAGGTACCGGCCCCGGACGTTGAGCCACAGGTACCCCACAGCGTGCACGTCCTCCGGGGTGCCCTCAATTCTGGGACTGCGGGGGAGTGGGGCGCTCCGGCTCCGGGTCCGGCTCTGAGGAAGTGGGTTCGCCCTGGGGGTCGGCGTGTGTGGCCGAGCCGCCAGCTGCCCCCTGGGCCGCCCGCAGGTCACGCCCGATGAGGCCAAACACCGTGGTCAGGGAGGGAGTCCCCGCTGGCCGTTCGCCCGTGAGCCTGGGGAGCACCCAGTCTCGCAGGGCCGGGGCCTGCGCCCCCAGGACCTTGAAGCCGACCGGCTTGGTCGGCTGGAGGGCCCGGGCGTAGTTGACCCACGAGGCGCTCCATCCCTTCCAACCGGCGTCGCGGAGCTGCTGGGCCCCCAGGGCCGAGGGGACGACGACGAGTCCCCCCCGAGCCCTGTCGTAGGTGGCCCTGGCCACCATGGGCGTAGCGAAGGCCAGGGGGTTGCCTCCGGGTGGGGTGAGGGTGGCCTTGTGGTCCCCGAGGTCCATACTCGCCGTGTCGACTGGGGTGTACCGGTCCCCGCGCTTGACGCAGATTTGGACCTCGTCTGCGCATTCATGGGTGCCGCCGTTCCGCTGCGGCCCACAGCGCCGGTGCAGAGCCGCCGGTCGGCAGCGGGTAATGCAGAGTGTGCAGGCAGTCGACCAGGGGTGCGTGGCGCGTGGCTGCGCTCGCTGCAGCTCTAGCGTCCCGCCCCTGGGTGCAGCGGCCCCCCCGGGGGTGCGCGGGGCCGCTGTCTCTCCGGAAGGCCTCCTGCCGCCCACGGGCTCCGGGGGGGGGGGGAGGGAGGGGGGGGGGAGAGGGGGGGTTCCCCACAGTCCGCCCCTGGCCCCCTGACGGCCGCGGGGGGGCGGCCTGGTGGTTCCGGTCCCGGGGGGCCAGCCGCCGACTGAGGGGGCGCACTCTTCCCCCGCCCCCCTCTACCCTTTGGGTGCCGGACCCTCGTGCAGTCCCTGGCTCGGGCCCCCTGCTCTCCTCGCTGTTGCCGCGCGGTGCCGGCTGGCCAGGGAAGGGGGGGGAGGGGAGGGCCGCCGAGTGCTGGGGGCGGCGGTTTGGGTCAGCGCTCAGCGGTTAGCGGGCTGCGGGTCAGTGGGCCTCCCCTCGCGCTCATTGCCCCCGCCCTGCCGACCACTGGAGGTGGCGCGCGCCCCCCCGCCACGCTGTACGGTGGGCGTGGTCTGGGTCGGGGGGCCCGGCTCCCCCGGGGGGGGCGTCCCGCGGCCCTGTCTCCTCCAAACCCCCTCGCGCCCATCGCCTGGGCTGACGGGCCGCGGCCGTCACTTGCGTCTTTGCTTGTTTGGGGGCTGGGGCTGCGGCGGTGGCAGGTTCCGCCGGTGGTAGCGCCAGTGGGTGAGCGCGCTGCGCAAAGCCCGGGGGAGCCAGTTGTTGGCTCCGCATCTGTGATGCGGAGCACCGCCCCTCCCCTCCAGAAGAGCCGGCCACGCCCGCTCCCTGTCGGGCCACGCCGCCCGAATCACCGCCCGGAAGACCCCCTCGTGGTCCCCTGGGGCCGCCCACCCCCCCGAGGGCACCTCTCGGTTCACTCGTCCCTCCGGAGGAGCACGGCATCGAAGGGCCTGTTCCTCATCCCCCTGGTGGTCCCGGAACAGGCCCAGCTCAGCCGACTGTACACCTCCACCATCAAGGGGAGGGTCTCACCCCCCAGGGGGTCCCATTCCCGGTCCCAAGGCCGGCCCCCCTGCTGCCCCCCCGCGCCGGCTCCCCCTCCGCCCACTGTGCCTGCGGCGCCGGCGCCGCGCCCCGCCACCCCGCCGCCGAGGCAGCGGCCATCCGCGCCGGCTCCGTACTGGGCGCGGGGGAAGCTGGCTGGTGCTGGGGTCGGGGGGGTTGGGGGAGTATGAGGGCTCTGGCGTCAGGGTCGATGTTGTAGAGGTGGGCGTGGTGGTTGTGGTGGTGGGTGTGGTGCGCCAGCATTTGTTGGATGCCCAGGGGGATGCACTGCACCGTCTGCAAGTCCGGCTGTGGGCCCGCCCCCTGTCCCCCTCGCTTCGCTCCGCCCCCCCCCCGTGGCTCCCGCGCCTCGTCCTGTCTGGGCCTGGGGGCCCACGGCGCCCTTGTCCTTGCCCCTGGGTCCCTTTCCGGCCCCCACGCCTTTGTCCCCCTGTCCGCGTCGTGGGTCCCGCCCCCTGTCACCTGCGCCATGGCCTGCACTGCTGGCGCCCGTATCCTTCCCCTGCCCATGCCCATGCCCTTGGCTGCGCCCACGCTCGCCGACCGCGCCCCGCTCCACTCTCTGCGCTCCAGGGCCACCCGCCTTCACGCCCTGCTCGCGCCCCTGTGTGTCCTTCCCGTGCCCTTGCCCTTTCCCGGCTCCCGTGTCCCGCGTCGTGCCGTCCGCTGCCCGCGCTCTGTCCCCCTCCGCTGCCGCTGGCCTCGGTACCTTGCCCGCGCTTTCGCCCTCACTCCTTGCCGCGTGCGCCCAGGCCGGCCCCCTGCGTTAGTCCGTGGGCACTCTGCCTTCCGCCTCACGTATCCCGCTCCGCGCTCCCGTGGCCGGCACCCTGCCCCGCGTGCGCGCTGCCCCCCCCCTCCCGGATCACGCGCCGGGCGTCCCCTTGCCGCCGTAGCTGCGGCAGCGTGACACCTGGCAGCGTACCCTCGGGTGCCGGGGTGCGGACGTGCCGCGTCCGTCCCGTAGGGAAGGCGGCCTTGGGGGGGCTGGTGTGGGTGTGGCTGGGGTCGGCCCGGAAGCGGTACTTGGCGCCCTCCCTGCCCTCCGGTGCTCGGGGCCCGCGCGGGGTCCATCCCCCGCGCCCTAGGCGTGCTGGGGGCCGCGGCGTGGCCAGCCGGGGCAGTGGCGCGGCTCGCCGGGGCCGTGGTCTCGGCTCCTTGTGCACCCTCCCCGCCCTCCTCTGCGGCTGCGGCGGCAGCCGACGAGGCGCCTGGGGCCCGCGCCGGGGCCACCCCCCTGCCCTGGCGGCACGCCGGGGGCCGCGGTTGGGGCCGCGGCGCGGCTTGCTGGGGCTGCGGTCTCAGCCCCCTGTGCGCCTGGGGCCCCCTCCGGGGGCGGGACGGCAGGGTTTGCAGCCTGGGCAGCGGGGGCGGTCCTCTTGGCCGGCGCAGGTCCCCAGGTTGACGACCTGGTGTCGGCCCAGGCTGCCAAGGGCTGCCCAGCCGGCAGCTCGACCGGCACCGCTGCCTCTGCCAGCCACCGCTCCTCGCGCTCCGCGAGGGTCTCCCCCGCATATCCCGGGGAGGAGGGGGAGCGAGGGCGGGACCGGCGGTGGTGGCGGCCGTCCCGCTGGGGGGCCATCGGAGTCCGACATCACTGTTATCCTGGTAGGCATGCGTGGTAGCAGGCATGCCCTCCCCACTACCTCCTGGTGTATCCGTGTTGTGCCGTGGACAGTGCTGTGCAGTGCGCCGCAGGGGGAGGGGGGAGGGGGGGGGCGTCCGGCGGTGGCGCTAGCCCCGTGCGGACGGGGGCTGCTGGCCATCCATCAGCACTGGGTTGGGAGGCGGGTGAGCCACGCGGCCCACAGGTCACGCCACAGCTCCCAGTCTGGGGCGGGGCTCAGGGCCCTGGGCCCCCGGGGGTCGTCAGGTGGTGCCGAGGGGAGCCGCGGGGTGGGCGGTTGGGCACCTCGTCCGCGCCTTCCATGAATACCGTGCTTTCGCCCACCTCCAGGTCCTTGTCCGGCGGATGTACAAGCTGGAGCGCCGAGTCCAACTCGAGCACTCCTCCTAGGTATGTGGCCCGCGCCCGGTTCAGGTACGGGGCCATGTCCCCGGGGCAGCGCCTCCTGAGGGCGTGCAGCAGGGCTGGGACTGCTGCTGTGGAGGGACATGGCGGACCCCGCGCCCGTCAGGCGCAGGGTCTCCCCCATGGACAGGGGCCGACCAGACCGGTTGGACGTGCGCCACTCCATTAAGTGCCCGTAGAGGGCCTCCTCCGAGCTGATGAGCCCCAGCTGGACAGCGTTCACGAGCCAGTGCATCGCCGGGAGCAGCAGAGGGGCCCCTGCTCCGTTCAGGGCGCGGACGGCCGGGAGGGCGGCCTCCTTGAGGAAAGCCCTCGCACTGCCCGGTGGGTTGTGCTGGGCGGCAGCGTGCGCCTCGTGCGCCTCCGTTACTGCGTCTGCTACCAGGTCCCGGACGGCTGCCTCTTGCGCTCGGCGGCGGGCTCTGGCGTGCCCCGCCCGGTCCCCCCGTCGGCGAGGCATGGTGCTGTGGGCTCTGCAAAGCGCGGCGGCGGGTAGGGGTCAGGGCGCAAACACGTGCGACAGGTGCTCGAAGGACATGGGGTCCCACAGGTGCCCGTGGATCCACAGCAGGGCGGCGCCCGCGGGGCCCGTGGTTTCGTGTGAGGGGGCATGTACTCCCCCGATGCGCCGGTGTAAAGCCTCTTCTTCCGTGCGCCTGTGCGGGCACGCGGGAGGTTTGGGCCAGGGGCGCGCGGCAACCTGGGAGCACTGCGCGCACCTCATGGCGCCTGTCAGCGCTGCGGAGGACACCGTGTCGCATTTCCCGGAGAGGAGGCAGGTGTGTAAGAGCTGGGAGGGCGGCGAAGAGGGGCCGAGACGGCGGAGCCAGAGGTTGTCCCACCTCTGGTGGAGGGGGTCCCGGAGCTCCAGCAGGCAGGCGCGGACGCGGCGCCGGTAGTCCCTGCCGAGAGTCTTCTGCCAGACCTCCTGCCACGTGTCGTCGGGGAGAATCCTGTGGTCCCGGAAGGCGGCGATGAGGTCATCCCACGCTGGGCAGCGATGCCTCCGGAGGGGGGGTTGTCATGTACATGTGGCGCCCGATGAGGTGGGACACCAGCGTGCCCCACTGGCACTCGTCTGGGGCGTCCCGGTGAAGGAGGGCCCATAGGTTGCCGTCTGCAACTGCCTCCCACCCTACCCGCAGCTTGTCGCAGCTGTCTAGCTCCTGACGCAGCGCGGCTGCAAGGTCGGTGGGGAGCATGAGGAGTAATGGCCCCAGAGTGTGGCCCAGCCGGGACAGGGCGTCGTCGTACACAGGCCCCCCGGTTTTGAAGTGCGCCACGGCGAGCCGCGCGGTTCCGTTCACCGCGGGCTGCCACTAAATGGTGGCCGCGTCACGTCCCCATGTGTGTATCCCTGTGGTCCGGAGTACGTTGGCGGTGTGGAGGACGATGCGGGGGGGGATGGGCGCTCAGATGAGCGCGGACACATCCCCATTCCACCCTGCTTGCGACTCCGGGGCCGCCTGTAGCCATTCTCCTGCTGCCACGTCCCACGGGTGATCAGGGCCCGCCCCGCGGATGATGGTGGGCCGCGGCCGGGTGTGCGCCCCCGACCCCTCGAGCAGCATGGCGGTGTACTGTCGTTCGGGGGTTGCTGAGGCGCGCGTAGCGGCGCACAGCCGGCACCATTTGCGCACCCACTCCTCGCCCACTATACGGGCCCCCCATGCGGTCATGGAGACGCGCCCGGTGATCCACCGTGGGAGAAGGGCGTCTTGTAGGTGTTCTGAGAAACCCCCCGGCAGGTCTCTGTACGGGTGGGGGTCCTCTTGCGGCGGGCACTCCAGGGTGCCATTCACGACACACAGGGAGGCTACAAAGTCCTTGTCAGGGCGCGGGGGAGGGGGGGAGCAGCTGCCCTCTGCCGCGGTGAGCGATCGGTGCACCCGGGCCGCTGCGCGTAGGCGCTCGCGGAGGAGTTGCTCCAGCCGGGCTGCCGCAGAGGAGGCACGGCTGCGGGAGGATGGCAACGGCGGATAGCTGCTCTTTTCGGACGCGAAGCCTGCGCTGTACGGGGGTGTGGCCGTCCCTGGCCCGCAGCACCAAGTGGTTGGTGGCCATCGCGGTAAGGTCCCGGGCGTGGACATAGGCTGTGGCGTGGGCCGCGACCAGAGGTGTGTGTCCTCGGTGCGTCAGCGCATGATTCGTCCGTGCCAGCTGCGCAATCGCGCTGAGCGTTCGCATCGTGGCGGGCCGTAGGTCGAGGTGGCTGTCATGACCGGCGACGATGAGCTTGGCGTGGTTGGGGCCCAGGGGCGTGTTCTGTAGGAAGGTGTCCTGGGACGCTGCCCAGTCCGCCTTGTGTATTAGGGCGTTGCTATTGGGGGCGTTGGCTCGGACATACCAAAACAGGTGCCCGGCGTGTTGCTCTCGCGCGCGCAGGCTGTCCTGGAGCCATCGTAGGGGCATCTGGGTGACCACCTTTGCCGCGCCCGCGGGGACCCCCGTGGTCCACTCTCGATCTTCATGTCGCAGGGGGTTGAGGATGACTTGGGCGTCCACCGTATGGACCCATGGCCGGTGGGCGCCAAATTGCAGGGGGAGGCAGGCGGCCACCCCCTCTCCGTCGGACACCGTGTCCGAGATGGCCACGGCCCACGTGCGGGTGAAGTCGGCGGCGAGAGCGACGCTGGTGGCGTGCTTGCAGGGTCCGGCCCCCGACGCATCGGAGGAGGTGTGGCCCCAGGCTTCCGGGGTCCAGTAGTACCAGGTGAGGCGAAGCCACCCAGCGTTGAGGTCGGCAGAGTGCCACCGGACGTCAGGGTGGCCCGGGGTCAGTTGGTCCACGCTCAGCGCCTGGGTGTCGCCGGAGCGCACCGCCGGGTGGTCCTGTACACTGACATCTGCTCCAGCGGTCGTGCTTGCCCAAGACCGGAGCGGCGTCACATGTTCCCTGAGCCATGTCGGGCCTCCGCACTGGTGTACCACCAGGTGTCCTGTGTCCTCCGGTTGGTCCTCCAGCGCGTGCACTGCCACTTGTGGGTCGTGCGGCACCTTGGTAACTACCAGCAGGGTGGTGCCGCAGGGGAGTCCACGGGGCCTGGGCTGGCCTGCCCCCACCTGCACTATCACGCACTCCGTCTTGAGCTCCGCTTGCCCCGTCGCTCGGGTGCACTGGTCGTCCGTAGTCACCAACCACACCGGTGTCGGCTCGTGGGGCCGTGGGCACAGGGGCTCGGGCCCATTCACATCCGCGTTAGGCTCCTGGTGCTCACCTTCTGCGAGTACGTTGCGGAGGATGTACAGCAGGGCTGCCGGTGGGTGGTATGCGGCCCCCTGTGTGGGGCGGGATAGGCTGCCTCGGCAGCGGTAGCCCCCGCCGTGAAGGTGCATGCTGTCCAGGGGCCACCCGTGGGCAAGTGTGGGTGTCCTGCTTAGCCCTCTTGGGGTGGGCGAGCCTCAGGCGGGGGTCTTGCGTGCCAGTGGTGTGGAAGAGATGCAACAAAGCGTCGCGCCACCCGGGCTCCTGCACGCGGCGGCAATAGTGAAGGTGTTCATCAGCGCACTGGTTGAGGCATTCCCGCACCGCTGTTGGCCACCGTTCTCCGTTGTTGTGGAAGGGATGGTGCGCCTCGTGGTGCCTGTGCCAAAGCGTCGTGTGTGGCACCGTCAGGCGGCACCTGGTGTCGTAGCTTGGCGGTGCGCAGCGTGACGATGTGACCGGCTCGGGACTGTAGTTGGACGTTGGGCTCCCTTGGGTCACGTGGTGGGGATGTAGAGCCCCACTCCCAAGGCAGCCAGGTCCTGGGGTATGCGGTTCACGCAGTCGCCCCCCGCCAGGGTTGCGAACTCCGGGACGGGGTAGTACACCTCGGGGCATATTCTGTGCGCGCCGGCGATTTCCCGGAACATCCAGGTGACCTCGGCGCGCACGGAGGTTGAGCGGTGGTGGACGAGTGTGCCCACCAGGGCCACAGCTGCCTGCTGGCACGGCATTGGCACCCGCGTGAGCCCCAGGGTCCGGTCATCCTGCAGGCTGTCCCACGAGGCGTCGAAGGCGTATCGCGCCCTGTCGGTCGCGAGCTGGACCGTGATGTGGTCCAGGTGGTGCGCGGTGTCGGAGTCGTCGGCGATTAAGGGGGCGACTTCTTGCGTCACTCCCCCTAGGATCGCCAGGATGACGTCCTGTACGACTTTTGGTGGCGCGAGGGTGTTGAGTCACCAAGGGTGCACCGCCGCCAGGCGCAGGCGGTGTTTGCGCTGCAGGGAGAACTCCTCGTCCGGCTGGAGCTGGAGTCCCAGGTAGGGGACGGAGTCTGCCGCCGGCACCCAGTGCCATCGGTTTTCCATATGGGGACAGAGGCGCAGCTGCAGGCCCGGGACCCCCTCTGTGGTGGCCATGGCACCCTTGCGGGGGTTGAGCTCCATGCCCATTATCCCCAAGTACGCGGCCAGCGCCTCCACGCCCTCGACAAAGTGCTGCAGCGTGTGGGCCACTCCAGCAGGTCGTCTTTGTAGGCCTGGATGAGGCCCCCTCTCTTCGGCCCCTGCAAGCGGACACAGACGGTGCCCCAGGGCCCTGAGCAGGGGCTCCAGCAGGAGCGCGTACAGCAGGGGGCTTTCGGGGTTGCCCTGCCGGAAGCCGCGCAGCATGTGGACGGGCTGTGTCAGCCCGTGCGTGGTGATGATGCGCAGCCTGGCGCACGTGTGGAGGAAGAGCAGGAGGTCGATGACCTCCGGCGGCATGGAGAAGTGGCGTAGGATGAGGTTGAGGGCGCCGTGCGGGGCAGTGTCGAAGGCCTTGCAGGCGTCGAAGGAGAAGACGTAGTTGGGCCTTCCCTGTTGCAGCTGCCGCTGCGCCATTAACAGAGGAGGGCCGGTGTTGGAGCCCAGGAGGGCCCCTTGTTGCCAGAGCTGACCACTCCGTGCCGTATGAGCACTTCCGTGATGCGCTGGGTGAGGGAGCCCGTGAGCAGCTTCATGTCCAGCTGGCCCAGGGCTATGGGTCTGTAGTCGTCCAGTCTGGCGGGGCCCGGTACCTTGGGGGTGAGCCATATGTGCGCGTCCCTCCAGTGCATTGGCGGCGGGGCGCCGCGGAGGATAGCCCGGTGGGATTGCACCAGAAGCCACTGGACAGGTGCCGGGAGGGCCTTGATGAAACGGGCCTCAACGTGGTTGGGACCCGGGGCCTTGCCATCAGCCTTGTCCAGGGGGGACTGCAGGTCCTGCATGGAGTACTGCTGCACCTGGGCCCAGGCTTCTTCAGGGACCCGGGGCTCTTGGCGGCTAAGGACCGCCTGGAAGCCGGGGAGGTGCACCAGGGGTTTGTCATACACTTCCCGCCAGAAGGCGCGAACCGCGAACTTCACGTCGTGAACCTCTGTGGAGAGTGTTTGGGTGTTGGGGACCCGCAGGTTCCAGAGGCCTGACAGCCCCAGGGCCTCTACCTCTATGGCCCCCGCACGGCTTTCCAACGCTGGGCGATTTCCTGGGCGTGGCGGCGCCAGAAATCTTTGATGGTGCGCTTGCAGTCAACCACCGGGAGTGCGCGCAAGTGGCGGATGTCCTTCTCGAGGGCGGCGGCTTGCTTCTCCAGCTGCTCCTGTAGCTGCCCCTTCGTGGCCGGGCGGAACCCGGCCGACGCACCTCGCAGCTCCTCCGCGAGCCGGAGCGCCGCCTCGGACTGGATGCCATGCCGTGCCGCGGCCGCCTGGTATGCCACCGGCGCGCTTGCCGCCAGGGTGTCGTAGCAGAGGATTGCCGCTTCCCAGCCGTTTCCCACTCTCAGGGGGGTCCCCTCCCGCCGGGTCCGTCCCTGCCGGGGACGGCTGCCGGCGTCCCACCACACGCGCCACGGTGTCATGCGCCGCATGGAGGCGTTCGAACACCTTGTCCACTGCGGCCGCGGGCATGGGCCCGTAGGCTTGCTGCTCTGCAGGGCCCAGCCAGGGCGCCAGGGAGGGCTCATCCTGCGCGGCGGTGACCGCTGCCCACAGGCAACGTTGGACGGGCGCGGCCTCGGCGTTGTACGGGAGGAGGCGGCCTCTGTGTTGCTGAAGACGATGGGCACTGCCGCGTGCCCTGCTGCGTTGAGGAGGCCTGGCAGGGCCAGGCAGACCGGCAGGTGGTCGGACCCGACCACCTGGGGGTGTGCCATGCTGCGGGCCCAGAAGCAGATGCAGGGAGCACGGCAGAAGCAGCTTGTTGACCAGGAAGGTGTCCCCCCTGTGCCGGGATGGTTGGAGCAAGGGGGTCATGTCCTCTGCCTGTTGTGGCCCTCCGGAAACCGCAGGCCTCGCAGCCCGCTCAGAAGTGCTCCGTGGCCGGGTTGGTGGTGGCATCCATGTAGACTTTAGTGTCGCCAGCCTTGACCACCGGGTCCTCCCACTGAGGCTGCGCGCCGTGTCATACATTTGTATGTCGGCCCAGATTGCCGCCCTTCACGCCCATGCAGAGCGGCCTGCCTGCAGTCGGTGGACTTTGATGAGGGTGAGGCCTCCCTGGCCGTGCGGATCTCCAGGGCCGCGGCGTTCCCATGAAGATTTCTATGAAACTGAGCACCTCGTGCTCTGCCACGTACTTGCTGCTTACCGCGGTTAGGAGGCCCCCCCCTCTCGAGGTGGAGGTGGCTGGCTGCTGATAAAGGGGGTGTACCCCTTGCCCTGGAGCGCCGAGGCCACGTGCATCTGCTGCGCCCGGGTGGTGATCCCTGTTTCCTGGAGCATGATGGCAAAGCCCGCCTCCCGGGGTAGCATACCAGTGATGAGGTGCTCCTTTTCGGGACAGGCCGCCGGCCCCCTGCGCTGCCGGAGCGTGTCCCTGAGAGACCGGTCTAGTGAAAAGAGGGCGTTGCGCAGGTTCCATGAGAGGAGCCATAGGGCGTCGTCTGCCGCGACCTCCTGGAGTCAGCTGTCCCGCATCGGCATTGCCGCTGGGTCCGCTGGAGCGGCCAGGTCCCCTGGGTGTGCCGGAGCCATGGGGTGTGGGGAGCACCTTCCCAGCGCGGCCCACAGGGGGGCCAGGGGGGCCAGTCCCGGGGGGATGGATCCTTTTTGGGGTGCACCGCTCGCCCCCGGGGGCGGTCTGGGTGCCTCCTGCTCGCCTTCTGCGTGGCCGGCCGCCTCAGGCGGAGGGCGCCGGGCGTACGGGGCATGACCTCTCTGCCCCCCCTTGGAGGATGTGGGAGGCCGACTCCTTGTCGTCCACGGGGGCGGCGGCGTGCACCACGTGCCACGCCAGGTGTTCCAGCATCGCCCCGCTTGTGTAGTACTTGTCTGCACACAGGGGTGTGCCATGCCGCGGGCCCAGACGCAGATGCAGGGACCACGGCAGAAGCAGCTCGTTGACCAGGAAGGTGTCCACCCTGTGCCGGGACGGTTGGAGCGTGGGGCTGATGTCCTCTGCCTGCCGTGGCCCCCCCAGAAACCGCAGGCCTCGCAGCCTGCTCGGAAGTGCTCCGTGGCCGGGTTGGTGGTGGCATCCATGTAGACGTTAGTGTCGCCAGCCTTGACCACCGGGTGTCTCCCACCGAGGCTGCGCGCCGTGTCATACATTTGTATGTCGGCCCAGATTGCCGCCCTTCACGCCCATGCGGAGCAGCCTGCATGCAGTCCGTGGACGTTGATGAGGGTGAGGCCTCCCTGGCCGTGCGGATCTCCAGGGCCGCGGCGTTCCCGGGGACGATTTCTGTGAAACTGAGCACCTCGTGCTCTGCAACGTACTTGCTGCTGACCGTGGTGAGGAGGCCCCCCCCTCTCGAGGTCGAGGTGGCTGGCTGCTGATGAAGGGGGTGTACCCCTGGTCCCGGAGCGCCGAGGCCACGTGCATCTGCTGCGCCCGGGTGGTGATCCCTGTTTCCTGGAGCATGATGGCAAAGCCCGCCTCCCGGGGTAGCATGCCGGTGATGAGGTGCTCCTTGTTGGGACAGGCCGCCGGCCCCCTGCGCTGCCGGAGCGTGTCCCGGACGGACCGGTCGAGTGGGAAGAGGCCGTTGCGCAGGTCCATGAGAGGAGCCATAGTCCTCCTGGAGTCAGCTGTCCCGCATCGGCATTGCCGCTGGGTCCGCTGGAGCAGCCAGGTCCCCTGGGTGTGCCGGGGCCATGGGGTGTGGGGAGCACCCTCCCAGCGGGGCCCACAGGGGGGCCAGGGGGGCCAGTCCCGCGGGTATGGATCCTTTTTTGGCTGCACTGCCCGCCCCCTGGTCCGGTCCGGGTGCCTCCTGCTCGCCTTCTGCGTGGCCGGCCGCCTGGGGCAGGGGGCGCCGGGCGTACGGGGCATGACCTCTCTGCCCTCCCTTGGATAATGTGGGAGGCCGCCTCCTTGTTGTCCACGGGGGCGGCGGCGTCCACCACGTGCCACGCCAGGTGTTCCAGCAACGCCCCGCTTGTGTAGTACTTGTCTGCACACGGGGGGCATTTCGTTGGCTCTGTGGCCCCTCGCGCCGGGCAGAGCGGCACCGACTTTTGGATGGCGCCCTCCGGCGCTGGGTCGAAGGGCAGGTTGGCCAGTGGAACGGTGTGTGGCGCTAACGCGCGGCCCGGGGCCGCCGCATCGAGGGCTCGTGTCGCGGGCGCCGGCTCGAGACTCCAGACGGCGTCGCGTTGCGCGTTTGCCTGCAGCCACCCTCCCCAGTGCGTGGCGCCGATTTGTTGTGGAAGGCTTGTAGCCAGTGGTACACTGTGGTCAGGACCACCAGCTGGAGCTCTAGGTCGGCGGGCTGCGCCGCTGCCAGCCACACTCCCGGCTTCGCTGCCTTGGCGTTGTCCTTGAGGCAGACCCGGAGCAGGAGGGCGTGGTGTTCGCCCTCCCGCAGCGCCTTGACGAGCATGCGAGTGCAGTCTGCCACGCAGACTACAGCTTGGGGCCCTGGTAGCCGCTCAGGGTCGCGGACGGCGATGTGCCCGTCCGCCGGGCTGAACATGCAAAGTACCCACTGCGAGTTCTGCTGTCCCCGTTGAGCCACCGCGGGGGTAGCCGCCGGGCGGGCGTGCGTGATTGGCCCTGCCTGGAGGTTCAGGGACGTCCCTGGCCCTGATGGCGTCTCCCTGCCATGCGGCCCGCAGATGCTCCTCCTGGTCAGGGCACCAGACCACTGCTGGGGGGTTGGCCTACTCCGGCTCATGCCTCTTGTTGGGGGCGCTGACAGTTTGTTGCAGGACTGCTAGCGGCCAGGGGTCCGCCGTCATATAATAGGCCTGGGTGGGTCCCTGCTGCCAGTCGACATGGGGCTGGGGCGGGAATGCCCATTGCCTGGCGGTGCCGTGCAAGATAGTCCCGCGGCCCCCGGCCAGGATGTGCGACCAGTACCCCCCGGCGTGGCCCTGCAGGATGGCCTGGTAGCCTGGCGCCTGCAGCACCAGCGCAGCCCCCTGCTGAGGCCAGGGAGGGGCTGCGCCGCCACCAGCGTCCCTGACGCGGGTGCGCTCGCGGAGTGTGGTGTGCCACAGTTGGGTCTCGTCGCGCTGCGGCCCTAGTATGCGTCACGGAATCTGCGCCGGGCCGTGGTGGTGGACAAAACTTTCCCCGCCGTCTGCCAGTAGCGCCGCCGTGACGATGTACAGCTGCTCCGCCGTGAGGGGTGCCGTCGCCGTGTGCGTTGCGGCTGGCTGGCGGGGCCGCGTGTCTAGGCAGGGGACGTGGGGCAGCAGTTGCGCTGGCCACGCCGCCACGGGTCCTATGGTGACAGCCGCGACCGTGGACGCCAGCGCCGTGAGGTCCGTTGGCCTGTATTGCCTGAGCCCCGTGGTAACCGACGAGGTGCCGACCGGCGAGGTGCCTGCAGGCCGCGGTCCAGGCCACCGCCCCGCAGTTCGTGCAGTCTGGTCCCGCCCCGTCCGCGCTGTTTCTTTCCCTTTGCTGTACCGTGGTGGTTGTGCCGAGCAGGGGGCCCTGTTGCAGCGCCTCCGGGCCCTGCCCCGGCGGGAGGGCGGGCGGTGCCAGCTGCGGGAAGCTCTGCGCGGTCAGGGGCTCCGGTTGTGTGTGGTACGGGTTCTGTCGGCGGTGCTCCGGGGCCGTCCGGGGTAGAAAGAGGAGTTGATGCAGGTACCAGTGGACCTGTGCGCTGGACGGGTTGTGGAGTGTTAGCCACTGTTCCACCACGCCTCCTGGGTGTGCGGCCACAACGCGGCGCTGTAACCCCAGGCGGCCCAAGCGGTTTGACGTGCCCGCAGGCGGGATGCTGGTCTGCGGGTAGAGCACCCGCAGCGGCTCCAGCACCTCTTCGGTGAGCTGTTCGGTAAGGGCTGACGCCCTGTGCAGGGGATGGCGGACCCCGGGTGTAGGGGCGGTGAGCCGTTCGAGCACCAGCCCCGGCGGGCACGGTGCCCCCGGTTTCGTCATCCACTTCCTGGGGTGGCTCAGCATGGCCCTCCACACTTTTCTGTTGAGGGCGTGGTGGAGGGTCAAGGAGGGGACCGCCCGTAGGAGGCGTTGGCACGCCAGTGGCGATCGCATGGGTTGCGGGGCGGCCACAGTGATCCACCTGCACGCCGTGTCGGGCCCGATCGCCCCCCATTCCACGGTCCCCATGCCCTCGCCGTGGAGTAGAGCCTGGCCCTCCACCAGGGGGAAATACGGGCTTGGGCGCCCGTCCTCCTCCCTCCACCGTACCCAGGCCGCTCCCGCCTACAGGCTGCGGAGCAGGGCCACGCCGGGGAGGAGTGGCTGTGGGAAGGCCCCCGTGACCGCTTGGGCGGCATGGGCCAGGGTGCCAATGGGTAAGTACCACAGTCGGGTGACCCAGGGGTCCGGTAGCGGTTGGGCCCCCCTGTGTCCCATCGCCAACCGGAGTCTGGCGGGGCGGCCGGGACTGTGCCCGTCTGAAGGAAGTGGCCTGCCATCTTGTGGGGTGCCGCTGGAGGGTTGCCACAAGGCTGAACCCCTCTACCGCGGGCGCCACTGGGAGGCCGCCCCGGGGCCTGCGCCAGGGGACATCCTGGTTGGTCGGCCAGGCGTGGAGGTCCCGGGTGATTTCCTCCGCGGTGCCTGTGGGGGCGTCCTCCGGTGCAACGTGCCAGAGGACGGCGAGCACCGCCCATGCGGAGAAGGGCCACGCGCGTGGAGGGGTGTACACCTGGATGGTCCACTGTGGGCGCGCGCGCCGCACGCGGGATGCGTGGAGCACCCCTCGGACCCTGTCTGCTGCCAGGACCAGCACCATTCCCGAGGGCTCTACGATGATCCCCTCTGCTGGTCCGCCGTGGCGGCCCCGGATGTGCAAGGCCACTTCCGCTTGGCCCGTATGGGCGACTCTTCGACGGCCTCCTGGATGTTCACGCTGCCGCGCGCGGTCTCATCCAGAATCCAGCCCTGCGCCACCCCGTAGCGCAGGGCGGCGCGTGCGGCGGCGTGCCCCACCCCTGGCAGCGCTCTGTCGTCCGGGCCGGGTCGCTGGTGTCGCTTGGGGCACCAGTCCTCCCGGGTGCAGTGGCCCCTCTTCCACGCGGGGCAGAGGGCGGGCTTGCTGCCTGCCGGCGGCGCAGGTTCCGCAGGCGTGCTGCCCGCGGGGGGCTCTGGGATTATCTCCAGGTCGCAGTCCGCGCCCGCGTCCTCCTCTGGGCGGTCTCCTGCGCCGTCTCTCAGTTCCAGCGCCCTGATGACCTCGTGTGCCGCGTCCAGCGTCGGAGATCGGGGGCGTGTTGTGCGTGGGGCCGCGGGTTCCGCCATTGTTGTGTCGCTGTGCCTAAGAGCAGGGGGTGGGGTGCAAATTTCCCGTGGCTGGGGCACGTGTCGTGCACGCGGTGGGGCGTGGTTGGGGGAGCTCGAACGCTGGCTCCGCAGTCGGCATTCGCATGTTTGTGTGGGCAGTAGGTGCTCCCCCTGCCGCCTGGATAGCATGGGTCGCCCCATTGTGAGGGGCCTCCGAGGCCAGGTGCCATCCCTTCTCAGGCTGCCTTTCTCCGGGGGCCTGCCGGGGTCCGCCACCCACGTGCTGCGGGGTGTGCGTGTGTGGAGGCCCAACACTGTCCTCTTGGCCTGCATGCCCTGTGGGTTCTGCGTGCCGCAGGGGTGGTGGCGGTCCCAGCACCGGCCCCACAGCGTGGTGCCCGGCTGGGCAGGCTGTTGGGGTCTGCTACCCATGTGCTGTGGGCGCTGGTGTGCGGGTGAAGGGTCCAGCACTGTCCCCTGGGCCTGCGTGCCCTGTGGAGGCTGCGTGCCGCGGGGGTGGTGGGGGGCCGTCCCAAGGGGGGGTGGCCTGCCACTGTTGTGAGGGGCGTCTGGTGTCAGGCGCTGTCCCTCCCCCGGCCGCCCGTCCTCTGGGGCGGGCTGCCGGAGTTCCGCGACCCATGTGTCCCGGCTGCGTGCGGCTGATGCGGGCGTGGGGAGCCTGCATTGGCCCCACAATGTGCGGCACTACAACTACACACGCAAACCACCGCAAAGCATCCAGCCCAAGACCGACGCCGGAAGGACCCGCCAGGGACAACCCCATCGCAAGGCCCCGAACGGGTACGACGCAGAGCGCGCCCAGCGCCCCTGCCTCGGCAGGGGCCAGCGGCAGGCACAATATGCCCGTTTTTCAGCCGGCCTCCGCGTGCCCCTCGCAGCCGCCCAGTAAAACCGGGGGCTAAAGCCCGTGGGATGCGGAAAGGCACCACGGCATCGGGAAAGCCGACCGGACCACCGAGAGCGACCGGACCGAGCGAGGCACGGCGCACCACGCGAGGCCACGAGGCACGTCAGAGAGGCACGCCGCCAGCCACAAACAGGGCACACGGACAGGTGCCAAGCAACAACGGACACCAGGTGCCGCGATTCCGGACAGCGCGCACAAGACGCGACGAAATGGCACGCGAACAGGTGCCAGGCAACACCAGCTGATGTCCAGACAGACGTGTGCACAGCCGCCAGCGAACCCAGCCCCGACCGCCTACAGAACAGCCGCCGTGCGGATGGACGAGTGCGCGCTCGGCAGCGTACCCAGCCCCTGCCGGCTACGAACCATCCGCCGTCTGGATGAACGTGTGCGCGCATGGAGGGTACCTAGCCCCTGCCGGCTACGAATAGCCGCCGCCCGGATGGACAAGTGCGCGCCCCGAAGTGCGCCCCACAAACGCCATTTTTGGCCAAAAGAGGTGGTTTTCTGATGATGGGCGCCCTGAAACCCTCAATCATCTGCTCAAAACCTTGTAGAACACGTGCATTCGACTCCAGCAGCCTCACAATAGGGTGGGGGGCCCTAAAACTAACCACTCAGGCCCGAAAAATACTGTTTCAGGCCAAAAAAGGCATTTTGTCGCCATTTTCGGGCAAAAAGTGTGTTTTTTTTCCTTGATGGCGGCTCCGAAACAATCGATAACGTGCTCCAAAACCTTGCAAATCACTTATTTGTGAGTCCAGCACCCTCAAAATAGGGTATGGGGCCCTACAACTGACCACTGGGGCCCCAAAAACACTGTTTTGGGCCAAAAAAATGGAATTTTTTGGCCATTTTTAGGCAAAAAAATGCGGTTTTTTGGTAATGGCGGCTAAAAAAAAATCCATAACTTGCACCAGAATTTTGAAAAACAATTTCTTCGAGTTCAGCACCCTCAGAGAAGGGTAAGGGGTCCTACAGCTGACCACTCAGGCGCCAGAAACACTGTTTCAGGCCAAAAAATGGCATTTGTCTGCCATTTTTCGGCAAAAAATGCGGTTTTTTGGTGATGGCGGCTCAGAAACACTCAAAAAATTGCTCACAGAACTTGCAAAAACGCGTTTATTTGCTTCCAGCACCCTGAAAATAGGATTGGGGGCCCTACATCTGACCACTCAAGCCCCAAAAACACACATAGGATTTTATGACGTCCAAAAATCCCACAGCCTGCAGCATAAAAAAAAACACCCTCTGAAGTAGTTAGGGCGACATGTGTGTTCATACAACATGTTTCTTTGCATACGGCACCCTCAGAATAGGGCCAAAGGGGGCTTCCACTGCTTGTGTGAGGCCAAAAAACACAATTTTTGACCATAAAAATGCCATTTTTTCAATGAAAAATGGCACATTTTGGTGCATACGCATGCTGTAAATCGTGCTCTTGTGATCTGTGTGCCCCTACAACCTGCTTGTCTGCATCCAGCCTCAAAATAGGGTGAGGGGCCCTACGACTGACCACTCAGGCCCAAATAACACTGTTTTAGGCCAAAAAAAAGGCATCTTTTGGCAATTGTTTGGGCGAAAAATGGGGTTTTTGGATGAGGGCGGCTCAGAAACACTGGATAACTTGCTCCAAAACCTTGCAAAACATGTTCTTTTGAGTCCAGCACCCTGAAAATAGGATGGGGGGGCCTACATCTGACCACTCAGGCCCCAAAAACACACATAGGATTTCATGACATCCGAAAATGCCACAACCTGCAGCATGGAAAAAACACCCTTTGAAGTAGTTACCATGCTGTAGATTGTGTTTGGGCGACATGTGTGTTCATACAACATGCTCTTCTGCAAAGGGCACCCTCAAAATAGGGGTGTGGGGGGCTTCAACTGCTTGTGTGTGGAAAAAACCCAATTTTTGACCAAAAAACGGCCCTTTTTTCCATGAAAAATGGCAAATTCTGGTGCATACGCATGCTGTAAATTGCGTTTGTGTGATCTTTGTGCCCCTACAAACTGCTTGTCTGCATCTAGCACCCTCGAAAGGAGGCGAGGGGGTCTTCAACTGCTTATCTGAAGCGGAAAAACTCAATTTTTGACCAAAAACGGCCGTGTTTGGCCGTTTCTTCATGAAAAATGGCACATTTTGGAGCAGACGCATGCTGTAAATTGTGTTTTTGTCCTCTTTGAGCCTCTACAACATGCTATTTGGCATCCAGCACCCTCAGAATAGGGGGGGTTAGTTTACAAGTGCTCCTCTGAGGCCAAAAAACTCAATTTTTGACAAAAAAACCGGCCATTTCTGGCCGTTTTTTCATTAAAAATCAAAGGTTTTCGTGCATAATCATGCTTTAAATGCAGTTTTCGTGATCTATATGCCTCTACAACCTTTTTCTTTTGCATCCAGCACCCTCAAAATGGGGGGGGGTGGTCTTCAAATGCTTGTCCGAGGCCAAAAAAGTCAATTGTTGACCAAAAAAGCGGCCATTTTTGATCATTTCTTCATGGAAAATGCCACATTTTGGTGCATACAGATGCTGTAAATTGTGTTTTCGTGATCTTTGTGCCTCTCTAACCTGTTTTGTTGCATCCAGCACCCTCAGAATAGGCAGGGGTAGTTTACAACTGCTTGTCTGAGGCCAAAACACTCAATTTCTGACCAAAAAAGCGGCCATTTTCCGCCATTTTTTCATGAAAAATGGAACATTTTGGTGCCTAAGCATGCTTTAAATGCAGTTTTGGTGATCTCTCTGCCTCTACATAATGCTCCTTCGCATCCAGTACCCTCAAATTCTGGAAGTGTGTTGTATACGGATGCTTGAAATCCTGTTTTCGTGATCTATATGCCTCCACAACCTGCTTTTTAGCATTCAGCACCCCAAAAATAGGCAGGGGTAGTTAACAACTGCTTGTCTGAGGCCAAAAAACTCAACTTCTGACGGAAAAACCGGCTATTTTTGGGCGTTTTTTCATTGTAAATGGCACATTTTGGTACAGACGCATGCTTTAATGGAGTGTTTGTGATCTATACTGCCTCTACAACAATATTTTTGCATCTGGTACCCTCAAAGTCGGGGCGGGGTCTTCAACTGCTTATCTGAAGCCGAAAAACTCAATTTTTGACCAAAAAGCGGCCATTTTTGGCGACTTTTTTCATATAAAATGGCACGTTTTGGGGCATACGGATGCTGTAAATTGTGTTTACGTGATCTATATGCCTCTACAACCTGCTGTCTTGCATCCAGCACCCTGAAAAAAGAGAGAGGGGACTTCAAATGCTTGTCTGAGGCCAAAAATCTCAATTTTTCTCCAAAAAGGCGGCCATTTTTCACCATTCTTTCATTGAAAAGTGGCAAATGTTGGTGCATACGGATGCTGTAAATTGTGTTTTTGTGATCTGTGTGCCTTCCCAACCTGTTTTTTTGCATCCAGCAGCCTGCAAAAAGGGGCAGGGGGCTTCAACTGCTGGTCTGAAGCGAAAAAACTCATTTTTTAACCAACAAACGGCATACGGATACTGTATATTGTGTTTTCGTGACCTGTGTCTGCCTACAACATGCCACTCCGCATCCAGCACCCTCAGAATAGGGGGTAGGGTCTTCAACTGCCTGCCTGAAGCCAAGAAAATCAATTTTTGACAGAAAAAACGGCAATTTTTGGCCTTTTTTTTAATTAAAAATGGCAACTTTTGGTGCATACGGATGCTGTAAAATGTGTTCTCGTGATCTGTGTCTGCCTACAGTGCGTGCGTGCATGAAGTTTGCACAATGCGTGCGTGCGACGTGCACGATGTGTGCCTGCAGTGTGCACAATGCGTGCGTGCAGTGTGCACAATGCGTGCGTGCAGTGAGCAGCATACTCCGTGTACTCGAGGACAGTTCTGGCTTCCTGAACCCATCCCTAAAAGCCTTTCCCATCTCTCTCCATTTCGAAGTCGTGTAGGGCCACTTGGCTGGCGTCGTTCATGGCATCATTTCGAAATGCTTGGATACACACCTGCCCTGTACCCCAAAGCCACCCGAACATGCACAAAAAGTTCACAGGTCACGCACAACGCATGCATGCCCCACCTCTGCCGCGTGCGTGCAGTGTGCAAAATGTGTCTGTGCAGTGCGCACAATGCCAGCGTGCAGTGTGCACAGTTTGTGCGTGCGTGCAACAATGGATGTGCACGGGGCACACGGTGCATACCATTAAGGGCCCAGGCGTGATGCCTTGCTACTTCTTGTTTTCTCTTGATGCGTTGCGCGCAAGCTCGAACATCTCATTGCTCTCGAACTCCAACACAGCAGTCACGTGCACAAGTGCTCCCTTGCCAACACTGGAAGAGTACCGCTAGTTTGCGGGATAGACGACATTGCTTTGAGAAGAGAAGTGGAGCATCATGCATCATGCATCATGGGATGGAACCGCAGCAGAATCATCAATCGCCACAACGGCAAACCAAACCACCTCCAAAAGGCATGTAGGGTCACATTTTGGTGCTTGGCAAGCCAAACAGAGCTCTAGGGAAAATTTTCATCAATGCCAAATCACACGAAAGCACAACAACATCAATCAAATCAACCATTGTTGGTTCAAAAGTGCAAATACGGCTGGTTGGGAGATTGTTGGCACCGTCTGGAGAATCATCTCGAGTAAAGGGCATGTAGGGTAATAGTTTGTTGCTTGGCAGACCTCACCTAGCTCAAGGGACAAACTTCATCAATTTGAGACCACACGAACACGTGACCGTATCACTTCGATCAACGTTTGTGTGTTCAAAATTGCAAATACGGCCCTTATGGACCTTTTTTGGCACCCTCCGAGCCATAACCTTGAGTAAAGGGCATGAACGGTCGCAAATAGTTGCTTATTAGGGGGACTAGGGGCACACTTGATCAATCTGACCTCCCACGGAAGTGCGACCATATCACTTTAATCAACATTCATGTGTTTATATCACTTCCCTATCGCTTTAATATATGTGTCTCGGCCCTTCAGTTGCATTCAAGGATCCCAGGCAACCCCTGTCAGGGCAGTGGACCAAGCGATAGCAATGGCCATCTAGGTGCCCATCTCATGCATCTTTGGAAACCTCATTCACAGCGCCTAGTCTAGCCTCACCTAGCACTAGAACAAACTTGATCGACTTGAAATTACATGCACGGGCAAAGATAGCACTATCATCGACATTTATGTGTTCAAAAGTGCAAATACTGCTGTTTTGGGCCTTTTTTGGCACCCTCCCCGGCATATCCCAGAGTAAAGGCCATGCACGGTCACAAATCATTGCTTGCAGAGCCTCAGGTAGCACAAGGGACAAACTTCATCAAATTGAAATCACACGAAAGCACAACCGTATCACTTTAATCAAGATTTATGTGTTCAAAATGTCACCTAAAGCTTTTTCCGGCCTTCCTTTGCACCCTCCGCGCCATAACCCAGAGTAAAGGGCATGCACGGTTACAAATTGTTGCTTGATAAGCCTCATGTAGCACAAGGGACAAACTTCATGAATTTGAAATCACACAAAAACCGCAATCGTATCACTATAATCAACTTTCAAGTGTTCCAAAGTGCAAATATAGCTGTTCTGGGCCTTATTTTGCACCCCCCGTGCCATAACCTTGAGTAAAGGGCATGCACAGTCACAAATTGCTGCTTGCAAAGCCTCACATAGCACAAGGGACAAAGTTCATCAATTTGAAATCAGACGAAAGCACGACTGTATCACTTTAATCAACATTTATGTGTTCAAAGGGGGCCCAAAAGCTCACATAAAGCTGTTTCCGGCCTTTTTTTGCACCCTCCACGCCATAACCCAGAGTAAAGGGCATGCACGCCTACAATTTGTTGCTTGCCAAGACTCACGTAGTACGATGGACAAAGTTCATGAACTTGAAATCACACGAAAGCGCGACCGTATCACTATAATCAGGAATTATGTGTTGAAAAGTGCAACTGTAGCTGTTTTGGGCCTCATTTTGCACCCTCCGTGCCATCACCTTGAGTAAAGGGCATGCATGGTCACGAATCGTTGCCTACCAAGCCTCACACAGCACAGGGGACAAGCTTCATCAGTTTGAAATCACACGAAAGCGCAGACGTATCACTATAATCAATATTTATCTGTTCAGAAGTGCAAATATAGCTGTCTTGGGCCTGATTTTGCACCCTCCAGACTCCTCAAAGCAGTCATTGACCTGGACACAAAGCCTTGTTCAGACCTGCTCGTGTGCGACAATGCAGTTACACCATGAAGCGCACGCGACAAACACGGCACAACCACCAACTGAGGCACTCTATCTCCAAAGCGTACTGCAAAACACTCTGACCCATAGTTACGCTACAATGCACAATTCATGCCTCGGAAATCCAAATCAATGAGCCCTCGGCTCAGTTTTGACAGAGCAATCCAGAGCAAGACCAGAACAAAGCACACCAGACCCACAAATCCACAGGAATCTCAACGGCACAGTCAAGCGCCACCAATCTCAAACACCCGGGTGGAATCGAGATGTCACTGGCTGCAGAAAGATCATACCCCCCGGCCCCAGGGGATGCCCTTACGGGAAGGGAAGGCTTGTCTGAATGCAGCACAGAGTTCAATACAGGATCTGCTACTGGATTGATCACAGGCCCTCCCGTCGGATCTGCAGATTTCACAGGGGGGCAGATCTCCACCGAACCTTCAAACTTAAAGAATTTCCAGGCCAACCGGTGCATCTTGGCTTCTTGCCTGGAGGTACGGATCTTATAGTTCACGAGGTTTGTGATTCTCGCCATCAGGTCTGGTCCACTATCTTCTGAAACCCCAGAATCTGATGATGAGTCAACCGAGGGTGACCTCTACGTCTCAATTTGACTGAGTTGAATCGATTCCCCATCAGACATGTCCTACACAACAGAAAGCGGGAGGCAAAGCACAAAAAAATCCCTCTAGGTCATCTTAGAACGCTTCCTGGGCGGTTCAGTCACAGATACCTCAACAATCCAATCAGTCTCCTTATAAACTGAGCATTTGATAGATTGTAGGGGGATGTGCGAAAGTTGGGTTCTCGGAATTTCAGGCGCGAGATCCTTCAAAATTCTGGCATAAAACTTATTGATCGCCCTTTATTACTGCTTCGACCCCTCGTGCTGAGCTAACTTGGAGACTAAGGAGGACGGCAACAATAATCTCCCCACAATATGCAGGTCACGGGCTGTCGCCACCCTACGCCACATCAATACGTCCTGCCTCAATGACCCCCATGCCTGCAAACAAATCTGTACTAGCTTGGAGTTCTCACCACAATGCCCAAAATACCCATGGCTGAATTATTGTGAGAAGTCTTGCATAACGAGCATCGCTGAGGGTACTCCTGTGTGCTCTGGGTGCCAGTAAGTTAACGGGAAGGAGTAACCCGGCGAAACAATGCCAGCGAAAACCAACAGATCCAAATAGTGAATCCGAATTTCAACTGCTTCCAACATCCCAACCATATTCCTTCATGTCTATGCGTAGGCGTCTCATGTCCAGTCCAGACTTTTGAGGGTACCCAAACAATTCACCATGATAAGAGACATCTCCCACTTCAGTGAGAAGTTGCACAGGGGCATCCGGCAGGTTAATACCTGTCTTTGCCCTTCTCTCCACTTCTTCATTGCCTCGATTCCCTGAATGACCCCTCACAGATTGGAGAGACAAATGTTTACGATCTACATACTCCCTAATCAATCTAATCGATTGCGCCCCCACTACGCGCTCCTTTCTATGGTTAACAGCCTTCAAAACGGCATAGCAATCTGTAGATATGATAGCACAGGAGGAAGTATACTTACACGCCAAGAACATCCCATACACGTCTGCCTTGTATGCGCTTTGGTATCCTGGGGGTCTCACACACAGTGTTCTTCCATCCTCCAAAACAACAACACCGGCAGATTGATTGCAAGATTCAGAGAACGAACAATCACTACAAGCGGAATGCTCAATTTCAATGTGATACTTACATTGTCAAACCCAATTCTGAATTTGAACATCCCAGAATCAACTATAATTCAACACCTCGTGAATATCGGAAGTCCCCCCCCACGGACAGACAGAGGCACTTGTTTCTGCATGTAGAGCATCCACAGCATACTGCAAAATGTGGAGATAGCCCATCTCAGTGGACATCAAATGATGCGCACCATATTTATATAAAACCTTGGAAACATTGTCAAACTTTTGAGTTGCAACCACTACCGGAATATGAAGCATCCCTATTTCAAATTTATGGCTAAAATACAATGTTTTATTGCAGAGAAACGTCGGCAAGCCTACAATCGTAAGCAAAACCCTTCAACCATCTTTGAGTCTTCAACGACAGATCCCATACTATTGGAATATGTTCTAACCTATAAACTCTCTTCGGAATAATGTCCGAGTTAATCACTTGAAGTCAGGCACGAACAGGCAATGGTCAATTATTCCAAACATCAATGTCCTGACTAAATTGAGACATGAATCCATCATAACTACACCGCAGATCCCATGTCGCATGGATCAAGTGACCCAAATGAAGATATGAGTTGACACACTCAATTCTCACTGGTATGGGATCTGATTGCGGTTGAGCGATACAATGACTAATGAGTTACGACAAAATCTGCATTGATCTCCCTCACAAACCCTGGCACCACAGTAAATTCAGGATTCAGCTGCGCACGAATAGGTAAAGTTTTTCTCTTGGCAAAGTTGACTGAGAGACCAATTCTAGCAAAATGCATATGAGCATGAATCAACGCATGTCTCAACTCACTAGCTGTCTCTGCAACAATCCCCACGTCATCCACAAACATAAATGGTTCAACACCTAGCTCTAATAATTTCTGAGTCACTGACTCCGTCACAGCACAGAATGTGATAGGTTCCGTAGCACAACCTTGCTCCACCCCTGATGTAGCCAAAAATCTAGCCCATTTGCCGGTGACCGTATTATATACATCGTTAACACTGTGATAGAATGCAGAACTAAACAAGTTCCGAACCTGAGCACACACACCATACTTCAACAGTTCGTCTAGCAACAACAGAATTCGGACAGAAGAAAAATAACTAGAGACGTCCGCAAAAGCAATATACGCTCCATTGCCAGTCATCATTTTACTACCTGACAATTGCTGCAAATCCATGGTTGCTTGCGCACACGACTCTCCTTTATGGCCCGCATATTGCCTTTCCGACAGGCTAGGCACAATCGCTGTCTCTAGAGAGGACTGGATACATCTAAAGACTATCCTACAAAGAGCGGAAGGGATACTAATGGGCCTCCACGCATTGGACACCGACAGATCCTCTTTCCCTTTACTCAACGGAACAACTATCGTCTCCCTGAGTATGTCAAGACGTAATTCCCCTCTAATGATGGCCCTTACTATGTCGCAAACCAAATGAAACACATTATCAGGAAGCACATAACATAGATAAGGTGGTACATTGTCCGGGCCAGGCACTTTACATCTAGACACCCTTGCCCACTGCCTAATCTCTCCATTCATTGGAACAGGGAATGGCTTCCCTTCATGCTCATCCATAAAGAAAAGCACCGTAGCATCCCATGGATTGTGAACATTCATCATCATCTCTATTTGATGAATGGGGACCGGAACTCGACTGGGTTTCCTCCGAATTAGGAAATCATCTTTAGCTCTGCGAAAAAAGGTTCTTAGATTCCGCGAAGCCAAATTCGCCAATTTCTTTATCCTTTGTATCCAGCCCTCCGCTGTTTTCGCCTTCACATTAGGACTACAATTCTGGACAGAATGAAAAGCTTGAACAATAGCATTGTTCAACCACTTCGACCCGTGCTCCACATTGGTA
The DNA here is from genome assembly GCA_964036045.1 of Eutreptiella sp. 'Long Island Sound 2002'. Lineage (NCBI taxonomy): Eukaryota > Euglenozoa > Euglenophyceae > Eutreptiales > Eutreptiaceae > Eutreptiella > Eutreptiella sp. 'Long Island Sound 2002'. The sequence goes on along the minus strand of OZ038382.1, from coordinate 82,560,379 downwards.
GGGCAATACGTTTTTTGCTCCCTCGTCCTAGATTTGAAAAGCTTAATCTGCTTTTCCCCCCAACCATAGCATCGGTAAGTGGGTTTTTTGAGGAATGGCCCAATCATAAAAAAACACGGCGTGCAAATTATGTGAAGACCCAAACTTCCCCCTTAAATTCACTTCACTTCTACAGACTTCTGTGGGCTAAAATATACCCAAAACGCTTCAGGTCACATACATTCTAGCTATGTAAGATGACCCCGCATAGTGTCTCACCCTTGTCATCAGAACCGTGTCCTGCATTTGCGACTTCCCCCATGCCTCTTTGAACACCTCAGTAATCTTACCATTACCCTCTAAGTTCCGAAGCCATGGCCAAATGTTGTCATGTCTTGCCGTTGGCCCATCCAAGTCATTCAGTTTGTCATGACTACAAGTAGTTGAATTAAAGTCACTACACACAATACATCCTTCATGTATCAAAGGATCCCAGACCTCCGCTATCTCTTGACGCATCTTACCGACCACATAACGAGCAAAAACTTTGACACTCATAACATAGCCTGGAATGAGCACCTTGACAGCCGGTTTCTTAAGGGCTACATCAACAGAACCCAAATAAACCACACTCCGCCTCATGGTTGGAGGACTTAGGAGCAAATAATATTCCCCATAAAACATCTCCCGAACAATCAATTCATATTGCTTATTCGCATAACCACTCGCCACTCTAAACTCTGAAAAAATAACAACATGCGGCAAGGTTTTTGTCCAAGTGTCAAGGTCATTTTTGATAGCCGTTAAAATTTCTCGAAAACGGCTCATATTCACATAGCCACCTACATTGTATGTGCAAATCCCAAAATGTCGGGCACGCCCTGGAGACTCCGTACCAACAGGGAAACCATCACTTTCTAGGGGGATACTCTCCTCACATCCCTCATCTGATCCCTCATCTTGTGCGGTGGCGTACCATTCGTCCATCAGATCCCCTTGCTCGAAGAGGGTAAACCCTCAGTGGAATCTATATCCATGCTCCCACTTTGGTTGTGCATATCAAATGCGCTCGCAGTAAGTTTCTTGAAGCAATTTGCGCGAGCTAAAGCAACACACGTATCCAAAGACTGAAAGGTCTCTTTTGGTATCTCTGACCCTTTATAAACATCACTTGCTTTGGTGCCAAAAGAACGGCCGATTAGGCCTTTCCCCGGCGAAAACTCACACACCCCGGCCACCAAATATGCTGAGGCCACATGTTCATACGTAATTCTCATTTTGCCATTTTCCACTGTAGAAGATGATTTAACAGCCCCAAATTGAGGAGCCACATTCAACACTTGGTCACCTGGAATCAACACCCCATGATGCAAAAACAATTGAACGCGGGGAAACCACTGATTTTGTTGGGACAATCTTTTCATTTGTGGCTACTTCAGTGATAACAACGTGGTCCAAGTCCCACAAAACCCCCCCGAATGGTGAATAATTACAATTCTCATCCACAATAGCAAGTACATCAAACTCATTCCAAAGGACCAATTGTTGACATACATCCATGAACGTTTGGCATTTCCTCAATACCACTCACACGTCAGCCGATGTCATTCGTGGTATTTCTTTACTTTGTAAGAATTGCGTGACAACAAGGGCACCGGTCTCTTGCACTAATGCATATGAGATTCCATTGCGTGCTCGAGTCTCATATTTGCTTGTCAAAAGTTCATACTTATCTTGGGTAAGGGAAACGTTAAAGGCACTACATCCTTGTGGCAATCCAAATGACACTTTGATCGGCAAATTTGTGCTTCTAAAGATAAGAGCATCTGCAGTGTTACCTTCGAAAATCGAAGATTTTTTTTCACATGGCAAGTCATTGAGGGAATTCAACATATCAAAAGAAGTTGCTTTAGCCCTATGCACATGCAATCACACATGAATATTTTTTTCTATTTCCATGGCTTGCGGCAACAACTTAGGTTCATGGTTGCCAAAGTCAATGTCTTCCGCATGAGGTGTGGTCCAGTTGGGCGTTGTAGACAACAACACAAACATGTACATGCCAGAAGCATCATCCGGTACATATGCCTTGTGTAACGACCATTTTTTGTGTATATTTTCGTAACATCAAAAGTATGAGTCTGTGATCAAGGGGGTACGACAATTTCCCAACAATGGTGAGTGCCGTTACTGGTAGATCAAGCACCACTTTTGTCATATCTTCATTTCGTGTCTCCGCCGCATACTCAAAAAATTGTTTCAAAAAGGTTCCCCATTTCCAAATTGGCCAAATCTCCTCGTACGTTTGTACCAAAGTGATGTATGGTGGATGAAACCATATTCTTTTACCCTAGTGTGTTTTCATAAGTGGTTCAACCTTCATACCGATGCATCAAATTTCCGGTGCAAAACCCCATGTCCATCCTACAATATTTGTGCCATCATTAAAAGGTTCCACGTCCCACACTTGAATGTCTAACACCGGTAGAACTTTCGTTAGCATTTCAAGAGACATTTACCTGGACCCAAAGCCTTGTTCAGACCTGCTCGTGTGCGACAATGCAGTTACACCATGAAGCGCACGCGACAAACACGGCACAATCACCAACTGGGGCACTCTATCTCCAACGCGTACTGCAAAACACTCTGACCCATAGTTAGGCAACAATGCACAATTCATGCCTCATCAATCCGAATCAGTAACCCCCGGCACAGATTCCACAGAGCAATCCAGAGCAAGAACAGAACGAAGCACACGAGACCCACAAACCCACAGGAATCTCAACGGCACAGTCAAGCGCCACCAATCTCAAACACCCGGGTTGAATCGAGACGTCACTGGCTGCAGATAGATCATACCCCCGCACCCGAGGGGATGCCCTTACCGGAAGGGTAGCCTTGTCTGAATGCAGCACACAGTTCAATACAGGATCTGGTACTGGATTGATCACAGGCTCTGGTGTCGGATCTGCAGATCTCACAGGGGGGCAGACCTCCACCGAACCTTCAAACTTAAACAATTTCCCGGCAAACCGGTGCATCTTGGCTTCTTGCCTGGAGGTACGGATCTTATAGTTCACGGGGTTTCTGATTCTCGCCATCAGGTCTGCTCCACTACCCTCTGAAACCCCAGAGACCCTGACCATGAGTCAACCGAGGGTGACCTCCTCGTCTCTTGACTGAGTTGAATCGATTCCGCATCAGACATGTCCTACCCAACATAAAGCGGGAGGCAAAGCACAAAATATTCTCTCTAGGTCATCTTGGAACGCTTCCTGGGCGGTTTAGTCACAGATACCCCGACAATCCAATCAGTCTCCTTATAAACTGAGCATTTGATAGATTGTAGGGGGATGTGCGAAAAGTGGGTTCTCGGAAGTTCAGGCGCGAGATCCTTCAAAATCCTGGCATAAAACTTATTGATCGCCCTCTTATACTGCTTTGACCCCTCCTGCTGAGCTAACTCGGAGACTAAGGAGCACAGCAACAATAATCTCCCTACAATATGCAGGTCACGGGCTGTCGCCACCCTACGCCACATCAATACATCCTGCCTCAATGACCCCCATGCCTGCAACCAAATCTGTACTAGCTTGGAGTTCTCACCACGATGCCCAAAATACCCATGGCCGATTTATTGTGAGAAGTCTTGCATAACTAGCATCGCTGAGGGTACTCCTGTGTGCTCTGGGTGCCAGTAAGTTAACAGGAAGGGGTAACCCGGCAAAACAATGCCAGCGAAAACCAACAGATCCAAATAGTGAATCCAAATTTCAACTGCTTCCAACATCCCAACCATATTCCTTTATGTGTAGGCGTCTCATGTCTAGTCCAGAATTTTGAGGGCACCCAAACAATTCACCATGATAAGAGACATCTCCTACTTCAGTGAGAAGTTGCACAGGGGCATCTGGCAGGTTAATAGCTGTCCTTGCCCTTCTATCCACTTCTTCATTGCCTCGATTCCCCGAATTACCCCTCACAGATTGGAGAGACAAATGTTTACGATCTACATACTCCCTAATTAATCTAATCGATCACGCCCCCACTACGCGCTCCTTTCTATGGTTAACAGCCTTCAAAACCGCATAGCAATCTGTAAATATAATAGCACAGGAGGAAGTATACTTACACACCAAGAACATCCCATACACGTCTGCCTTGTATGCGCTTTGGTATCCTGGGGGTCTCACACACAGTGTTCTTCCATTCCTCCAAAACAACAGCACCGGCACATTGATTGCAAGATCCAAAGAACGAACCATCACTACAAGCCGAATGCTCAATTTCAATGTGATACTTACATTGTCAAACCCAATTCTGAATTTGAACATCCCAGAATCAACTATAATTCAACACCTCGTGAATATCGGAAGTCCCCCCCCACGGCAAGACAGAAGCACTTGTTTCCGCATGTAGAGCATCCGCAGCATACTGCAAAATGTGGAGAAAGCCCATCTCAGTGGACATCAGATGATGCGCACCATATTTGTATAAAACTTTGGAAACATTTTCCAACATTCGAGTTGCAACCACCACCGGAATATGAAGCATCTCTATTCCAAATTTTTGGCTAAAATACAATGTTTTAATGCAAAGAAACGTCTGCAAGCCTGCAATGGTAAGCAAAACCCTTCGATGATCTTTGAATCTTCAACAACAGATCCCATACTATTGGAATATGTTCTAACCTATAAACTATCCTCCGAAGAATGACCGAGTTAGTCACTGGAAGTCAGGTTGAAACAGGCAATGGTCGATTATTCCAAACATCAATGTTCTGACTAAACTCAGACATGAATTCATCATAAGTACACCGCGGATCCCATGTCGCATGGATCAAGTGCCCCCAATGAAGATATGAGTTAACACACTCAATTATCACTGGTATGGAATCTTATTGCGGTTGAGCGATACATTCAGGAACTAATGAGTTACAACACATTCTCCATTAATCTCCCTCAAAAACCCTGACAGGCACAGTAAATTCAGAATTCGGCTGCGCACGAATAGGTAACATTCTTGTCTTGGCAAAGTTGACGGAGAGACCAATTCTAGCAAAAAGCATCTGAGCATGAATCAACGCATGTCTCAACTCACTAGCTGTCTCTGCAACAATTGCCAAGGCATCCAGAAACACAAATGGTTCAACACCTAGCTCTAATAACTCCGGAATCACTGACTCCATCACAGCACAAAATGTGATAGGTCTCTTGGGACAACCTTGCTTCACCCCTGATGTAGCCAAAAAACTAGCCCATTTGCCGGTAACTGTATTATATACATCGTTACCACTGTGATATAATACAGAACTAAACAAGTCCCGAACCTGAGCACACACACCACACTTCAACAGTGCGTCTAGCGACAATGGATTTTGGACAGAAGAAAAAGCACTAGAGACATCCACAAAAGCAATATACGCTCCATTGCCAGTCATAATTTTACTACCTGACAATTGCTGCAAATCCATGGTTGCTCGCGCACACGACTCTCCTTTACGGCCCGCATATTGCCTTTCCGAGAGGCTAGGCGCAATCGCTGTCTCTAAATAGGACTGGATACATCTAAAGACTATCCTATAAAGAGCCGAAGTGATACTAATGGGTCTCCACGCATTGGACACCGACAGATCCTCTTTCCCTTTACTCAGCGGAACAACTATCGTCTCCCTGAGTATGTCAAGACGTAATTCCCCTCTAATGATGGCCCTTACTATATCGCAAACCGAATGAAACACATTATCAGGAAGGACATAATTGGGATAAGGTGGTACATTGTCCGGGCCAGGCACTTTACATCTAGACACTCTTGCCCACTGCCTAATCTCTTCATCCGTTGGAACCGGGAATGGCTTCTTCTCATGCTCATCCATAAACGAAAGCACCGTAGCATCCCAAGGATTGTGAACATTCATCATCATCTCTATTTGATGAATGGGGACCGGAACTAGACTGGGGTTCTTCCGAAATAGGAAATCACATCTAGCTCTGCGAAAAAAGGTTCTTGGACTCCGCCTAGCCAAATTCGCCAATTTCTTTATCCTTTGTACCTAGCCCTCCACTGTTTTCGCCTTCACATTAGGACTACAATCTTTGACAGAATGAAGAGCTTGAACAATAGCATTGTTCAACCATTTCCCCCTGTGCTCCACATTGGTAGGGCAATACATTTATTGCTCCCTCATCTTAGATTTAAAAAGCTTAATCTGCTTTTTCCCCCAGCCAAAGCATCGGTTAGTGGGCTTTTGAGGAAAGGCCCAATCATAAAAAAACACGGCATGCAAATTATGCGAAGACCCAAACTTCCCCCTTAAATTCACTTCACTTCTACAGACTCCTCTGGGCTAAAATATACCCAAAGCTCTTCGGGTCACATACATTCCAGCTATGTAAGATGACCCCGCATAGTGTCTCACCCGCGTCATCGGAACCGTTCCTTGCATTTGCGACTTCATCCATGCCTCTTTGAACACCTCAGTAATCTTACCATTACCCTCTAAGTTCCGAAGCCATGGCCAAACGTTGTCATGTCCCCGCCGTTCGCTCATCCAAGGCATTGAGATTGTCATGACTACAAGTAGTCGAATTAAAGTCACTACACACAATACATCCTTCATAGATCAAAGGATCCCAGAGGTAGGTAGGTCGGTAGGGTAGGTATCTTCGGGAGCTCGGGATGCCTCCAGTGACAAAGCAGGAAGAAGGTCTTACCAAGGGGACGTCCTGTCCCTCCCACTGCCCTATGTCAGGTGCCTCTTGAGCCGCTCCCGCATGTGCTTCGGAAGGCATTGTCGCGGCGAACCGGTCCATGTTTCCCAGGTGGGAGGGTGTCCCCACCTGTGTCCATGGGTAGGGCCACATGCCCCCTCCCTTGGGCGGCAGCTCTGGGGGCTGCCCAGCCGTGTGGAATATCTCTCACCACAAGGGGTATTGCTCCCGCTTGTCTACGGTACGACCGCCTCACCCTTGTGGCTTGAGTTTCGGGGCCACTCTGCCTGGCAGGCGACCCCCTCCTGGACTGTGTACCGGCTCGCCTGTCACCGGTTGCATCCATGGCTCCGGGTGACGTTTGCCATGGTCCCCGATGCAGCCTGGCCGGGCTCAGACCAGTGGCCTTGGAGTACCGCTCCTGCCCCTGGCCCCGTTGGTCAGCCTTGTCGCGCCGGTGTGTCCAACCCATGGGGTGTTGGTTTCTTTTCTGTCCCTCGTCCGCCCTATGTGTGCGCGGTGTCCCGGGCCTCTTGGCTCCTGTTCACCGGTGTGCTCGCACGGTTTGTTGTGTCGTGTCTGCGGTGTCCTGGGCCACTTGGCTCCTGTTCACTGCTGTGCCCGCTCAGTGTGGTGCGTTGCGCGTGCGGTGTCCCAGGCCCCTTGGCTCCCGTTCACCGGTGTGCCCGCTCAGTGTGTTGTGTTGCGTGTGTGGTGTCCTGGGCCACTTGGCTCTTGTTCGCCGGTGCGCCTGCTCCGTGTGTTGCTTTGCGTGCGCGGTGTCCTGGGTCACTTGGCTCGTGTTCACCGGTGTGCCTGCTCTGTCTTTTGTTTTGTTTGTGCGGTGTCCTGGGCCACTTGGCTCCTGTTCACCGGTGTGCCCGCGCGGTTTGTTGTGTTGTGTCTGCGGTGTCCTGGGCCACTTGGCTCCTGTTCACCGGTGTGTCCGCTCGGTGTATTGTGTTGTGTGTGTGGCGTCTGGGGCCCCTCGGCCCCCGCTCACCGGTGTGCCCGCTCGGTGTGTTGTGTCGTGTCTGCGGTGTCCTGGGCCACTTGGCTCCTGTTCACTGCTGTGCCCGCTCAGTGTGGTGCGTTGCGCGTGCGGTGTCCCAGGCCCCTTGGCTCCCGTTCACCGGTGTGCCCGCTCAGTGTGTTGTGTTGCGTGTGTGGTGTCCTGGGCCACTTGGCTCTTGTTCGCCGGTGCGCCTGCTCCGTGTGTTGCTTTGCGTGCGCGGTGTCCTGGGTCACTTGGCTCGTGTTCACCGGTGTGCCTGCTCTGTCTTTTGTTTTGTTTGTGCGGTGTCCTGGGCCACTTGGCTCCTGTTCACCGGTGTGCCCGCGCGGTTTGTTGTGTTGTGTCTGCGGTGTCCTGGGCCACTTGGCTCCTGTTCACCGGTGTGTCCGCTCGGTGTATTGTGTTGTGTGTGTGGCGTCTGGGGCCCCTCGGCCCCCGCTCACCGGTGTGCCCGCTCGGTGTGTTGTGTTGCGTGTGCGGTGTCCTGGGCCACTTGGCTCCTGTTCACCGGTGCGCTCGGTCGATGTGTTGTATTGCGTGCGCGGTGTCCCCGGCCTCTTGGCTCTTGTTCACCGGTGTGCCAGGCCGTGGTGTCTCATTCCTTTGTTGCCCTCGGTGCACGAGCGTTCGCGGTGTTCTGGCCCTCGTCGCGCCCGTTCAGCGGTGTGCGCGCTGTGTGCGGTGTGCATGTGCTATCGGTGGTTGTGTCCCTCTTCCTCCCCCCCTAATTTTCAGTTTTTTTTTTTTTGCTGGAAAAAAAAAAGACAAACGTGGGCGCGCGTACACTGTAGGCACAGGCACGGGCAGCTGGTGCGGCGGTGCAATAGTGTTGTGTCCTCTGCCGTGTGTCGTCGGTGCAGTGGCGGCAGTCGCGCTCCAGGGGTGCGGCTCGCGCGTCCTGATGTACACGGGTATGGGCCAGGGTGGGTTTGGTTAGGTGTCTCTTTGCTTCTGGAGCTGGCCGGTTAGGCTGCTGTGTGGGCTGTGGGTGTGGGCTGTGGCTACGTTGTTCCCTCGGTGGGCCTGGTTAGGGGTCAAGGGTTAGCGGTTTTGGGGTGTGGCTCGGGTTTGATTTTATGTTTGGGTTTTGTCTCGGTTAGGCGGTTGCGACGGTAGCGGGCCTGGGTTCGGTGCCTTCCGGCGTACTGGTGCCCGTTGTCGGGTTCGTTTGGTGGCTTCTGGGCGGGGCCTGGCGTGGCGCCCCGTGGTGGTGGTTTGCTGGGCAACGGGCTCCGGTGGCGGCGCCGCTGGCCGAGGGGTTAGGTGCGTCGTGTTGTGTGGCGCTCAGGGCTCCTGGGGTGCTGTGGGTGCCGCCGGTGTCTGGCATTTATGCCTTTTGCCACTGTACCTCCCCCACTCAGAGAGGACACGGTGCCGCGGGATGGCTGAGAACCAGAACGCGATTACGGCTTGAACTCTGCACTTGCACTGGCTGCAGTCATGGCTTTCCCCTTGTGCTGGTCCTTACCCACATCATCGGGATCTCAATCAAATTGAGAGGCGGGCGCCCGCTTCTGCTCCTGCTGTGTATTCAGTACTTCATGCAGATCCTCATCTTACTCCTCCTTGTCACCATCCTCATCGTCTGGGTGTGTCGTCTATTGTGCCCTAAACCAGATGTTGAGCCACAGCACACAACTCAATGCAAGCACCAATGTCAACGCTGTCTTAAGTGCTGCTCCTGCCTGTTCTCCCAATGTATTTGCGACAGTGTCTGCTTGCCCAAGTCGTACCAAGTCGTACTTTGGTTCGTCTTTCTGTTTGTGTTACGTATCTTGTTGTGTTTCGCTGGATCTTTCTCTTTGGTACTGCCCGTTGACGCATCAACTGGTACAGGTTCCAGCCCTCTTGTTGCAAAATGGGCACCCAGCGCTTGTCCTCCTTCCTTTTAGCTGCAGGAAAACTGTGTCGCATTCTTTTGTTGAACCTGAGTCGCTGTGCAACTCTTATCAGCAGTTTTGCCGCGAGGTTGTTTTGTTTCAGTCCGTTCCACAAGTCATCAGCTGTTTGGTATGCTTGTTTTGCAGCGGATGACTCCCTTAATGCGGCAGGTCCTTTGCTTACCTCTGCAATCATTCGATGCGTTACTGAATTTGTGGCGCGAAGCAGCATTCTGTGTATGTCTGCGTTAAATTAAGTTTGTGTGTATATTTTAATTCACATTTCGCACAGCGTCATTTCAAACCAGCGTGCTTGCAAACATCTTGCCATTTCCTGTCGTCATTACTAGTGCGCACGCTGCCATCGCAATTTGTAGTTGGTATCTGCGTGCGCTCCATCGCCAGTAACCGAAAACTGTTTTCCCAGCCACAATCTCCTGTTCCGTTTTCATTCTTAATCCCAGTCCGAAAAGTAAGACCATATCATTTGAGCCGTCAAGGCTACGGCCGCCGTTAAACCTGGACACGCCTGCCATAGACTGGCTGTTCGAAAACAAAAATCATTCCCCTGCTGCCCATGATTACAACGAACATTACGACGAAGGTTAGCGATGTATAATCGACAGTCACAAGTGATAGCCTTGAAAGGGAATTTAAATGCCGGCGTAGCCGGACCTGCTCGCATTTTAATTTCCGTGTGTGTATTGAGTGCGCAAGGCCTCGCGCACTGATTCTTTCTGTTGGACGATGTTCTCCACCGTTTCATACGTGACCAAGGCTGCAACTACACACAGGTCCACAAAAAAAATAAAATGTGCTTGTCAGTATGGTACTGCACCTGCAGTCTTACGCGTCATACCCCCCCCCGTAAAACATTACATTACGTGATCGGAGTGCGCGAGGCCTCGCGCACTCCGAATGCCTAAATTTGTTTTTTGTATGTGGAATAACGTATATGTGTTTTATCGATCATGGGATACACGCAGCTTTGGGTTCCTTTGGCAACATAGCCAGCTTCTGGATCTCGGTCCGGATGGTCAAGTTGCTTTCATAGGAGGGTTACTGACTCCAAAGGCTAAACAACACATCGGCGAACGTGGCGGACTTTGTCAGGATCTGCTTCACTTGCCTGTCGAACTACTTGGTCTTCCAACACTGCAAGAGGAGGTCACACTTCAACCGCCCACTAGGGTGGGTCTTGCCCGTCAATCCCAGGAACTGACCAACACTTTCCGCGAACCCGCTGAGGTCCTTCCCATTGAACTCTGGCAGGTTCACAACAATCTTAGAGTTGGCAATTGCCTTGGCTTCCTTGGACCGACGCCTCTCTTGGCGCCGGCTCTTCCTTTTCTTCTTCTTCTTTTTGCCACTCGGTCCTCAGGGTCATCGTCCTCAGAGAGTGAAGCTGACGATAGAGTTGGCCGTTCGGGGTTCGAAGGGTCACTGCCCAGGTGACTGGAGCCACAGGGCTGTACGTCCTCCATAGGCCTCAGGGCTGTCAGCTTCGACCGGTCCCCTTGAGCTTGTGTGGACTTTTCCCCATGGCTGTAGGGCGGCTGTTGTGTTCTTGGCACAAGGGGGCACCCTGGTACAGCTGCGGGGGCGGCAATCAGTCAGCTTCTCACACCATCGAGGGTATGAGTGAATCTGGCGACCAGGTTCTTGGCCTGTACTCGGTGAGGGGAAGCTCCAATGGTCACATGTGATCCTTGAGGCGGTATCAGAGGCTTCAGTTTGGCCCGGACTTCTTCAATGAGGTCACCAACTAGATAAGCAGTGGCACCACGAAGAGCTTCTCTGACGTCCGAACCTGTCGGGGACTTGACAGAGCATCCTCCAGACCCCCTGCTCCTTCATCCACAAAACTCAAGGCGTTGTACGCCGCTCAGGGAACTAAAGGCATGCTCCGGCATGGTATAGGCAAGGATTGTAGGTGTGCACACACCAACAGCGGCTCCGGGAAACGCATCTGGTTCGTGACCTGGGGTTTGCTCATGGATACCAACGTAGGAAGAGCCAGAGGCCACTGGTTCGCTGACGGGATGTGCCATAGGTGGCTCAGTAGCAAGCAGTTTCACTCCAGGGGCGGGGTAAGGCGTACCAGCAAAGACTGTACCCTCGGCCAAGGGTGGAGTATTTTTAGGTGAGGATGCTGCTGGATGTGTAGCGGGGAGTGAACTGACAGGGAGGGAGGATGCTGCAGGGTGTTCTCTCGGCCCTGGCGCGCCCTCAGAGGGCTTCTCGCGGCAGGGTACATCTTCTGATTGTTCATGCTCGCCTTCACGGTCCTCTTTGGCTCCTCTTTCCCCTGTCTCCTTCTCCCTCTGCCTTGCCTTCAGGTATTCGCACATGCATTTTCCTGAAGGCCGCCCCCAGGTTTCAAAGAGAGTCGTCCTCGAGCCCAACTCAGGCCACTGAAGGTACAGGGTCCTGAGTTCCACGTTCACCACAAGGCTTGAGCTTTGCTGCCGGCTTGGCTGGTGGCCCTGAGGGCGCTGTCGTCTCAGCAGTGTCCTTGGTGTCCATTGTATCAACTTCCAGCCTTCAAGAGTGATCAATTTCGGCGTACTGGTTGCACTGCACGGGGTTGCAGGTACGCAAAGACTGGTTATGTGTGCTGCAAGAAATTGGGACAGCTTTCACTGATGAAGTTCTTGAAGTGTTTAATGATTTGCTCCTCCTGCTTGTTTCTCGCTACTTCCTCGATTACATATGTTTCGGTTGAGTTTTGCGAAATCAAAGTCAAAATCTAGTCCCAGTAATGCAAACAGAGCACAGCAGGATCACACCATCCGATATTTGAAGGGCTGCAGTCACAGAGGAAAGAATCTACAAGGAATTTACAGCAAAGCAACTCACAAGGACCACAGATTTAGAAACGATATTTGCCAAACTGCCCTCATGGGCACTTACTCCTTTGACAGTACCATCTGCAGATGTCCACGCTTTGTTTTTGGTCCCAGAGGTGCTGAGGTGGCATGGCATGTGGCGCTCAGCTCACTGCCATGTCACATGGGATCTTCCTAATTAGCTAGGTAGACTGGTTATTGAACCCAGAAACTCTCACAAAGAGGTACCCCAGCCCCCTAGGGTGCGCACCACTAGGATAGCTAAGCATTAATGAGAAAATATAGAAAGATGTAAAGGCTCTGAATCAGAGCAGCGCTTCGGTCACTCCGCAAAATTGTGTTTATGTCAAAACAGTTCGGGGATCAGCGGTCCAAACCACATCTTTTGATTTGTGTTTCGGTTTATTGGTCGAAATGCTTCGTCCCCTTTCTGGTTAGGCCAATACTAAGGTAAAAACGAGCTCTGCCTCTGGGCATCTTTAACACAACTACAGCTTACCCCTAGGCATGGGAATACGCTTTTTCTTACTAAAAACTACACCTGCTCTGAAATGTGCCTCGTGATCAAAATGAAGAAGCAGGAAAAATCACCTCACCGAGGAAGAGCAAAAGGAGTAAATGCATCGTCATTTCAGGTGTATCTGCGAGTTCTGCGGGAAACACAGCCACTAGGAGGATGAATGTCACAAGAACAAAAGATTTACTGACAAGCTGAAGGCGGACAACGCCACAGGCAAAGGGGTTGGCAAAAGCGAGTCGAAAGGACGAGGGAAAGGCAAAGGCAAAGGCAACAAATCTCCAAACGAGGATTCAGCGGGCCCTGGATAACCCCCTTGAAGACAATCTGATCCTGGTCCTCAACCTAGCTGCCCTAAGCCTAAACCTGAACCAAAGTCGGATGGGAGAGCAAAGCGAGAAAGCGATGAAAACACAACGAGCTTCGCCAAAAGGAAACGCTTACTGATTGCAGCCAAGCAGTTGGAGAAGTAGACAGCAAACGTACAATTGCCTTGGAAGTGCTGAAGGCTAAGGTACTGGGGGACTGACCTAGTGATGTTGCTGCAAGGACATTTGGGTTCTTATATTCGGGTGGGTGTATTGAATACCGGCGTCACCCTCAGCATCGTTTCCTGCAAGGCAGCCGAAACGTCTGGAGTCTCTATACGTCAGGACTAACCTGATGTCATTTTTTTTGTGGGGGATGTTCAGACTACCCGGTAAATGTAAATGGTTATCCTCATCATCCATCTGGGCAGCGGGGAGGTCTCACATCAGGCATAGGTTCCTGATACGGATGCTTTTGAGTTAGTGGTGAGCATCGATTTCAATGTACACCACCCAAAAGTGAAGTCCTTGACCCTCACACAGCCCTCTCATCTGGCTGTGGACCATAGGTACCGTCCTGAGGAATTTCCCTTGGAGAGCCGCAGCAAACAACCCTACAACCTGCTTCTCATTGATACGTTGGGCAGACAGAACACCGCATGTGTATAGTGTTCAACCATGAGGACGATCCATTGGATCCTGAAATCCTCCATGGTGGTCTGGAACGTTTGGGAGTCCAGTTGGACGACCTATAGGGGGAAATGTTTGCATGCCCACAGCAACATACTCTACCGTTGTATTGCACACGCGAAGACAGTTCCTGAGACTACTACTGCCAGTCCGTCCCTTTATGCTACGCCAATTCTCCCTTCAGCAAATTGGCCGACATGATCACCAAGGTGGCTTGGCAAGGAGTGCGACTGGTTGTATGCACCCCCGATTGGGGACCTGATCGGGAGAATACCTACTGGAGGAAACGTCTGGAGCCTCTAATAGTCAGTAGAGTCACTCTGCCTGACACGGCCATCTACCTGAGGGGGATAAGAAGCCTTGAAGAAACAAGATTGGACCAGTCAACTATCACTGATTGATGATAGTATCAATGGTGTTCCATGCGAGGACCTGAACTTTGCGCTGCTCAGCCGCAGCATGGCTCAAAACAATGTGCGGGGTCTGGATGACCTAACGAAGAACATTCCTGAGCATCAACAGGAGGGAACTGGCACTACGCTCGATCTAGACAATTGTGCCCATGAGCATGTACCCCAACCTCCTTTGATTTAAGATTCGGAGATTGATGGCTGCAATCTCCAAAGTATCGAGCTCGATTCACTCCGACACTAATGAGCATAACCCCTTCTATGTGCAGACTGTCGTCCAGGAAGCACAGCGCATCGAACGCGCGCCATTGGGGACGAATTGATTTGCCGCATAGCAGCTGAAAAGGGATGCAAAAATACACGAGAACTGTGATTTGAAAGTGGAAATCGTCATTTTGTAGTCACTATCTGCATTACATGAATGAAATTACCAATCGAAAACACTGTCCAATAAATCTGTGATTTTTGGTACCAAAATCCATACTAAATTGGAGCAAGCACCCTGCTTCTTATTGCTGGTTATCATCAATGCATTAGTACTGTAGGACATTGTGATTTGAACTTCTCACGAGCCGCTAGTTGTGAGGTTGGTTAGCTTTTGTTGACTTATATACCCATTGTGAGAATACATGGCATAGTGGGTGTCATAAAGTGCTAAAACTGGATGCAGAGGGCTGTCACTATGAGGTAGAAGGTTGGTCTCCTTTGCAAATGTCCAATGGTGCCTGTATGCAGCATATGACGTTGATTTCAAGGGTTCAAGAGGCAATCCGCATGAGTTATGCCCGCTCTTAGCACTTTGTGAGCAAAATACACCATACCTTAAACGTGCTAACAAAGTGCTAAAACCGGGAATAACTCATGCTAATTGCCTCTTGAAGCCTTGAAAACCCTTAGTAAGTACCAATTTCTAACCCCAATCTGTGTCTTCTGGGTCCCGGTGGTCAGTTGGTGCCCCCCGTACCCAATTTTGAGGGTGCCGGACTCAAACCAAAGATGTGTTGCATGACATTGAACCCAGTAAACAAGTGTTTCAGGGCTGGCACTGCCAAAGAAAAACAATTTACCCCCCTAAAAGTTCAAAACAAATGCCAATTTTGGCCCGATATCAGCATTTTCCGGGTCCGGCTGGTCATTTCGTCCCCCCCCCCCCTATTTTTGGGTCACCAGATTCAGAAACAACATGTGTTGCATGCCATTGAAGCCATTTAACAAGTATTTCAGGGACGCCACCACCAAATAAAACACCCTTTTTTGCCCAAAAAAGACCACAAAATGCCAATTGAGGGCACAAATCACTGTTTTCGGGGTCCGGCTGGTCAGTGCGTGCCCCCATTACCTTTTCTGTGGGTGCTGGACTCATCAGAAAATGTGTCCCATTCCATTGAACCCATACAACAAGTTTTACAGGGCCGCCACCTCCAAAAGATACCATTTGTTGACCAAAAATGGCCCCAAAAAGCCAATTTTTAGCCGAGATCACTGTGTTCTGGCTGTGGGTCGTCAGTTGAGCCCCCGCACTACCGAAATAGAGGGTGCTGGACTCGAACCAAAATGTGTCGCATGCTATTGAAGCCATTGCTCTAATGTTGCAGCGCCAAACTGCCATATTTGTGCAGATTAGGGCAAATAATCAGCAAGGTGCAGAATTGGCAATTTGATATAGAGTTGAACGATTTGACCACATGCCTTGAAATTTTTCATCAAGAATATTGGAATTCTCACTGCTGGGGTAGTAAGATAGCAGATACTTAAGAGATTACTAAATGATATAATTTTGTCTGCGAAATAATGCCATTTTTGCTAAAAAAGATTGGCATTGTTGGAGGGAATTTAAGTCGTCCCTTCGGCACGGTTGAAGATCGGGTGTGAGTCAAGCTAGAAGTGAATGAGCACATTTCTGCACCTGAGGCAACATTGTTCAGTCTCAAGGACATTGAGGAAAAAGAGCTGCAACACAGACCACTTGTTGTATGGCTAAGAACTCCTCTTCCTCCTGGCTTATTGGGAAAACCGAAAACAAAAACCCTACCCGAATGCCTAGAAGAGAGTATATCTCAGTGGGAACGTGAAGTTTTGCCACCAACGGCTCCTATCTGTTTGCAAGGTGCTCGTTATGGACCAAGAGCTGGACGACCAGAAGCCTCAGGCCAATGCCGACTACCGTACAATTGTACGTGTGACTCGTAGGAGAACCTCAAGAACTCGTACAAAGCTCGGAGCAGCAACGACAAGTGGAAAGAGGTTGACATGCTCGGCGATGGGACCGGCAAGCGTCAATACAAAGGGAGGAGGAACATCCAATCGGAGGAAGATTTCGACAAGAAGATCAAGAACTCGGACCCTAGGCGACAGAACCTGCTAACACCTCCGAAGAAGTCTTTGCAGCTCTACCCCCACCTGGAAGCTGCAATAAGCTGGTTAAGATGGACCGGAAGGTGGAGCCTGAATGCGAGAAGCAAAGATTCAAGTGGAGACCATACCGAGTGTCTGCGCATCATGTGGAAGAGATCGAGGGACAAGGGCAAGAATGCATTGACGCTGGGTTGGTGCTCGAGTATAAGAATAAGCAATACCCCTCCAACTGCTCTGCCTGCTTCCTCGTTGCTAAGCCATGCTGTACAGCCCCACGCCTCGTAGTAGACTACGGCAAGGTGAACAAGCGTACCCAGAGTCATTCTAGTAGCCTACCAACCATGGACCACAACCTGGAGCGCATACCGTCATGTCGTTACAAAACAGAGATGAACAAGCGCAGTGGGTTGAGGCAAGTGGACGACACTGCCGGTGCACGGGAGCCTCTTGCCTTTGTCAGCCCTCAGGCGCGAGTGCTCAAATGGCTTGTCATGCGATTTGGAGTGGCTAACGTCACCGCCGTATTGTAGGAAGATCCTGAACAAGCTCTCGTACAAGGTACGAAGGAGAGCTAAGGTGCAGGAGCTTACGGAGCCAGGGGCTCAAATGAAGGCACACATGGACGATGTATGCTTGGGTACAAATAGCAAGGAGGACAACTATATCCTCAGTCAAAAGTTCCTCTCCGTATGCCACCAACACAAGCAAATTAATAAACCTGAAAAGTGTGAGTTTCTGAGGTAAAAGATCGAGTACGCGGGTTTCGATGTGGGGTACTGCTGGTGGACACCAGCAGCCTCCAAAACCCAGCCCCTCAGACAACGCACCTTAAGCTGCGCCAACAGGACAAATTAAAGAAAGTAAGTAAATAATGGCGGCCGCGTCCGTAGCCTCATCTGACTTCACCTTGGTTGGTTTACATGGTGGCGGCCTCTGGCGGGAAGGGGAGCTTTCCACCATCAGTCCCCCTGCCAAGAACTTCTACCAGGTTCCCCCGGGGAATGACCGGTGGTGAGCTTCTGTTAGGCGCTGTCTCACAGGTGCTCCGTCCTGGCCCCCTTCGAAAGATCCTCTGGCCTTCTCCCCCCCGGGCACAGCCTTTTTGGTGCCTCCAAGCAGGTTTCCTGTGGATAGCCGTCGCCGACAGCGCAGCATTGCTCTCAACGACATTCCACCACTCCCCATCCATCAGGGTGAAGTACACACTTGGCTCCCGGATGCACTTGGTTTTTGCCCACAAGCGGCTGGAGGCCAAGGGGCTACTGTTTCCACGTTCCCCATATTCCGCTCACGCCCGAACCTACGTGGACTCCGGTCCATGACCCGGGAGCTCAGGGTGAACCCTCACACCTGCAGACACCTCTTGGCCGTCCCGCAGTCTAGGGCACCTTCCTGACTTCCCCTGGCCAGGCTCCCCATCTTTGGCCCATGGTTCACCTCTCCATGGCGTCTGATCTGTCTGTCCCATGCGACTGTTACTTGGCGCTTTCTGTCGCCCAATTTACCCTGCTCTGTTCAGATCGCAACCCCGCGATGCCCCGTTCCCCTTTGCCACATCATTTTTTTTTTTTGTAATACAAGTCCAAAGTCACTGCTCGAGAGTCCTCAGGAGGCCAGCCCATCATACAGAGTATCACCCACATCCCAGGTCACGGTCAGTGGGTGGGGCAGCAGGGAGGAGAAGGGAGCTGTGGACAGTGGGTTTGCGTTTGTGCAGAATAATTGAACATGTGGATAACACAGAAGTGGTCGCCCCGCACTCCACACCCGGGGGTGGTGGCAGTGTGATAGGGGGTACTGTCCGCGCGGGTGCCAATCCAGGGCATTTCCCCAGGAGAGAGAAGCAGGAGGGATTCGGGCCGGTGGCCAGGAGGAGGGAGAGAGTGGCATTCCACTCACACGGCAGTGATGTGGGCCTGTAAGGGCCATGTGAGGGCCAACCTGCCAAAGGTTGGTGAAAAAATAGTGACGTTGCAAGCAAAAACACAGAGACAGGGTACAGGGGACAGGTTGAAAAAGAAATGATAGTGCAGATAAAGACACAGGGGCAGGGCATGGGGGACTTGCTCAGGCCGATCAGGCTGAACGCGGCCGCCCGGGGTGTAGTCAAGGACTCAGGGGGGGGGGGGGTTCCACTGTGTACTTGCCTTCGGAGCAGGGCAACGCAAAGCAGGGACTGAATCAGGATGAGGGCCCAGAATACAGACAGTGAAGGTCGCCTGTGATCTGTATGTACAGGCCATGAGGGCACGACCAAGTTAGATTAACGAGTTCGTCAGCGAAATGCCTCGAATCGACGTTCCCTGTGAAGGAGAGCGAGGGCAGGGGAGGGGGGTGGTCACAGTGGCAGTGGGCCTGTCCAGTCTGCAGAGAAGAAGGGATTGGGTCTGTTGGGGGGGCGTTTCGGGACGGCGTGTTCTAAGACCGCAGTGACAGAATCCAGCACCTTGTTTTGATAGTGCCCTACTTCCTTTCGGACAGCTCGAAGTCCACCTAGGTGTGCTCGGAGGTATCTATACAGGGACCGCGGGACTGCCAGCCGGCCGACAATGCGGAGGTCTTTGCGGCAGGCAGCCTGGCGCCATGTCTTGACGAGGTTACTGGCAGTCCAGCTGGACAGCCACGCGCAGACCAGGGGGTGGGAGGGGGTGCAGTAAGCGAGGACACCATGCAGACTGAGATTGTGACGGCGGTGGCAGTGTGGGCAGTCTGCCTTGTCCGGGGCATCATTCCAGAAGGTGGCATAGTGGGCATACCCCATGCGGGATTGCAAGCCGAAAAGCCACTTGTGCCACGCCAAGCGCCTGAATCGCAGTGGCCGCCAGGAGAGTGGGTGGAAGGAGTCGTGGGAGTGAGAGAGAATTGAATCGTGGGACCACACTTTATGGGGGGGTAGCAGGCGCTCACCGTGCCGGATTACATCCCAAGGGTGCTGTCGACGCAGGGGGGCAGGGAGGGGGAGGACTGTGCCGATTTTGGCGTACTCATCGGCCGCCTCATTGTGGGTGTCACCCGTGTGGCCTTCGACCCACTCAAGGGTTTGCCCTTTTGAGGAGAGGGGCGAGCGCACCTCCTGTACCCAGTGAGCTTGGCGTACCGGGCGTTTCTGCCCTTGTGCAGAAGCAATAGCTCCCTTGCAGTCAAGGCGGATGTTCTCGTGTGCAGGGGAGAGGTGTGACCCCAGAAGGACGCCAATTAGCTCTGCCTTATAGGAGTTGGGAACTCCTGGCACTCGGCAAACTGCTATCCTGCCATCCCTGAGGACAACTGCGGCACCGGCCGAGGGTGGGCTCCCGAGTTTGCTGCCATCAGAGTAGGCCGACCCGGGGTGGAGGTGTGAGGGCACCAGGTACACTGACAAGCCAGCGATATGGACAACCGCAGTGGCGTCGCGCATCAGCTAATTGGCGGCCCATGTGGTGGACACTGGGGGTTGTTGTGCTTCTGGACTGGGGTTCAGTAAGGCAATCGCTGCTTTAAATGTGTTGTATGGGGAGAGTGGGTGCTGGGATCGCGTGGACATGGTGTGGAGGTAAGGATTGCGGTGCAGTGTGTCTACAACTCTCGTGGGGTCGAGTACTGGGAAGTAACCCATGCCGAGGCCATGGCTTCTGTGGGTGTACAGAGTTTTCCTGGCAACGACGGAGGGCAGCCCTAGCACTCCGAAAATGAATTTTTCAATCAGCGAGTTAAGTGAGTGTAGCTGTGTGACAGTGAGGGGTATGCATTCTGTGCGGTATAGTAGGCGTGGCAGTACCATGGTGTTTACCAAGAGGACCCTTTCCAAGACTTGGATCGGTTGTGAGTGCAGCTCGGTGAGTTGGCCTCTCAGTTCCTCTAGGACGATAGACAGCGCTCTGTCGACACAGAGCCGCGGGGCCAGAGGATGGCCCAGATGCATGATATATCTGGCCCTGACGAAAGGATGATTTACCTGTGAGCTCTATTCTGGCGGGAATTCGGCTGGGACTGATTGCCAAAGCGATTCATTGGAAGCCTGAAGCGCGCATGGCGGGTGCAAATATTTGGGGAGGAGAGGCAGATCAGTGGGGGAATGGAGCATAGGGAGGGACTCGCTCTTGCCCACATTCAGCTGACATGCGATGAGGCTGAGGGCATACTGGACAAGTTGTGCCCGATGCTGGCTGTGCTTGGGGGGGGTCGGGGAGCATATGTCATCAACATACGCAGAGAAGGTGATGCCATGCTGGTCGAGCACGCGCAGGGGGATGTCAATAACGACGACGAAGAGGAAACAGGAGAGGGGACACCCTAGTTTCACCCCGTGCGTTGTGCGAAAAATTTCCTGTTCGGCCCCCCTGAGAAAAATGGAGCCCCTTTCCATTACCAGGGTGATTATGCGCAGTAATTTCAGGGGAGTTCCCATTTTGTCAAGGACGGCACGGATCAGGATTTTCGGGGGGCTGTCAAAGGCATGGTAGACATCAAAGGCCAGAATGGCCTCTACCGGCCCTAGTTTATCGAGGTCATCGAGGAAAATTTGTGTGGCGTGGGCTGTGGATATACCCTGCCTACCGCCGAATTGTCTGTGGTGCAGGTGTGGGGATATTAGGGGGTAAAGCTGTGAGTAGACCCATCGCATGAATAGCCGGTAAATTGAATTACTCATAGCGATGGGCCTCCAGCGGTTGGGGTCTTGCCACTTACCCTTCCCTTTAAAAAGACAAAAAGTCTCTGAAACCAGCCAATCATCTGGGATGGTGCCCTCCTCGTAACAGAGGGTGACACAGGCGTGTACCAGACAGAATGTTTCATCAGGGAGTACGTGGACCAGGTAGGGGGGTACTTTGTCTGGACCGGGGGATTTTTTGCGTGACACGCGGGCCAGTTCGCGCAGTGCAGCTTGCGTGGGGGGCGGCACATCCTGATGTCTGGGGCGCTGGGGTACGTGCGACAGTGCGTGCGCAGACCATGGGGTGTTGTGTTGGAGGATACGTTGTATTTTTCGTGTGGGGGTGGGGAGTGTTGATTGGGCGGGGGGCGATAAGAGGGTGTGTTTAACTCTGCGGTAAAATACCTTGGATCTTCGCTTGGCCTGTTTGGCCAATTGCCGGATCACAGAGGCCCAGTCGCTTCAATCCTCAGTAACAGGGGTGATCGGGGCCTTAGACGCGTTAACCTCACGCATGGCGGTCAGCATGTGCGACGTGAGCTGTGTGTATGTGAGCGCGCAGTCATGTGCAGAGACTGGGGGAGGCATGTCGGCAGTCAGGGCTGCGATACGTTTTTTATATGCTGTGACATCACGGCGGTTCCACATGGCACAGCGCATTTCGGGGAGCACTTGCTGTGACCACGGCGCCGTGTGGACGAGGATTGGGTCATGGTCCTGAATCCTGGCGACACCGGAGAAGTCAGGTACCTGGGCCCCTGATATCTTATAGAGGGCCTGGAACAGCCGGGACCCATAGGCTCTGTCAATATAGCTCTTGGTGCCCCGATACCGACGTACTCTGGTGTAGGGGACAGAATCGTGGTGCGGGGTTAAGAGGTCAACCAGGGTGCCGGCGCGCTCATTTGCCACTAGCCAAGGCCACATGCGCGCCCGGAGGGCTGTAGTGTGGCTGGGGTGAGTTACGGCGTTATAATCTCCTAGTATGATGGCACACTCCTGGGATAATCCCGCAAGGGCTATTTCACACAGGAGCCTGGCGGCAGCCGTGTGTGGCCCATAGTACGAGGCGATGGACAGGGAGGGCATCGAGGGATCGCTGTGCAGGGATATGGAGGCAGAGATCAGCCTACCAGGGATGTGAACGCGTATTGTCGGAGGAGCTGGTGCAATAGAAGTGTGTATGAGGAGGGCTACTCCTTCTTTAGACGTAGGGGAGCTGGCATGCAGATGCTATCCCAAGTACATCACCATACGCTCGTGATCCCGCAACGTTGAGGTGGAGCTGTGCCGGAACTCTTGGAGGGAAAGGGTGTGGGGCAATGGCCTAAATCCGGATAGTATGTGACACAATCTGTTTGGCGTCACCTCCACGCCGCTGACATTGAGTGAACCGAATGTCAGTGTGTCATATGTGAGCGTGCGTGCGTGTGGTGTGTGTGGTGTGCCCAAGGGCTGGTGCATACTTGATGGATCATCAGAGCCGGGGCTGAAGCATCCATTCAGTGAGGTGCAGGGTGGGACTCCCTGATGTTGTGCCCTCTGCCACATCCTGTCCCTGGCCCTGTTGCCGCGTCCCGTTCCATAACATACTTTGAGTGTTTATACCCCACCGGTCCGCCAGGCACCCTTTCGCGCGGGCCCGAAGGACAGTTTTGTCCCAAATGCACTGGTTGTTCCTACTCTCACCGCTCCTTTTGGGCTTCAGCTCCTCATTGCTCACTGCTCCCCGCGCCCGCGTCGAAACCCCGTGTTGCCCATCTCCCGATCGCCATACCCCAGCCCCACCTCTGTCCTCTCTCGCTGGTGTCTACCCCTAGTCCCCTCACCCCGGTCCCTTTGTCTCGTTGTGTGTTGATGGGCCAAGGGGCCACCTGAAACCCCTTGGTGCGGGCCTGAAGAACCTTTTGTTTTGTGCCTCTCACACCCGTTGCCCCAACTACGCTTTCCATGCCTGTCCGTACCTACCCTGAGGGCCCGCACCAGCCTATGAAACGTGTTTATACCCCACCGGGCCGCCGGTAACCCTTCCGCGCGGGCCCGAAGGGCCTCCTTGTGCACTTGCACTGGTTGCTTTCCCTGCCCTGGCGCGTCGCGTCACGTGCCTCCCCTTTTTTTGTTGTGTCCCTGCGTGTCCTACCCCCGCGGGTTTTTCCGTTGCCCCTGCTCCCTGTCTTCTACCCCTCCCCACCTGTCCGGGTTGCTCTCTCCCACAGGCCCAGCCCGCTGGTTGCTGCTTTGCTTGTCCTCTTCCCCGCTCGCCCCCTCTGTGTGCCTGTCTCCGTTTCGAGTGGTTTGTTTTTGGTTCGGTGTTCGCCCTCCCCGCTTGTCTCCTTGGTAGTCGTCTTGCGTCTTTTTTTCTCCACAAACGGTGACCACTTGTTGTATGGCTAGGCCCTACTCCTCCTACTAGCCTATCGGGAAAACGGACAGTGAAAAGCTACCTCAACGCCTAGAAGAGCCTCTATCTCAGTGGGAACGTGAAGCTTGCTACCAACGACTTTTATCCCTTTTGGAGATCCCCATTATGGACGCACAGCTGAAAGACTACGAGCACTCATGCCAATGCTGACTACCCTATCGTTGTACCTGTGACTCGTACGAGAACCTCGAGAAATTGTACGATGCTCAGAGCAGCAGAGACAAGTGGAGAGAGGCCGACATGCCCACTGATGGGATCGGCAAGCGTCAAGACAAAGGGAAGAACAACCTGCAATCAGAGGAAGATTTTGACAAGCAGATCAAGAACTCGGACCCTCAGAGCCTGCTAAGACCTATGAAGAAGTCTTTGCCGCTCTACCCCTACCTGGAAGCTGCAATAAGCTGGTTAAGAGGGACCTGAAGCTGAAAGGTGAATGCGAGAAGCAAACAGTCAACTACATTCTCCTTCAAAAATTCCACCCGTATGCCAGGAACATAACCCATTTAATAGAATCGAAATGTGTGACTTCCTTAGGTAAGAGATTGAGTACCTGGGTTTTGATGTGGGGTACGGCTGGTGGACGCAAGCAGCCTCTCATACACTGCAACTTAAACCGCGCCAACGGGACAAATTACATTGCATTGAAGAATGGCAAAATGTTTCTCAATAATGGCAATATTTTGCAAATGAAATCATATCATTTGCAAATCTCATAAATTCGTGCTATCTCACAACCCCAGTCGTGTGACTTCTGATCATTCCTAATGAAAAAACGGGCAATATCAGGTCACATCAGTTCTGGTTCTACACCACTATTAAGGCAAAGGAGACATTGGAGACTATGCAAGCTATCACTGATGCTTGCCCATGCAAGGCAAGCACACAGTCCCATCTAACGGATCGGGGACTCCACAGTTGTCTCCCAATTCCCTATTGCAGGGACACTCTGATGTACGTTGATTTTGTTGCCCAAAAGAAGTTCGGGAGCTACAACAACGTACTGGTGGTTACCGGTGCCTTGACGCGGTATGCTCAGGTATACCCCTTCAGTACCATGGTACTAGCGAGGACGCGGACAAGACCCTTGTAGAGACCTGGTTCAGGGACTACGGCGCTCTTAGAGATCTGTCCCCAGATGAGGACGTGCTCTTTGGATCTGAGACCGCCCGGGACAAGAGAGTACTGAATGCACTCAATGTGGCAGTGTAAAGGTGAGCACAAACCTGAAATTCTATGTATTCTATTGGTTTACGATGTATCATGACTTTTGCTATGTCTTCACTGATGTATCATGTTTAGTACTTGGTTGTACTAACATTTGTATGTTACATAACCTCATACATCTTGCTTGTTTGCGTTGCAGCGCAAATGCCGCCTTTTTAGGCACTACAGAGTACGCAGGCGCACAATATGTGTACACGAAATAGCTTTTATAAACCTTTGTTTTATCATAAAAAGATTTGATGTTGTAGGAATGTAATGTATGTCTACATGCATGAATTTCCATTGCCCCTTTCTTAAATTGTTTTAGTGTGCTTTGTGATCGTTGCGATCTTAGTACTATGCACTTTGGTCGACATTTAAACTGAAGTTGAATTGATTTGTATCGCCGTGTGTCTTGGGTTATCATTTCAGGTTTTGGTTTTGGAGAATGCAATTTTCCTTGAGCAAGCAAGCGCCATCAAGACCACAGCCAGCTCCCAAAAAGGCCTGCACCATAGCCGCCAGGTTCAGTTGCAGCCAAATTGAAGACTGTTGAAAGATTCAGAACAATCAGAGTGACGAAACGCGGGAAAGAACAAGAGTTTGACGTTCAGTTCAACGAGTTTGTCAGTGAAGAGTTCATAATTCTAAAAAAGGTTGAGTTATGAGCAGGAGACTTCTACACAAATTTTGGCTACCGCTTCCAGCATCCTTTCTCTACCTTCGCCGCACAGCTCAGATTGGCTGCGACCGTATTTAGAAATACAGACAAGTATAGCGTGAAGCGGCCGAGAGCACGACCGAATGAATTAAGCAGGCCAGGGGGGACGCCGAACGATCAAAAAGACTTCACTAATGCGACGCCAAGTCCGTACCTGTAAGTACACTTACGGCCGTTGAGACGTCACTGTCCAAAGTAGGTAGGTAGGTATCTTTGGAAGCCCGGGATGCCTCCTTTGACAATGCAGGAAGAAGGTCTCATCAAGGGGACGTCATTTCCCTTCCCCTGCCCTTGGTCAGGTGCCTCTCAACCCGCTAACGCAGGCGCTTGGGACCGCAGTGTTGCGGCCACCCGGTCCAGGTGTCCTGTTGGGAGGGTCTCCGCACATGTGCCCGCTGGTAGGGTCACATGCTCCCTCATGCGGGCGGCAGCTTTGCGGGCTACCCAGCCGTGTGGGGTCTCTCTCGCCACAGGGGGTATTGCTCCCGCGAGTCTACGGTACGATCGTTCCACCCCTGGGGATCGAGTTGCGGGGCCCCGCTGCTTGGCAGGCGACCCCCTCCTGGGCTGAGTGCCGGCACGCCTGTCAGACGTTGCTGCCATGGCTCAGGGTGACGTTTGTCATGGTCCCCGATGCAGCCCGGCCGGGCTCGGACCAGTGGCCTTGGAGTATCGCTCATGCCACTTTCCCGGCGGGTCGGCTTGGTAGCCCCAGTGCGTCTGACCCTTGGGTGTGGTTTGTTGTGCCCTGTCCCTCTGCCGCCCGCGGTGCGTGTGCGCGTGCAGTGTCTGGGGCGTCTTGGCGCTTGTTCAACGGTGTGCGCGCCCTTTGTGTTCCGTGTGCGGTGTCCATGGCCACTTGGCGCTTGTTGACCAGTGTGCGCGCTGTGTGCTGCATGCGCCTGCTGTTGGTGGCTTCGTTGCCCCCTTCCCCCCTTCTTGTGGTTGTGCTTTTGTGTTTTTTTTCTTTTGGTACCCCCGTCCTTTTTTTTTGCTTTTTCGTTTTTCTAATGCTTTCTTGTTTTTGCTTATCACTTTTTTTTTTAAAAAAGAAAAAGAGGAAAAACGCATGGGCAACTGGAGCAGCGGTGCAGCAGTGCTGTGTTCCTCGTCGTGGTGTGTGTTGCTGGTGGGGTGCGGCACGCAGGTCTTGATGTACATGGGTGCGGGTTAGAGTGGGTTCAGTTGGGTGTCTCTTTGCGTCCTGTTTAGTCTGATGGTGTTGGAATGTTGGGCGGATGTGTCGGCTGTGTGTGCGAGCTTTGGCTAGATTTCTGCGCCGGTGGGCCCGGTCAGTCTCGGAGGGTTGGGGGTTGTGGGGCGTGGTTCGTGTTCCTCAGCTCCTGGTTCAGCTTTGGCTGGGGCCCGGCGGCGTGACGTGCGAGTTAGGCGGTTTCGGCGGGTTAGGCGGTTTCAATGGCTGCGGGCATGGGTTTGGTGCCGTCGGGCGCGGCAGGTGCCCGTTGGCGCATGCGTTGGTGTCCATTGGCTCGCGGTTTGGGTGGCTGTTTCTGGGCGGGGTGCCATGTGCTGTTCGGTTGCGGTGCCCGGCAGGGTAGCGGGTAGCAATGCCTCACTGCAGGGGGCGACGCTAGGCCGGGTCCTTGGGCTGGGTCGGCCCCTGGGCAGTTCGGTCGGCGGGTGAGGGCGCTGTCGTTGACCCTGCGAGGTGCCTGGGGCGTGGTCGGCTTGGCCGGGGCGGGTGCGGGCCGCGCTGGCCTCTTGTGCCCTGTGGCAAACGGGGCAGCTTATTTCGTTGCCCGGAGTCGGGGCTGCTGGGTGAGGTTGCCTTTGGTGGTAGGGAGCGTCATCAGCGTGTGGCCCCGGCGCGGCCCAGGGAGTAACCCCCGTGGAATCAGGTAGGGGCGCCACAGGCTGGGGAATCAGGCGCGTCATGTTGTGTGGCGCGCCAGGTTCCCGGGGTGCTCTGGGTTCGGGCAGTGTCGGTCCTACCGGCATCCATGCGTCGGCGCTTGTGGGCTGGAGATGGGGTGTGTGTTGGTCTGGCTTGGCTTGCAGTGATGTCCCATAGGCGCCTTCCTTCTCTCCACATCTCACCGAGGCTCTCTCGCAGGCGCCTGGGGACATACAGGTGGTCCTGGGGTGCGAGGAGCTCGCAGGGGCTGACTCCCTGCAGATGGAGCGCATCCGCCAGCATGGCTCCCCACGCCGCCTGCGGCATCCATCCGCCCGCCGGCTGGAGTCCACATTTGTCCGCCAACTCCCTGCAGGGCCGGCCGACCAGGCCCTCAAGGAAGAGCTTCGCCCAAACCCAGTTCCGCAGCTCCCACTGCTGCCTGTGGGTCCAGCGCTGCCACCACGATCAACGGGCGGGTCTGTCCGGCGTGGGCGGCGTCCTGAGCATCAACAGGTCAGAACTGGCACTACGCTCGATCTAGACAATTGTGCCCATGAGGATGTACCCCAACCTCCTTTGATTTCAGATTCGGAGATTGATGGCTGGAATCTCCAAAGTACCGAGCTCGATTCACTCCGACACTAATGAGCGTAACGCCTTCTATGTGCAGACTGTCGTCCAGGAAGCACAGCGCATTCAACGCGCGCGATTGTGGAAAAATTGATTTGCCGCATAGCAGCTGAAAAGGGATGCAGAAATACACCAGATTTGTGATTTTAAAGTAGAAATCGTCATTTTGTAGTCACTATTGGCATTACATGAACGAAAATACCAATCGAAAACACTGTCCAATAAATCCGTGATTTTTGGTACCAAAATCCATACTAAATTGGAGCGGGCACCCTGCTTCCTATTGCTGGTTACCAACGGTGCATTAGCACTGTAAGAGATTGTGATTTGAACTTCTCAAGAGCCGCTAGTTGCGAGGTTGGTTAGCTTTTGTTGACTTATATACCGTTTTGTGAGAATACATGGCATAGTGGGTGTCATAAAGTGCTACAAATGGATGCAGAGGGCTGCCTCTATGAGGTAAAAGGTTGGTTTCCTTTGCAAATGTCCAATGGTGCCTGCATGCAGCATATGACATTGATTTCAAGGGTTCAAGAGGAAATCCACATGAGTTATTCCCGCTCTTAGCACTGTGTATGCAAAATACACCATACCTTAAACGTGCTAACAAAGTGCTAAAACCGGGAATAACTCATGCTAATTGCCTCTTGAAGCCTTGAAAACCCCTTAAAAGGTACCAATTTCTAACCCCAATCTGTGACTTCTGGGTCCCGGTGTCAGTTGGTGCGCCCCGTACCCTATTTTGGGGGTGCTCGACTCAAACAAAAGATGTGTTGCATGACATCGAACCCAGTGAACAAGTGTTTCAGGGCCGCCACTGCCAAAGAAAAACGATTGGCCCCCCTAAAATGTCAAAAAAAATGCCAATCTTGAGCACTTTCTGGGTCCGGCTGGTCATTTCGTGCCCCTCCCCTCCCCTATTTTCGGGTCACCAGATTCAGAAACAACATGTGTTGCATGTCATTGAAGCCATTTAACAGGTGTTTCAGGGACGCCGCCATCAAAAAAACCCCCTTTTGTGCCCAAAAATGACCACAAAATGCCAATTTTGGGCACAACTCACTGTCTTCCGGGTCCGGCTGGTCATTTGGTGCCCCCATTAACCTATTTTGTGGGTGCTGGGCGCAACGGAAGATGTGTCCCATTCCATTGAACCCATTCAACAAGCTTTACAGGGCCGCCACCTCCAAAAGATACCACTTGTCAACCAAAAATGGCCCCAAAAAGCCAATTTTTAGCCCAAATCACTGTGTTCTGGCTGTGGGTCGTCAGTTGAACCCCCGCCCTACCTAATTAGAGGGTGCTGGACTCAAACCAAAATGTGTCGCATGCTATTGAAGCCATTTCTCAAATGTTGCAGGGCCAAACAGCCATATTTGTGCAGATTGGGGCAAATAATCAGCAAGGTGCAGAATGGGCAATGTGATATAGAGTTGAACGATTTGATCGCATGCCTTCAAATTTTTCATGAAGAATGTTAGAACTCCCACTGCTGGGGTAGTAAGATAGCAGATACTTAAGAGATTTGCAAATAATAGAATTTCGTTTGCGAAATGATGCCATTTTTGGTGAAAAACATTGGCATTGTTGCAGAGAATTCAATTTGTCCCTTCGGCACGGTTTAAGATGGCACATGAGGCCCCAGCTGTCCCAGGCCCGGAGGCAGCAGCACCCAGCACGCGCCCCCCCACCGTCACCGACGCCGCTGCCACCACCTTCATAGCGGAGCGCGCTGCAGCCGAAGCACGACGCACCTCGTCCCGCCACCTCTCAAAGCCCGCACCCCAGGCCCACAGACCGCCCCTGACCAGGCCAGAACGACGCCAGGGTCCGCCAGCAGCGTCCCCGCCCCCCTAACAACCCTCGATGACAGCCCACATACAGCGCATGCCCCGCTACCGCCGCCGCCGCGAGTCCCGAGCCAACCCCGAGGCGAAGACCGTGCGCGCACACCCGCGCGTCCACATCCGCCTGCGCTGCAACTCCCCGCGCACCCCCACAGTACAGGACTACGAGGAATCCCCCAGGCCCGCCACCGCCACCGCTTCCCACGACCCCGTCACACCCACCTACGCCCACTCCTCCGCCCAAGACCGCTGCCCCGCCCAGTGACAGTGGTGGCAGCGCTGGACCCACACGCAGCTCTGGGAGCTGCGAAAATGGGCCCGGGGAGAGCCCTTCCTCGAGGGCCTGGTCCACCGGCCCCGCAAGGGGTTGGTGGAGAACTGCCGCCTCCGGCCGGCAGGGGGGTGAATGCCGCAGGCTGCATGGGAAGCCATGCTGGCCGATGCGCTCCAGCCCCTGGGAGTCCACCCCCGCAACCTCCTCGCACCCCAGGGACCACCCGTATGTCCTCAGTCGCCTGCGGGAGACCCTCCAGGAGACACAGCGAGATGGCCTCCTTCTGGGACATCACCCAAAGCCCAGCCCCGCACACACACACCCCCTCACCACCCCACAAGCGTCGGCGCATAGAGGACATCCTCGGGGGGTCGGGCTTGCGCTGTCGTCGTGGCGCCGGGTTTGGACTTGGGTTTGGGCTTGGCTGCGGGTTGCGGTTGTGGCGCGCTGACAGGTTTGGGTGGCTGTTTGGCGGCGGTCTTGGGTCTCGGCTGGGTCGCAGGTGCGGGCCTTGTTGGGGCGTGGGCCTTGGCGGCGGCGGGGTTGCTCGCGGTGGGGGCGGGTTTGGGGGCCCGTTTGGGAGGTGTCCCCCGCAGCCTGGGGGGTGGAGTGCTGGATGAGGATGTGGTGGTGGTGTTGGATGAGGTGGTTGTGGTGCCGGAGGTTGTGGAGTCGGAGGCGGAGGAGAGGGCTGTGGGAGACGGCGGAGGGCCCTGGGCTTCGGGGGCGGGCGTAGGATGCTGGGTCCTGCAAGTAGCGAGAAGGAGGGTGCGGGTTCGGGCACCGGGCGTCTGCGCGCGTTTTTCCTGGTGACCCGTGCGTGCTGGTGCTGGTGTGGCGGCGTTGTCTCGGCTGTGCGGGCACGTGGGTTACTCAGGGGGTGGCCATATCTGCTCCAGCACGTGCGGGTGTGTTTGCTGGAGGTAGTGGACGGTGCGGAAGAAGCATCGCTGGATGCCGGGCATGTCCTCCTCTGTGAGGTTGGGGTAGTTTTGAGTGGGAGTGTCTGGGCCCGGCCACAGCAGCGCCATGAGGCGGGCTGCCACCATGTATGGGCAGAGCTGTAGGGTGGTGCTGCGTGGGGGGTTGGGTCCCCTGCCGTTTTGGGGGGCTTCCCTCTGCTGGAGGCGCAGCGTGACCCTCCACAGCCACTGGTCCGTGGGGATCCCCCAGGTCCGTTGGGTCCACTTAGCGAGGCAATACATCGCCCTACCAATGCCCTGGCTGCCGCTGCGGATGGAGAGCAGCGTGTCCAGGGATTTGCGTTCCCACGTGCCCCAGATGTGGAGGTCGTCCGGCTCGTCCCCCCTGGCGTACGTGTCGAGGCCTGGGTTGTGTGGGGGGGGGGCGTAGTCAGCGGGGAGGAGGGAGTCGGTGCCGTGCACCACCCAGTGGTCAGTTGGTGCGTGGTAGTGGGTGGTGGAGAGGGTGTAGTGCAGATTGTACATGAGAGTCATGTACGTGCAGGGGGCTGGCTGCCGGTCGTCGGGGGTGCGGATGTCCCCCGGGACGTGGCGCCGGATATTGCTCAGGGAGGCCATCCGGTCTACCCATGTTTCCCGCTCCCACTCTTTGGTGTTGTCGGGGGTGGCGCTCGGTAGGGGGGTGGGCCATGTTCGGCTCGCGGTAGCGGGTGCGGCCCTGGGTGCTGTCCCGCTCCGGCACGGGGTGTCAGACTAGGTGTCGCCCCCAGTCGAGCGGGGGCACCCAGATCCGGCTCCCCGTCGGGGGCGGGCTCTCGCCGTCTAGGGTGGCGCGTGGGGGGCGGTCGTGTCGGGCGACGTGGAGGAAGGCGTCGAAGAGGAAGTCTCTGACCCCTTCCCCCAGGGTGGCCGCCTGGACCAGGGTGTTCGCCCGGATGCGCTGGGTGGTGCCGGAGGTGTGGACCCGAGTCCCCGGAGGTGCTGCCGTACCGCTGCGGGGTTGTGTAGGGCGTAGAGTTTGGGCGGTGCGGCGGCTGGTGGTGCGGGGTGTGATGGGGGGGGGGGGTGTGGGTTGGGGGGGGTGGTTGTCGTTGTCGCTTGTGGGGTCCGGTGATGGGGTCCGGTGGCGTGTGCCGACGGGGGCATCGACGTCAATTGGCTGGTGCTGGCTGCCGCGTGTTGCGTCAGTTGCCTGGTCTCGGAGGGGGGTGGGGCGGGGTGGTGTGGGGGTGGCACTGTTGGTGGTGGGGGGGGCGGGGGTGGGTGTTGTGCGGGCTGGGGGTCTGGGAGTCCCTGTGGGTCGTGTTGGTGTTGCGTGTGTGCGCCGAGCCGAAGTGATACTAATGGGCCTCCACGCATTGGACACCGACAGTGAAGCGGTACCCAGAACCCCATGGCCAGGTTACGGCATACAACCGGTCTCCGGTTCACTAACCCCATGCACGGCGTGTTCCGTGCCGTGAAGCCCCACATCGGCAACCGATGCACCGCCAGCGGAGATTTGTGTATCAGAATATCAGGAATCAACAGGGTTTTATTTTCATATTGTTTCCGTCAATTTTTATGCTTCCGTTCCGATACTCACTGTTTTGACTGCTGGCGGTTGGTTCGTGACTTTACCGTAACCGCCAGTTTAACTGTTTATAATGGAAATTATAACGCTATCCGCGACGAAGGCTCCAAAGTCGCCAGGAACTGCATGGATGCTTCCGCAATTTTCATAATTAATACTCGCAACCTTAATCCGAATTTTTCAGGATGTCGAAATCGGATTTTCGACTTCGACATCCCCGCACTTGATTTGACCTCTTTCGAGTGGACCTACGTGCTTCCGTATGCACGAATCAACTTCCCTTTTATCCTGCCCTCCATTTGTCTTAAAGATATGGGCAAAACAAAGTTGATTCGTGAGGCCACTTGGGAAGGTCATATCTCGTGTTGCTTGCGAGTATTGACGATAAGAAAACGTGGGTTGTATTCACAATACTCCCGACGTAATTTAGGAAGCATTATATGCCTTGCGTTTCTACACATGCGCGCTAGTGTAATGGATCATGGTCAAGAGGGTAGAGTTTGCGTTATAACTCTTTGGCCATGATATTGCGTGCGTTAAGATAACTTTCGAGTGTAGCGCGCAAGTGTTGGTGTTGCATAGGAACTCTCCTTGAGTTCCTATGAGCGATTGACACAAAGTTATGCCCTTGGAGGGGCATGACATATCGTGGTGGGAGCTACTTTTTGGTGCAATATGTGGTATGTGCCATGTGTTGTGTTGCGTGCCCATTTGGCGGGTCCATTGCTCCAAGTCGAACCCGCCAATGGACCTCATATTGTGCAAGCCCCTTCTCCATACTCCCTACGGTCAATTGCATGCGTAACCTTCGTGAAGGGAAGCTTGTGTGGTGATCCCGAAGCGATGCGTTGGGAGCAAGGTGTGTGTTTTACAATTTTCCATATTTTCATGTGCCCACTTGGGAAGCAGCGCTCGTTACCTTTCAAAGCGCCCCAAGTGGAGCACATATGTGGGATCCAAGGTCATTGGTGTCAAGTCATTGTGTTTAGAAGGATTAGTTGATTGCACGATCCAAGCCAAAGATATTATAATATAATTGTGCGCCTTTCAAGGCACTTTGGTTTGTCTTTGTGCTAATTTTGCCATTTTTGGCTCGTCATGATGTCAAGTGGCGAACGTATATCTCAACGTTGCGCTCAATTGACATCATGACCCAAGTATGTTATGTAGGTGCATACTTCGGTCGCCAACGTATCTTGGACCCGGCGAATAACTCCTCTTGAGCTTGGCATACCGTGGCCGCCATGTTGGCGATTTGGGACTATCCCAAATCATGGGCTCACTTGGCGACCCTGCCATTCCCAATACCGGAGGAGTTGGGCGACGCCCCAAAGATATGTTGGACATATATGACTTGATACCAATCCTCTGGCACACTCCGGTCCGAGTCGGACATGTGCCTCATTTGCCCTAACCATGAGTGTGCGCAATTTTGGCCATTTTGAGCATTTTTCTACTTTTGCTGCCCGCCGTGCACTATGTTCTAACCTTCGTGCACGCCGGACGCATGGACCAATGGACCATATATGACATGGGTGTTATGGGTAATGGTCCCCATGGTTCACACACCACGTGGGCGAAGCGGAGCCGCCTTCGTCAAGGCGCTAGGCCAAATTGAGTATGGGCAATTTTGCCATTTTTGCATTTGTGGACCCAATTGGGATCGTCACCACGCCGAGTGGCATTGAGATCTTTGAGAGCCAAGGGCATGGGAGTCTCTGTTGGACTCCTGGTGGATCACGTATGGAATGGCGGATCCGATCTCCAAGCCGGCGTGGAGATATACTATTGGGAGCACACCGGATTTTGGCTCATTTCAAGCAGCCAAAATGACCCAATTTTGGGACCCCAATTTCCCCCTTCCGTGTGGTGAATTGGCGGCCCCATTTCTCTAAGCCCATAGGGAGCCCGGACCTAAATCCAAGTTGTACACTCAGATATAAGTCCTAGGTCCTGCCTCCTACCCTGTGGACCATTGGCCTCACCTTGGCCGAGCGAGCCGCGCATGGGAATGACGCCAATTTCGGTGATTTTGGCATCATGACCCCACTTGACTCATCCGTGTTGCCCTGATGCCGGGACCTCAGAGGGAACCAGGTTGGGTGAGGGCTCCAGGGAGTTCGTACTCGAAGGGCATAGGGTCAGTTGCCTCGTCCCTACCTCTGGCGGGTCCGGACGAGGGGTCAATTTCGGAGTTTTTCAAGCCAATTTCAGTTTGGGCTGAAACAGCCCATTTTCAGCTACCAACTCCTGGGTGATAATGGCGGGGCCATATCTCTGGCTCAGAGTGGAGTTGGGACCTGCCGTTAAGGGAGCATAGGGAGCCACTCGCCTGTGGCTGTGCGGGACACCCCGCCCATTGGCAGGGTTTCAGGGTCCGGACTGAGCAGGGCATGGGTTGTGTTTGAGCCCCCGCCCCCATCAGCCACTGAGAGGGTCGGACCTGGGATTGGGATATGAGTCGGGACTGAGTGTCTATTGTCCCTTGATGCCCTTACCCCAGTCCAGTCTTAACCCCATGTGTACATATCCTGATGTGTTGCTGTACATACTTTCGTTCCCTCTTTGCAGAGTGGCAAGGATTCTGAAACGCATGATGGACGGGAGATCCGCCTACGAGAGTGGCGGGACTTCCGAGGGAAATACACCCTCTTCCGCCGCAACGTGGAGGATTGGAACGAGGGTGACGAGCAGGCTCGCCTGCTCTCCATGCTGCCGGAAGCATGGATCAAGAGGGTCACCAAGGAGGAATCCAAGCGGGCCAAGTCCAACCACACGGTCAAGATGATGCTCCCCAAGGAGTATCATACAAACGTGGTGAGTTGGGCGAAGAAGAACGTGGCCCGGGATGTCAAACGGCACTCCCTGCGGAACGCTCTTCTCATCACCGTCTCGGGCGATCGCGAGAAGACCGCGATTTGGCGCCTTGACGATTGTGAGTTGAGCGGCCAGACCATCCGTCCGCAGCCCATCCCGGCGCGGATGAGCTGCGACGAGATCCTGGAGTGGGTTGGCGAGGAAGTACTCAAGGAGTACCGAAACCTCGACCACACCCGCGGGTTGAGGCCCGGCGACCGCGACGTCAACTACGTTGGCGAGGGACCTGGCGGGGAATCTGCCGTGGACCCAGCGGGGGCCGGCGGCGATGAGACTCTCGTCGACGATGACGACGACGATGAGCCCGCCGAGGTGGCCGTCTGTGCCTTCGTGGCCAGGAACCTGAGCGCGGAGAGCAAGCCGGGAAACTGGAAGCCCCTGCCGCAGGGTTGGAGGAAGCAGGAGAAGAGGGACCCTCGCCGCATTGGCGACCCTCCGCTGTCCTTCGGGGAGTTCATACGAGCTCACCCGCAGGGCTGTTTCGTGTGTTATGGGAGGAAGAAAGGCTTCAACCATGACCACCGAACATGCCCCGTCCACAAGGCCGACACGGAGACTTACAAGAAGGCGCACGGGTCGAAGAAGCGTGCGCCCGCGGGTATCCGGGAAGCCAAGATGGAGGTGGACAAGGACGAGCTGGCCAAGCTGATGTCGTCGGTGGGAACCGAGTTGGCCAAGGAGATCCAGGAGATCAAGCGGAACTGGGTCCCCAGGTCGGACAACAAGAACAGGGAGAACAACCAGAATGACCAGAACAAGGACAAGGACAAGAACAAGGGTAAAGGAGGAGGTAAAGGGGGAAGAAAGAAGGGCGTCAACGAGAACACGAGAACACCCCCTCTTCCACAACCGACGCCCCCTAGCGGAGCCCCTGCAGCCAAGGGCCCCAGCTAGGGCGGTCGCAGGATGGTGACGTGGGAAGCGCCGAACCATCCCTGTCGGGAGTCGGTAAACACAAGGGGACTGCCGCGGGCGGAAGGCCCGGTCTGGCGCCCAGTCGCGGAGGCGAGGTGAGGGCAAGTGAAGGCACGAACCCTTGCACCCGTCCGTCCTTCGCGACCAAGAACGTGTTTGATGTACTACAGGATCTATCCGAGAGTATCGGAGGATCACCCGGACCGCAGCTGGATGCTGCAGATGGGCAGCCTGAGCCCATTGTCCACGACCTGCACCAGTCGCTTGTGGAGCTTCTGGAACGGCCGGAGATCCTGAGTTTGCACGCCGTGCGCCGTGTCGGTCGCGAGCGGCAGTTGCATCTTAAGGTCCGTGCCTTATGCGGGGAAGTGGAAAAGGTTTTCGACGTGTTGGTCGACACGGGAGCTCAAGTCAGCTTGGTCAAGGCTGGCCTGCTTCCGCCAGAGTGTCTTACCAACAGCCGGAAACCTGTCAGGCTGAAGGTGGCGAACGGCCAGTACATGGTGGGAGGCACGAAGGAAGCGGCCATTGGGCTGCAGTTCGTGAACCATCGTGAGCTGAGCCGCCCAGACCTCGGCAAGGAAATCCTCCTGCACGGTAGCTTCTACGAGGCCGAGATGGACTGGGACATGATCGTCGGGTACGACTTCATGATGGAGACGGACTCCGGCGTCCTCCCGGCCCAGGCTTCCATGACCCTGTACCAGGACGACCAACTCTCGTGGCTTTCGTCACCTGAGCACCATGTGGAATGCCAATGGATCCACCCCGAACGCAATCAGCTCGAAGTGGCCGCGATGGACACTGAGCCAACTGGTTCTGCAAACCAGGAGTACGGCGTAAGGCCGGAAGTGGCGAGCCGAGTCGTCGCGGACTTGGGAGCTTCGGATCTGGCCCTGGATGCGTTCTCTTCAGGAACCTCCGCCCATCTTCGGGTTTGTGAGAAGTACTGGAGCGCCCAGGACTCCGCGTGGAAGAAGCACTGGGGTCCGCATCAGGGATTGATGTGGATCCATTGCCCCCGTTGGGACATTCCCAGAGCGATAGCGAAGATTCGCAAGGACCGCTCCAAGGCAGTGCTGGTTGTTCCTATGGGATGCACCGAGGAGGAAAGTACCCGACATTGGGTAGCCTCATTGACCAACATGACCTTGAACAAGGTCGTCCTACCGGCTGGAGAGAGTGTCTATCAGGACGCTAAGGGACAGCCCATGCCACCCCAGAGATGGCCAACAGAATTCCACTATGTGGATGGGGGCCTTGATCAGGCCGACACCACGGACTTCGTGTGCGTCAACCGCATCATAGCAGAGCCCTGGCGGCAATGCTTTGCGGTTCCCCCTGTTGACATCGAAGAATCGGACTCCGAAGACCCCCTCACTGAAGAGGAGTGGGATCTGGTTCAGGGGTATATGGATCAGCCCTTTCACGACTGGGGAAACCAGCGTGAGGGCAAGGGCCAGGACAAAGCCTGGTGGGAAGTGGACTCAATCGTCTCCGGTTCCTATGACGGGAATACCTTCGTGCAGAGGGTGCTGGATCACATGTCCAGCCAAGACGAGCCGCCTGGCGGTAACCCACCCACCTACGGCGATCTGTTCCGGGGCAAGACCAGAGATGGCCCTTTGGGTCACCTGGGAAGACCACCTGAGCCGAAAGCCAGCGGGGTCGCTACCCCTGAAGTAAGCTCCGTGGTTCAAGTGCCCGGAAAAGCCAAGGCGGAGTCCGATGACTGCCCCAAGATCCAGGCATTAAGGGCCAGGCTGAAGCAGAAGTACGGTGATACCTTCTTCAGCGGCAAGCCTGTGTTTCCCCCACCGGTGCGTGGACCGTATGGCGAGGCCAAGATACGACTGAAGCAGGACCCCCGTGTGTATCGTCACCGGGAGTTTGCCCTGAGGGGCGAGAGGAAAGAGGCCATGGAGAAGATCCTCCGTGACTTCATCCAGAGAGGCTGGCTTGAGCCGTGCCACTCCGAGTGGGCCTCTCCCTGCTTCGTCGTCCCCAAGAAGGTTGCCGGTGAGTGGCGGCTCGTGGTCGATTACCGCGGCCTGAACGCCCAAACGCAGCATGACAGCTATACGCTGCCCCTCATTGAGGACATGCTGCAAAAGCAACACCGGCGGAGGATCTTCACGGTGATTGACCTGAAACATGGTTATCATCAGATGCCTCTCGCCGAGGAGTCCCGTGCCTGCACAGCCATGAGCACCCCACTTGGACCTCTCCAGTGGAAGGTGATGCCTATGGGCGTTACCAACGGCAATGCGGCTTTTCAGCGGATGCTGGAGAACCTGCTTGAGCCGGTGCGCGACTGTGCGGACCCCTTCGTGGACGACGTGATCATCGCGTCCGGGGACCCCAGCATGAGCTACGAGGAGCTCCTGGAGGCACACGAGAGGGACGTCACTCGAGTGCTGGACCTTCTGGTTCGGCACAAACTCACGGGCAGCAGTGACAAGGCCACCATTGCGGTAAGCGAGGTGGTCTTCGCTGGCCACGTAGTCGGGAACGGGCAGCGAAAGCCCATACCTGGCAAGGTGGCTGCGATCGAGCACTGGGAAAAGCCCAAAACGGTCTCTGAGCTACGGGCGTATCTGGGGTTCTGCAATTACTACTCGGGGTATATCAAAATGTATGCCGAGTATGCAGCCCCCATGACGACCATGCTCAAGGGCAACCGAGAGGAGACCAAGAAGGGGTCCAAGAAGGCTCTGGTCTGGACTGAAGAGTCTGACCGGGCCTTTGAGGGGATGAAGCAGGCGCTGCTATCCGCAGTGGGTCTGCACCTCGTGGATCCCGACCGAGGGTTCGTCCTGCGCACCGACGCTTCCGACTACGCCATTGGCGCTGTGTTGGAGCAAGTGCTTGACGATGGGAGGCACGTGCCCGTGGCCTTCTGGAGCCGAGTCCTGGCGGAAGGCCAGAGACGGACGTGGACGCCCCGTGAAAAGGAGGCGTATGCCATC
Organism: Eutreptiella sp. 'Long Island Sound 2002'; assembly: GCA_964036045.1. Lineage (NCBI taxonomy): Eukaryota > Euglenozoa > Euglenophyceae > Eutreptiales > Eutreptiaceae > Eutreptiella > Eutreptiella sp. 'Long Island Sound 2002'. The sequence goes on along the minus strand of OZ038382.1, from coordinate 82,520,821 downwards.
GTCATGGCTCTCAGGAAATGGGCTGGGTACATAGCCCTCCATCCCGTCACCGTCTGCACCGACCATCAGAGTCTGCAGTCGTGGCACAAGGAGCACGTGGACACCCCCTCAGGTCCCGCCTCCCGACGGGCAAGATGGCACGAGACCTTGGCCAAGTTCGACCTTACGGTTGTCTATATTCCTGGAAAGGATAACACCGTGGCGGACTGTCTCAGTAGGTGGGCCTATCCCGCCAGCAAGGGCATGCAGGATATCTCTGCCCATGGCGATGAGGCTGAGACCGCTGAAGCCAAGAGGATCATTGAAATGGAGCGCCTGATGGAGGAGGAGGGTGCCAAATGCTTCGTCGTCATGGCCGCAGATGCCCCCCTCGCATCGAGGGTGAGCAGAACGGTCAGTGTACTCGCCCCTGTGGGTGCCGCGGGCGGAAGGCCCGGTCCGGCACCCCCTGGGGGAACGGAGTCCGACAAGCACCTCTTCCCAGAGTCTTGCCTCCAGGACGACTGGACCGACGATTACGCCAAGTCTGAGGCCTTTGCGGCCGAGTATAGGGCTGTGACCGACCCTGACGACGGGCAGAAGTGGCCAAAGGGGCTGACCGAGGAAGATGGCAAGCTCTACCGGAATGGTAAGCTGCTAGTCCCGGAGTCCCGCGTGCTCGAGCTGTGTGAAGCTTGGCACCACCACATGCTGCACCCAGGGGTCAAGAAGCAAGCTCTTGACATGCAGCGTCGGTTCGAGATCGACCATATCGTTCTCTACACCGCCATCAAGAAGGTCAGGAAGGGTTGCTCGGTCTGTCAGGCCTGCAATCCCGATAACCGGAACGTCAAGGGGGAACCCCAATGGACCCCGGTTCCTGACCAGCCCATGGAGAGCGTGGCCATGGACGTCTTCTCCATGCCCGAGCTGCACATTGGCAAGGAGACCTTTGACTGTGTGGTTCTCTGTGTGGACCGCCACAGCGGCTACGTTGTAGCCGTTCCGGCACGCAAAAAGGGGTTGCTTGCCAAGGAGGTAGCAGTCATGATGATTCGTCATTGGCTGACCGTCTTTGACATCCCCCGCACCATTTGCAGTGACCGAGGGCCCCAGTTTACTGGTGGCTGGTTCAAGGCTATGTGTTCCCTCATGGGGATACGTCATGCCAAGAGCGTCGCCTATCTCAGCCGGTCTAACGGCCGTGCTGAAGTGGCTGGACGGCAGCTGTTCGAGAAGCTGCGCAAGATCCACATCACCAATCCACGGCGGAACTGGTTCGAGGAGATGTGGCCTGCTCTGAAGGCCCATCATGACACCCCCACTCCGGGCGGTTTGTCCCCTCACCAGATTCTGTTTGGCAGGGACCCCCTGGGTAGGGGACTTCCCTTGTCTGGTGATGGCATGGCTATGGATGCCAAGGAGTTCTTCGCGCGGCAGGAGCAAACGGCGCGGGACATCCGCCAGCAGCTTGAGAAGGAGCATGCTGAGCGTCAGAAGTCCGCCCCGAGCTCGACAGCGCAGAAGTTCAGGGTGGGAGACCCGGTGTGGGTGATCAGACCCCGCCCTATGGGCACCCACCGCACCAAGACCTGGTTCACACCCGGCGAGGTGGTCCGCAGGATTGGTGAGGACACTTACCGCATCAAGGTGGGTCACGGACAGTTCCGGGAGCGCCACGAGAGTCAACTCCGTGCGCCGGAACCCGACCTCCGTGGCCGACATGTGTCCCTGGACTACGCCAAGCATGAGGCCGATTCGGACGACGACTATGCTGAGCAGGACGACTATACTGTCGAGAAGATCCTGGCTCAGCGTCCGAAGGCCTCGGCACCCGGAGGTCTGGAGTTCAAGGTTCGTTGGCGAGGCTATGGGCCGTCCCACGACACCTGGGAGCCCGTCTCCTCGTTCGTGCCGCGGGTCAATACTCCCTTCATGGAGTACATCCGCAAGCACAAGACCAAGATCCACGTTTCGGACTTGGCAGCACTCACCCGGGCGATTGCAGCCAGGGGTGCCTGATCAGCGCCCTGAGCTCTCCCCTGATGTGTTATGAGCGCTTGTGAGGCCGACGGATCGTCCCTTACTTGCTTGCTCTCTTCCATCTTTCGGTGGCAGAGTGGCCATATACCCCCCCTGCTGAATCCAGAGGAGGATGGCCCCTCTCTTCTTTTATTCGTCACTCACCCCCCCTGCTGAATCCTTGGGAAACCAGGTAGGGCGACTGACCTTCATGTTTTTGAGCTCTTGGGGCCTTGAAGCCCATACGACGTTGCGCAACGGATGCCGCTGTCATCGGCATTGCGATTTTTTTGGGGTGTGGTCTGGTTCCATGGCATTTGCGGAATCCAGACCAGTCGACGTGTGTCTCGAGACTATATATATGCCTGAACTCAGGCGTTATCCTGTCCATCCTCCTGCATTTGCCTTATCCTGACCGTGGCGTGGTTTGGCACTCTGTTCTGAGTGTGTTTACACGCCTATTTACCCAAATTGTTGCTTGCCTTTCTGCCCTCCAGGATATGTGCATCTGTATGTTAAGTGTCATCAGCCCATCGCTGAGGGATGGACTGTTTTTCACCACGAATCGGGATACAGAGGCGCCTTGAGTCGCCGTGTACATATCCTTACAGCCTGGTCCAGCCTGGACCAGTACTTGATTACAGATTCTACTGTTTGAGTGCCCGTGATACCGTGTTGCCCTATTCGCTGTGATGTGTGGAGATCCTGATGGCGCCAGGCGGGAAGCCCAGTTGCCTGACTACACTCCCAGCGGTCCGCCACTGTCAGTCCCAGTGTGAGCCTACCGATTTGCAGACGCACTTGCATTCGGATGGCGGCCTCCGGTGCTCCTGACCTCGGTCAGTCTGCCTGGGAAACTGGTGGTTTGAGGAGTCGACGCCTCCGCCCACACTGCATGAGGACTCCCTCATGTATGGCCACGCTTCGTGGTAGTAGGGCGAGGGAAAAGACGGCCTTGATGCCCGATCCCTTCAGGAGGAGTTCCCTTACGATTTGGGGTTCGTAAGGAGTTCGACTATGGCACTCTGGACTCGCGTCGTATGGATATGGACATGGTGCGCCCGAGGAAGGACCCGTGGGGACTCTCCCCAGTCGGCGGGCCTTGGGAAGCTTGGGGTAGCCTGATGGATCTTTGTGGTCGCTCTCGACTTGTGGGGCCACCTCGGCCGTCGTGTGACGCCTATGTTGGCCGTGTATGCCACTGCCACTGTGGTGGTGACCGTAGCAGCCGGCACCCGGTGCGCCTGGTATGGGTTAACGGGTCCTTTGGATGCCGAACAATCGCCGCCAGGACCCGGGACTTGATACTTGATACTATACATGTGCTACGAGCTGTTACAGCAGCATACCTATCCCACTGTGGGATACCTATTTTACTGTGACTTACTGAAGTGAGGATGTGACACCCCCCCCCTTCAGGAAGTGGTCCTGGGTACCCGCTGCCATGCGTGGGTGTTATCGAGCCCCCCCAGGGTTTGCTCTAAGGAGGGGGGTGAAGCGGTACCCAGAACCCCATGGCCAGGTTACGGCATACAACCGGTCTCCGGTCCACTAACCCCATGCACGGCGTGTTCCGTGCCGTGAAGCCCCGCATCGGCAACCGATGCACCGCCAGCGGAGATTTGTGTATCAGAATATCAGGAATCAACAGGGTTTTATTTTCATATTGTTTCCGTCAATTTTTATGCTTCCGTTCCGATACTCACTGTTTTGACTGCTGGCGGTTGGTTCGCGACTTTACCGTAACCGCCAGTTTAACTGTTTATAATGAAAATTATAACGCTATCCGCGACGAAGGCTCCAAAGTCGCCAGGAACTGCATGGATGCTTCCGCAATTTTCATAATTAATACTCGCAACCTTAATCCGAATTTTTCAGGATGTCGAAATCGGATTTTCGACGTCGACATCCCCGCACTTGATTTGACTTCTTTCGAGTGGACCTACGTGCTTCCGTATGCACGAATCAACTTCCCTTTTATCCTGCCCTCCATTTGTCTTAAAGATATGGGCAAAACAAAGTTGATTCGTGAGGCCACTTGGGAAGGTCATATCTCGTGTTGCTTGCGAGTATTGACGATAAGGAAACGTGGGATGTATTCACAATACTCCCGACGTAATTTAGGAAGCATTATATGCCTTGCGTTTCTACACATGCGCGCTAGTGTAATGGATCATGGTCAAGAGGGTAGAGTTTGCGTTATAACTCTTTGGCCATGATATTGCGTGCGTTAAGATAACTTTCGAGTGTAGCGCGCAAGTGTTGGTGTTGCATAGGAACTCTCCTTGAGTTCCTATGAGCGATTGACACAAAGTTATGCCCTTGGAGGGGCATGACATATCGTGGTGGGAGCTACTTTTTGGGGCAATATGTGGTATGTGCCATGTGTTGTCTTGCGTGCCCATTTGGCGGGTCCATTGCTCCAAGTCGAACCCGCCAATGGACCTCATATTGTGCAAGCCCCTTCTCCATACTCCCTACGGTCAATTGCATGCCTAACCTTCGTGAAGGGAAGCTTGTGTGGTGATCCCGAAGCGATGCGTTGGGAGCAAGGTGTGTGTTTTACAATTTTCCATATTTTCATGTGCCCACTTGGGAAGCAGCGCTCGTTACCTTTCAAAGCGCCCCAAGTGGAGCACATATGTGGGATCGAAGGTCATTGGTGTCAAGTCATTGTGGTTAGAAGGATTAGTTGATTGCACGATCCAAGCCAAAGATATTATAATATAATTGTGCGCCTTTCAAGGCACTTTGGTTTGTCTTTGTGCTAATTTTGCCATTTTTGGCTCGTCATGATGTCAAGTGGCGAACGTATATCTCAACGTTGCGCTCAATTGACATCATGACCCAAGTATGTAATGAGGGTGCATACTTCGGTCGCCAACGTATCTTGGACCCGGCGAATAACTCCTCTTGAGCTTGGCATACCGTGGCCGCCATGTTGGCGATTTGGGACTATCCCAAATCATGGGCTCACTTGGCGACCCTGCCATTCCCAATACCGGAGGAGTTGGGCGACGCCCCAAAGATATGTTGGACATATATGACTTGATACCAATCCTCCGGCACACTCCGGTCCGAGTCGGACATGTGCCTCATTTGCCCCAACCATGAGTGTGCGCAATTTTGGCCATTTTGAGCATTTTTCTACTTTTGCTGCCCGCCGTGCACTATGTTCTAACCTTCGTGCACGCCGGACGCATGGACCAATGGACCATATATGACATGGGTGTTATGGGTAATGGTCCCCATGGTCCACACACCACGTGGGCGAAGCGGAGCCGCCTTCGTCAAGGCGCTAGGCCAAATTGAGTATGGGCAATTTTGCCATTTTTGCATTTGTGGACCCAATTGGGATCGTCACCACGCCGAGTGGCATGGAGATCTCTGAGAGCCAAGGGCATGGGAGTCTCTGTTGGACTCCCGGTGGATCACGTATGGAATGGCAGATCCGATCTCCAAGCCGGCGTGGAGATATACTATTGGGAGCACACCGAATTTTGGCTCATTTCAAGCAGCCAAAATGACCCAATTTTGGGACCCCAATTTCCCCCTTCCGTGTGGTCAATTGGCGGCCCCATTTCTCTAAGCCCATAGGGAGCCCGGACCCAAATCCAAGTTGTACACTCAGATAGAAGTTTCAGGTCCTGCCTCCTACCCTGTGAGCCATTGGCCTCACCTTGGCCGAGCAAGCCGCGCATGAGAATGACGCCAATTTCGGTGATTTTGGCATCATGACCCCACTTGACTCATCCGTGTTGCCCTGATGCCGGGACCTCAGAGGGAACCAGGTTGGGTGAGGGCTCCAGGGAGTTCGTACTCGAAAGGCATAGGGTCAGTTGCCTCGTCCCTACCTCTGGCGGGTCCGGACGAGGGGTCAATTTTGGAGTTTTTCAAGCCAATTTCAGTTTGGGCTGAAACAGCCCATTTTCAGCTACCAACTCCTGGGTGATAATGGCGGGGCCATATCTCTGGCTCAGAGTGAAGTTAGGACGTGCCGTGGAGGGAGCATAGGGAGCCACTGTCGGTTGGCCTTGGAACGGATTGGTTCCCAGGAACTCGCCTGTGGCTGTGCGGGACACCTCTCCCATTGGCAGGGTTTCAGGGTCCGGACTGAGCAGGGCCTGGGTTGTGTTTGAGCCCCCGCCCCCATCAGCCACTGAGAGGGTCGGACCTGGGATTGGGATATGAGTCGGGACTGAGTGTCTATTGTCCCTTGATGCCCTTACCCCAGTCCAGTCTTAACCCCATGTGTACATATCCTGATGTGTTGCTGTAAATACTTTCGTTCCCTCTTTGCAGAGTGGCAAGGATTCTGAAACGCTTTGTCACATGACACAGGCGTATTGATGCCCTTGTGAGCGTAGTGCCTTGCCTGCCTGCTCACTTGTGCGTGTCACCGCAGCGTCCCGTGGCCGGCCCCCCACGGGAACGCGTCAACAGATCCTCTTTCGCTCTACTCAACGGAACAACTATCGTCTCCCTGAGTATGTCAAGACGTAATTCCCCTCTAATGACGGCCCTTACTATATCGCAAACGCAATGAAACACATTTTCAGGAAGCGCATGATTTAGAGAAGGTGGTACATTGTCCAGGCCAGGCACTTCACATCTAGACACTCTTGCCCACTGCCTAATCTCTTCATCCGTTGGAACCGGGAATGGCTTCTCTTCATGCTCATCCATATAGGAAAGCACCGTAGCATCCAAAGGATTGTGAACATTCATCATCATCTCTATTTGATGAATGGGGACCGGAACTAGACTGGGGTTCTTCAGGTTAGTGGGCTTTTGAGGAATGGCCCAATCATTAAAAAACACGGCGTGCAAATTATGCGAAGACCCAAACTTCCCCCTTAAATTCACTTCACTTCTACAGACTTCTCTGGGCTAAAATAGACCCAAAGCGTTTTGGGTCACATACATTCTAGCTATGTAAGATGACCCCGCATAGTGTCTCACCCGCGTCATCAGAACGGTTCCTTGCATTTGCGACTTCGTCAATGCCTCTTTGAACACCTCAGTAATCTTACCATTACCCTCTAAGATCCGAAGCCATGGCCAAACGTTGTCATGTCCCGTCGTTGGCTCATCCAAGTCATTGGGATTGTCATGACTACAAGTAGTCGAATTAAAGTCACTACACACAATACATCCTTCATAGATCAAAGGATCCCAGACCTCCGCTATCCCTTGACGCATCCTACGGGCCACATAAACTCCTACAACCGTCGGCATCATCTTTAAGTCTGGACGAGCAAAAACTTTGAAACTCATGACATAGCCTGGAATGAGCACCTTGACTGCCGGTTTCTTAAGGGCTACATCAACAGAATCCAAACAAGCCACACCCCGCCGCATGGTTGGAGGACTTAGAAGCAAATGATATTCCCCATAAAACATCTCCCGAACAATCAATTCATATTGCTTATTCGCATAACTACTCGCCACTCTAAACTCTGAAAAAATAACAACATGCGGCAAGGTTTTTGTCCAGGTGTCAAGGTCATTTTTGATAGCCAATAAAAGTTCTCCAAAATGGCTCATATTCACATAGCCACCTACGATTCATGTGCAAATGACCAAAATGTTTGACACTCCCCCGAGACTCGGTACCAACAGGGAAACCATCACTTTCTAGGGGGATACTCTCCTCCCATCCCTCATCTGATTCCTCATCTTGTGCGTTGGCGTACCATTCGTCCATCGGATCCCCTTGCTCGAAAAGGGTAAACCTTTCCACCCTCAGTGGAATCTATATCCATGCTCCCACTTTGGTTGTGCATATCAAATGCGCTGGCAGTAAGTTTCTTGAAGCATTTTGCGCGAGCTAAAGCAACTGACGTATCAAAAGACTGAAAGGTCTCTTTTGTTATCTCCGAGCCTTTATAAACATCAGTTGCTTTGGTGCCAAGAGAACAGCGGATTAGGCCTTTCCCTGGCAAAAATTCACGCACCCCCGCCACCAAATGTGCTGAGGCCACATGTTCATACGTAATTAACATTTTGCCATTTTTCACCGTAGAAAATGATTGCACAGCCCCAAATCGAGGAGCCACATTCAACACTTGGTCACTTGGAATCAACTCCCCATGATGCAAATAAAATTGAAGGCGGGGAAACCACTGATTTTGTTGGGAAAATCCTTTTATTTGTGGCTACTTCAGTGATAACAATGTGGTCCAAGTCCCACAAAATCCCCCCGAATGGTGAATAATTACAATTCCCATCCAAAAAAGCAAGTACATCAAATTTATTCTAAAGGACCACTTGTTGACATACATCCATGAACGTTTGGCATTTCCTCAATACCACTCACACGTCAGCTGATGTCATTCGTGGTATTTCTTTACTTTCCAAGAAATGCGTGACAACAAGGGCACCGGTCTCTTGCACTAATGCATATGAGATTCCATTGCGTGCCCGAGAGTCATATTTCCTTGTCAAAAGTTAATACTTATCTTGGGTAAGGAAAAAGTCAAAAGCACTACATCCTTGTGGCAATCGAAATGAGACTTTAGTTGGCAAATTTGTGCTTTTAAAGATAAGAGCATCTTCAGTGTTACCTTTGAACATTGAAGATCTTGTTTCACACGGCAAGTCATTGAGCAATTTCAACATATCAAAAGAAGTTGCTTTAGCCCCATGCACATGCAATCACACATGAATATTATTTTCTCTTTGCATGGGTTGCGGCAACAACTTAGGTTCATGGTTGCCAAAGTCAATGACTTCCGCATGGGGTGTGGTCCAAGTGGGCGTTGTAGACAACCACACAAACATGTACATGCCAGAAGCATCATCCGGTACATATGTGTTTGGCTTCCCCACCACGCCCCTCTAATTTTGCATACATGCCGATCCTTGTGTAATGACCATTTTTTGTGTATATTTTCGTAACATCAAAAGTATGAGTCTGTGATCAAGGGGGTACGACAATTTCCCATCAATGGTGAGTGCCGTTACCGGTAGAACAAGCACCGGTTTTGTCATATCTTCATTTTGTGTCTCCGCCGCATACTCAAAAAATTGTTTCAAAAAGGTTCCCGATTTCCAAATTGGCCACATCTGTTCGTACGTTTGTACCAAAGTGATTTAATTTATCCTGTAGTTATGTAATTCAAATTCTTTTCAAACAACCTCGCGCATCCACAATCGCGACCAGTTCAGTTAGTTAGTTGAAAAGGGGTTATGGGGTGTTCGCGCCAGGTGAAATGTGTTTTGAGGGCTTGGAGTCAGTTGAAAAGGGGGTTTGAGGTGTTGGCACTGGGTGAAATGTGTTTTCAGGGCATGGGGGGGGTTCGAAAGGGGGTTTCAGGTGTTGGCACTGCGTGAAAAGTGTTTTGAGGGCATGGTGTGTTTTCGACAGGGGGTTTGAGGTGTTGGCGCTGGGTGCAATGTGTTTGTGGGGGATGAAGGCAGTAGAAAAGGGGGTTTGAGGTTATGCCACTGCGTCAAATGTGTTTTGAGGGCATGGAGGCAGTTGAAAAGGGGGTTGGAAGAATTGGCACTGGGTGAAATGTGTGTTGCCGGCATGGAAGGAGTTGAAAACGGGGTTTCAGGGGTTGGTACTGGGTGGAATGTGTTTTAAGGGCATGGGGAGAGCTGAAAAGGGGGTTTGAGGTGTTGGCACTGGGTAAATTGTGTTCAGATTGAATGGGGGCAGTTGAAAAGGAGGTTTGAGGTGTTCGCACTATGTCAAATGTGTCTTGCAGGCATGGGGCCAGTTGAAAAGCGGGCTTTCAGATGTTGGCACTCGGTCAAATGTGTTTTGAGGGCATAGGGGCAGTTTGATAGGGGGTTTGAGGTGTTTGCACTGGGTGAAATGGTGTTTTGAGGGCATGTGGTGAGTTGAGAAGCAGGTTTGAGGTGTTGCCTCTCGGTGTAATTTGCTTAGAGGGCATGGGGGCAGTTGAAAAGGGGGTTTGAGCTGTTGGCACTGGGTGAAATGTGTTTCTTGGGCATGGGGGGAGTTAAAAAGGGGGTTTCAAGTTTTGCCACTGGATGAAATACGTCTTGAGGGCATTGAGGGAGTCGAAAAGGGCATTTGAGATGTTGGCACTGCGTTAAATGTGTTTTGAGGGCATGGAGGCAGTTGAGAAAGTGGTTGGAGGCAGTGATACTCCGTGAAATGTGTTTTGAGGGCATGGGGGCAGTGGGAAAGGGGGTTTGAGGTGTTGGCGCCAGGTGAAATGTGTTTTGAGGGCATGGGGGCAGTTGAGAAGGCTGTCTGAGGTGTTGGCACCGGGTGAAATGTGTTTAGAGGGCATGGGGCAGTTCAAGAGGGGGTTTGAGGTGTTGGCACTGGGTGAAATGTGTTCTTTGGGCATGGTGGGAGTTGAAAACGGGATTTGAGATGTTGGCACAGGGTGAAATGTGTTTTGAGGGCTTGGAGTCAGTTGAAAAGGGAATTTGAGGTGTTGGCACTGGGTGAAATGTGTTCTCTGGGCATGGGGGGAGTTCAAAAGGGGGTTTCAGGTGTTGGCACTGCGTGAAAAGTGTTTTGAGGGCATGGTGTGTTTTCAAAAGGGGGTTTGAGGTGTTGGCGCTGGGTGCAATGTGCTTGTAGGGGATGAAGGCAGTAGAAAAGGGGGTTTGAGGTTGTGCCACTGCGTCAAATGTGTTTTTAGGGCATGGAGGCAGTTGAAAAGGGGGTTGGAAGAGTTGGCACCGGGTGAAATGTGTGTTGCCGGCATGGAAGGAGTTGAAAACGGGGTTTCAGGGGTTGGTACTGGGTGGAATGTGTTTTAAGGGCATGAGGGAAAGCTGAAAAGGGGGTTTGAGGTGTTGGCACTGGGTAAATTGTGTTCAGATTGAATGGGGGCAGTTGAAAAGGAGGTTTGAGGTGTTCGCACTATGTCGAATGTGTCTTACAGGCATGGGGCCAGTTGAAAAGCGGGCTTTCAGATGTTGGCACTCGGTCAAATGTGTTTTGAGGGCATAGGGGCAGTTTGATAGGGGGTTTGAGGTGTTTGCACTGGGTGAAATGGTGTTTTGAGGGCATGTGGTGAGTTGAGAAGCAGGTTTGAGGTGTTGCCTCTCGGTGTAATTTGCTTAGAGGGCATGGGGGCAGTTGAAAAGGGGGTTTGAGCTGTTGGCACTGGGTGAAATGTGTTTCTTGGGCATGGGGGGAGTTAAAAAGGGGGTTTCAAGTTTTGCCACTGGATGAAATACGTCTTGAGGGCATTGAGGGAGTCGAAAAGGGCATTTGAGATGTTGGCACTGCGTTAAATGTGTTTTGAGGGCATGGAGGCAGTTGAGAAAGTGGTTGGAGGCAGTGATACTCCGTGAAATGTGTTTTGAGGGCATGGGGGCAGTGGGAAAGGGGGTTTGAGGTGTTGGCGCCAGGTGAAATGTGTTTTGAGGGCATGGGGGCAGTTGAGAAGGCTGTCTGAGGTGTTGGCACCGGGTGAAATGTGTTTAGAGGGCATGGGGCAGTTCAAGAGGGGGTTTGAGGTGTTGGCACTGGGTGAAATGTGTTCTTTGGGCATGGTGGGAGTTGAAAACGGGATTTGAGATGTTGGCACAGGGTGAAATGTGTTTTGAGGGCTTGGAGTCAGTTGAAAAGGGAATTTGAGGTGTTGGCACTGGGTGAAATGTGTTCTCTGGGCATGGGGGGAGTTCAAAAGGGGGTTTCAGGTGTTGGCACTGCGTGAAAAGTGTTTTGAGGGCATGGTGTGTTTTCAAAAGGGGGTTTGAGGTGTTGGCGCTGGGTGCAATGTGCTTGTAGGGGATGAAGGCAGTAGAAAAGGGGGTTTTAGGTTGTGCCACTGCGTCAAATGTGTTTTTAGGGCATGGAGGCAGTTGAAAAGGGGGTTGGAAGAGTTGGCACCGGGTGAAATGTGTGTTGCCGGCATGGAACGAGTTGAAAACGGGGTTCCAGGGGTTGGTACTGGGTGGAATGTGTTTTAAGGGCATGAGGGAAAGCTGAAAAGGGGGTTTGAGGTGTTGGCACTGGGTAAATTGTGTTCAGATTGAATGGGGGCAGTTGAAAAGGAGGTTTGAGGTGTTCGCACTATGTCGAATGTGTCTTACAGGCATGGGGCCAGTTGAAAAGCGGGCTTTCAGATGTTGGCACTCGGTCAAGTGTGTTTTGATAGGGGCAGTTTGATAGGGGGTTTGAGGTGTTGGCACTGGGTGAAATGTGTTTTTGAGGGCATGTGGTGAGTTGAAAAGCAGGTTTGAGGTGTTGCCTCTCGGTGTAATTTGCTTAGAGGGCATGGGGGCAGTTGAAAAGGGGGTTTGAGCTGTTGGCACTGGGTGAAATGTGTTTCGTGGGCATGGGGGGAGTTGAAAAGGGGGTTTCAAGTTTTGCCACTGGATGAAATACGTCTTGAGGGCATGGAGGGAGTTGGAAAGGGCATTTGAGATGTTGGCACTGCGTTAAATGTGTTTTGAGGGCATGGAGGCAGTTGAGAAAGTGGTTGGAGGCATTGATACTCCGTGAAATGTGTTTTGAGGGCATGGGGGCAGTGGGAAAGGGGGTTTGAGGTGTTGGCGCCAGGTGAAATGTGTTTGAGGGCATGGGGGCAGTTGAAAAGGCTGTCTGAGGTGTTGGCACCGGGTGCAATGTGTTTAGAGGGCATGAGGAAGTTCAAGAGGGGGTTTGAGGTGTTGGCACTGGGTGGAACGTGTTCCTTCGGCATGGTGGGAGTTGGAAACGGGATTTGAGATGTTGGCACAGGGTGAAATGTGTTTTGAGGGCATGGAGGCACTAGAAAAGGAGGTTCCAGATGTTGGCACTGGTTACGATGTGTTTTGAGTCCATGGTCGCAGTTGACAAGGGGGTTTGAGCTGTTGGCGCCAGGTGAAATGTGTTTTGAGGGCGTGGGGGCAGCTGGAAAGGGGCTCTGAGATGTTCGCACTTGGTGAAATGGGTTTTGTGGGCATTGGGGGAGTTGCAAGGTGGGTTTGAGGTGTTGCCACTTGATGAACAGTGTTTTGAGGGCATGGAGGGAGTTCAAAAGTGGGTTTCAGGTGTTTGCACTGGGTGCAATGTGTTTGTAGGGCATGGAGCAAGTGAAAGGGGGGTTTGAAGACGTGTGTCGGCGCGACGTCTTTCCGCGCTGTCCTGAACTTTTGGAACATTTGGTCGTAACTCGCTTACCTGCAATTTCAACTACCGTTGCCTACTGGTTTTGGCCTTCTGGTGTGATTCCACATTGTTTGACGTATTTTGCGCCTTCTGGGGAATTGGTTTATTTTTCTGGGCATCCACGCTCCCTTGGTCGCCCTTTCCGCGTCGTCGCTCCCATTATCTGGGTCTTATTCTACAACGCTGTCGCCTTGTGCCATTATCGGGTCGAACGCCGCTCATGAGAAGTCTCCAAAGCTGTCCTGGGATCGCCAATGATGCACTACTCTCTCCTACCATAATATCATCATTAACCACCACCGTCATTAATCAACAACTTCAACTACTCGAACAAGATGAGTTGATCGGCTCCCTTGCACTTCATGACTCCTATACAGTGCCCTCCGTCCTCAATGCGCCCAACGTCGCGTGCTGCCCCTTCCACGAGAATGGCCTCAACGTACCTACGAACAACGCTCACCACTCACAATCCTCCCATTCCCCAATCTCTCATCTCAACCAAGTGGAATCTCCCTCACCATCCATAAGCCCGCACCATTAACTATTTGCCCTCTCCAAGTGCTTCTTGCACGACACAAGAGGTAATCGGTGCCGATGACACCTTGACCTATGGGGAGCATGGATCGTCATCATTAGCCACCACCGTCAATAATCAACAACATCAAGAACGAGATGAGTTGATCGGCGTTTTCCATGTGCCGATCAGCTCCAATCAACTCACCAACACTCACCACCTTCAATCCTCTCACTTCCCAATCTCCCATTCCGACCAAAAGGAATTTTCTCTACGACAACACCAATATTTGCAACACACGTTAATCCATTTTGAACGAACAAGACGGACTCATTAATACCATGGCCGCTTCGTGCACCACTCATGGACCTCATCATCAACCTTCGACAACGCCATTGTCCAATACACGTCCACCGTATGTATCCCCATCTTCGCCCGTTTCGCCACTTACCACTCATGAACCACTTGCTGCACCCCGCCAATCCCTTTCACCTTCAAAGGCCATGTCATCCCGTTCTTCACGCCAAGTCAAACGCATGATGCGTGCCGACATCTGGCACCAAAAAGTCCCAAAATCTAAATTCGTTGGTAGCCCCACTATCACGGGCGTCACCGGGCACGAACTGCAAGTGGATTTCGGCGACGTGACCCGGAGTTTTGACTATACGGTGGCAAAAAGGAAATTTCCCCAACTGCTCATCGATTACTTCATGCACCACAACACCTCTCCCACTCACGCCTCACCCATAACTCCTCTTTCCTCGGTCGCTCATGCTCCAATGTCATCTTTCGCCAACCACCCAGCCCCTAAATATCCCCTTCATTGTCCCAGTGACAATGTTGTGAACCATCTCTCCTTGGCACAAGTAGACTCTGTGTCCGGAGTTCGTGGTGGCGCATATACACCCACTTTGAATGAATACCACGACCTCAACCCCACGCCGACGACACCACCTACTAATTTTCCCAATCTCGTGAGCTTGTCCTTCAAGCTTCTTCAAAATGAAGAATGGAGCCGTTCGGTGATCACCCGAGACCTCAACGAGTTTCTACTTCTTGGGCTCCAAATAAATGAAGACTTGCGAAGACGCGTATTGCTCAATCACTATTTCACGGGACATCTCGAGGTGCTCCCCGCTATTGAGAATGATCTACGACGGACCATTATGACCGAAGCCGAGGTGTCTTACGATTCGCTTGCGCACGACTCATGTCGGGTACTTCTGCAACAACGTGTCCGCGACCATGGCCCTCAATGTGGCCAACTGCAATTTAACTATTCAGTGGCTTGCCTCAGCACCGGCGAGGGTTTAATGCGGTGCTCCACCCAACGTCAGTATTCCCTATCTCTTAAGCCTCTTTTGAATGCTCAAGAGCGCTTGCTGCGTGGAGCTGTGGGATCCCTCCAACGTGCACGATATGGACAAATTTTGTTGGCTTACGTGGAGTGTCAGGAAGAGCTACACTGTCATTCCTTGCTTCGCTCCCTTGTGCTAGCCGTACTACACGGTGGCAAAAAGGAAATTTCCCCAACTGCTCATCGATTACTTCATGCACCACAACACCTCTCCCACTCACGCCTCACCCATAACTCCTCTTTCCTCGGTCGCTCATGCTCCAATGTCATCTTTCGCCAACCACCCAGCCCCTAAATATCCCCTTCATTGTCCCAGTGACAATGTTGTGAACCATCTCTCCTTGGCACAACTACACTCAGTGTCCGGAGTTCGTGGTGGCGCATATACACCCACTTTGAATGAATACGACGAGCTCAACCCCACGCCGACGACACCACCTACTAATTTTCCCAATCTCGTGAGCTTGTCCTTCAAGCTTCTTTAAAATGAAGAATGGAGCCGTTCGGTGATCACCCAAGACCTCAACGAGTTTCTACTTCTTGGGCTGCAAATAAATGAAGACTTGCGAAGACGCGTATTGCTCAATCACTATTTCACGGGACATCTCGAGGTGCTCCCCGCTATTCAGAATGATCTACGACGGACCATTATGACCGAAGCCGAGGTGTCTTACGATTCGCTTGCGCACGACTCATGTCGGGTACTTCTGCAACAACGTGTCCGCGACCATGGCTCTCAATGTGGCCAACTGCAATTTAACTATTCAGTGGCTTGCCTCAGCACCGGCGAGGGTTTAATGCGGTGCTCCACCCAACGTGAGTATTTCCTATCTCTTACGCCCCTTTTGAATGCTCAAGAGCGCTTGCTGCGTGGAGCTGTGGGATCCCTCCAACGTGCACGATATGGACAAATTTTGTTGGCTTCCGTGGAGTGTCAGGAAGAGCTACACTGTCATTCCTTGCTTCGCTCCCTTGTGCTAGCCGTACTATGTCTGCAAGAGTTCCGAACCCGAACCTGGACTACTGACGAGTTACTTGCTGAGCACCTTCATGCCGTGTCCGCCCATCATCCATCCAACATCATGTCACAAGAAACTGCGCATGCCTTGCATTATCACTATCACGAAGGATTGTACAATATACAGCGCAGCTCCTGGGTTGAGCGTTTCGTTATCTCCCACCGGATACTATTCCACCTCGAGGGCTCCCAGCGTTCCGCCTTGTTTCAAGAGCAGTTCCGTGCCTTCCTGACCATCCTCACGCTGGCCGAGTCTCAAAGACGGCAAGATGTGGCTTACATTGAGCTGATTTCCTCCACCCGGCTGCGCTTTTGCGTAATGCGCGACATCTCACCCCTCTCTGTGGGTGTTCCATGCAGACCCGCCCCTTCGGGCTTCCATTGCACGACTGCTGCCCTCTGTTCATGTCACTTGCGGCGTGTACACTTAGCTTTGCTCGAACGCTACCGACGGGCCTATATCTTCGTGGAATGGAATTATGGATTTTCTAGCTGCTATGCTCTTTTGGCCGTCACCGCTCACCGCGCTATGTTGGATGCCTCTTCCTCTGACCTCGTTACTCTCATGACGCAGGCCACCTACACTCTTCACTACCGCGTGAGCGCTCCCCTTTTGGATCTCCACTCGCGAACCCTCACGCTAGCGGCGTCATGGTGCTCCAATGTGGCGATTGCACTTGCCAAATGCACTGCACTACGAAACGCCACGGCCGCCAACTCCTATGCACAGGGATATCGTGATATTCTCTCAGTGTTCTACAACTTTTAGGAACATACCCATGGCTGGATGGCAGGGATGTCCACCGTTGTTGCGGAGACACAGAGCGCATACACGGAGGTACTGCACCAGTGTCACCTGTGCCTCCACGAGCTGGCCGTTATACCTCGAGCAATTGCTATTGTACTTGCCTCCGAATGCCTAGAATCCATACAGCCCGTATATGCGGGTATTTTCGCAGTCCTTGATGGCTCTGTCCTCCTGCTTGACGTGCTGGAACCCGACGAGGAGCTCCCCTTTCTGCGCACCCATGGCTGATATCCATCTTCTTTTCGAGCACTTAGACGACATGATAATCCTTGATTGCTATGGACAGCTGTGGGGCTTCGCCTTTCCTACTGGGCATTTACGGGACAAGCATTACACCCGTCTACTGGCAGAATGACTCTATGGTACGTCATCAGTTATCTGCCCGACTTCCCTGACTGCGAGCAACCTGCCCATGCTCGGCCTCATGATTGATGAGGTTGTGCACCGGCCTCACCCGCCTAGTTTCGTTCCGCTCTTCGGCCTTTTTGGGATCCGTGAACTTGCCTGAAAATTCTTGGGTCTGCTGGTATAGTCCACACCGTGAACAAGAGGTCCTCCCCTGGTCTGAAGCGTTGGTGATGTACAGCAGCCCCTTAATGGACTATGTCCTGCCCCGGCTTTGCGCCAATCACTTCGATGGCCCTGACACAATGGTCCAATTCTTCGCCCTCATGAGCTCGCACAAGCCGCGATGTGCCCTGTCCTTGCTGCACCAGCCCTTGTATCCACAGGACCCCAATGGCTGGTGGATTGCTCAACCAACAATCTAGGCACCGGCATGCCCACCGACAGGAACCTCTGGACCTGGCTGCCCTTTGGCTTGCTGCCTCAGGCTGGATGCCTGTCTATCCTTGGCTGTGCGCGACCCAGTGGAGTCATTCTGGCCCCCTATTTGGAATGGCTTCGTGTTTCGCCTGGCTGCAACGTACCCGTACTATCCCATGCCCGGCTACTATCCCATGACGCCCGGAGGCATTCTGGCCCCCTGCTCCTGGGCAGTGCTGTCCTGAGTACCCAGAGTTGCCGGAGAACTGGGGAAAGGATGGGAGCTGATGCCGGGCGCCAGCTTTTCGCTGGCCACGTCTTCGACGGGATTGGTTTGCTGGTGCTGCTATTTGACTGTGCCCGCGGATATGGCTGACGACTTTGGGCTACAACTGGTGATGCATGGCAATACCAAATGCTGTCCTTATGCTGCTTGAGATCTTCCCCTATCGCCCTGGCGAGTGCTGTACCTTGGCATCGGCGTGTCAACCGACAGGAACCCCTGGACCTGGCTACCCTTTGGCTTGTTGCCTCAGGCTGGATGCCTGTCTACTCTTGGCTGGTGGACGACCCAGTTGAGTCATTCTGGCCCCCTATCTGGAGTGGCTTCGCATTTGCCTGGCTGCAACGTACCCGTACCATCCCATGCCCAGCTACTATCCCATGACGCCCGGAGGCATTCTGGCCCCCTGCTCCTGCGCAGTGCTGTCCCGAGTACCCAGAGTTCCCAGAGAACTGGGGAAAGGGTGGGAGCTGATGCCGGGCGCAAGCTTCTCGCTGACCACGTTTTGGACAGGATTGGCTTGCTGGTACTGCTAGTTGACTGTGCCCGCGGATATGGCTGACGACGCTGGGCTACAACTGGTGATGCATGACAATTCCAAATGCTGTCTTTATGCTGCTTGAGATCTTCCCCTATCGCCCTGGCGAGTGCTGTACCTTGGGACCCCAATGGCTGGTGGATTGCCCAACCAACAATCTAGGCACCCGCGTGCCCACCGACAGGAACCCCTGGACCTGGCTGCCCCTTGGCTTGCTGCCTCAGGCTGGATGCCTGTTTATTCTTGGCTGTGCGCGACCCAGTGGAGTCAATCTGGCCCCCTATTTGGAATGGCTTCGTGTTTCGCCTGGCTGCAACGTACCCGTACTATCTAATGCCCGGCTACTATCCCATGACGCCCGGAGGCATTCTGGCCCCCTGCTCCTGAGCAGTGCTGTCCCGAGTACCCAGAGTTCCGAGAGAACTGGGGAAAGGGTGGGAGCTGATGCCGGGCGCCAGCTTTTCGCTGGCCACGTCCTCGACGGGGTTGGTTTGCTGGTGCTGCTATTTGACTGTGCCCGCGAATATGGCTGACGACCTTGGGCTACAACTGGTGATGCATGGCAATTCCGAATGCTGTCCTTATGCTGCTTGAGATCTTCCCCTATCGCCCTGGCGAGTGCTGTACCTTGGCATCGGCGTGTCAACCGACAGGAACCCCTGGACCTGGCTACCCTTTGGCTTGTTGCCTCGGGCTGGATGCCTGTCTACTCTTGGCTGGTGCACAACCCAGTTGAGTCATTCTGGCCCCCTATGTGGAATGACTTCGCATTTGCCTGGCTGCAACGTACCCGTACTATCCCATGCCCGGCTACTATCCCATGAAGCCTGGAGGCATTCTGGCCCCCTGCTCCTGAGCAGTGCTGTCCCGAGTACCAAGAGTTCCCGGAGAACTGAGGAAAGGGTGGGAGCTGATGCCGGGCGCAAGCTTCTCGCTGGCCACGTTTTGGACGGGCTTCGGTTGGTGGTGCTGCTATTTGATTGTGCCCGCGGATATGGCTGACGAAGTTGGGCTACAACTGGTGATGCATGACAATTCCAAATGCTGTCCTTATGCAGCTTGAGATCTTCCCCTGTCGCCCTGGCGAGTGCTGTACCTTGGGTATGTCGAGAAACATTCTCTGGTGATCGCCGGGGGGTACGACCTATTGCACTTCTTAGAAAACGCTGCTCCCTCTGTGCTGGCTGTGACTGTTTGCTGTACCCCACTGGTCGGTCATGATCCAACTGTTAGTCTTCTTTCGTACAGAGGTGGTGGGATATGATCTCTGGGCAGGATCGTGCCCCCAGCGTGTGCCGCGCAACCCCTGCCTCGGCGGCCCGATCCATGTTGGTAGCCCGGAGCTGCAGTAGGGGACACGGCGCTCCGCTACGCGGGTTCCCCTCTGCGTATAATTTTCGCTTAGCCGTTGCCCCTTTTCGGGGTGGACTGCTGGGTCGACAAGAACTATCGCATTGAGCGCGACGCCTGTTTAGTTATTTGGGTGGTTGTAACGTTTGTATGCTTCGGCGTTTTTCAGCTTTGCGACTGGACTCCTGGATTGGCTTGGGAGCATCGAAATACTGTACAGAGGTGGTGACAGTTCATGTAAGTGCCAAGCTATGACCTTCCATCCCTTACAATTTGGTGCTGAGTAGCTCGAGTGCGGTGTGGTATTTTGGCTACAGGAGATTTGAAGACAAGCACTACTTGTACCATGGGCGCCTGGCCTTCGCTGCCCCTAGGGGGCGCGCCAGTCACCTTCTCTACTTGGAGGCCGCTACGCTACACACCCTTCCCGATCAGTGGTCGTGTGGTCCCTTCCCATGTCTCAGTTCTCGTTGTTTGTCCAGTTAGTCGTGCGTCGTTCATGTTGATGTCGCCCAGGCCACTGCCATCGAACCTGTCGGTGCCCCACCTACCTCGTCGCCCACTTGCTCTACCTGGCACTTGCCACGCTCACTGTCAAGCAACCCAGTCACCTGGGGTCTGTCCTGGGCACCCCTAGGCCCACATACGCGCGACGCTTTTCCACGCATGACCCCCAGTTGAATGTGTACCGGAATGTGGCGTAACGCGCTATTCCTGCTCCCCACTCCCCTCCTATACCCCACACCACACATAAACTGCCACCAACGGTTCACCTGTGGTGACAGTTTATGCATAGCTGTGCACGCAGGGTCTGGGAATGGCTGCCTTTTTTTTTCCTGGCCTACCCGGACCTCCTGCACTGCTGTACGGCTGCCGCTGGCGAGCGTCCAGCCCCCCCCCCTCCCCACAACTCTATATACAGTTTGTATGACGGGCTCCATTGCTTTCTTGCAGCTTTTCCGGCAGATGCCCGCATGGACGGTGCCCTCACGTGATCTACCACTGCCCCCGGGCGTGGAGTAAGGGGCGATCACCTCCCTGATGCCGCCTTTGTAAATTCTCAGTTGAACTCTGCAAATGTCCATACCCTGACCATATATGAGTGGGATGAGGGTGTGCTCTTTGTATATTGGGCTAACCCCTAGCCACCGACGTGTGGCCATGGACTTTGGACTTGTGTTACCAAAAAAAAAAAAATGAAAGGGGGGTTTGGGGTTATGCAACTGGGTGAAATATGTTTTAAGGGCTTGGAGGCAGTTGGAAAGGGGGTGTGGAATGGTGCCACTGGGTCAAATATGTGTTTCAGGGCATGAGGGCAATTTCCAAAGGGGGTTTGAGGTGTTTGCACTGGGTGAAATGTGTTCTGAGGGCATGTGTGCATTTGAAAAGGGGGTTTCAGGTGTTGGCACTGCGTAAAAGATGTTTAGAGGGCATGGGGGCAGTTGAAAGGGGTGTTAGAGTTGTTGGCACTGGGTGAAATATGTTTTGAGGGTATGGGGGGAGTTGAAAAGGGGGTTTGAGGTGTTTGCACTGGGTGAAGTGTGTTTTGCCGGCATGGGGGGAGCTGAAAAGGGGGTTTCAGATGATGGCACCGGCTGGAATGTGTTTTCAGGGCATGGAAGCAAATGACAAGGGGATTTTGAGGTGTTGGCAGTGCGTGAAATGTGTTTTGCGGGCATTGGTGGAGCTCAAAAGGGGGTTTCAGGTGTTGGCACCAGGTGAAATGTGTTTTGCGTGTATTGGGGCAGTTCAAGAGGGGGTTTCAGATGTTGGCGCCGGCTGAAATGTGTTTTGTGAGCATGGGGGGAGTTGACAATGTGGTTTGAATTGTTTTCAATGGGTGAAATATTTTTTGAGGGACTTGGGGCAGTTGCAAAGGGGGTTTCAGGTGTTGGCGCCGGGGGAAATGTATGTTGAGGGCATGGGGGCAGGTGAAAAGGGGGTTTGAGGTGTTGGCACTGGGTGAAAAGTGTTTTGAGGGCATGAGGGCAGTCGAAAATGGAGTTTGAGGGGTTCCCACTGGGTGAAATACGTTTAAAGGACGTGGGGGCAGTTGAAAAGGGCGTTCAAGGCGTTGGAACTGTGTGAAATGTAATTTGTGGGCATGGGGGCAGTTGAAAAGGGGGGCTGATATGTTGGCACTGGGTGAAAGGTGTTTTGAGGGCATGGGGCGGTTGCAAGGGGGTTTCAGGTTTAGGCGCCGGCCGAAATATGTTTTGAGAGAATGGGTGGAGTTGCAAAGGGGGCTTGAGGTGTTGGCACTGGATCAAAGGTGTTCTGAGGGCATGGGGCATTAGCAAGGGGGTTTCAGGTGTTGGTGCCGGAGGAAATATATGTTGAGGGCATCAGGGCAGTTGAAAAGGGGGTATGAGGTGTTGGCACTGGATGGAATGTGTTCTGAGGACATTGGGGCAGTCAACAACGGGGTTTGAGGGGTTGGCATTGGGTGAAATGCGTTTAGAGGGCATGGGGGCTGTTGATAAGGGGGTTCAAGGCGTTGGAACTGTGTCAAATGTAAATTGTGGGCATGGTGGCAGTTGAAAAGGGGTGTTTCATTTTAAATCCAAATCAGTCCGAGACTGTTTTATCATACAACACTAGTATCTCAATGACACCTAGTCGCGGATTGTTAGCTACTATTATGGGTTAGTTCCTCTTGGCTGGCGTTCGACAACTTTCATTGGCCCCTTGCATTCAGATGGACCTGTTTGGTGAACCCTCATTGGTCCTACGCTTTGGCTGGAACCTATTTTGTTGTCTTACACTTGCCAAGCCCTGTATCTAATCTGCTGATGGAGTCGAACTATTATGGGGAGACTCCGGTGGCCACAGCCTATGGTGTCTCTCCTTTCTCTTTGAATCCCTGCTGATTAGTCTCCAGGGGTTCTACTCGTACTGCCAACCGAAGAGAGGTCTGACTGCTACAAAAAAAAACACAGGTAACAATCACAACGAAAGGAACTCCTTACTGTACCTACCCCTGCAGAGCACAAGATCCGGGGGTTGTGTTACAGTAGCCAATACCCTGGGAGCTTTCCACCTAAGCATTTTTGATACACACTCTCTGTACAATGTACAGGGAGCTCCAATTTGAAGGACCCAGCACGTCTGAAGGGAATTCGGCCTCCATGAGGCGCCTCTCGTTGCCCGTGATCCTTGTGGCCTTGGTCGTGAACCATGGGTGTCGGGCAACCCCGTGCACATCAAGCTGGGCCGACGCTGTAGATGATGAGCAATTTGATCAAGTTCTGTGGGGGGTATTGGCAACTGTGGGGGCAAACTGTAATCACCTTCCTTGATCTTGTCAAACATCAGATCCATGTTGTCCGCCGCGAAGGACAGAGCGCCCTTTAGTAGCACAAACAACACGACCCCCATGCTCCACGAATCGACCTGAGACCTGTTGTACTTGACACCCTAAACAACTTCCGGGCAAGCATGAGGGGGAACGGCCCTTTCTTCCAAGATGCCACCTGGAGGCACCTCACAGGCCATCCGAAAGTCCGCCAACTTCACGTTCCCATAGGCATCCCGGATTGTATTTTCGGGCTTGATGTAGCTCCAAGGACTCCAGCGGGTACGGCAGCTTAAGGATGAACTCATCAGCATCACCACATCAATTCTGCAGAAAGAGAATCGACGGCACAGGGCGTTTCCAAGCAGAACAAATCGGCCTGATACCCGTTGTACTTGAAACCCTAAACAACTTCCGGGCAAGCATAATGAGGGGGACCGACACTTTCTTCCAAGGTGCCACTTGGAAGAACTTCAGGGGCCATCCCAAAGTCCGCCAACTTCACTTTCCCATAGGCATCCCTGATCATATTTTCCAACTTGATGTAGCTCCAAAGACTCCAGCGGGCACGGCAGCATCAACACATAAATTCACCAGAAAGATAATCGTCAGCACTGCCCAGCAGTCATCCTGCAGGGCACACAGAAACAGACCCGATCACACAGAGCCAACAGCAGCAACAAACGACGTAAGATCCTTTACAGCTCCTCAAACATTAAAAACTGGCGTTACCAAGCGGAAGGGTCTTGTTTGTTCGCCAACCAACATTCTAAAAACCGGTGCACATTCCAATCGTCAACATACACAAAGACAAACACCATATCATCGTCCTTCAGTACACTAGATAACTGTGAGTTATCTAAATACGTCAAATACTCGAATCTCCCAGACATCTTCTCACACCATGAATCCCAATCGCCACAATCCAAATCAGGATTACTTGAGCTGGAGGTATTTTCAATTCCCCGGAACTGTGTTCGTTTATTACGAGATTTGCGTTCTTCCCTTCTATGAGCGCTACCTTGATATAACATCAACATTGAAATCATCAAAGTTCTCATATTCAAGCATGTACATAGCACGTTGCTCCATACACTTATACTACGACTCATCAAGTTCAACAGTATCCACCTGTATTGCACAATCAATACCTATTGTCCTCGGAACTAAAACCAACCTCAGGTCACCAACCTTATCCACCTCCCACCGCTCTGTTTCCCGTTCCAGCAATCTCCCTAGAATTTGAGTCTGCACATCTGGAACGACTGCCTCACGCACTTGCTCGCAATCAACATTATACGAAGATTCACCAAGCATCGCCGAATCAAGTCCGAATTTTGGAACAGGTAAAAACCAAAATGCGGCGATCTGGAAAAAACCAAATCGAATAAATACGATATCCCATTTTGGGTAAGAAAAATATTTAGAACAGAAATTTCGCCGTAAATTCACAAGAATAAAGCCAGGACTTCAAAGCTCGCGAAATTCCGCGCACCTGCGATCACGCAAATCTGCAGCTTAGTTGAAAAGGGGGTTTGAGGTGTTGGCACTGGGTGCAAGGTGTTTTGAGGGCATGGGGCAGTTGCAAGGAGGTTTCAAGTGTTGGCGCTGGCCGAAACATGTTTTGAGGGCATGGGTCCAGTTTCAAAGGGGGTTGAGGTGTTGGCACTGGGTGAAACGTGTTTTCAGGGTATCAGGGCGGTTGAAGAGGGGGTTCCAGACGTTGAAACCGGGTGAGACGTGTTTTGTCGGCATGGCAGCAGTTGGAACGGGGAACTTTGGTGTGGGCGCCGGGTGAACTGTGTTTTGTGGGCATGGGGGGGGTTAGAAAGGTGGCTTCAAGTGGTTGCACTGGGTGAAATGTGTTTTGAGGGCACTGAGGGCAGTTGCAAAGGGGCCTTCAGGTGTTGACGCCTGGTGAAATATGTTTTGAAACCATTGTGTCCTCATCAGGGTTCATGCAGTTCAATAGAGCCTCATGTGGCTATTTACAACAACGATACGGCTATTGTCAATACTTTATAGGGGAGGATGTGGCCTGCAGTGGGTCCTCTGGGGCTACTTGTGGCTGTGCAGGCTTAATGCGTGTTCAGACCACTGTGTCTTTCCGTTGGCTGCATGCCACCCCAGCAGACCGAACACATGGTGTGCCTACATCGCATCAACTGATCTGAATATGTTACAGAGTTTGCCTCCGCGAAGACAAAACTGCGTCACCCTCGCAGGGCCCGAACAAGGGTCGGACTCCTGCAGTGCTGGCAGGGGCACTGGGTCTTACACAGGTACGTAGGTAGGTAGCTCGGGATATCAATGCAGGAAGAAGGTCTTACCCAGGGGACGTCCTGTCCCTCCCACTGCTCTAGTTCAGGTGCCTCTTAAGCCGCTCCCGCAGGTGCTTGGGAAGGCAGTGTCGCGGCCGCCCAGTCCAGGTGTCCCGGGTGGGAGGGTGTCCCCAGATGTGTCCATGGGTAGGGCCACATGCCACCTCCTTTGAACGACAGCTCTGGGGGCTGCCAAGCTGTGTGGAGTATCTCGCACCCCAGGGGATATTGCTCCCGCGAGTCTATGGTACGACCGCCTCACCCCTGTGGCTCGAGTTGCCTGGCCCCGCTGCTTGGCAGGCAACCGCCTCCTAAGCTGTGCACCTGCTCCCCTGTCAGCGGTTGCTTCAATGCCTCTGGACCACGTTTGCCATGGTCCCCGATGCAGCCTGGCCGGGCTCGGACCAGCGGCCCTGGGGTACCGCCCCTGCTGCTTGCCCACCAGGTCAGCTGGGTCGCTCCAGTGCGCCCGACCCATGTGATGTGGTTTGTTGTTGCCTGTCCCTCAGTCGCCCTAGGCACGCACGTCCGTGCGGTGTCCTGGGCCACTTGGCTCCTGTTCACCGGTGTGCCCGCTCGGTGTGTTGCCTTGCGCGTGCAGTGTCCTGGGCAACTTGCATCCTGTTCACCGGTGTGCACTTTTGGTGCGCTGTCCAGCGTCCGCGGTGTCCTGGGCCACCTGGCTCCTGTTCAACGGTGTGCCTGCTCGGTCTGCTGTCCCGCGCGTTCGGTGTCCTGGGCCACCTGGCTCCTGTTCACCGGTGTACCCGCTCAGTGCGCTCCCTTGCATGTGCGGTGTCCTGGGCCGCCTGGGTCCTGTTCACCGGTTTGTTTGCTCATTGTGTTGTGTCGCGTGTGCGGTGTCCTGGGCCACTTGGCTCCCGTTCACCGGTGTGCCCGCGCAGTGCGCTGTCCTGCGCGTGCGGTGTCCTGGGCCACTTGGGTCCTGCTCACCGGTGTGCTCGCTCGGAGCGCTGCCTTGCATGTGCGGTGTCCCAGGCCACTTGGCTCCTGTTCACTGGTTTGTTCGCTTGGTGCCTTGTGGCGCGTGTGCGGTGTCCTGGGCGACCTGGCTCCTGTTCACCGATGTGCCCCCTCGGTCCGCTGACTTGCGTGTGCGGTGTCCTGGGCCACTTGTCTCTTGTTCACCGGTGTGCTCGCTCGGTGCGTTCTGTTGCGCGTGCAGTGTCCTTGGCGGCTAGGCTCTTGTTCACCGGTGTGCTCGCTGGGCGTGTCGTATTGCGTGCCGGTGTCGTGGCCCACTTGGCTCGTGTTCACCGGTGTGCCCGCTCAGTCCTTTGCGTCGCGTGTGCGCGGTGTCCTGGGCCACTTGGCTCTTGTTCGACTGTGTGCTCGCTCTGCGCGTTGTCCTGCGTGTGCGGTATCCTAGGCCCCTTGGCTTCTGTTCACCGGTGCGCACGCTTGGTGTGTTGTGTTGTTGTGCGGTGTCCTTTACCACTTGGCTCCAGTTCGGTGGTGTGCCCGCTGGGTGCGTTGTGTTGCGTATGCGGTGTCCTGGGCCACTTAGCTCCTGTTCACCGGTATGCCCACTTGGTGCGTTGTGTTGCGTGTGCAGTGTCCTGGGCCACTTGGCTCCTGTCCGACGCAGTGCTTGTTTGGTGCGCTGGGTTGCGTGTGTGCGGTATCCTGGGCAACGTGGCCCCTGTTCAACGGTGTGCTCCCTTGGCGTGTTGTGTAGCGTGTGCCGTCTCCTGGGCCATTTGGCTCCTGTCCGACGCAGTGCTTGTTTGGTGCGTTGCGTTGCGTGTGTGCGCCATCCTGGGCAACTTGGCTCCTGTTCACCGGTGTGCTCGCTCGGTGTGTTGTGTTACGTGTGCGGTGTCATGGGCCACCTAGCTCCCTTTCACCGGTGTGCCCGCTCAGTGCTTTGCACTGCGTGTGTGCGGTGTCCTGGGCCTCTTGTCTCTTGTTCACCGGTATGCCCGCTTGGTGTGTTGTGTTGCGTGTGCGGTATCCTGGGCCCCTTGGCTCCTGTTCACTGGTGCACAGGCTTGGTGTGTTGTGTTGTTGCGCGGTGTTCTTGGCGACTTGGCTCCTGTCCAACGGTGTGCCCACTCGGTGCGTTGTATTGCGTGTGCGGTCTCCTGGGCCATCTGTCCCCTGTTCACCGGTGTGCGCGCCTGGCGTGTTGTGTTGCGTGTGCGGTGTCCTGGGCCACTTGGCTCCTGTTCACCAGTGTGCTTGTTCGGTGCGTTGTGTTGCGTGTGTGCGGTGTCCTGGGCCACTTGGCTCCTGTTCCCCGGTGTGTCTGCTAGGTGTGTGTGTCACGTGTGCATTGTCCTGGGCCAATTGGCTGCTGTTCACCGGTGTGCCCGCTTGGTGTGCTGTGTTGCTGTGTGGTGTCCCGGGCCACTGGGCACTTGTTCACCTGGTGTGCTCGCTCCGTGTGTTGTGTCGTGTTCACAGTGTCCTGGGCCCCTTGGCTCCTGTTCTCCCGTGTGCTCGCTCAGCCTGTTGTGTGGCGTGCGCGATGTCCTAGGCCTCTTGGATCCTGTTCACCGGTGTGTTCGCTGGGTGTGTTGTGCTGTGTGTTTTGTGTGCGGTGTACTAGGCCTCTTGGCCCCTGTTCACCGGTGTGCGCGCTAGGTGTGTTGTGTGGGGCGTCGCTGCGGGGCGCGCACTCGTTCATCCGGACGGCGGCTATACGTAGCCAGCAGGGACTGTGTACCCTCTGGGAGCGCACACGTCCATCCGGACAGCGGCTTATTTCTAGCCGGCAGGGGCTGGGTATACTGCCGGGCGCACACGGGGGCTGGCCAACCTCCATACCCACTCGCACCATCCGTGCGGCATGGCCCCACTATGGGGTCGTCGGAGGGGACGAGGTGAAAGCGGCCTACACCAGGCAAACCGCCCTCCTCCTTCACCGCATGAGCCTCAAACACTCACCAGAAGTTCGCGAAGTCGCCACAATCCGCCTCCAAGCCGCACAACAGGCCCGCAACACATGCCCACGCTGGATACTCTACCACACGGGCATGCCCACCAGCATCAACACACGCCTGCGGAACCACCTGCAGCTTCTGGTCCCTTCCCCGCACCACGCCATACTCACCAAACACATTTGCCCGGAGGAAGGACCCCTGGCGGTCCTCTGCGGGGACCTCCATCATCACCCCAAAGGCACCATCGACACCAGAGACCTCGTCGGGGCCTCCATCACAGTAGTATACGTCACCCTCCCCCGAATGTGGGTCCTTCACCGCAGCGGGGCACACCACACTGCCTTCCTACAACTTCCCCAATGTCCTCAATACCGCCTTCTCCGCCAGTACCTGACTGAGACAGCACGAGCGACGGGGCACACTCTGCCGGGAAGCCAAGACATGGTGGCAGCCTACCGGGACTTCAAAAAGCAACAGCCCTGTCTCGTCCCAGCGACACCGCCCTACACACCCACCGGCTCGAGACACGAACCCTTCCCCCTGATGACGGGCCCGGTCCCACCGCTAACCCTACTACTGGCCCCGAGCGACGCCAAAACCACACAGACCACGGTCATCCACCAGGAGGCAAAATTGCGCATACCAAAACACCACTTGACCGCCGAAGACCTACCGAAGGTCCCCCACGACTCCCAGAGCATGCCACGCACATGTTGCGCCTGTGACCCCGATGCACCCACCAAACCATGGCCCGTATTGCACCTCATAGCACGCCACCACACCCAGCCCACAGCCCACCTGCCGCCACAGGCCTATGCATGGGTGGCCCCATGGTTCCACCGCACCGATGCAAACATTACGCTGGCGTGGAATCCGGACCACAATCCCCAGTGGCTATTCACCACAATACCCACCTGGCCCCGCCCAGACCCTGCAGGAATCGCCATCTGCTACAGCATGTACGAACCAGGCAGAACGGGCAAGCACGAACACCCCTACTATCCGCTCCACCACCACATAGGATTTTATGACGTCCAAAAATCCCAAAACCTGCAACAGAAAAAAAAACACCCATTCAAGTAGTTAGTATGCTGTAAATTGTGTTTGGGCGATCTGTGTCCCCATACAAGATGATTTTTTGCATCTAGCACCCCAAAAAATAGGGATGGGGAGGTCTTCAACTGCTTGGCTGAGGCCAAAAAACACAATTTTTCACCAAAAAGCGGCCATTTTTTGCAGGTTTCCCCATGAAAAATGGCAAATTTTAGTGCATACGCATGCTGTAAGATGCGTTTTTTGTGATCTGTGTGCCCCTACAACCTGCTTGTTAGCATCCAGCACCCTCAAAATAGGGGGAGGGGGTCTTGAACTGCTTATCTGGAGCTAAAAAAACTCAATTTTTGGCCAAAAAACAACCATTTTTGGCCGTTTTTTGCATGAAAAATGGAAAATTTTGGTGCATACGCATGCTGTAAATTGTGTTTTCGTGATATATATGCCTCTACAACCTGCTTTTTCGTATCCAGCACCCTCCAAATGGAGGGGGGGGTGTTCAACTGCTTGTCTGAGGCCAAAAGAACTCAATTTTTGACCGGAAAACGGTTTTTTTTTGCGATTTTTCATGAAAAACGGCAAATTTTGGTACATACGAATGCTGTAATGCTGTCATGCCTCACACCGAAGCACCGAACACAAACCCTCACAAGCCGCGACCTTAACCAGGACACGGCCTACATCCCCCAGTACATCTGCTCCTAACTCACACAAGGACAACCGGACCAAGGACTCATAGCCATGTTCCCCCACATGAAGGGCATCGTCTCCAAAGGAATAGGGGTGTATGCCACCCCCATCCTGCAGCCCACAACCCCGGTGGCCCACCTCACCACGGGCCTCGCCATATACACCTACCTGCCCATGAACCCATGCTGCCTCCCAAGTAAAAAAAATTGCTTTTCCAATGCTTTAGGGTATGCTTTGGCTGTATAAGAGGTGCTCTAAGCACTCATGCATTTTTATCCTAGTATTGGCCCGACCAAAACCTGTGATAACACATTTTGGAACCAAACACTAAATCAGGATGTGATGTGGACCCCCTTTATCTCCAAGCTATAGGCACTAAAACATCTTTTCCCGGGTTGCTGAGGCACTGAGGTACTGAAGGCAGAGCCTATGAATTTATCTATGTTTTCTCATGAATTCTTAGCTATCCTAGTGGTATGCACCCTAGGGGGCCGGGGCCCCTCTTTTTGAGAGGTCCTGGGGTCAATACCCAGTCAGCCTAGCTAAGTAGGAATATCCCATGTGACATGGCAATGACCTCAGCGCCACAAGCCATGCCACCTCAGCACCTATGTGACCCAAAAACAAAGAGTGCACATCTCAAGATGGCACTGTGGATGAGAGTGAGCCCTTGGGGCAGTTTTCCAATCACTTTATCTCAAGCATGTAAAATATTTCATCCTGAGTTGCAATGTATGCTAATTGCTGTGGTCTATTGTTGATAGTTGTCTTTATCTAACTCTTTGTGACTGCAGCCCTTCATGCTTTGATCCTGATTCTCTTCTACTTGCTTATCTCTGGCTTGGGTTATCCTGGATTGGTTGTATTTCCACAATAAACCATTTTCCTCATCAAAAGAAAGCAGCAGGAACCCTACACCAGCAGCAAGCAGCAGAAGAGGCACAACAAACACACAGTGTTGAAATCACTATAAACCGTTCTGGTAGCAAGAAGCAAACAGTCTCTGGGTACCGGCAGCAACCCCGTGCCGTACATCCAGTGCGCCGAGATCTGTCATATATAAGCAAGAAGGGCGAATATGGACACAAAGAAGGAGGACACTGACGTGAGGACGGTGCCTGAAACACCAGCAATGCCAGCACCTGGTGAACCGCTACCCGGACCTAGGGCTGTACCTTCGGTGCCCTTACATGGGCCAGTGGACGAGGCGGATGATTCGCTGAAAGGACTTCGGTCGGCCTTCCGGGCCCTCTCAGTTGAGGAGGTGGACACCAATCCTGTGAAGAGAAAGAGATAGAGAGGGAAGGATGCTGGAGAAAGCATGGCAGACAAAGGAGTAGACCATGGGCACGACCCGACGAGTGAGTCGACGTTCGAGGGCGCACCAAGCGCTCCTGGCCTCCAAGCATCACCCTCTCCTACAACCACCACACTCCCAACTCCAGACCCAGCTGCTACAACATCGACTTCCATAACCAACCCGCCTATGGCTGAGGGCACAGGCTTTACTGGTATGCCTACCTACCCTGCCTATGGTGTGAACCCACCTACCACTGCGTTTCCAGAGGCAACTACTACCAGTGAGCCGGTGGCCTCCAGTTCTGCGCCGCAATGGTATGCGGCTGACTATCACCATCCTCTACCCGCTACGGGAGCCTATGTGGATGTTCCTGGGTATGCAACCCTGAGTGGGCTGATGAGAGGACCTGAGTCCTGCTGGAGCAGGAGTAGAGGATCGGGGAGATCCTCCAACAGGTCCCTGACGCGATCGGAGATAAAAGAGGCTCTCCGAGGAGCCACCTCTGAACTTGTGGGCGATCTCACTCAAGAGATTCGGGCCAAACTAGAGCCCCTGATTCCGCCCCAAGCGTCACCTACCATGTAGGGAATTTGACCCCATCGAGTACAGGGTAACAACCTGCTGGCAGGGTTGACAAACACCCTGGGGATCTCGAGGAGCTGACCGATGCCGACCCCTGCAGCGATACAGAGAAGCCCTTTCGTACCGAGAACGGCCCATCCACCCTACAGCCACGTGGGGATTTCTACGAGAGCCGAGCTGGACCGGCTGGGGCTGACAGCCCTGGGGGCAATGGTGGACGTGGAGCCCTATGGCTCTGTTGATCTAGGCGGAGACCCCTCCGACGACGAGCCCCCGTCGATGACTTCCGCTTCGCCCTCGGAGAACGAGGACCCTGAGGACTCTGAGAACCCAATTGGGCATAAGAAAAAGAAGAAGAGGAAGACCCGGCGCCCTGAGGGACGCAGGTCTCAGGAGGCTAACGCCATTGCCACCTCCAAGATCGTGGTTAACTTGCCTGAGTTCACAGGCAGGGACCTCAGCGAGTTTGCTGAGGATTTTGGCCGGTTCCTTCGATTGACCGGCCAAACCCACGCTAGTGGATGGGTCAAGTGCGATCTGCTCCTGCAGTGTTGCAAGACCAAGTACCTGGAGAAGCAGGTCAAGCAGATCGTGACTAAGTCCGCCACCTTTGCCAATGTGTTGGTTGCCTTGGAGAGGCAGTACCCGCCTATGAAACCGACCTGGGCCGAGATCCAGAACCTGGCCGTGCTGCCCAACAACCCCAAACCTGGCAGGGTCTTTGAGCTACTGGCTGACTTGGATTACTGGGCTGGACGATAGACGCCCGGTTCCTAGAGCAGCGACGACCTGCTTTTCTGGTTGGTCGCTAAGCTCCCTCGAGAGCTGTGGGACAAGTGCCGTTCAACGGCAGAGCGCAAGGCTAGAGCCCTCCACTACGAGGATTTATGTGTACTACTCCCGGAGCTGGCGCTGGAGAAAGAAAGCGACCAGCACCTGAACAACTACCCTCCTGGAGGGGGAGGCTCTGGACGCCAAGGCAAAGGGTACGAAGGATCCAGACCTGTACAGGGGACTACACCCGAACACGCCCGTATCATGGAAAACGTCAAGGAGCTCTTCTGGTGTGATGCCAGAGATGAGCAGGGCCACCTACAGCACGCCGCAGACTGCGAGCAGCGAGACTGCTTCGTAGTCCAAGGGAAGAAGCAGGAGACCAACACCGGGGCCAGGGCGAAGATGCCGGATCACTACAGGTGTACCCACACCTGTGCCTTCT
The DNA here is from genome assembly GCA_964036045.1 of Eutreptiella sp. 'Long Island Sound 2002'. Lineage (NCBI taxonomy): Eukaryota > Euglenozoa > Euglenophyceae > Eutreptiales > Eutreptiaceae > Eutreptiella > Eutreptiella sp. 'Long Island Sound 2002'. The sequence continues at coordinate 82,487,726 of OZ038382.1, read as the reverse complement.
GTGGGAAGAGGAAGCACTATGAGGATGAGTGCTACCACAAGCAGCGGCTGTCGGCGAAGCTGAAGAGTGAGGATCCTGGCAAAGGCTCTGGCAAAGGCAAAGGCAACGACTCCGGCAAGGGCAAGTCGAAAGGACGTGGACAAGGGCAAGACACGAGTCAAGGTAGACGAGGAGGAGGCGCTAACCGCCAGCCAGACAAGGACAACAAGAACCCGGACAAAAACGGAGGCAACCCCAAACCTAATCCAGGGGGGAGCTCCGAGCCCTCTCGGGGGCAGTCTGGTCCGACCACACGTTCACAAACGCAGGTCGAGCGAGAACAAGGGGCTAAGCGTGAGCATGAAGGCTGTGATGACGGCAACGCTAAGAAGAGAAGCCGTTAAGGAGGATGGCCCGCAAATTGCGGAACAAGGCTTTCGAGGTGACCTGTCCCGCGGAGTTCTGACAAAGACGCTCCGGTGGGGCCCTGGACTTGGTGTTGTGGGTACGTATCCGACTAGGGGGACGTGAATACCTGGAGGGATTGGACACTGGGGCCACCATATCGATAGTTGCCAAGAAAATCTTACCTTGTGGAAGCCTGAAGAACACCATGACCACCGCGGCTATACGAATGGGAGATGGGCATGTGTTGCACAGCTGCGGGGACTGTGAAGTGGAGGTACCTATGTGATGGACACTGAAGCCTTCGACTTTGTACTGGGGACTGACTTCTTCGTGCAGCACTCCCAGATACAATCCCTGACGCTGCAAGCGCCCTACCTCCTCTACGTGGACCACTGCGAGGGCAGAGAGTCCGTGCCACTGGAGCACTCTGAGCACACCTCGAGCTACCTGAGGGTATCAAAGGAGGAGCCCCCGAACATGATGGCGGCCTCCAAAACTGAGGACTATCAACTATTGGGGGAAGTCCTAGACCAAGGTCTGAAGGAGTTGAGTTACTCTAGAGAAGACCTGAGTGTGGAGTTGTTCGCCAGCGACAAGCAACATGTCCTGGACCCTTACTGCAGCAAGGGGAAGAACTGCAGCTACAAATTTCATTGGCCCTCTTTCGGTATGGCCTACGGGAACCCCAGGTTCAGTGAACTGGGGAATGTCTTGACCAAGGTGGCCTTGGAACGTTCCCGTATGGTCCTGTGTTCTCCCGATTGGGGAGCCCATGGGGGCAACGAGTACTGGCAAACCCTCCTGGACAGGCTGACTATCAGCTCTGTTCGGTTACCTGATGAGTCCATCTACATGCCTCTGGGGCGTAAGATGCCTGTCGGGAAACCCAGATGGGGGAGTATGCTCAGTGTGGTGGACAGAGGTCTTACCTCCATCCCCTGGGAAGACCTGGACTCGACTCTGGTCCCGGCTATACAACGAGAAAGCGATGGACTCGCCTTGGGTGACCTGAAGGATCGACTACGACCTCGAGATGCTATTGGGACTATACCCAGAGGAGATGAATACGTGGTGACTAACACCAACGCCCCCAACTCTCCCTGCCATGTACCTGTTCTTGATGGAGTCTCTGAGTGTGGACTATCCGAGCTCCCCAGCTCTATCCACACAGATGACGAAACTGAGCATGACGCCTTCTTCGTGCAGACTTGCGTGGAGGAAGTGGAGAACGCCGAGTACGTCGCTCCACTGAAACCCCTACTCTCGATGAGGGTGGAAGACCCCGTGGACGAGGAGCTGGACCCCAGATCCAGGCTAAGGGAGTATGTGGACTCCAAGGGAGGTTGGTGGCAAAGGAGCTGAACTACGCTAAGCCTACCCGCAGCTCATGGCCACTGAAGCAAGGACGTAAGGGATATCTATCCCAATTGAAGGAGGACCTCGAACAGAAGATCACCATCTGGCAAAGGGAGGTAGATCTCAAGCTCATGAAGAGCGTGTGGGGTGCCCATGTGAGGACCCCAGAAGAGGACGACCTCTCAGAGGAATGTGTATGTGAACCCCCTCGAGCGTGCCTATGTTGCCATCGTCCACCGGAGATGGTTGAACGAGACCTACTATATGCCTACCAAGGGTGGAAGGATACTACCAAGGGCGAAGAGTCGGTGGAGGATCACCTCCCGGCATCTATTACTGAGGGGGCAAGCAACTTACACTCTGACGAGGACATGGAGGACAAGATCAAGCTATTAGACCCGCGGGTGCAGACGCTTATAAGGACCTATCTTGAGGTGTTCGGAGAACTACCCCCTCCAGACTCCTGTGACAAGCTGGTACAGATGGACCTCAAGCTGAAACCCGAGTTCCTGGGTCACAAGATCCGGAGGAGACCCTATCCAGCTCCTAAAGAGCAGGCCGACGAGATTGAGCGACAGATACAAGAATGTATCGACGTGGGCTAGTCCTGGAGTACAAGGAAGGGGACAGCCCCCAAAACTGCAGCCCCTGTTTCCTGGTGGCTAAACCCGGGTCTACAGCCAAACGGCTGGTAATGGACTACAGAGAGCTGAACAAGAAAACGCTGAACCACTCAGGGTCCATTCCAAATATGGAGTCTACCCTTGAGAAGATAGCCTCCTGTCGCTACAAGACCAAGATGGACAAGAGGAGCGGATTGTGGCAGGTGGACCTGACGCCCAACGCTCAGGAGCTATCAGCCTTCATCATCCCTCAGGGGAGGGTGTTCACGTGGGAGGTCATGCCATTTGGCGTGGCCAAAGCACCCGCTCTATTCCAAGAGCTGATGAACAAGATCTTGTCCATCCTACGAAAGAGACCTAAGGTACAGGAACTTATATCCCGTGGGGCCCAGATGGAAGCACACATCGACGATGTATGCCTCGGGACCGATACCCAGGAGGATCACCTAATCCTCTTTGGTGAGTTCTTTGCGGTCTGCCAAGAGAACCACACACGACTCAAGCTGGAGAAATGTGAGTTCATGCAGGAGACCATGCAGTGCCTGGGGTTTGACGTTGGCTATGGGTGGTGGACCCCAGCGGCCTCTAAGGCCAAGCCCCTGATGGACGCTAAGGTACGACACGAAGACCCCAAGAAAGGACTTCATGATGTACGCAGTTTCATTGGGGCGTGCAACTTGTATCGCCGCTATATCAAAACCTTCACCTACACCAGCGCCATTCTGACGGACTTGATCAAGAAGAGTACTACTTGGCGCTGGGGCCCACAAGAGCAACAAGCGTTTGACGAGCTCAAAGACAAGTTGGCCAACGCTAAGTGCTTGGGCGTGCCTAGGGCACAAAGGGATATTATCCTGGTGACCGACGCCAGCAATGTGGGCGGTGGTGGAACGTTGTTCCAATGGCAAGCACTAGAGAAGGAGGAGTTCGACTCGGCTATTTCTCAATGGGGGACTGAAGGTCTCAACGGAGATGGAATCCTCAAGCACAGCTACCCTGACGACAAGTGGGTCCTAGTACCCCTGGGCCACTGGAACTGGAAATGGAACCAGGCCAGGGGGAACTACTCCACCTTTGAGCAGGAATTTCTCGCGGGTATGCTGATGCTATCCTCACAAGCACGACTGTTGGAGAGTAACCCTGTGGTCTGGCTGTGCGACCAAGAGCCGGTCCGCACTATCCAGAAGGGCCCCCCACCTGAGAAGGCCAAGCTACGGCGCTGCCGGACCTACCTCAGCCAGCTACGGCTGACGGTACACCATATCCAGGGAGTAAAGAACGAGTGTGCAGACTACATCAGCCGCAACAACTTCCACGCCCTGATTGGTGCCCGTGCTGAAGCGCTGGCTAAGGAGGCTTTGAGCCGTATGGACGTGCACTTGGACCTCAACATGACTGTGATACGCCCCCTGGATGGACTCCAACAATCAGAGTACCTGATGGAGTTTGGGGATATCTACAAGCGCCTGGAGGAACGCCTTGAACCCCTCCTGGTCAACCAAGATCGGTGGAAGAGGGACAAAAGCTACCTGTCGCCCTGATTGGTGCCCGTGCTGAAGCGCTGGCTAAGGAGGCATTCAGCCGTATGGACGTGCACTTGGACCTCAACATGACTATGATACGCCCCCTGGATGGACTCCAACAATCAGAGTACCTGAAGGAGTTTGGGGATATCTACAAGCGCCTGGAGAAACGCCTTGAACCCCTCCTGGTCAACCAAGATCAGTGGAAGAGGGACAAAAGCTACCTGTCGCACGAGGACCGCATCGTGGTACCCAGTGACAGAGTCCCAAGGCTGCTGAAGTGGACCCATGAGTCCAGCGGTCATTTGGGTGCTGACCGTACCCTGAGGCTATTCAAGCAGTGGTTCCACACTACGTCGACTGACGACCAACTGCCGAAAACCCTCCAGCCTATCGTGGACAAGTGCCCGTGTAGGTCCTGCAAACCAGGGGATATCAGGGACAGGGGTCTCTACTCGACGCTGCCCATCCCCCACTGTGCCAACGGTGTTCTATACGTGGACGACACGGAGATGCCGAAGTTCGGGGGCTATGACTTCGCCCTTGTGGTAACCTGTGGGTTGACCAGGTTTACCAGGGTGTATTCATGTACCAAGCGCATTACCGGGGCGGAGACTATCAAGATACTCCTGGAGGAGTGGTTTTGTGTCTATGGGGCGCCCAAGGAGATCAACTCCGATGAGGATGTACGAGTGCGCTCAGATACCGTCTGGTACAAGAGGGTCCTGATATCCCTCAATGTCCAGGTGTCTACGGGATACCCTACTCTCACACGAGCAACCCCCTATGTGAGCGACAGATTCGTGTCCTCAAGGAGAATGTAAGGATATGGTGCAAAACTGAACGCACCAAGGACTGGGTGAGACTACTCCCCATCATATCCTTGATCCTGATGATGAACTCCCAAGAGAGTTCGGCTACTGGCTACTCGCCCCATGAGCTGTTCTCAGGGCGCCCGGCGTGGTTCCTACATGCCCCCTGTCCAGAGGACACCAATTCTTCCGTGGGTGAATTGGTCCAAGAGCAACAGGCGAAGGTGGACAAGGCCAAGGCTATGCTCCAGAGAGTGAGGGAGCGTCAGTGGAACAAGAAGAACAAGAACCGAGTACCGGCCACCTACCAAGAGGGGGACTGGGTGCTGGTGCACCACAGCCGACTACCGGCCTGGCCCCACTCTACCAGCGATGACCCATACTTCGGGCCCCACAAGATTCTATCCTTGGATGGAGACCGTATAACCGTGCGGTGTTCTCCTCGTCTAGGAGGGACCCTGGTGTGCGCTGCTCAACACCTGAAGCGCTACTATGATCCTGAAGACCTCTGTGCGGAGGAGTGGGAGCTGAACGACGAGGAGATAGACACCCTAGACCTACCACGGGCTGCCAGCCCTATGGAAGTTGAAGGGGACCTCCCCGACATGAACGCCGAGGAGAAGGCTAAGGAGGGCTTCTACCTGGTGAAGTCTGTCCTACGCCACCGCTATCGCCAGGGTTGGCGCTTCCTAACCCTCTGGGAAGGGTTTGGAGTCGAAGAGGCCACCTGGGGGCCCTTCTCTGCGTTTGTTCTACCTGAGGAACGCCTAAACTCAGTTCTGGTTGACTACTTGTCCCAGAACAACCTTGGTGAGTTGCTGATGCTCGCTGAGACGCTTGCATCCAAGACTAAAGCAAGGGACTGAACCTTACCCCTAAGGGTGCTACGTATGTCCGTGTGTGTCTCACTTCTCTCCCAGGCGTGGCTCCCGAATCAACGGGCTTCGCTGATGTCGGTCCGAAGGTCCTAGTCAGTTACTACTACCACTCCTACGGCGCCCAATTTCTGTGCTGGCACCTATCCATGGGGGAAGATGGCAAAAGCCCTACCTACTAGAGGAGAGGGCTGGCCAAGTGTGCTAAGGGCATACAAAACGCCCATGTTTGCTAAAGGCCAAAAGCTAACGCACTCCCCTGCCCACGTGGAAAAGCACGCGGGACAGGGGACACCACTACCCTACACATTCTACCTACAGTGGCACCATCCTGGTCGGCGAGCATCTTTGCAACTGGCTCAAGCCCCCACTCAGGACTATCACTCCTACACGCACGCTCTACTGGGTGGCTTTGAGGATGAAGACAAGAGCCCTAGCGGCTCACCTGTGAGGGTGCAAGAAAACACAGAGCTACTAAGCTTCTGTGGCCTAACAGAGACGCCACAACGTGTTTCCCTGCTAGGGCTTGGAGGGAAGGGGTGCTCTGGTTGCGTGCACAGCGTGAATGTTGAAGATCTCGGGCTACGCTTGCCACTCTTGGCTGAGTCGTAGCTTGTTGTTTGTGTGATCAGCGCCTTACATTTTAGCACGGGTCAAGAAACTGCACCAGTTCACCCTGACCTTCCCACCTGAAGAGCAAAGGCGGATGAAGGAGCGTTTGCAGCGGAGGAACCAAGACCATCTCCACGTATTATACGCTTCTCAGATGGCCCTATAGTACGCTGTCCACAAACGCCCCTATGGAGCAAGCAAGCTTAAAGAGCTCCACCCGTTCTCTTATACAACGTGGGGTGGAGCCCCTGGGTAACCTAAACAATTTTCTTTGAATGTTCTTAACCGCATCATCTTGTTCTGGGGCTAACGTCCCCCAAAGGAAGACCTCGTGAGAATAAGTACACTACTTGGAGTACATAATATATCACGGAGGCGGTTTGCCTAGGAGAGCGGAAATGGTCGCACTGATGGTTTTTGGTGTAGATTGATTGGTCATTTTGGTGATGAATTGGTTGCACTGGGGCTTGTTGTAAGCTGGGGCCTGGGTTCAGCTCGCACAGAAAAATGCAGGTGCACTGGGGAGTGCAGGCTGTGTTTTTCTTTCTGTGTGTTTTTCCATGTTTGTTTCCATGCAGTCAACTGCTGGAGGGGCGGTGGAAAACTTGTGGTTTGCTTTTGTGTTTCTGGGCCTACTGCGGGGTGTACTGCCCCGGTGGCTAGCCGAGTCTCCTGCCCCTGGGTCGGCCATACTCCACAGCAGTGAGAAGATAGTGGAAATTTAGAATGCATTGTTGTTCAAAAACACCTTGAAGGTTGTCATAAGTTATATAGAGGCTGAAAACGGATTCATGGTGTCATAGCAATCAAAAAGAGGGCAAACCTGAATATTGTTGTGGGCTCCAGGACGTATTTAAAGGGCTGCCAGCCAAAGGGCGAGGCTCTGGTGTTAAGTCAAATTTCAGATTCAGATTTGAATCAGAAGTAGATGCAGTGGACAGTCGGCGAGAGTTTAACCACTTCTTGAGTTGCTTGGTCATCAGTTCTTCAGAGAGAAGGACTGGACATGGTGCAGCGTAAGTGTAGTGCTCGGAAGGATGGTCGATGTAGGCTTTGGAGGCAGTCCACGTTCATGACTGGCTGCAATGGTGTACTGCAGCGCTGTCAAACTCGGTGGCTGTCATCTTGGGCGCTGGCGGATGGAGTTGTCAATAAGCACCTGGGACAGAGCAACGCATAGGAACGGGCTGCGTTGTTGTTCTCATTTTAGTAGAAGCTGTTGCTACTGGCCGCAGTGGTGTGCTGTAGCACGCGCTTCGGGGAACAAGTCAATTGTTCATCAGGGAGCTCCTCTCGTCACTAACCGGCGGCGGTCGTGGCAGACAGGCTTCGAATATTGGAAAGGCGTTGAACAGAAGCTCATATTCAGTCACACGGCGCTGGCATGCAGGCCTTGCGAGTCATTTGTTTGTCAGGGAGCTTGTTTTATCATAATCCGGCGGCGGTTGAGGCAGACAGGCTTCGAACATCCGAAGACGATGAACGGGAGCTCATCCTGAGTCACACGGCGCTGGCGGGCAGTCCTTCCGGCTCATTTGTTTATCACTTCTTGTTTTATCCAATGCCGGCGGCGGTTGAGGCAGACAGGCTTCGAACATCCGAAGATGGTGAACGGAAGCTCATCTTGAGTCACCCGGCGCTGGCAGGCAGTCCTTGCGAGTCATTTGTTTACCAGGGTACTTGTTTTATCAAAATTCGGCGGCGGTTGAGGGAACAGGCTTCGAACATTGAGAAGACGGTGAACGGAAGCTCATCTTTAGTCACACGGCGCTAGTAGGCAGGCATTGCGAGTCAACTTATCAGGGAATTCTTTGTATCCAAATCCAGCGGCTATTGAGACAGACAGGCTTCTGAAAACATTAAAACGGAGAACGGAAGCTCTTTTTGAGTCTTTCGGCGCTGGCACGCAGGCAATGCGGATCTTGATTGATCTCCATGTCGGCGTTTGATCTTTCTCAAAATCAACGGAAGTGCACCCAGTTGAAGCGGTGTTTGTGTAAAGTAGTTGGGCTTGCTTTCAGTAATCGGCGGTATCCTCAGCTGCAGCAGAAAGACGGATACGCCGCGTCAAGCGGCTGATAGCTCTTGAAGACGGGCTGGACCCCTCGGGTCATCTGCAATATCTTTTTTTTGCATACTTTGAAAGGATTGGGTGATTGCGCTTGCCATTGGAAATTATTGTGAACAACTGGCGTCTTATCACCTTTGCCAAGCGCGAAGAAATCGCGAGCGCGCGCCAATGGCTTTGCCTGATCAAGGTTTACTGTGCGCATTTTGCGTGGCCTACCCTTTAATGCGCGTGTGAATGCACGAGCATGCACGGGTTTACCGTCAACCTCTGTTTTTCTTCCTAATCCTGTCCACAATCACGAAACCCCACCAGGGGGTGGCCCTACCTTACTCACCGCTGGGGAGTGAAGCAAGGTGAAGGAAAAACGAGACACAAGCGAGAAACAACGCTATGCATATGTGTATATGTCTAATCACCCTGGACTTACCTCTAATCATCTGCAATCCTTCTAATCTATCCCTCTATCGTTTGTTAGCGCTGCTACAAGGCACGTTCACGGAGACACGAGACGAGCAATATGCATGCTGCATATGAGACGAGCACACCTGTGGTTTATACGTGATTCAGGGAAGTCCTTCTGTTGATTTTTGAAATCTTGAATCTTGAACTCTCTCTGCTAATGTGGGTGGAGTCTTTATGTTAGTCTATTTATGTGTGTTTCGTCATTTTCGTCATTCTGCATAACATACGTTTATAATGTTATTAATTCTCTATTTTCTGGCGCTTCACTAGGAGCCGCTCCTGCGCGCCGCCTTTTTCTGCGTAAGAATTTCTTGATTTAAAAAATCAAGAGATGACTACAAATTTTACAAAAATGTGCATCATAGGCACAATTGGATTCTGTCCAGGTTTGTGGCTTCAGAAACATTCTAGGCCGTCATTTGACAGATTTAGGTGTTGTCGCTTCGCGTTTGCGCGGAATTGTCCCTCATCCTCCCATTCCTCTGTTGTACAGACCTCCTCGCAAAGCCCCGTTGAGTAGGCCGCTGTTCTGGCCGGAAAGCAGCAGCAGGAGACTGAACCTGATTCAAGACCCCTCCAAGGGGCAATTCTAATTGAAACAGCACACCCTCGCCCCGGTACCAGGACAGGTGTCTCCATCAGGTTCCTTGAGACTTGGGTCGAGCGTTCTATGAGAGTCTGGCGTTGGGTTGTGTTACGCTGCAGCTTGGAGGGAGGGATGCACATGCATATGGTCTTGGCATGCCCTACTCTAACCCCACCAAGCCACAGGAGCCCCGGCAGCGCCAAGAGCGCTGAGTTTTCTGTTAGGGATTGTCATCAACAATGCAGCAAGAGTCGCTGGCGATGGTAAAGCGCTCTTTTCCAGTGTTAGGGAAGCTATAGGTATTTTAAAGTAGATGTGGAGACCAAGGAAAGGCCAAGGAAACAATTCCTTTTTCCTGAAAAAGCGACAGTGGTGGCCACAGCACAAGGGGGGAGTAGGAAAAAATGCTTTTCCAATGCTTTAGGGCACTTGGCCATCACCGGCGGACCTGCACTTCTTCACCGATTCCTCAGGGGAATCCGCCCTCACGCCCATCACTGGGAGGGCCAACCTGCAACTGACCCACACCGGGGGACAGTAGCACATGGACCACCACATGGGCCATACTACCTACAGGACCTCCTCCCACGGGGAGCTGGGGGCCATGGCTGACGCCATCGCAAAAATCACGGTGCACCTACGCGCCCACCTCCGGCACGTCGTCCGTGTCTGGTTCGTAGTGGACGCCACTGTAGACACACACCTACTCCTCTGCATAGCAAGACAACCACTCCACAAGGCCACCGCGACGAGCCTCGGCACCAGAGCAGTGCTGCTTTGGAGAGCCCTCCGCAGCCTTCCCCCCTGCGTCCAACTTCACATCCTGAAACAAGAGTCCCACAGGCACCAATACGGAAATGACATTGTCAACAGGCAGGCAGTACACCAGCGCACTACGCACGTGCCGACCCTCCAGGTGCCCGACCTCAACCGAAACCACACACAACTCCAACACATACCCCCCAAACCGGAGCCCCATCAGACCCACAGCCCAAAGCAACGCACACCAGGCCACCGAACACCTCTTCAGGGAACCCACTGGTCAAGCAAGCCACTATGAGAGCAGCGGCAACACTGGACCTACACCAACACCTCATTAAACAGGCGGAAAACCCGGTTGGGGCAGCAGCGCACCTCCAGCTAGAAGCAGTCCGCAGAGCAAGGGCCCAAATGGTACACCGCAAACACCTCCTGCTGACACACACCGAGCAACTCACTGACCCCACCGCGAGGGAACACATGCTGCGTCTCATCCATTACCATGCCGTGCATGACGCAGAAGTCCACTAACCTGCTCTGCACCCCACACACGCCCCCCATCTCCGTCTGCAGGCCTCCAAGACACCACCGGAGCACCCCATAAGGCCACCCACCGCAATACCCCCCCGCCACAAGCACCCACGACACCCCAAGGCCCACCTCTCACCCACAGGACCACACGGCGCCACCCAGCCCAACCTGGCCCGCCCAGGATCACCCATACATCAACGTGGACGCGCAGCACCTCAACAGCCCACCCCGCCAAGCCCCTCAAGACCCAGAGCACCTGCCCCCTCACACAGACCACCATCCGCGACCCCAACCTCCTCCGAGCAGCCCTCCAAGGCAAGGTCTTAGACAGTCCGCTGGGCTAGTACCGCCCACAAGAGAGCTTGACCGGGCTCGCCATGAAGGCCCTCCAGGACCTAGCCACTCCAGGCAAAGGCCTCCACGACGCCATCGTAGACCTCGTCCTCTGGCGAGCCCGCCAACACGTTCAAGGCCAGCACGTCTGAATCCCCCCCATCGAGTGGGGCCAGGCCATTGACACACGACACCAACACTGATGTCACACGTCGAGGGACCACACCCCTACGACGAGCCCCAGCGAGGAAGGAACACCCAGCAGACGCGAACTACCCGGAAAAGTGGGAATAGGCCACCGCACCAACCCGCAACACCGCCCTCCGCGCCGCCGGCCTCGGCACTCCCGACAACAACCCCCCCCCCCCCCACCTACAGACAGCGACCACCCCCCGCCGGAGGTCTGGTGTACAGTCCTCGAGCGAGGGCACTAATACGGAGTGGCCGCCACAGCAACATCCCCCTGCCCACAATGGCTCGTCAAAGGGACCCACACCATGCTTGCCCAAGAGGCCGCCCCACCAGGGGCAGTAGGGGACCCGACCGCCCCGCACAAAGTCCTCAGGGGCGTCTTCCAGCCGGGGGACAAAGCCCTGGCCCGCGCCATGGCCCAAATCACCTCAGGGCGGGCGGGCTACCACCTGGGACTGGCCATGCTCTGCCTGACCCAGTTGATCAAGCGCCGCTTGCCGTCCACGGGGACCGTGCCATGCATCTGGGCCATCCTCAACGCCCACACACAAGTCGAGGCAGGCCCAGACACGCGGACAGACCCCCCCCCCGGGCCACAACACCCCCTCACCTGCGGATACCACGCCATCGACAGGGTACTCCGCCGCATGGACCTGAGCCCAGCACTAAAATACCCTTTTCCCACCACTGACCAAGAGGTGCACCAAATACGCACACTCATCTGTGAAATCCTTGCCGCGGCAGCAGAGGACGGCAAGCTTCTTTTCCAAACCGCCCAGCCTACAAGTGACCACACAGCCGCGCCGCTGCAAGCGGACACATACACCCACATAACACACACGACCGAAGCCCCACAATCCCTCCAAACAACCCCCGGCCCTGCCCCTCCCTCCCCACTCCCCAGCGGGTGGCCCACGCACGTCCACCACACTTAGGATTGTATGAGGTACCGGAATCCCGTAACTGAACCGTCCAACAAGGGAGGGCGGAAGGGGAGAAGCAGGCTTGAATCATTCTCGGTGGAACCATGAAGAATTTTGTAGCTAAGCCTAGGGGTACAGTTATAAAAAAAGAGTCCATGCTCACAATGCATGCAACACCATCTAAACGAGGTATAGCCTACCTACTAGCGTAATCAGGCAAATGCATCAAAGCTGAGCCCTAGCTCAGAAGCATAGATTAGAAAGGCAGCCCTAGACAATTGTAACCTTCGTGAATAGAAGCAATTTTTTTCTATGCATGTATGTGGCTCTAGTTAGCCAGCAAGATTGTTTAAAGTGTAAAACCGACACTAAGGATGAAAAATTTTATCTAGATGAAGAAGATGAAGAAAATGAAGGCAACATTGAAGTATGCGACCCCTTTACATATGTATAGGCATGGTTACTTCATACGTTAAGGTATTCTAAGAAAAAAAGATAGGTTTGATGCAGGTTACAAGGCTACGCTAGGTTGCCGGGACGCTACGCGCCCCCCCAACCAAGCCTAGCATATCCTTTCATCGTTTGGTCCCAGACAGGCCTCTCTTCTGGGCTCAAAATGTGCAAAAACGATAAAAATATTGAAAAAATAGCTGTTTCGCGGTTCAAAATTGTTCAAAACAACCCTACTTTGGCAAACATGAAGTTCAATGATCTGAATGCAATGTTTCGTAACTCCGTTTTGCACACTTTGATACAATGACCTACCTTACTTTGCTGTGGAAAAGACAACATGTTTCGACACAACGTTTCCGATTGAAGGCTACAAAAAACAGCGAAACTGCATTTTTTCAGCAAAGCGCAACTCATTCGCCCTCGGCATTATGGTAGTAGTGACCGATTGCTCTTTACGCCCCCCCAACCAGCTCCATCCTTGCTATCTATATGTGTTTGCTGCCTTGCTAGCTGAAGAAGGAGTTTAGTAACAAACATACGAGCCTCGATGAAAACCCACAGTTGTAGCACTGTAGTTGCCAAAGAAAACTTGTAATTTTCACCAATGCTTTGCCTTTTGCTAAAAGCACGTTTAAAAATACCAAATTAACCTTTGCATTGTCTTCGGCTCCGATGCAGAGAGTTTCTATGGGCTAGGTCTCCATTCTCAACTCTGCCATATAGGTAAGCATTGAGTCTACTTTTTGAGCATGAAATCCAGAAACAACAAACATTGTCCCAAAAACGGTCTTTGGCGACCTACTTTTCCAACTTTGGATATTTCTGCCTACAATATTTATTTTTCTGTGCCCAAGTCACGTATCATAGCTTTGCATGCGATAGTAGGTTGTTTGAGACAGCTAGTGCACATACAAAAAGATAATGGAAACATAAACAAAGACATAATATCATTTTAACCAAGATTTCGAGCATTTCACTTTGTTTCTAACAAAACGTTCCTAAAACACAGGTCTATCCTTGATTGTTCTCCTTGCTGCTCGATGGCTTCGATGTTCGATAGTTCTTACTCTAGTGGCTTTGATATACTTGCACCTGAATGCCTGAATGAAGAATATTTGATTGCTCGGAGCGGAACTACGATTACTGGACGACTTCTGGCCTTTTGCACCTTTACATTACAATGTACAATGGTACAAAAAATTTTAAGAATGTTGTAACACACTTCGATGTCGCAAAACAATGCTAAAGGTGACATCATTTGTACTTTGGCAATGTGCAGAATCCAAAACCATGCAAAGGCTTGCTTTTGCATTTCAAAGTGCTCAGTGCATCGCACAACCGCCATGCGAAATTACCATAACAAACCGATTGAATGAATAACAAGAAATTTGATACCCTTCGTGCAACATTTTCCATTCTCGGAAATTTTTTCCGTTTCTACAAGATTGGAACCGATGAGTTGATTTTTTCTTAACTCTAAAGCTGAAACCAAAAAATACATGTTGCTCATCAGTTGTGAAGATGTGAATAAGGAATCAACTTTTGCTTATGTCAAATTAATTATGTTCAAATTCGGACAATGAGATTCAATTTTCGACGGTTCGAAAAATATCGACAGTTCGACCGGCGCCATAGTCAGAATTTGCCTGCTGCTAAAAAGTCGATTTTTTAGTAGCAATTTTACGATTTTCACGTCACATCAGTTTGTGCGGATTTGGATTCCGAGTCTGTTGCATATTTTCGTTGCCTTTCAGACCCAAAAAATCTACCCCACTTGCTCCAGGAGGGGATACGCACTTCTATACAGATGGTTCAGTGGTCCGTGGCGGCCGAGGCCCTCTCCCAGCTGCCGCATCTACCAGCGCGCTGTCGCGCATAAGCAAAAACTGCCGCGATCGCGATTTACGGCCCGCCGCAACCCAATATTGCCGAGGTTTTGGTGATTTGTGCCAAATCTGTGCGCATCTGCCCCGATTTAGATAGCGCAATCGGTAGAATACGACGTTCTCTAGTCGCTGTATCGAAATCACGTCGATTGCATTACCGGATGTCCAGATAAAACCAAAATACGACCATTTTGCCCATTTTTGCCACTTTCAGGCCTTAAACGGTCATTTCGATGATGTCCTTGTGGTGTCACGAGATTTGAAATTGATCAAGTTTGTCCCTAGTGCCCTGTGAGGCTAGGCAAGCAATGATTTGTGCCCGTGCCTGCCCTTTACCCAAGATAATAATCCGGAGGGTGCCAAAAAACGCCCGAAACAGCTATATTTGCACTTTTGAACACATAAATGTTGATTAAAGTGATACGGCCGTGCTTTCATGTGATTTCAAATTGATCACGTTTGTCGGCTGTGCTATGTGAGGCTTGGCAAGCAATGATTTGTGCCCGTGCAAGCCCTTTACCCAAAATAATAATCCGGAGGGTGCCCAAAAACGCCCAAAACAGCTATATTTGCACCTTTGAACACAGAAATGTTGATTAAAGTGATATGGCCGTGCTTTCGTGTGATTTCAAATTGATCACGTTTGTCCCCCGTGCTACGTGACGCTTGGCAAGCAACAATTTGTGACCATGCATGCCCTTAACTCAAGGTTATGGCCCGGAGGGTGCCAAAAAATGCCCCAAACAGCCATAGTTGCACTTTTGAACACAATAATGTTGATTAAAGTGATACGGTAGCGCTTTCGTGTGATTTCAAATTGCTGAAATGTGTCCCTAGTGCTGGGTGAGGCTTAGCAAGCAATGATTTGTGCCCGTGCATGCCCTTTACCAAAGATAATAATCCGCAGGGTGCCAAAAAACACCCAAACTAGCTATATTTGCACTTTTGAACACATAAATGTTGATTAAAGTGATACGGTCGTGCTTTCGTGTGATTTCAAATTGATCACACTTGTCCCCTGTGCTACGTGAGGCTTGGCAAGCAACAATTTGTGACCGTGCATGCCCTTTACTCAAGGTTATGGCCTGGAGGATGCCAAAAAAGGCCCCAAACAGCTATATTTGCACTTTTGAACACACAAATGTTGATTAAAGTGATACGGTCGCGCTTTCATGTGATTTCAAATTGATGAAATGTGTCCCTAGTGCTAGGTGAGGCTTGGCAAGCAACAATTTGTGACCCTGCATGCTCTTTACTCAAGGTTAGGGCCCGGAGGGTGCCAAAAAAGGCCCAAAACAGCTACATTTGCACTTTTGAACACATAAATGTTTATTAAACTGCTATCGCTGCCTGTGTGTGTGATTTCAAGTTGTTCAAGTTGGTCACTAGTGCTAGGTGAGGCTAGACAATGAACAGCCTGTGCCCGTGCATGCTCTCTACTCAAGAATATGAACCGGAGGGTGCAAAGAAAGGCTCGAAACAACTGTATTTGCACACACGCCATCATTAGATTTGCAAATGCTGTAATGGTCAGAGCCACACTCCCTTGGCACTGCCTGTCAGAAAAAACAAAGAGGAATCCCCCTTGTACGTGAGCGCATGAAAGCTGCGTTTATATGGGTTGTAAGGTGTGTCCTTCTCCCTTAAATGACCCACCATGGGGTAACAAAACGCCCCAATAGTAACAACTTGCTGGGCCGCTGTGTGTTTCGGGTCCACATGATCTACGAGGTCACTGAGTGTGTATTGCTGACACTGTGCTGCCTCTGATAGGAAGCACGCGTCTGCAATAGGCATGATGGTATTATCTTCACTAAGAAGACATGCCGTCAGTATGCAAAGGAACCACTGAAAATTGTTACCCTTCCCATGCATTGGCACACTGCACCAAACAGAAGCAAGCACAAATGAGTTCAAATATCAAGATACCGTGGCATGTGCATACGTACCTAGGTAGAGTTATTATCTTTCTGCCCGGGTTGCAGTTCATGAACACCAACCGTGCCTCCGCCCAAAAAGCTAGCTTCAAGGCTTAAACCTCGAGAAGCACTTGCAATGCGATAGGACATTTCCAACGGGGTTTACTCCGCCGCATGCTAACCACGCCCTTGACGTCATGGTGAGTGTGTTCACCACCTTCGCTTGACAGCACCTAGGGAGCGTAGAGAAGATGTAAGAGGTATAATGTATAATAGGTTGCGTGTTGCCGTAACGGGAGGACGGGGTCTACAATTATGCTAACAACCTGTAGATTGCCGTGCTTCAACAAGCGTGCTTGATAATGAGCCAAGAAATAATGGCATTGCACCGTCAACCGCTCTTCCGGAAGATGCAATACCGAGAGTAGCTCGTCGGATCGCCGGTAATCACGGTCTCGTGCCTTGACACGTTTTGGTGCCGTGGCCATTAACTGTAGGGCAAGTCACCTCAGTTCACGTAGGTAGAACTGTGTTTGCTCCTGCTGAACGGACCTAGCCAATCAGCCTGTTTTGGCGGTAGTTCATAGAGCTCTTGCCAAAACACGGGGTTTCTCAACAAATCCCGAATGACAAAACTTCGCGGCTTCCATCGATTTGGATGGCTGCCCGGCCCACGCTCTAGTGGTGGCACATACGGCGACTCTTTGGTGTGCTTCTTGCATATCGCTCTGAATTCTTGTATCATTCCCGCGGGCACTAGCCCGGATGCTTGCCATGTTGATCTTGTAACCAAAGATCTATGCCATGTAAACCCATATTGACCACAACTTCCTTTGTACAATGTGACAAATCGTACCCCACATCAAGGTCCGACTCAAGAATCTGAAAGTAGTCGGCTAGAGGGGTGGGAAAGAAACTCAAGGGCCGCTCTGGTTGAGGATTGTCACCAGGTAGATGCAATCTGTCTCGGTTTGCTAATTGTAGGTACAAAGCGACAGCTCGCCATGAATCAAGCTGCACCTTTCTTGTCGACAAATGTACCCCATCTACGTTGTTCACCAATTCCTCTTTCAGCTTGGTGACTCTACCGCGGTACGCACCAATGCTCTTCTCCTTGCAAATATCAATAAATTTTGCCCATGTCACTTTTGCTGTACCATGGACAACAGATTCTGCACTACTTTCTCCGACAGCGGATTGCGTGGTGCTCTTAGTCGTGTGACAATCTGGGGTTTACATTTTTTTTCTTGATTTGATGCTTGGGGGTGCCTTCGGATTTGCGTCTCAAGACATTCTGGCGGCCTGCGAGGTCAACGTAAAAGGTGTTGAGAAAGATGTCCTTGAATTGTGCCCTAGGTCTTTTGATGTATTCCTGCAGGTTTTGTAGTTGAAAACCCCATACCAAAGCAGCAAGTAGAGCAAGGACTGAATGTGGATCGAATCAATGATTGGTTTTGGAATCCAGTGTAACACAGAAGGGCTGCAGATAGACAAAGCAGGTTTATGCACATAGATTCAATCACAAATGGATAATACAAAAGGTTTTATATGAAAATTGGTCAGACTCTAGCCTCAGAGGTTGCATTAGGCACTTCATGTGCACTCTTTTGGGTGAAATGGTGCTGGTTAGGACTGAGAGGCATAGATGTCAGGACCACACAGAAAATGACTTGGCCAAGCAACTGAATTCAGAAACAGTTACAAAGTAGGACCACAATAAGTGGTAGAAACAATTGAGTATAGGGGTCTTGGGGTGGGAGACCACTTAGGCTTAACCTCCAAGGCCAACAAGCATGAAATGCCTGATTTATTTTGGTATGTCCTCCATGAAGGAAGGTACCTCCGCTCAGTTGAGTGGTAGGGGTGAACTTCATGGGGGGGCTAGGGTCACAACCCTAGTTACTTTGAGAAAGTGTACTTTAGGCAACAAAAGAGAGATAAAAACACTTAAGTTTGTCTTAGCATCAACAAAGGGTTTTAAGGGGGGCTTAGCCTGGATCAAGCCCTCCAGAAAAGACATGGCAATGACTTTTTCTTACTCCCCCCTGGAGTACTAGGTCATGAAGCTAGTAGGACCAAGGAAAAAGGCCGAAATTACCTCAAAAAAATGCATTAAACTTACCAAAAACATCCTCATCACTTCATAGAAGCCTATCACACTGTAGGTACCCTTGAAAAACAGTATAATGTACCGTGAATGATGTCCCTTCGATGGGGCATTCCTCAAAAGTCGCCGGCGTGCGACGAAAACTTTTGGAAAAAGTTTGGGGGTAGTGGGAATTGAACCCAGGACTCCCTCCCTAGAGCCAATGTGCTTGCCCACTAGGGTACAGCCGAACGCTCTAATGCGGACGGCTATCGCTGTATAAACAGCGTTTTAGTAAAGGTCCTGACCAAAGGCCAGGGCGGAGCAATACTCCTAATGGAGGACGTAAACCCCCAGGAGCTGGAAAAAAAAGAAAATGTAACCAGCAGGGAGTGATTCCTGCGGTTTAGCGGAAGGGGTTGCGGTTCAGCAAGTGAAATCGTTAAAAATCGACGAAACCACGCGGGAAATCGTCATTTTGACACATAACTTAAAGTCGCAGACAAGCGCAAAGGGAGCGGACTCCAAGAAAAGGGTTGCGCAAGCGTAAACGGCTTTTGGAAAAGAAGGTATGAGCCGTGGTTTTTTTAAGTTTTAAAGGAAATTTTTGCACAGTTGCATCAGAAATTTTATAAACTTCAGAGTCAAGCATTCAAATTCAGCCCACACCACAGAGCAGTTCAACAACCCGTCTCTCAGGTATGTCTGTGTCACCTCACACTCACGCATTGCGTTCGTGTTGGTTGTTTCGTCAAAACGTTAGGGTTGTCAACGCTGTGCTCGTTGGGGGGTCGGGTGTTCTCCTCTCGTGCTCTGCACAGGTAAAAGCAGGAATGAAAGGTATGTGATGCGAATGGAGCGCGCAACGCGCACGTAGGGTTAGAATATGCGCTGTGCTCGCGATGCATGTGCCTAATCGAGGCATCCACACGCTGTGACGCTTTACCTGTATCCGAAATTCACCCTTGTTTTCTACCTCACAGGTTAGTACAGAAGCGTTTGTTCGTGTGCGGCCGTGGCGTTGAAGTTGAGTTGCTTAAAACGCTTAGGTTTGTTTTGGGTTCGTTTCAATTCGGCATTCACACCATGCATGGTGAGTAAGGTAGGTTAGCCCAGGAGGAGCTCACCTCCTGGTTGAGTCAGTGGTTCAGCCTCCCTTTCCTGCGTGCACATGATGCATTAGAGGGTAGGCCACGCGAATTGCGCACAGTAAACCTTGTTTAGGTTACCCAGAGGCTCCTCGGTACGTTCTTTAAGAGAACCCGAGGAGTTTCTTAAAGCTTGCTTGCTTGACAGGGGTAGCTGATCCGTCAGCGTGTTTGCGAACAGTGTATTATAGGTCACACTGAGAAGGGTATAATACCTGGAGTGTGGCTTGGTTCCTCCGTCGCAAACACCCCTTCATTTGCCTCTTTTGTACAGGTGGGATAGGTTAAGGGTGATTGGTGCACGCAGCAGCTGCCTTCGGCGGCTACCATTTTTCTGCCTCAGCAAAACAGGGGCGCTGATCACAAATCAAATCACTGTGCCTCAGCCAGTACTGGCGAGGGCAGTTCGACCTCAACGACATCTGCGCTGTGCACGCAACGAGAGCAGCCCTTCCCTCTAAGCCCTAGCAGGGGAAACGCGTTGTGGCGTCCCCTGCTTAGGAGCGCCGTGTTCTTCTGTCCTTTTCACAGGAGGGCCATTAGGGCCTGAGTGAACTTTGACAGCAGCACCCAGTAGCGTGTGTAGGGGTTAGGGTCAGCAGGCCTGGCAGGCGGTGAGTGCAAGTGATGAGTGCTCACCCTGCCTTCGAAGGCCGGTGCTCGCGTTAGTGAGTGTAGTGTAGTGGTGTCTCCTGTCCCGCGTGCTTTTCCTCGTGGGCAGGGGAGTGCGTTAGCTTTTGGCCTGTAGCAAGAATGGGCGTTTTGTATGCCCTTAGCACACTTGGCCACCCCCCCCCTCTTAGTAGGTAGGGCTTTTGCCGTACGGCCCAAGGATAGGCGCCAGCACAGAAATTGGGCGCCATAGGAGTGGTAATAGTACCTGATTAGGACCTTCGGTCCGACGTCAGCGAGACCCGGTCTCCGGGAGCCACGCTGGGGAGCGAAGTGAGACACATACAGACATACGTAGCACACTTAGGGGTATGGTAAACCCTGTAAGGAAGGGTAGAACCCCATGGGTCTGGACCAGTCAGGGGTCCTAACTGTGGGCTCGCTTGTCCCCAAGGAGGGAAGACACACCTTGCCTCATAACACCTTGCTTGTCATTCCCCCCTGGTGTAGTAAGCCACCGTTCTTCGTTGGCTCTCCAAGGTCATTACATTAGGGCAGTACCCATGCAACACATGGTCAACAAGGCACACACTCGCTGGGTGGCTGCAATCCCCATAAGCGGCCACCTGGCTCACGCTGGAAACCATAGGCATGGGTCTGCAGGGCACAGACAGGGTCAGTGCAGTGCTCAGTAAGCAGTAGTCTGTGAGAAACCAATGGCCTTCGGCCAGGGAGTGGTTGTCACGGGGGGCTAACGGTCCTGTCCTGCGATGCAATGCGGGGCAACTGTGACAACTACTCTTACACCCATACACAGGCACGTCTGCAGAAGAGTGCTCACTGCACCTGTCAGTAGACTGACACAGGGCAATTAGTTTCGCCTCTTACGCTGGGACATAGTCTCAGCACGGGTTAGGGGCTGCCCCTCGTTGTTCTCAACGAGGTAAGTGCGGAAGATGGGGTTGATACTCCCATCTGGTTGTATGAAGGCTGACATAGGTTCCCAGGTCGCCTCAGACAACCCATAGCCATCCCACAGGGTAAGGAATTTCCAGCCCTGTTTATAATCGTGGCGAGCAATACCTGCAACAACGTAGTAACCATCGACTGCCATCTCATCGGCAGTCATCTCCTCGAGTTCGTCTGCCTCCTCTGGACTGGCAGCGTTCTCTAGGTCTATACGTTCAATCTCACTGTCGCTGAGGCGCCACTCATCCCAGGACAAGTCGTCAGGGGAGTGATAGTGCCTCAACTGCTTAGGTGCACACAGCAGTTCACCACCTAGACGTGGACTGCACCTGACATGGATCCTGGATCCATCTATCCTGATGATACGATAGGGTCCAAAGTAAGGGTCCTGCAGGCAGTTACGTGGCCAGGAGGGTAGGCGTGAATGGTGTACCAAAACAAGGTCACCAACCTTGAAGCTGGCAGGTCGCCGTAGGCGGTTTCTGTCGGCTCTGTTCACGGTCACGAATGTGCCTCAGGTTAGTACCAGCCTGGTTAGCCAGAGACTGCTTGTGTTCCAGCCAATCTCCCACAGGGCTCTTGAAGTCCTCAGGAGAGGGGGTTTTGAAGAACCAAGCAGGTCGTCCTCCATAGAACAGTTCGGGGTGGGTGAAACCCGTAGAAGAGCTCCGCTGTGAGTTCATGGACAGCACTGCCCAGGGCACTAGGCGTACCAAGTCCTTGGTGCGCTCCTGTTTCATCAGGATCCTTAAGTTTCGCTCCACCACACAGTTCTGTCTCTCACAGAGAGGGTTAGACGTGTGGGTATAGGGCACACCTGTGGTTACCTCCACGTTGAGGGCATTTAGCACTCGTTTGTACCACCCAGTGTCACTGCGGATGTGTACATCCTCATCAGAGTGCACCTGCTTAGGTGCTCCATAGGGTTCGAACCATTGTTCGACCAACATTTTCACAGTCTGCTCACCTGTGATTTTCTTATTGCAAGGGAATACACGGGTGAAGCGAGAGAGACCACAGGTGACCACGAGGCAACTATCATAGCCGCCAAAGCGTGGTAGGCCGTGGATGTAATCCAAGTAGAGAAGAGAGTTAGCACAATAGGGTATGGGTAAGCTGGAGATCAGACCCCTATCCCTACTGTCGCTCTGCTTGCTGGCATGACAGCCACAAGCATCCACAATGGTCTGCATACGCGACCTCAGTTCAGTCAGGGTTAGACTAGAGTAGAAACACTCACGGAAGAAGTCCACTGAGCGATTAGCGCCAGTGTGACCAGAACTGAGATGGGACCACTGTAGGCACCCATCCAGTCATGCCTCAGGCACCACAATTCGGTCCTCGTAGAAGAGGTACTGATTGTATTTATACCACTGGTGCCCGTCAATGACACGGGGTTCGAGACCAGTGCTGAGGGTTTGGAGAATTTCTTCATACTCTGACTGATAGTCGGTTAGACTCCAACCCTCCAGGACTCCGGCAGTGCGCATGGACAGGTCAAGCTGGACATCCATACGCTGGAAAGCCTCTTTGGCGAGCGCCTCAGAGCTCTCACCAATAAGCGCATCGAAGTTGTTGCGCGATATATAGTCAGACAGTTCATTCTTAATCCCGGGGATATGATGCACTGTCAGCCTGAACTGGCTCAGGTAAGTCCACCACCGTTTTAGCTTTGCTTTTTCAGGTGATGGGCCCTTCTGAAAAGACTTCACAGGCTCCTGGTCACACAGCCAGACAATAGGGTCAGATCCCAGGAGTCGGGATTGTGACGATAGCACCAACATACCGGCCAGGAGTTCCTGGTCATAGGTGCTGTAGTTGGAACGCGCTTGGTTCCATTTCCAATTCCAGTGTCCCAGTGGCACCAGTCGCCACTCACTGGTAGGATAGTCATGTTTCAACGAACCATCACGGTTCAGTCCAGTAGTACGATAATGGCAGTGGGTTAGTTCAGCGGGGTTAAGCTCCTGCCATTGGTAGATCGTACCCCCGCCCCCTACATCACTGGCATCAGTGATCAGGACTATCTCGCCCTCAGGGCGCGGCACTCCCAGGCAGTTGGTGGAGGCAATCTTCTTCTTCAACTCCTGGAAACACTCTTCCTCTCTGGAGGTCCACCTCCAGGGAGTAGTTTTCTTGATCAGGTCAGTGAGGGGTGCAGAGGAGTAAGTAAAATTGTGGATGTAACGCCGATAGAAAGGCGCCCACGAAACTCCTCACATCGTGTAGACCCTTCTTAGGGTCATCGCGAATCTGCATGTCCTGTAGGGGCTGCATCTTAGACGCGGCTGGTTTCCACCAGCCATACCCCACGTCGAAACCCAAATACTCCATCTCCTCTTTCGTAAACTCGCATTTTTCGAGTTTGATTCGGAGATGGTTTTCTTGACAGACAATGAAAAATTCACGGAGGAGAAGGACGTGGTCCTCTTTGGTATTAGTACCCAAACTCACGTCGTCGATGTGAGCCTCCATTTCTGCACCCCGAGAAATCAACTCTTGTACTAGAGGCCTGCGCCTCAGTATGTACAAAATTTTGTTCATAAGCTCCTGGAAGAGCGCTGGGGCATTAGCCACCCCGAAAGGCATAACCTTCCACTTGAAGACACGACCCTTAGGGGTTATAAAGGCCAGCAGCTCCTGAGCTGCGGCGGTTAGGTCAACCTGCCAGAAACCAGAGCGTTTGTCCATTTTGGTCTTATACCTGCATTTGGCAATACGCTCCAGGGTGTTTTCCATGTTAGGAATACTCCCTGAGTGGTTCTGGGCTTTCTTGTTGACCTCACCATAGTCTACAACAAGACGTAGGGCAGTCGACCCTGGTTTAGCAACAAGGAAACAGGGGCTGCAGTGATGGGGATAGTCCCCATGTTTATACTCTTCAACGAGGCCAGCATCAATGCATTCTTGGATCTGGCACTCGATTTCTTCAACCTGTTCCTGTGGAGCGGGATAGGGACGACGTCTCACTCGCGTCCTTTCGAATTCTGGTTTCAATTTCAGGTCCATCTTGACCAGTTTTTTACAAGAAAGGGGAGGCGGCAAGGTGCCGAACACCTCCTCATAGGTTACCAGAAGTTTCTTCAGGCGGGGGTCAAGGTTAAGACTCTCCAGTTTCTGAAGGAAATCCTCCTCAGCATGGAGGTTGCTTTTTCCATGTTCTTCCTTTTTATGCCGATCAGCAGTCTCGGCAGGTACAGTACCATCGTCCCACTCAGGGGGACATTGCTGCCCATAGTGTAGAGAATACACTAGAGGTATCTCAGGGTCAGGCAGCGTATAGGACTCATCGTCATCCTCAGACCAGATGGAGTATTTCCAGGTCTGTCTGAGGTATTGCAGCCGCTCTTGGCGCTCAATACCTTCAGCCTTCAGGTACAACAGCCGCCTGAGTTCTTGAGTGTCATGCTCAGACAATGGCATGTTATTAGCAGCAGGCCGTGCCAGAGCATCAGCACTCCGGGCCACGGGTTCGCCTGTGTGCACAGGCTGCATGTGTAGCACTGGTTTCCCAACAGAGGAAGCGGGTTCAGAGGTTGACTCCAGATCTACCTCCTCTAGCAACAGCTGGGCCAGGAAAGCACTATGTTTTAGGTCAACACAGCTGGGATCAACAGAGGGAATAGTGCTGGCGATCTCAGACAGTTGGTCGTCAGCATCCTCTTTTACAGCTGCAGGTTCCAGATAGTCATCAGGAGACTCACACCCTGTAAGTGTGGCAGATAGGTGCTCAGGAGATCGATTTTTGAGATCATAAAGGGTCAGGCCACGATTTTCGGCCATGACCTCTTTTAGTAGCATCTGGTCCAGGTCACACAGGGGTACAGGATTGAGAGATCCATCGATGATGGACAGTAAACTGGCCCACTCAGGGGCCTGCATAGCTGTGTCTGAGTCTTCAGGCACATAGATGGGGCCGTCGGGGAGTTGCACTCTTCCCACGGTCATCCAGTCAAGCATACGGCGCCAGTAAGCATGTTCACCAGAGCAACCCCAGTCAGGGGTGCACATAACAACCCTTCCTCCCTCATAAGCGATCTTGGTTAGAACCTTCGCGAGCAGGGAGAAGGGAGGGTTAGCATACGCAAGGCCCATTGCTTTCCAGAAGAAACGGAAAGCATTGTTCATTTGTTTCCAGCAGTACAACTGCATGATGTGCTGTTGTTGGCTCGCAAACAATTCCACCTGGATCTCATCTAGGTTTACCTGTAGGGCCGCCAGTCCATTTTCAAGAACGTGACGGGCCAGCTGGTAGTTTTCAGTACGATAGTTCGTCTTGGCTGCGTAGCGCAGCCCAGACTCTTTTCGTCCTGACAGCTCCAAAGCAACGGAGAATAGCCCACTGCCAAAGTCGCAGTGCAAAGAGTAAGGACGCTGTAGGGACAGCATTTTTACCTGGGGGTTCCTTCTTAGAAAGTCGGTTCCAATGACGATGTCAAAGGCGTCAGTGTCCAACACTCTGCAGTGTTGGGTCACGGTTTCGTCGCCCAGACATATGGTCACATCGACCCCCCCCAAGGAGTGGATGGTACGCCCATCCCTCACTCTTATGGCCACGGTCTTAGTTTTCCTGAACGTTTTAAGCAGGCGCCGGGCCACTATGGAAAGTGTTGCACCGGTATCAAGCACCGCTCGAAAAACCTGATCCCCGATTTTCACGAGGATCCAGAAAACCAAGTCCTCCTCTTCGGAGCCGCCCCCCTATTCCTCATCAGGGAATTTCACATCCACCCCTGCAGCCATGAGGGATTTGGCCATCCAGGCCAAGCGCCTCTTCTTAGAATTATTCCCCTCAGGGGTAGCATTATCCCCTTGGGGGCGCTTCTGGGGGACACCTGCGGCAGGAGCGGGTGTAGCAGCAGGAGTAGGTGTAGCAACGGGCGCCGATGAGCGCCTCTGGGGGTTAGGGGGTCCAGTTTTGCCACCCCCCTTGCCACCTCCTTTACCTTTATCCCCATTCGGGGGATTTCTGGCGGGCGTCTGGGTCTTCTGGCGCTCCGCCTCCTGACGCTTGAGTTTGTCACTCTCGCGTTTCTTGATGTGGCATTCGTCCTCATAGTGACGACGTTTGCCACAGTAACCACAGGTGATGGTACACCTGAAGTGGTCCTGATGGGTCACAGTTTTCCCATCTTTAGTATGCTGCTAACGTTTCATCTGCAGCATACAGCCACTGCGGAGATCGCAGTCAGAGGCATGACAAGGTCCCCCCTTGTCATTGACAGGTCGGCAGTAAAACAGGGGGGGTGTGCCTGCATCAGTTGGAACCTCATTCATGGCACGTAGGTTGCCCCTCCCTTTCCCACCTCCCTGGTTAGTGTTTGTGGGCTTTTTATGCTCCTTCTCTTCGCCACGTTCGGGGGTAGGGGTACCACCTCGTCCCAAATGCTTCTTGAGGAACTTCTCCATGTGGGAGTCGTTCTCTCTCTCAAGAGCTAGCTCAATCAAGAGATCCACCAGTGTATCGTACGAGTGGGTCCTGCTTTTTCTTCTCAGAGGTAGAGCGGCAATCATCCCACGTACGCTGGGGGATCTTACTCATGAGCCACAGGTGGGGCTCAGTGGCTCCGTAGGAGCCCACATTCATCCTCGAAAAAAAGTACTCCAGGTCGCACACATACTCAGAAATTCGCGCAGCGGATGGAAACTCCGGGAGCATAGGTAGCTCCTCGATCTGTGTGCGTACGCTGAGGTCAGTCTCATAGACTGGAAATGTTTTCTCTAACCTCAGGAGTACCTCTGCCCAGGTAGAACAGGTTTTCACAATCTGTTTGACCTGTTTTTGCAAAAATTTCCTTTCGCATGAGCGTTTTAGCAGTGAACATTTGTCGGCCACATCCACATGGGATTGGCCAGTCAACAAAAGGAACTCTGCAAATTCTTCTGCCCATTCAGGCAGATTTTTGGGGTCGAACTCCGGCAGTTCCAGCTGGATGTTTGCCTGGGCGATTGGTCTGCCCGTCTTCCCACCCCCCCGGAGTTAGGCCTGATGGCGACAGGCCGGCAAGAGGGGCCAGGGCTGACAGCCCTCTCCTCTCACTCTCTGTGACAGGCACGTCCTGTAGATCAGCCATAGGCACAGTCCTGGCACGGGGGTGGAAGGGGCTGGGGCAGGTAACCTTAGGCAACAGCCTTGAGACCCTTGATCTCTTGAGATCTTCGGCCAGGGTACTCAGCCCTGGAGAGAGAGAGGGCAACTCAGGCCTGGGTAAGGGTTCTGCAATACCCAGTTTAGCTTTAATGGCCTCCGATAAGGCCGTCGCATCTGGATCTTCTGATCCAGACAGGAATTTGGCCAACAACTCGGCCGTCTGATCCAGGGCACCGTAGGTTTCGCCTTGGATGATGTTGTTCTTCGACTCGTGTTGGGCCCACTTCGGGAGCCCTTGGGGTTGGATACTCAGGTCTTAGTCGTCTTGGCAGGGATGCAGTGGACGGAGGACCAGAGTGTGCGTAGGACCCTAGATCTGTACGTGGTCTGGATCCATGTACAGCCAATGGCTCCTCTCCATCTTCCCCACGTATGGATTTATAGTACTCCTCATGCATGATGTACTCATCCATCTTCTTCTTCAGCTTCTCATACTCCTCAGGTCCTTCAATGGCAGTTGAGGATGAAGCTGGACAATTGGATCTTGATACTGAAGCAGCCACACGTCTGTGGAGGTGACTGAAGCTGTCTCCACCGTGTGCTGCTAAGGCCTCGGTGGTAAGGCCCTTATTCTCTTCCGCCCTTCTGCGTTCTGGATCTCCTTGGGACCCAGATGCGCCACTGAGATGATGTGGAGCTCGGTGTGGTGGTTCACTCATTGGGTGGGCCATGCTGCCCATTTGTACTTGGACAGTTCGGATAGGCCAGGTCCTGACGCTTGGCGTGGACATGATGAACTTGTTGTTGAGCTTTTGTTCTGCACTTCTTCTCAGGGTCGGTTCAAAAGGTCACAAGGGACTGTCTCTGCTACCGGAAAGATGTCCTTGAATTATGCCCTGGGTCTTTTGATGTATTCCTGCAGGTTTTGTAGTTGAAAACCCCAAACCAAAGCAGCAAGTAGAGCAAGGACTGAAATTTGATCGAATCAATGATTGGTTTTGGAATCCAGTGTAACACAGAAGGGCTGCAGATAGACAAAGCAGGTTTATGCACATAGATTCAATCACAAATGGATAATACAAAAGGTTTTATATGAAAACTGGTCAGACTCTAGCCTCAGAGGTTGCATTAGGCACTTCATGTGCACTCTATTGGGTGAAATGGTGCTGGTTAGGACTGAGAGGCATAGATGTCAGGACCACACAGAAAATGACTTGGCCAAGCAACTGAATTCAGAAACAGTTACAAGGTAGGACCACAATAAGTGGTAGAAACAATTGAGTATAGGGGTCTTGGGGTGGGAGACCACTTAGGCTTAACCTCCAAGGCCAACAAGCATGAAATGCCTGATTTTTTTTGGTATGTCCTCCATGAAGGAAGGTACCTCCGCTCAGTTGAGTGGTAGGGGTGAACTTCATGGGGGGGCTAGGGTCACAACCCTAGTTACTTTGAGAAAGTGTACTTTAGGCAACAAAAGAGAGATAAAAACACTGAAGTTTGTCTTAGCATCAACAAAGGGTTTTAAGGGGGGCTTAGCCTGGATCAAGCCCTCCAAGAAAGACATGGCAGTGACTTTTTCTTACTTGTTGAAGCAATCAACGACACCAAGGATTGGGATCAAGGGTCAATGCGTGCTGTACTACAACGCTTCAGGCTTTGGCATACGAAGAGCAGCACCGCACAGGAACTGTGGATGCAGTTGAAGCGTGAGATTGCAGCAGGTTTGAGGGAGCCACGCACAGTACCACTGAAGATGCCTCCCAACACCCTTATCTACAAGCCATGTTTGAGTGGAGCCAAGGCAGGTTCCATTGGGAATTGTCCGGACTTCGATTGCAACCGCTGCGGCAAGGTTGCTTGACGACCTTGTTCGTCAGGTGACGGCCCAGGCTACCTTCAATTTGCACAAGTTCCCTTTCCAAGGCATGTACTTGAGCAGACTAAAGGCATATGGGAAGGGTCTCTTGGACCGTATTGGGCGGAGAAAAGAGGAGGCATCACAGTCCTTTGTAGCGCATTGTTGCCATTCGGAGACCCAGCAATTGCATTGCCAACAGCATCTGATGCACCACGGGAGGTACTGTCACACAAATTGTGTTCTGTTGACATTGCTGACCCCTTGCTCATTTTCTGAGTGTCTTTTTTTTTTCGAAAGCTTTCGCTCAGGCCACTTGGCTCTTTTGCATGTGCCTCGTTTGCTTTGCTCATGAGTCGTGGTAACCAGAGCCTCCGTTGACGCAGAGACGGTAGAGAATCCAAGACGGTTTGGTGTTGCTGTGCATTGTGTACACATATGCCCCCATATGGCTCCGTGACAAGAAGTTTGTGATTGACCATTGCATGCATGCATACACTTGTGTGCAGAAAATATTTAGTTCCACGCCCCTGTATTTGTAATGAGTGCTTTGCCAAAAATTGTATGAAACCTAGTGCATTCAACCCATGGGAAAACTGTAGGAATTCTGATTGGGTCCGGCTTCTTCCAATAAAACCGGTGGTACATGAACTCATTGGTCAGTGTGAAATGCTGCAGTTGTTCTTGCCCAGCCCCTGCACAACCTCCTTCTGCATCCTTCTGCATCCTTCTCTGTCCCCTATATTTTCCAGGTGGTAGATGCCGAGCTTCAGCCACCATGTCGTGCCCCTCAAGTGCCGGTGGAGCCGCGGGCACTACGGGCCAGGCCAGAGCCCCCAGCAAGGCTCGATGAGGCCTTCGTGTAGAGCGAGATCCGACGCCGCACAGACGCTGCCGTGAAGGCTGAGCGCAGCCGTGCCAAGACAGGCGTGACGGCAGCCCGCACCACACAGAGGAAGGCCGAGCAGACGGCCAAAGAGCTTCGGCGGGTGCAGATTGGGTCGGAGAAGGAGCACAAGGCGGCAGCAATGAGTTGCGCAAGGCGAAGGCCCGCGCCTCGGATTTGGAGAAGGCGAACGAGGATGCCGCTGATAAGGAAGCGGCTGCATCAGCTGCCGAGGCAGCTCGCAAGAAATTTGAAGCAGCTCGCAAGGAATTGGAAGCAGCGCGCAAGGAATCCGAAGTGGTGCACAGTGGGGCGCCCAATGGAATGGGGAGGAATGGGGATGGGCAATCGGCAATTGCTTTTGACACATTTATGAAATCAGTCCTGATTTTGTACAGTAGGAATTCGATATTACTTCGCATTGATTTTTGTCTATCCGTAAGATTGCTTTGCTGAATATTTCAATACGACAAAGGTCTGCAGATGCCACATGCGTATTTACTCAGGGCCCTTCCTGAAGTTGTGCCTGTTCCTACTTCACAGCTGCCCCCTCTCGAAGTAGGGCTCAACAGATTTAGTGCGTTGACCGACGCACAAGCAGTGTGTCTCAGGAAATAACAGAACACCTGTGCAGGGAGAATGTTGAACTGCACCATCTAGTGGCAGAAAAATCTGGTTCAGAGAACATCAAAATCCTGCATATCTGCCATGCCTCCCGCATGAGGCTGTGTCTTGTGCCTCCTCCTTGATATCGTCCATTTCACTTCACTTTGCCTCATTGTGTATGGTAACCGCATCACTGACTGACCGCTGCATGGCAGCAAGTTGGCCTGCCGCATGCCAGCCAGTGTTGTCCAGGGCCCTGTTGTCTGTTGACTGTTGTCTGTTGCCTGACGTCAGTTGGAAGTCGTCAACTGTTGTCTGCTATCTGTTGTGTGTGGTTGTCTGTTGTCCGTTGTCATCGCTCTGTTGCCGGCCGTCAGTTGAACATCGTCATACATTGTCTTTTGTTTGTTGTCTGTTGTCGGTTTTCTGTTGCCTGCAGTTTGTTGAACGTCGTCGTCCATTGTCTGTTGTCTGTTGTCTGTTGCCCGTTGCCTGACGTCAGTTTATTTTCAGTGCAGACCTGGAAGGACAAGATGCAGCCCCAGTGAACGCATGAAAAATGGTGCAGGTTGGATTTGTGTTCTCGCTTCAAAAAACATGTTTCGCAGGGTATTGGAGCAAGTTATGAAGTGTTGCCGAGCCGCCAGCACGAAAGAAACTGCATTTTTAGCCCAAAAAATGGCGAAAAAATGCCAGTTTTTGGCCTAAAACAGTGTTTGTGGGGCCTGAGTGGTTGAATGTAGGGCCCCCCACCCTATTTTGAGGGTACTGGACTCAAAGAAGCGTGTTTTGCCAGGTTTTGGTGCACGTTGTCGAGTGTTTCGGAGCCGCCATCACCAAAAAAACCCCATTTTTTGCCCAAAAATGGCCAAAAAAAGCCATTTTTTGCCTGAAACAGTGTTTTTGGGGCCTGAGTGGGCAGTTGTAGGCCCCCCCACCCTTTCTTCAGGGTGCTGGACTCGAGGAAACGTGTTTTGCAAGGTTTTGGAGCAGGTTATCGAGTTTTTTGGAGCCGTCATCACCAAAAAACCCGCATTTTTTGCCCAAAAATGGCAAGAAAAATAAGCCATTTTTTGGCCTAAAACAGTGTTTCTGGGGCCTGAGTGGTCAGTTGTAGGGCTCCCCACCCTAATTTGAGGGTGCTAGACTCAAAAAGAAATGTTTTGCAAGTTTTTGGAGCAGGTTATCGAGTGTTTTGGAGCCGCCATCACCAAACAACCGCATTTTTCGCCCAAAAATGCCCCAAAAAAAACATTTTTTGGCCTAAAACAGTGTTTTTGGGGCGTGAGTGGTCAGCTGTAGGGCCCCCCACCCTATCTTGAGGGTGCTGGACTCAAAACAAAAAGTGTTGTGCAAGGTTTTGGAGCAAGTAATCGAGTTTTTCGGAGCCGCCATCACCAAAAAACCGCATTTTTGGCCAAAAAATAGCCAAAAAAAGCCATTTTTTGGCCTAAAACAGTGTGTTTGGGGTCTGAGTGGTCAGTTGTAGGGCTTCCCACCCTATTTCGAGGGTGCTGCACTCAAAAAAAAAATTGTTTTGCAAGGTTTTGGAGCAAGTTATCGATTGTTTTGGAGCCCCCATCACCAAAAAACCGCTTTTTTGCCCCAAAATGGCCAAAAAAATGCCATTTTTTTGCCCAAAACAGTGTTTTTGGGGCCTGAGTGGGCAGTTGTAGGGCCCCCCACCCTATTTTGAGGGTGCTGGAGTCAAAGAAACGTGTTTTGCAACTTTTTGGAGCAGGTTATCGAGTGTTTCAGAGCCGCCATCACCAGAAAAAAACGCATTTTTTGCCCAAAAATGGCCAAAAAATGCCCTTTTTTGGCCTGAAACAGCGTTTTTGGGGTCTGAGTGTTCAGTTGTAGGGCCCCATACCCTATTTTCAGGGTGCTGGTCTAAAGAAAAGCGCTCTGCAAGGTTTTGGAGCAGATAATCAGGGGTTTCAGGGCCACCATCACCAAAAAAAACGCATTTTCTGGCCCAAAATTGCCAAAAAAAACCAATTTTTGGCCTAAAACAGTGCCTCTGGGGCCTGAGTGGTCACAGGTAGGTCCCCATACCCTATATTGAGGATGCTGGACTCCCAAAAGCGTTTTTTGCAGTGGTTTGGAGCAAATGATCAAGGGTTCCGGAGCGACCATCAACAAAAACCGCCTTTTTTGCGCAAAAAAAGGCATTTTTTTGGCCTAAAACAGCATTTTGGGGGCATGAGTGGTCAGTTATAGGGTCCCATACCCTATTTTGAGTCTGGTGGACTCAGAAAAATTTGTTTTGCAAGGTTTTGGAGCGAGTTATCGAGTGTTTGTAGCCGCCATCACCAAAGAATCGTATTTCTTGCCAAAAACAAACATGTATGGTTTGAGCTATACAAAAGCTGCTATTCGCAACTAGGTGGTGAATGTCATATTTCTCGGATATGGCCGATTTTAGATGGAATCAAGCCTGCATTGTCGATCTAGGGGCTGGAAAATTTCCAATTTGGAGGGTGGGGGGGGAGGGTAACTCCGGAACATTGTATATGGAAATTATATATAAATGGTATAATTTGACAAAAAAAGTAGTATTTCTGACTGTAGCTGGTTTTGGGATTTTTGGACCCCATAAAAAACTAGGTGAGCGCGCGCAGCCCCGGGCCCCGCGACACGGGCCTCCTCCACCCGCCAAAACAACCACACTTGCCCGCCACAGACCCTCCCGCCGAAGACCCCCCCCCACCTCCCACACTCGGCAGCTCACACACACCCGCCGCAAGGAGCCCCACGCCTCACGGCACACCCGACTCGCCCAGTGACCCGCACACACACCCCGCACACATCCCCGAAACCCCAGGCCCAACCCCCCCGGCCCCCGAATGCAGCCCACGCGAACTGTTCCCCCCCGCAGACACAAACCCACACGCCCTCACGCAGCCCAGCCTAGCCGAGCCCAGTAGGGGGAGACCGCAGCTCCGCGCCTCCCTCCCCCACAGCTGCTGGCCAGATCGGCCCGCGCGGCCGCCAGGTCACGGCCGGGCCTCCCCAGCCACCCGCCCCCAACCCGCGGCCCGAGGACATGCCCTCCATCCTCCCCGCCGTGGCCGCGGCAGGGGCTGCCGCGGCCCGCAAAGCCGCACCGGCCTGCATGGCAGCGCAACCCACATCCCTTAAAACCACCATTTCCTCCTCGTCCTCATCCTCATAGACGTCCTCCACCTCCTCCTCCGATCCCCCCCTCCTGTTGACCTCATCCACGAAGCCACGGCCAAAGCAAAAGCTGCAGCCGCACGCCAAGCAGCCGGGGGCCCCCCTACCCCCACACAGGCAACTCAGGCACCCCGGCAGCACACCGCGAACCCCCCCACCCAGCATCAGTGCCCTCGCACCTCCGGAAAAGGTCCTCCTCAACCTCCAACCGGACCTCAACCCAAGACCCGACTCCAAACCAAAACCAGAACCCAAAAAACAACACCGCCCGCAGCAGCAGCACCACCACCACCAACAACAACAACATCACGAACACCACCCAACGCAGCCCCGAAAACCGCATAAAGTACAATAGCAGCAGAAGCAACCCCGCCCTGAACTAAACCCTAAGCCAAACCCAAGCCAGGACCTTCCACCCACCACATCCCGAGCCCCCCTCCCCCCAGGCGGGAGCCGCCACGACAGAGGCGGCCACCGGACACGACCCAGTCCAAACCCTCGTCAACAGCCCCATCTCCAAGCGCCCCGTCATCCACCCCCCACAAACCACCACCGCCGCCGGCCAGACCGACCCGGGGACGTTGGACCCTCGACCGCGGTTGCTGTAAAGCCCGGCACCCGAACCGCCCCCACTACCCACCAAGCCGTACGGCCCCAGGGGCTGCAAACGATCCCCGGCCCCCAAGCCCCACAGGAATGCCAAGGGATTCTCAGGGCATACCCGCAGCACCATCACAATCACTACCAGCGCCACCGCTACCAACACGCACACCACCGCCACCACCACCACCACGACAACCACTACCACTGCCGACAACCCTACCCCACCGGTCCGCAACCCCCCGTGCACGAGCAGCACCAGCGCATGGGATGGCAGCACCACCCATCGGGCGCTCCACCCCACTACCCCGCCTACCACCAGGGGCCGCCCCTCAAAAAATAGAACTGTATCCGCCAGGCCACCACGTCCAGGCCAAAAGGGCCCCCGAGGCCCGCCCCTACCCGGGACAGCCACTCGACCCGTACCACCAGCCGCCACCAATGCTGCACCCCTACGCGGCAGGTCAAGGGAGGGTGGGGGACCCCCCCCCCCAGTACCAGGCTGCACCACGCGGGGACCCCCGAGACCCCGCCTGCGCCTCCTGACTGGCCCGACTCGCCCAGCGACGAGGCCCGGTCCCGCAAACGGCGGCGCTCCAGCTCCCCCCCCCCCGGCGGCGCGGCCGCCCCCGGCTCTCACGCTCCCCACAGCGCCACCGCGCCTCAACCGCTCACTCCCGCTGCTCCCCCTTGCTGAGTCGCCGCCACAACCCCCCAGCGCCCCGCTACCACCGCTGTTGCTCCCCTTGGCGCCGCCAGGCACGCCACCGCGGTCCCATGTCCGCGTTCCCCTCACCCCACGAACAGCACCGCGCTTCCCGTTCCCCCCGCCGCCCGTACGCATCCTCCATCCCCAGTCCCTGCCACCGCCGCTCCTGCTCCCCCCAGCGCCGCCACGCCCGCCACCGCCGTCCAATGTCCACGTCCTCCTCCCCCCACGAACTGCATGGAGCTTCCCGTTCCCCTGCGCGGCACGTACGCATCCTCCAACCCCAGCCCCCGCCACCGCCGCTCCAGGACCCCGAGCCCGGAGCCCTTCCCCCCCCGAGGCCGCCGCCCACCTGGCCTGGTGGTCTGCCCCCGCCTTGCGGGGGCTCTGGGGCTGAGTGAAGCGGGCCGGGGGAGAGGGAAGGCGAGAAGGGGTGCACATGGTGCACATCTTTGAGGAGATCTGTACCCGCACCCCCGCCTACCCCGAAGAGGCCGCCCCGGAGGCCGCCATGATGAAGGCGGAATGGGAAGCTCTCCTCCGGGACGCGGTCCAGGGCCTCCGCCCCCCCGACACCGCCGAAACCCTCTGTCGGTGGCTCCAGACCAGCGACCCCCAGGCATGGGCCATCGGCGCCCCACAGGCCCCGCCCCCACCCCACCACCACCACACCGGGAAGGGAAAGGGCGAGGGCAAGGGAAGGGCAAGGGAACGGAAGGGAAGCCCCGGCAAGAGGGCGAGGAGAGGCCCAAGGTAGCAGGCAGGTGCCCACAGGGACAGGGCACTGGGGCGACATAACAGGGGGGCAAGAAACCATCAAAAGGCCAGGAAAGGTAAGGACCAGGGGCCGTGGCACAGAGAGAGAGGGCGCAGCGACGGGCACCAGAGCGCACAGACAGGAAGGGCACGCCACAACGGAAGAAACAGCACCGCCCAACCCCCAGCCGACACCGGCCGACCCCCGGAGGCGCACGCCGCCAAAGCACGGAGCAGACGCCGCACGAACCGCATCCGCTCATGCCCACCAACCTACGGACCCCGCACAGGGGAAGGAGGGCACACCCACACGGGGAGGAGGGGCTACACCAATCCAGGGAGCCGCCGAGAATACCGCCGCGCAGCCCGCAACCATGCCCTCACCGCCAGGCAACGAGCCCAGCTGCAGCTAGGGCCAGGACACAGGGAACGACACAGGCGCCAGAAGAGGAAGAGGACACGGCCGCGACACCAAGGACTAGGAGCAAGGACCGCCCGGGGACAGGAGACCAAGTCACAGGCCCACAGGGAGTGCAACCCCGCACACACTAGCCTGACCGACAAACCCGAACTGCACACCCGGACCCCCGCAACACAGATCCAACGAGCCACACCACACCTAACCGCGCCCCTCAGCCACCAGCCAGCCACATAACCTCGTCATGCGTCCCGCACCACGAAACCGGCCAGTCTAACCAGCGCCGACCACACCCCACGCCAGAACGGCAATGAAAAGGCCCCACCACACAACACAGCACAGCGGTACACGGCACCACACGACGCAACACGGCACACCGCACCGCAACACACCGTCGTGCAACGCACTACGACAGGGCACCCGACGACACGACACACCACAACACGGCAAGGCGCGGCGCGGCACGGCACAGCGCAGCAGGCAACGCCACGGCACGACACACCACGCCCAGACACGGAGAGGCACAGCACGACAGAGCAGAGCACACCGCAACACAGCACAGACCGGCACGGCGCAGCACGGCAAAGCACGGCACGACACAGCACGGCGCACCAAAGCACATCACAGCGCCAAAGCACGGGACACTCACCGTGGGTCCCACCCGAGCAAGCCGCTGCACGCCCCGGAAGGGGAGAAAACGCGCCCACAACCGTCGGATAACGCCACACCACCCCGCCGCACACCAGCAAGGGGCCACCCCACGCCCAGCAACGACGGCGACGGCCCGCCCACACAAGCCGCCACAAGAAAGTTAAAGCCGGCACCACAAAGGCGGAGGGGTCACGGAAAACCCCACCCCCCTTAATCCAAGACCTCACGAAACCCCCTGGCGCAACCGCCTAGCCGGGTGAGCCAGAACCTAACCCGATAGGACAGGCCACCAGGCCAAGCGTGTACACAACCCACCCGAACCATGGGGCCGGGGCACGGCCCAGCCAAGTGCAAGCACCAACAGCAACCCGGTTAGCCACACCGAATGCCGACCAATGCGTGCACTAGCCCAGGGATGGCAAGGGGAGGAACTGGCAGACCCCCCACAAGAAAGAAAAAGCGGGAAACAAACAAACAGCACAAACAAAAAAAGAGGGGGGGGCAAGAGAAAGACACACAGCCACAAAGCCGCGCACCCACTCCACAGGAGGCGTGCAAATCCTCCAGACAGGCAACACAGAAGGTGACACCAAAGGGGCCCCCCGAAAGAACACCGGAGGACCACCCTGCAAACCCTGGTGACAGGAAGGCGAGAGCAGCGGCCCACGGGACACACCCCACTGGAGAAGTGGCGGGCAGGAAAAGAAAAGACAAGGGCGCAGCCCAAACGAAAGGGGAAGGGGGGACAGAGACCAAGATACCCAAGACCGGGAAAGGCAGCGGCGGAACCCACAAAGCCATGGGACGACAAGGCCGAAAACCACATACCCCCCCCCGAAGCCTGAAAAAAAAATTGGAGAGGGGGGGGGACAACCCCCACGCCACAGGCAGCCTCACCAGAAGGTGGCGGAAAATGGACGCGGCGCACGCAATAGGCCACACGCGCAAACAC
Source organism: Eutreptiella sp. 'Long Island Sound 2002' (assembly GCA_964036045.1). Lineage (NCBI taxonomy): Eukaryota > Euglenozoa > Euglenophyceae > Eutreptiales > Eutreptiaceae > Eutreptiella > Eutreptiella sp. 'Long Island Sound 2002'. The sequence continues at coordinate 82,449,904 of OZ038382.1, read as the reverse complement.
ACAAGCCAGAGAAAAGCGGGGTGCAGGCCAGCCAGGAAAGGCGGAGCGCAACCAAAAACCGTGTCCCGACACACACACCCTGAGCCCGAGCCAGGAGTGGCGAGATTACCGCTGAACCCAACCCCAAACGCACGCACCAGGAGACCAAGCCAGAAATGGCAGGGGCAAAGCTGAAACCCCAGCCCAAGCACAAGCCCCCTAGACCCTGGCCAAGAATGGGGGAGTCACTGCGGAAACCAGACCCAAACAAAAACACCACACAACAATAGAAAGCCCAGTGTCCAAGGCCGGGCACTGAGGCAGCCCGTGCCTTGCAGGTGACCCGGCCAAACGAGATCCGGAGACCGGGGGTAAGGCTGCATCCTAAGGGCTGCGCTGCTTTAGGACTCAAGGCGCAGCGTGCGACACCCAAGCACCTCGGAACCCCAGTACCAAGAACATGCATGCATGCCTTGGGAACGGGATACGCCAGGAAGTCCAGGGAACGCAAGCACGGGGGCCCAGCCTCCCAGCGAGACAAGTACGTCATGCTGTCGCTGATCAGCCCTTCCGGTGTTGCCAAGGGCCGCTTTGTTGGGGGCCACCAGACAGGTCTAGCGGGATGTAAGTCGTCTCCCGTCTCAGGCGCGGAGCCTCCTCCTGTTCGTCACAGCGGCAACGCCAGCGGGGAACCATGGGGCGCTTCTCCACGACCGAGAGGACCTAGCTACCTACCTCTTCTTGGCCGGGTCGGGCGGGTCGGCCTCCTGGGCGCGTTCTGGTGTGTCTCACTATTGTCCTTCTGCTTTGCTTGGCCCCCTCCAGGCTGGGGTCGCCCCCTTCGTGTCCTTTTGTTGGCGTTCCAACCCCCTTCCCCCCTTTTTTTTGCGCCGCCGCTGTCTCAGGCTTTCTCTGGTTTCCAGCCCCGGGTGTCCTGGGCCTTGGCGCTCCCTGCCCCCCCCCCCCCCCACCCCTGGCCCCTGTTGTGTTTTTTGGTTTTGTTCCCCTCATTTTCCTCCCAGTCCGCTGCATTTGTTGTTTGTTTCCTTCCAGCCTGCGGGGGTTTGGTGTTCTTTTCCTTGTTGTTGATTTCCTTCCGGTCTGCTTTTCCTCTTTCCCCCCCCCCGCTCCCTTTTGTTTTGGCTTTTTCTGCCTCCCCCCCTTGTTCTGTGGGTCTCCGACTGCTGGGTTCCCCGTGTGCTCCTCCTTTTTGTTTTTCTTTGTGTTGCCCTGTGCTGTTGGGGCGCTGTGTGTTGTGCCGTGTCTCTGGTCGTGTCGTCCTGCTGCGTTGTTCGCGTTGAGGTGTGCTGTCGTGTTCAGGTCTGCGGTGCTGTGTGCTGTGCCGTGCTGTGTCCCTGGGTGCGGCGCTCTGGCCGGCGTTGTCCTGTTTTGTGCCGTGTTGTGTTGTCTTGCTCGTTTGGGGCCGTTGCTTGCTGTGTTGTACCCTTGGGCACTGTCCATCCCCTTGCGTTCCTGTGCTTCTCAGCGCCGTGTTTTGACGTTTTCCCCCGCGCTGTGTGCTTTGTGCTGTGTCCGTCTTGCCCTGGTTTGTTGGTGCGTGCTGTTGTTCGCCGCTGTGCATGGGGGCATGGGGGCAGTTGAAAGCAGGGTTTGAGGGTTCGGCACTGGGTGAAATACATTTTGAGGGCATGGGGGCAGTTGCATGGGGGTTTCAGGTGTTGGGGCCGGGTGAAATATGTTTTGAGGGCATGGGTGCAGTTACCGATGGGGTTTGAGGTGTTGGCACTGGCTGAAATGTGTCTTGTGGGCATGAGGGCAGGTGAAAAGGGTATTTGAGTTTTTGGCGCCAGGTGAAATGTGTTTTGAGGGTATGAGGGCGGTTGAAAAGGGGGTTTCAGATGTTGAAACCGGGTGAAATGTGTTTTGTGGGCATGGGGGCAGTTGAAGGGGGTGATTCTGGTGTGCACGCCCGGTGAAATGTTTTTTTTGGGGATTAGGGGATTTGAAAAGATGGCTTCAAGTGTTTGCACTGGGTTAAATGTGTATCGGGGGCACTGGGGTCAGTTGCAAAAGGGCTTTCGAGTGTTGGCTCCGGGTGAAATTTGTTTTTTCAAATATTGTGTCCTCATCAGGGTTCATGCGGTTCAATAGAGCCTCATGTGGCTTTTTATAACAGCCATACGGCTATTGTCAATACTTTATAGGGGGGGATGTGGCCTGCAGTGGGTCCTCTGGGGCTACTTGTGGCTGTGCAGGCTTAATGCGTGTTCAGACTACTGTGGCTTCCCATTGGCTGTATGCTATCCCAGCACACCTAACACATGGCCTACCTACAGCCAGGTGCACTGGGTCTTACACAGCATATAACCTGTGTCAGCTTGTGGCAGTGTCACTGGGATGGTACACTGCTTGTGGTGTCGTTTGCTTACTGCAAATTTTTCAAAAAGAACACCAGCTGCAGGGGAAAAGCATGGTAGACTGGAGATAAGTAGCGGGGTGAAGACAGAAAAGCTAAGTTGCTGGAACAGGAGGTAAAACGATCACCACGCTGGCAGTAGCGGACCTGTGATGTTCACAAGGATCAAGTGTGTGCAGAGAATTGTGCTTGAGGTATGTGTGGTGTGCCGAGTGATGTATGGTCCTGTGTGATGTGCAGTCTGTCAGTGGTATGTACAGTGCAACAGTTGTCTTGTTCCTGTGTGTCTGGTGTGTGTGTATGTGTGCTGGTGGGTAGCTGGTTCTTGTGTTGACGTTAGCTTTGGCTGTTGAGTGGGTGTGCTAGTGCTGTGTTTATGTGTCAAATCACTTCGAGTCACGAACACTGAACATAGAGCAACAATCAACGGAAAGAGTCTGAGTTGTAGGCTTGCGCTTTAGCAGTCTGGGTGAGCAAAAGCGAGACTTCCATGCGTTCTCAGAGAGCTGCGGTGGACAAGGCATGGAGATAATGAAAGGAAAAACCAAAGGTGTGGAGTTGAATCCCCTGAGGTACTCAGGGGTTATGCAGGCATGTCAGTCAGCCGGAAGGCTCAATATATAATGAAAAAATACATAAATAATAAGAAACAAATAAAAAGGAGCAGTGTTCTAGGATTCCCTGGTGCTAATATACCTTAGGAAAATATTGGGCAAGGCATTGGAGCTTTAATGGGTGCTCGACTGTGACAAGAGTGTGTAAGCGCGGAATAGCCCCTCTTTGTATAATGTGAGTGCGTGAGAACTGACGCGCCAAGCCAGTAGTTGAAGAAGAGGTCTTCAACGATCCAATATGACTTCTGACTTAAAGAAGAGCGCTTCATATTCGTCATATTGACTCAATATTTTTCATTCGTCCTCAGTTCCAGCCGACGTGAGGATGTCATTGAACACCATTGTCACTTGCTTTTGGTGCTTCTGTAACTGACTTTCACGGACTGTGTGGTGATGTTGCCGATACCAAATTGTTAGTTCGTAGGTCCATTTCGCCACTGTAGCGGGGTCCAGTGTTCTGTCCTCTATCAAAAAATGCTTGGCTCGTGGTTCGCAGGTGTATAGCTGTGTTGAGGCGAGGGCAAACAAATCATGAACATTGTCGACTTGGCCACTCGCATAGGGCTCATCGGCTGGCTGATTTCTGTCGGCATCCCAAAACACACTTTCATTGCTAGAGTGTGATCAAAGGGATGAAAGATCATCATTGTCGGTTTCAGAGAGTTGCCGTGCAATCCACGTGACCTTTGGTAGTTGCGGGTTTTCTTGTTGTGAGGTAGTGTACTTGGCTGGTTCTTTGCTGCGTGTAGCGTCCTTGGGTGGTATGGGGGCTGCGTCGGATATTGCAGGGCCTTCCTGTTGCTTGTTGGCCAACAAGGCGCTTACTAGTGAGTGCATAGCAACATTGATATTTGGGCGCTCTAAAATCTGAGGTGGATTCCCAGGTTTGCTGCGGCAGTTTGGACGGTCTCAGAATTCCCCAATATTCACTCAGTGCTTTTTTACTGTCTCTTTGCATGATCTGTCTTGGCGTTCACGGCGCGCTGCTATGACCTGCTCTTCGAGCATAAGCAGCGGTGCCGTAAGCTTGACAGGCGTAGTGTGTAATTTCACTCCAGCTCTGGCGAGGACTTCTTCTAGTTCCTTCTCTTCATCCAGCCGACGCGAGGATGTCATTGAACACCCATTGTAACTTGCTTTTGCTGCTTCTGTAACAGACGTTCACGGACTGTGTGGTGATGTCGTCGATACCAAATTGTTAGTTTGTAGGTCCATTGCGCCGCTGTAGCGGGGTCCAGTGTCTTGCCCCCTATAAGAACATGCTTGGCTGGTGGTTCGAAGATGTATAGCTGTGTTGAGAAAAGGGCAGACAAATCACGAACATTGTCAATTTGGCCACTCGCACAGGGCTCATGGGCTGGCTGATTTCTGTCGGCATCCCAAAACAAACTTTCATCTCTGGAATCTGATCGAAGGGACGGCGGATCCTCATTGTCGCTTTCGGAGAGACGCCGTGGAATCCACATGACCTTTGGTAGTTGTGGTTTTTCTCGTTGTGAGGTATTGTACTTGGCTGGTTCTTTGCTGCGTGTAGCGGCCTTGGATGGTTAGGGGGCTGCGTCGGATATTGCAGGGCGTTCCTGTTGCTTGTTGGCCAACATGGCGCTTGCTAGTGAGTGCATAGCAACATTGATATTTGGGCACTCTAAAATCTGGGGTGGATTCCCAGGTTTGCTGCGGCAGTTTAAACGGTCTCGGAATTCCCCAATATTCACTGACTGTTTTTTTACGGTCTCTTTGCATGATCTGTCTTGGCGTTCACGGCGCGCTGCTATGACCTGCTCTTGGGGCGTAGGCAGGGGTGCCGTAGGCTTGACAGGCGTAATGTCAAATTTCACTCTAGCTCTGGCGAGGACTTCTTCTAATTTCTTCTCTTCATTCAGTGGCGCTTGTTTTGCTTGCCGTTTCTTTTCAGTCCTCCTACGCTTTTTGAGCCTCTTTCTCTCCCTGTCACGTGCCAGCAGATCCCATTGGGTAGTTTCATCTTCATCGCCAAGGTCCTCGTGTTCTAAATCTTTTTGCTCATCCACAAGGGTGGAACAAGTAGCTTGTGTAGTTGAAATCTCGTCACCAAGCAGGAACTGACTAGTACTGAGGGTATGTTGGCGGCCTTCAGTCTCGCAGCGAGTTTGCGTAGCGCATGGGAGCGCTGTGTCTAGCGGCTCACTGTTAGCTGTCTGCGCGACGTTGAACACTGGTGTAGAGGGGATGCTGGATAGTTCTTGTCGGGTGTTGGTTCCCATCGGCTCAAGCTGCAAAGAAAATCTGAATCGCCACAGTGTCACAGCACAGCGGTTGCAGCTCATGATCTTGTTGACGGCTGCCGTTGTCTTGGGGCTCAGTGTCTTCCGAAGGCTTCACGTAGTTGAACAGAGCTTGGCGATGTGTTGTGTTGAGGTTGCGGCCATGCTTCTTGGCTGGGGCAGGACGTGGGAAGCAGTGCAGATTGGGGAATAAGGGCGAGACAGAGTTGCAGTCCTGTAACAGTACCGAAAGTCCGAATAATACGATGCGCAAGCCTATGCAACAGTAACAGTCGGAAGATTCCATCAGGTGCGTTGAAGCAGACCACGTCGAACTGGCAAATGGGACTTCGGCGGAGAGCTGACGAAACCCGAGGTAGCTATGTCAGGCTTCGCAAACCTCCTGACGGTGACTGCTGTCGGCAGCTGTTCGATAATGCGGTTGCTCGCGCCTGAAGTCTGGGACAGTGGCGGTAAGAATGGTGTTTTCGACAGATGCACTTGCACAGGACTTACGATGTACCTTTCCCCGGCTATTGTACAGTCCGCCTGTGGCATCAGAGGTAAATGTTCTGCACAAATGGAAACAACTCAGACACCCAGAAAGTGTGAGGGTGAAATATATTTTGAAAGCATGGGGGCAGTTGGAAGGGGGGTTTGAGGTCTTGGCACTGGGTGAAATTTGTTTTGAGGGCACAGGGGCAGTTGAAAATGGGGTTACAGGTGTTATCTCTGGCTGAAATGTGTTTTGCGGGCACGGCGGGAGTTGAAAAGGGGGTTTGAGGTGTCGGCACTGTGTGAAATGTGTTTTGCGGGCATGCGGGTAGTTGCAGGAGGGGTTTCAGGTGTTAGCACAGGGTGAAATGCGGTTTGAGGGCATGGGGGCAGTTGCAAGGGGGTTTCAGGTGTTGGCGTCGGGTGAAATGTGTTTTGAGGGCATGGGGGGAGGGGCAAAGGGAGTCTGAGGTGTTGCCACTGGGCTAAATGTCTTCTGAGGGCATGGGGGCAGTTGAAAAGGGGGTTTCAGGTGTTGGCGTTGGGAGAAATATCTTTCTAGGGCATGGGGGAGTTGGAAAGGGGGTTTGAGGTGTTGGGACTGCGTGAAATGTGTTTTGAGGGCACAGGGGCAGTTCAAAAGGGGGTTTGAGATGGTGGCACTGGTTGAAATCAGTTTTCAGGATATGGGGGCAGTTGAAAAGGTGGTCTGAGGTGTTGTCACTGTATAAAATATTTTTGGAGGGCATGGGAGCAGTTGCAAAGGGGGTTTAAGGTGTTCACACTGGGTGAAATGTATTTTCAGGGCATGGGGGCAGTTAAAAAGGGGATTCGTGGTGTTGGCACTGGGTGAAATGTGTTTTGGGGGCATGGCGGTAGTTGAAAAGGGGTTTGGAGGTGTTGCCGCCAGGTGAAATGTGTTCTGCGGGCCTGTTGGGGAGTTGAAAAGGGGGTTTGAGATGTTGGCACTGGGTGAAAGGTGGTTTGAGGGCAGGGTGGCACTTGAAAACAGAGTCGCAGGCGTTGGCACTGGGTGAAATGTGTTTTGAGGGCATGGGGGTAGCTGAAAAGGGGGTTTGAGATGTTGGCACAGGGCGAAATGTGTTTTGAGGGCATGGGTCAGTTGAAGAGGGGGTTTGAGGTGTTGGCCCTGGGTGAAATGTGTTTTGAGGGCATGAGGGTAGCTGAAAAGAGGGTTTGAGATGTTGGCACTGATCGCAATGTGTTTTGAGGGCATGGGGCGGTTGGAAAGGGGGTTCGAGGTGTTGGCACTGGGTGACACGTGTTATGGGGGCATGGCGGCAGTCGAAAAAGGTTTGGAGGTGTTGGCGCCAGGTGAAATGTGCTTTGCGGGCCTGTTGGGGAGTTCAAAAGGGGGTTTGAGACTGGGTGAAGTGTGCGTTGAGGGCATGGGAGCAGTTGAAAAGGGGGTTGGAGGTGTTGGCGCCGGGTGAAATGTGTTTTGGGGGCATGGGGGCAATTGAAAGGGGGTTTCAGGTGTTGGCATTTGCTGAAATGTGTTTTGAGGGCATGGGGGCAGTTGAAAGGGGATGTCAGATGTTGGCACTGAGTGAAATGTCTTTTGTAGGGCACGGGGGCAGTTGCAAAGGGGATTCGAGGTGTTGGCACTGGGTGAAATATGTTTTGTGGTCATAGGGGCAGTTGCAAAGGGGATTCGTGGTGTTGGCACTGGGTGAAATGTGTTTTGGGGGCATGGCGGTAGTTGAAAAGGGGTTTGGAGGTGTTGCCGCCAGGTGAAATGTGTTCTGCGGGCCTGTTGGGGAGTTGAAAAGGGGGTTTGAGATGTTGGCACTGGGTGAAAGGTGGTTTGAGGGCAGGGTGGCACTTGAAAACAGGGTCGCAGGCGTTGGCACTGGGTGAAATGTGTTTTGAGGGCATGGGGGTAGCTGAAAAGGGGGTTTGAGATGTTGGCACAGGGCGAAATGTGTTTTGAGGGCATGGGTCAGTTGAAGAGGGGGTTTAAGGTGTTGGCCCTGGGTGAAATGTGTTTTGAGGGCATGAGGGTAGCTGAAAAGAGGGTTTGAGATGTTGGCACTGAGCGTAATGTGTTTTGAGGGCATGGGGCGGTTGGAAAGGGGGTTCGAGGTGTTGGCACTGGGTGACACGTGTTATGGGGGCATGGCGGCAGTCGAAAAAGGTTTGGAGGTGTTGGCGCCAGGTGAAATGTGCTTTGCGGGCCTGTTGGGGAGTTCAAAAGGGGGTTTGAGACTGGGTGAAGTGTGCGTTGAGGGCATGGGAGCAGTTGAAAAGGGGGTTGGAGGTGTTGGCCCCGGGTGAAATGTGTTTTGGGGGCATGGGGGCAATTGAAAGGGGGTCTCAGGTGTTGGCATTTGCTGAAATGTGTTTTGAGGGCATGGGGGCAGTTGAAAGGGGATGTCAGATGTTGGCACTGAGTGAAATGTCTTTTGTAGGGCACGGGGGCAGTTGCAAAGGGGATTTGAGGTGTTGGCACTGGGTGAAATATGTTTTGTGGTCATGGGGGCAGTTGCAAAGGGGGTTTCAGGTGTGATCAGTGTGTCAAATCTGTTTTCCGTGCATGGGGGGACTTGAAAAGTCGGTTGCAGGTGTTGGCTCCGGTCGAAATGTGTTTTGGGAGATGAGAGGAGTTGAAAAGGGGGTTTGAGGACTCGGCACTGGGTGAAATGTGATTTGAGGGCACGGGGACGATTGAAGAGGGGGTTTGAGGTCTTTGCACAGGAGGAAATATGTTTTGCGGCTATGGGGACTGTTGAAAAGGGGGTTTCAGGTGTTGGCGCCGGGTGGAATGTGTTTTTAGGGCATGGGGGCAGTTATAAAGGGGGTCTGAGATGTTGGAACTGGGTGAAATATGTTTTGTGGGCATGAAAGCAGTTACAAAGGGGGTTTGAAGTAAGACAAAGTGCTTTTCCAATGCTTTAGGGTATACTTTAGTTGTATTAGAGGTGCTCTAAGCACTCTTCCATTTTTATCTTAGTATTGGCCTATCCAAAATGGCTGATGACACATTTGAACCTATAGAACCAAACACTAACTCAGGATGTGGTGTGGACCCCTTAATCCCCAAGCAATGTGCACTAAACCATCTTCTCCTGGGTGACTGAGGCACTGATATACTCAGTCAGAGCCTATGAATTATCTATGTTTTTCTCATGAATTCTTAGCTCCCCTAGTGGTATGCACCCTAGGGGGCTGGGGCACCTCTTTTTGAGAGGTCCTGGGTTCAATTCCCAGTCAGCCTAGCTAAGTAGGAATATCCCATGTGACATGGCAGTGTCCTCAGGACCACAGGCCATGCCACCTCAGCACCTATGGGACCAAAGAACAAAGAGTGCACATCTCAAGATGGCAGTATGGAAGAGTGTGAGCCCTTGGGGCAGTTTTTCAATCAGTTTTTCTCAAACATGTAAAACATTTCATCTTGAGTTGCATTGAGTGTTTATTGCTGTGGTCTATTGTTGAAAGCTCTCTTTATCTAACTCTTTGTGACTGCAGCCCTTCATGATTTGATCCTGTTTAGCTTCTACTTGCTTATCTCTGGCTTGGGTTATCCTGGATTGGTTGTATTTCAACAATGAAACATTTTCATCATCAAAAACACGCAGCAAGAACCTTACACTAGTCGCAAGCAGCAGGGAAGGCACATCAAAAACACAGTGCTGAAAACACTATAAAACATTCTGGGAGCGAGGGGCAGACAGTCTCTGCGTACCGGCAGCAACCCCGTGCCGTACACCCAATGCGCCGAGGACTGTCCTGAGCAAGAAGGGCGAATATAGACACAAAGAAGGAGGACACCGACGCGAAGACGGCGCCTCAGGCACCTGGAATGCACACGCCTGGTGAACCTGGACCTGGACCTAGCGCTGTACCTTCAGTGCCCTTACATGGGCCAGTGGATGTGGTTGACGACTCGCTGGAAGGACTTCAGTCGGCCTTCGCGGCCCTCTCAGTCGAGGAAGTGGACACCAACCCTGTGAAGAGAAAGAGTGAGAGAGAGAAGGATGCAGGAGAAAGCATGGCAGACAAAGGAGTGGACCATGGGCACGACCCGGTGAGCGAGTCAACCTTCGAGGGCGCACCAAGCGCCTCTGGCCTCCATGCATCACCCTCTCCTACAACGAACACACTCCCAACTCCACGCATGCCTACCAGGATAACAGTGATGGCAGACTCCGATGGCTCCCCCCAGCGGGACGACCGCCACCACCGCTGGTCCCGCTCCCGCTCCCCCGTCTCACCGGAGTGGACGGGGGAGACCCCCGCAGAGCGCGAGGAGCGGAGGCTGGCAGAGGCGGCGGTGCTGGTCGGGCCGCCCCCGCCGGCCCGGAGCCTGAGCCAGCCAAGGTGACCGCCCCCGCCGCCCAATCAGCAAGCCCTGCCGCCCCGCCCCGGGAGGGGGCCCCAGAAGCGCGGGAAGCGGAGACTGCAGCCCCAGCGAGCCACGCCGCGGCCCCGACCGCGGCCTCTGGCACGCTGCCGACACAGGGGGTAGCCCGGGCGCAGGAACCGGGCGCATCGCCGAGGGCTGCCGCAGCCGCAGAGGGGAGCGAGGAGGGCGCGCGAGGGGTTGCGACCGCGGCCCCGGCGAGCCGCGCCACCGCCTTGGCCGGCCACGCCGCGGCCCTCAGCACGCCGCGAAAGCGGGGGAAGGACCCCGCATGGGCCAGGGGCGCCTCGCCGGCGGCCGCCGCAGCAGCAGCAGTGGGCAGGGAGGGCGCGAAGTACCGCGCCCACGCCAACCCCATCCACACCCACACCAGTCCCCCGAAGCTGTTCCCCCCCAAGCCCTTCCCCCCGGGGCGGGCGCGGCACCTCCGCCCCCCTGGCGCCCGAGCGCTCGCCGCCGGGTGTCACGCTGCCGCGGCTGCAAAGACAGCGGGACGCCCGGCGCGTGATCCAGGAAGGAGGCGACGGCGCGCAGGCAGAGCTGCGTGCCAGCCACGGGAGCGCGGAGCGGGGGACAGGAGGCGACAGGAGAAGTGCCCAGGAGCGCGCGCAAGGAGCGGGCCAGGGCACGCGCGGCACGGAGCAAGGGCGCAGCAGCGGAGGGGGACAGAGCGCAGGCAGCGGATGGCGCGACTCAGGGCAGGGGGTCGGGAAGGGACCAGGGCACGGGAAGGGCGCGCAGGGGCGCGGGCAGGGCGCCCAGGTGCAGGGAGCGGGGCGAGGGACGGTGGGCGAGCGGGCAGGCCAGGGCGTGGGGGACAGGGGGCAGGACCCACGGCACCGGCAGGGGGCCGGAAGGGGGATCAATGGCGAGGGCAAGGGCGCCATGGGCCCCAAGGGACAGACGAGATGGGGCATGGGAGCCCGGGGGGGAGGGCGGGCCAGAGAGAGGGGGGCGGGGGGCGGGGCGCCCCCGCACCCGGACGAGCAGCCGGTGAGGTGCATCCCCCCCGGCATCCAACAGATGCCGGCGCACCACACCCACCACCACCACCACCACCACCACCTCTACAACATGGCGAGCTCGTGCCCCCCCACCCCCCACGACCCCAGCACCAGCCAGCCCCCCCCGCGCCGAGAGTGGAGCCGGCGCGGATGACCTCAGCGGGGGGGGGGGCGGGGCGCGGCATCGGCGCCGCAAGCACAGGGGCAGCGAGGGGCAGCCGGCGCAAGGGGCAGAGGGAGCCCGGCCCTGGGACCGGGACTGGGGCACGGTCCTGGATCCTCTGTGGGGGGAGCAGGAGGAGAGGCACATCAAAAACACAGTGCTGAAAACACTATAAAACATTCTGGGAGCGAGGGGCAGACAGTCTCTGCGTACCGGCAGCAACCCCGTGCCGTACACCCAATGCGCCGAGGACTGTCCTGAGCAAGAAGGGCGAATATAGACACAAAGAAGGAGGACACCGACGCGAAGACGGCGCCTCAGGCACCTGGAATGCCAGCGCCTGGTGAGCCTGGACCTGGACCTAGCGCTGTACCTTCAGTGCCCTTACATGGGCCAGTGGATGTGGTTGACGACTCGCTGGAGGGACTTCAGTCGGCCTTCGCGGCCCTCTCAGTCGAGGAAGTGGACACCAACCCTGTGAAGAGAAAGAGTGAGAGAGAGAAGGATGCAGGAGAAAGCATGGCAGACAAAGGAGTGGACCATGGGCACGACCCGGTGAGCGAGTCAACCTTCGAGGGCGCACCAAGCGCCTCTGGCCTCCATGCATCACCCTCTCCTACAACGAACACACTCCCAACTCCACGCATGGCTACCAGGATAACAGTGATGGCAGACTCCGATGGCTCCCCCCAGCGGGACGACCGCCACCACCGCTGGTCCCGCTCCCGCTCCCCCGTCTCACCGGAGTGGACGGGGGAGACCCCCGCAGAGCGCGAGAAGCGGAGGCTGGCAGAGGCGGCGGTGCTGGTCGGGCCGCCCCCGCCGGCCCGGAGCCTGAGCCAGCCAAAGTGACCGCCCCCGCCGCCCAATCAGCAAGCCCTGCCGCCCCGCCCCGGGAGGGGGCCCCAGAAGCGCGGGAAGCGGAGACTGCAGCCCCAGCGAGCCACGCCGCGGCCCCGACCGCGGCCTCTGGCACGCTGCCGACACAGGGGGTAGCCCCGGCGCAGGAACCGGGCGCATCGCCGAGGGCTGCCGCAGCCGCAGAGGGGAGCGAGGAGGGCGCGCGAGGGGTTGCGACCGCGGCCCCGGCGAGCCGCGCCACCGCCTTGGCCGTCCACGCCGCGGCCCTCAGCACGCCGCGAAAGCGGGGGAAGGACCCCGCATGGGCCAGGGGCGCCTCGCCGGCGGCCGCCGCAGCAGCAGCAGTGGGCAGGGAGGGCGCGAAGTACCGCGCCCACGCCAACCCCATCCACACCCACACCAGTCCCCCGAAGCTGTTCCCCCCCAAGCCCTTCCCCCCGGGGCGGGCGCGGCACCTCCGCCCCCCTGGCGCCCGAGCGCTCGCCGCCGGGCGTCACGCTGCCGCGGCTGCAAAGACAGCGGGACGCCCGGCGCGTGATCCAGGAAGGAGGCGACGGCGCGCAGGCAGAGCTGCGTGCCAGCCACGGGAGCGCGGAGCGGGGGACAGGAGGCGACAGCAGAAGTGCCCAGGAGCGCGCGCAAGGAGCGGGCCAGGGCACGCGCGGCACGGAGCAAGGGCGCAGCAGCGGAGGGGGGCAGAGCGCAGGCAGCGGACGGCGCGACTCAGGGCAGGGGGTCGGGAAGGGACCAGGGCACGGGAAGGGCGCGCAGGGGCGCGGGCAGGGCGCCCAGGTGCAGGGAGCGGGGCGAGGGACGGTGGGCGAGCGGGCAGGCCAGGGCGTGGGGGACAGGGGGCAGGACCCACGGCACCGGCAGGGGGCCGGAAGGGGGCCCAATGGCGAGAGCAAGGGCGCCATGGGCCCCAAGGGACAGACGAGATGGGGCATGGGAGCCGGGGGGGGAGGGCGGGCCAGAGAGAGGGGGGCGGGGGGCGGGGCGCCCCCGCACCCGGACGAGCAGCCGGTGAGGTGCATCCCCCCCGGCATCCAACAGATGCCGGCGCACCACACCCACCACCACCACCACCACCACCACCTCTACAACATGGCGAGCTCGTGCCCCCCCACCCCCCACGACCCCAGCACCAGCCAGCCCCCCCCGCGCCGAGAGCGGAGCCGGCGCGGATGACCTCAGCGGGGGGGGGGGCGGGGCGCGGCATCGGCGCCGCAAGCACAGGGGCAGCGAGGGGCAGCCGGCGCGAGGGGCAGAGGGAGCCCGGCCCTGGGACCGGGACTGGGGCACGGTCCTGGATCCTCTGGGGGGGGAGGCCCTCCCCCTGGTTGGGGAGGTGTACGGGTGGTTGTGCTGGGCCAAGCAGGGGACCACCAGGGGGTTGAGGAACCGGCCATTTGATGCTGTGCTCCTCCAGACGGACGGAGGAAACCGAGAGGTACCCCCGGGGGGCTGGGCAGCCCCAGAGGACCACGGGAGGGTCCTCAGTTCAGTGATCCGGGCGGCGTGGCCCGACAGGGAGCCGACGTGGCCGGCCTTCCTGGAAGGAGGAGCGGTACTCCGCATCACGGATGCGGACGCCAACAACTAGCTCCCGCGGGCCTTGCGCAGCGCCCTCGCCCACTGGCGCTACCGCTGGCGCAACTTGTCGCCGCCACAGCCCCAGCCCCCACCCAAGCGGCGGCGCAGGTGACGGCCCAGACGGCGGACACGAGACCCACAACCCCCCCACGATACGGCGTGACAAAGGAGCGCGCGCCACCTCCGGCAGGAGGGAGGGCAGAGACAAAGAGCGCGGGGGGGAACCTACTGCCCGGCAGGCCGCTAACCGCTAACCGCTAACCCTAGCGGCCGCCCCCGGCCGGCCAGCGCCGCGCGACGACGGCGGGGGGGACGAGGGGGCCTAGCGAGGGCCTGCACGACAGTCCGGCTCTAGGTAGAGGGGGGTGGGGGAAGGGTGCGACCCCCCAGCCGATGGCAGGCCCCAGGGGCCGGGACCGCCATGCCGCCCCCCCCCACTCCCCCCAGGGGACCAGAGAGCCCCCCCCACTCCCCCCCCCCCTCCCACTCAGGCTGAAGAGCAGACGGAGGCAGACCGAAGAAACGGCGGCCCCGCACGCCCCCCGAAAAGGCCGCTGCACCCGGGGTGCAGGGGCACCACGGCCGAGGCAGGCGCCCGCACGGCCTGCCCGCTGCCGGCCGACGGCGGACTGGCGGCGCCCAGGACAGCGCAAACGGAGCGGCCCTATCAGAGGCCGGCCCTGGGAAGACGGGGGCGCGAACCAAGGCGGGGGGGTTCCCCCTCCCTCCCCCCCCCCCCCCCGCCGCACTGACCAGTTGGCGGCCGACTGGACCGCGCCCGGCAACCTCCACGGCAAGAGTATACCCCGGGGGGGCACGCCCGACGGGGCAGGGGGGCGGGGGGTCGGCCCCCCCACCTCCCCCCCCCCCGCTCCCCCCCCACAGCTTGGGAGCCACAGGAGCGACTCTCCGCCCCCCCGGAGCAGAGGGGACGCCCCGCCCCCCCCAGAAGGGACTGCGAAGCGGGGGGTGGGATGCGGCTGGACCTGCACACCGCGCGCCCCAGCGCCCCCAGCCGCCTGCTCCCGCGAGGGTCGCGGCCGCAGGGCGAGCCCACACCAGCGTGCTGGAGCAACGCACACACCAAGCGTGGGGGCGGCGCACGGCGGCGCACCAGAACAGTATGGAGGCCGCGCCCCACATGACCCTTCTGTGACCACAGCCCACTCAGGGAGGGCAGAGGGGGGGTTCAGATCTGCAGGGGCCCCTGGGGGAGCAGTCCACGGGCCACCCCTCATCCCCCTCCCCCCCGGGGCGGCTCCGCAACCCCGACCGCACGCGCACGCCGGAGGGGAGTGCGCCGATGGCACGAGGGGGGCCAGGATGGGGTACCGCGGGCTGCCACCCAGAGGGGGAGCAGGGAGGCCGCGGCGTGACCCCCCACCCCCACCCCCCCCACCGGCCCGCAAGCCGCGGGGGCCCCGGCCCCCACCCCCCGAGGCAGGGGGGATGGTCCCCCTCCCCCCGCCCGAGAGAGGAGCTGGAGCGCGACCTGCCCCCCCGCCCCAGCCGCCGGCTCCCACAGGAACCGCACAGAACAAGCGAGCCCGCGCCAACGCGCCAGGACGCCGCACAGATTGCGCCCAGTGAAGGCGGGCGAGCACGAACCGGAGTGGTATGGGGGGCCACGCCTACCATGGACAGAACGACGCCAGTGAAACCCGCTTTGTTGCCTGCCCGAGGAAGGCAGAGGGACGGAACGAGGCAGAGCGACCCCCCGCCCTACAGGCCCCCCCCGGCCGCACAAACGGGGGGCACAGCGCACGCCCCCCCCCCCCCGAACCCGCCCCCCGGCACACGAACGCCACGGACCCGCCCCGCGGCGCGCAGCCCCGACAGGGCGTGCAGACCAAGGGGACAGAGAAGGGCCCCCACTGCCGCACGCCCGCGCCCACAGCACGTGGATGGCGGACCCCAACAGCCCGCCCAGTGGGCGGGCAGTCGGGGGAGGGGGAGCGCCTGATCCCAGACGCCCCTCGCAACAGTGGAAGGCACCCCCCCCGGGGACGCCCTTCCGCCAACCCCACAACCCCAAGCCAAGTAGGGGGGAACCGGGACCGGACCACCCCCCCCCAAGCACGCCAGACGAAGCAAGGGACCGGGGCAGGACACGCGGAGGGGCACGGACCACGTGGAACCGGGACCGCGCGAGGTGCGCACGCCACACCACCCAGGAGGGGGGGGGGCGGAAGCCGCGGGAGCGTGAGCGCACACACACGCAGAGGGCACGCGGGGACTACCAGAAGGGCAACCGGACCGAGCACGCGGAACGCACAGACCGCGTGGAATGGCGTACCAGCGAGCGAGGGTAAGGGACACCCGGACGGGACGGCCCGCCACACGCAGCGCGGGACACGCGGGGCGGGAAGAGGGAAACGAGAGAGACACAACACCAGGTACCGGCCCGAACCCCCCGAACCGGCCGCGAGCGCCGCGCACACACGGACGGGGCACTACACCCGCCAAGGCAGTAATGGCGCACAGCGCCACGCCCCAACCCCTAGGGTAGGCAGCCTCCGCGACAAGCCAGTAGCACGGGCCCGGCGGCGCCGGCGCCCCGGGCGACCACGCATTAGGGGGGCGACGCAGTGGGTAAGCGCCCGCAGCCACGGCTGCGAATTGATGCACTGACCAGGGAGTGGCGAAACGGGGAAGCCGCGGAAGGACGGGGCTCCGAGCCCTGTGAACCCGGGGGACTCCGCCACCAGGCAAGAGGTGCGTCTTGGAGGGCCCCTCACTAGGACCCGGTGGGGAGGATATCACCTGGCCCGACCAGGTGGCCCCCCGGGGCGGAAAGGCGTCTAGTACCCGCAAAATCAAACCTCAAGCCTCAAACCACACTCCAAACTCCAGACCCAGCCGCTGCAGCATCCACACACATAACCACCCCGCCTATGCCTGAGGGCACAGGCTTTACTGGTATGCCTGCCTACCCTGCCTATGGTGTGGACCCATCCACCACTGCGTTTCCAGAGGCAACTACTGCCAGTGACCCAGTGGCCTCTATTTCTGCGCCGCGCTGGTATGCGGCGGACTATCACCATTCTCTACCCGCTACGGGAGCCTTTGTGGATGTTCCTGGGTATGCAACCCTGAGTGGGCTGAGGAGAGGCCCTGAGTCCTGCAGGAGCAGGAGTAGAGGATCGGGGGGATCCTCCAACAGGTCCCTGACGCGGTCGGAGATTGAAAAAGCGCTCCGAGGAGCTACCTCTGAACTTGTTGGTGATCTCACTCAGGAGATTCGGGCTGAACTGGAGCCCCTGATTCCTCCCCAAGCGTCACCTACCATCATGGAAGTTTCACCCCACCGAGTACAAGCCGATCACTCTGAAGAGCCTGAGGAGCCGACTGATGCCGACCCCTGCTGTGATACCGAGAAGCCCTTTCATAGAACGGCCCAGCCTCCCTACAGCCACGTGGAGAACTCCACAAGAGCCGAGCTGGACTGTCTGGGGCTGAGAGCCCTGAGGGCAATGGTTGACGTGGAGTCCTATGGCTCTAGTGACCTAGGCGGAGACCTCTCTCACGATTAGCCGCCGTCCATGACTTCTGCTTCGCCCTCGGAGGACGACAACCCTGAGGACCCCGGGAACCCGAGCGGGCGGAAGAAGAAGAAGAAGAGGAAGACCAAGCGTCCTGAGGGACGCAGGTCTCAGGAGGCTCAGGCAATCGCTACCTCGAAGATTGTGGTGAACTTGCCTGAGTTCACAGGCAAGGATATCAGCGAGTCTGCTGAGAACTTTGGCCTGTTCCTCCGAATGACCGGCCAAACCCATTCTGATGGGCGAGTGTAGTGCAACCTGCTCCTGCAGTGCTGCAAGACCAAGTACCTGGAGAAGCAGGTCAAGCAGATCCTGACGAAGTCTGCCACCTTTGCCGACGTGTTGGTTGCCTTGGAGAGGCAGTCCCCTACTTACGAAACCGACCTGTCCATCAGGGCCGAGATCCAGAACCTGGCTGTGCTGCCCAACAGCCCCAAACCAGCCAGGATCTCCGAGCTACTGGCGGACCTGGACCACTGGGTGGGACGACTGACACCCGGTTCCTACAGCAGCGACGAGCTGCTCTTCTGGTTGGGGGCTAAGCTCCCCCGGGAGCTGTGGGACGAGTGCCGGTCAACGGCAGAGCGCAAGGCAAGAGCCCTCGGCTATGAGGATTTGTCTGTGCTACTCTTGCAGCTGGCACTTGAGAAAGCAAGCGACCAGCACCTGAACGCCTATCAACCTTGAGCAGGGAGCTCTGAGAGCCAAGGCAAAGGGTAGCGAGGGTCCAGACCTGGACAGGGGACTACCCCAAAGCTTGCGCGTATCATGGGCAATGTCCAGGAGCTCTTCTGGTGTGACGCCAGAGACGAGCATGGGCACCTGCAGCACGCCCCCAACTGCGAGCAGTGAGACTGCTTTGTACTCCAGCGGAAAAGGCAGGAGACCAACACCGGCGCCAAGCTTAGGCTGCCGGATCATTACAGGTGCAGCATCACCTGTGCCTTCTGTGGGATGGGGAAGCACTACGAGGATGAGTGCTACCACAAGCAGCGCCTGTTGGCGAAGCTGAAGGGTGAAGATCCTGGCAAAAGCTCTGGCAAGAGCGGTGGCAAAGCTAACAGCAACAACTCCGGCAAGGGCAAGGCAAAAGGTCGTGGGAAACGCCAAGACAAGAGCGAAGGTGGACAAGGAAGAGGCGCTAATCGCCATCCAGACAAGGACAACAAGAACCAGAGCAAAAACGGAGGCAAGCCCAACCCTAATCCAGGGGGGAACTCCGAGCCCTCTGGAGGGCAGTCTGGTCCTACCACACGCTCGCAGACACAAGCCCAGCGAGAACAAGAGGCCAAGCGTGAGGATGAAGGTGGTGATGACGGCAACGCTAAGAAGAGATGCCGTTCCATGAGGATGGCCCGCATATTGCGTAACAAGGGGTTCGACCTGATCTGTCCCGCGGAGTTCTGACGGGGACGCTCCGGTGGGGCCCTGGACCTGCTGATCTGGGTACGTATCCGACTAGGGGGACGTGAATACCTGGGGGTACTGGATAGTGGAGCCACCATATCTATAGTGGCCAAGAAAACTTTACCTTGTGGGAGCCTGGCGAACACCATGCCCACCGTGGCTATACGAATGGGGGATGGACATGTGGTGCACAGCTGCGGGGACTGTGAAGTGGAGATACCAATGGGCTCCCGAAATATCGCCCATCGGTTCTATGTGATGGACACTGAGGCCTTCGACTTTGTATTGGGGACTGACTTCTTCGTGCGGCCCTCCAAGATACAATCCCTGACACTGCAAGCGCCCTACCTCCTCTACGTGGAGCACGGCAATGGCAGAGAGTCTGTGCCACTGGAGCAGTCGGAGCACCCCTCGAGCTACCTGAGGGTATCGAAGGAGGAGCCCTCGAACATGATGGCGGCCTTCAAAACTGAGGACTATCACCTATTGGGGAAAGTCCTAGACCAGTGTCTGAAGGAGTTGGGTTACTCCAGAGAAGACCTGAGCCTGGAGTCATTCCCCAGCGACAAGCAACATGTATTGGATCTCTATTGCAGCAGTGGGAAAACCTGCTGCTACAAACTTTACTGGCCCTCTCTCAGGATGGCCTACAGGAACCAGAGGTTCAGTGAACTAGGGAAGGTCTTGACGAAGGTGGCCCTGGAAAGTTCCCGTATGGCCCTGTGTTCCCCCGATTGGGGAGCCCATGGGGGCAACGAGTACTGGCGAACCCTTCTGGACAGGCTGACCATCAGCTCTGTTTGGTTACCTCATGAGGCCATCTACGTGCCTCTGGGGCGGAAGACGCCCATCGGGAAACCCGGATTGGGAAGTATGCTCAGTGTGCTGGACGGAGGTCTTACCTCTGTCCCCTGGGAGGAACTGGACTCGACTCTGGTCCAGGCTATACGACGAGAAAGCGATGGACTCACCCTGGGCGAGTTGAAAGATCGACTATGACCTCAAGATGCTATTGGGACTATACCCGGGGGAGATGAATACGTAGTGACTAACATTAACGCCCCAAACTTTCCCTGCCATGTACCTGTTCCTGATGTAGTCTCTGAGTGTGGACTATCCGAGCTCCCTAGCTCTGACCACTCTGATGACGAAACTGAGCATGACGCCTTCGTCGTGCACACACGCGTGGCAGAAGTGGAGAACGCCGAGTACGTCGCCCCACTGAAACCCCTACTCTCAATGAGAGTGGAAGACCCCGTGGACGAGGAGCTGGACCCCCGATCCGGGCTAAGGGAGTACGTGGACTCCAAGAGGAGGTTGGTGGCAAAAACCCTATGCTACGCCAAGCCTACCCGCAGCTCATGGCCACTGAAGCAAGGACGTATGGGATATCTATCCCAATTGAAGGAGGACCTCGAACAGAAGATCACCACCTGGCAAAGAGAGGTAGATCTTAAGCTCATGAAAATTGTGTGGGGTGCCCATGTGAGGACCCCAGAGGAGGACGACCTCTCGGAGGAATGTGTATGTGAACCCCCTCGAGCCTGCCTATGTTGCCATTGTCCACCGGAGATGGTTGAACGAGACCTACTATATGCCTACCAAGGGTTGGAGGATACTACCAAGGGCGAAGAGTCGGTGGAGGATCACCTCCCGGCGTCTATTACTCAGGGGGCAAGCAACTTACACTCTGACGAGGACATGGAGGACAAGATCAAGCCATTGCACCCGCTGGTGCAGAAGGTTATAAGGACCTATCTTGAGGTGTTCAGAGAACTACTACCCCGAGCCTCATGTGACAAGCTGGTACAGATGGACCTGAAGCTGAAGCCCAAGTTCTTGGGTCACAAGATCTGGAGGAGACCCTACCCAGCTTCTAAAGAGCAGGCCGACGAGATTGAGCGACAGATACAAGAGTGTATCGCCGCTGGCCTAGTCCTTGGGTACAGGGATGGGGACTACCCCCAATACTCCAGCCCCTGTTCTCTGGTGGCTAAACCTTGGTCTACAGCCAAACGGCTGGTAGTGGACTACAGAGAGCTGAACAAAAAACACTGAACAACTCATGGTCCATTCCGAATATGGAGTCATTGAGTAGATAGCCTCCTGTCGCTACGAGACCAAGATGGAAAAGAGAAGTGGATTCTGGCAGGTGGACCTGACGCCCAACGCCAAGGAACTACTCGCCTTCATCACCCGTCAGCAGAGGGTGTTCAAGTGGAAGGTCATGCCCTTTGGCGTGGCCAACGCATTGTCTCTATTCCGAGAGCTGATGAACAAGATCCTGTCCATCCTACGACGCAGACCCAAGGTGAAAGAACTCATATCCCGTGGGGCCCAGATGGAGGCGCACATCAACGATGTATGCCTCCGGACAAATACCCAGGAGGATCACCTAATCCTCTTTGGTGAGTTCTTTGCGGTCTGCCAGGAGAACCACACACGACTCAAGCTGGAGAAGTGTGAGTTCATGCAGAAGACCATGCAGTACCTGGGGTTTCACGTTGGCTATGGGTGGTGGACCCCAGCGGTCTTTAAGGCCAAACCCCTGATGGACGCTAAAGTACAACATGAAGACCCCAAGAAAGGCCTCCATGATGTACGCAGTTTCATTGGGGCGTGCAACTTCTACCGCCGCCATATCAAGAACCTCACCTACACCAGCGCCATTCTGACGGACTTGATCAAGAAGAGTACTACTTGGCGCTGGGGTCCACAAGAGCAACAAGTGTTTGACGATCTCAAAGACAAGGTGGCCAACACTAAGTGCTTGGGCGTGCCTAGAGAACAAGGTGAGATTTTACTGGTGACCGACGCCAGCAATGTGGGCGGTGGTGGGATGTTGTTCCAATGGCAAGCACTAGAGAAGGAGGAGTTCGACTCGGCCATTTCCCAATGGGGGACTGAAGGTCTCAACCGAGATGGAACTCTCAAGTACAGCTATCCTGACGGCAAGTGGGTCCTAGTACTCCTGGGCCACTGGAACTGGAAAGGGAACCAGGTCAGGGAGAACTATTCCACCTATGAGCAGGAGTTGCTCGCGGGTATGCTGATGCTCTCCTCTCAGGCAAGACTATTGGGAAGTAACCCTGTGGTCTGCCCGTGCGACCAAGAGCCGGTCCACCCTTTCCAGAAAGGTCCCCCACCTGAGAAGGCCAAGAGTAAGAAAAAGTGCTTTTCCAATGCTTTAGGGTATACGTTAGTTGTATTAGAGGTGCTCTAAGCACTCTTGCATTTTTATCTTAGTATTGGCCCAACCAAAATGGGTGATAACACATTTTGACCTATGGAACCAGACACCAAATCAGGATGTTGTGTGGACCCCTTAATCCCCAAGCTATAAGCTATAAAACATCTTTTCCTTGGTTGCTGAGGCACTGATATACTGAAGGCAGAGCCTATGAATTTATCTATGTTTTCTCATGAATTCTTAGCTATCCTAGTGGTATGCACCCTAGTAGGCTGGGGCACCTCTTTTTGAGAGGTCCTGGGTTCAATTCCCAGTCAGCCTAGCTAAGTAGGATTATCCCATGTGACATGGCAGTGACCTCATCGCCACAAGCCATGCCACCTCAGCACCTATGGGACCCAAAAAGGAAGAGTGCACATCCCAAGATGGCACTATGGATGAGAGTGAGCCCTTGGGGCAGTTTTCCAATCAGTTTTTCTCAAACATGTAAAATATTTCATCCTGAGTTGCAATGTATGCTAATTGCTGTGGTCTATTGTTGATAGTTGTCTTTATCTAACTCTTTGTGACCGCAGCCCTTGATGCTTTGATCCTGATCTTCTTCTACTTGCTTATCTCTGGCTTGGATTATCCTGGATTGGTTGTATTTCCACAATAAACCATTTTCTCATCAAAAACAAGCAGCAGGAACCCTACACCAGCAGCAAGCGACAGGAGAGGCACTACAAACAGACACTGTTGAAATCACTATAAAACCTTCTGGTAGCAAGAGGCAGACAGTCTCTGCGTACCGGCAGCACCCCGGTGCCGTATATCCAGTGAACCAAAATCTGTCATATATAAGCAAGAAGGGCGAATATGAGGAGGACACCGACGTGAGGACGGTTCCTGAGGCACCAGCAATGCCAGCACCTGATGAACCTGGCCCTGTGAGCCGTCACTCCCGTGCGGAAGCCGTTGACACCGGCTGTCAGCGGGATATCCCTGTTCTCTAATCCGCGGGATTTGGAATCCGATCCTTAACCATTGAATCAATGTAGATTTACCATAACTTTATTGTCTTAGGCAATTACCGGTCAGAAATCGGTGAAATACCCGATTTGACCGCGAGTTCCATTTGTTGTGAAATCGCTGCAGTCGCGCCACCCGTCGTCGCCTGTTCCGTGGACTGCATTAGATTATTCTGTAATACGATTTCTCTCGAAGTTAAGACTGAAACAGTCTCTGAGTGATCCGCAATTTTTTCCTTGATATAACGGATCGCGTCCCAGATTTTTCCCAGTAAATCTGGGCCACCGAAGGCGCTTTGAACCCCAAAGTGGAATAACAAGGGTTACGAGCGTTCAAGCGGCCAAGGGTGAACTAGCGTGCCTCGTAGGCACTGTGTATGAGGTTTTGCCCCCCATAGTCATAGGATGAGGCCAAAGGATCCCAACTCAATAGGCCCAAAGGGTTATTCATTTTGAGTGTTCTCCAAGAAGTGCGCTTTTTCACGTACTTGGCGTCCAAGTACGTGTAGAAGTATGTTGAGTTGGCGTTTGTCCCACCCTTGCTTGCCTCTACATCCGGGGCATATCACTTGTCTTCCCCGGATAGTGCATATCCGATCTCCATATATACATTGGCAATATATTTGGCGTGCATGCTAAAACTCGGGTTTCCGAAAGGAGGTCGATTTTCGACCAAAGCACTTGCATGCGTGTTAAGGGACAAAGGTTACATTAGAATATACGCATACTTTGATTCTAGGCCACTAAGTTGGCTGTAGAAGGCGTGGGTAGGGTTGTATGCCATTTTTGGTGTCATATGGCGTGCCCATTTGGCGGGTGCACCATTCTGAGACAAACCCGCCAATGGACCCCATACCGCACGAGGCCCCTCATTGTACTCACAACCAACACTCGCAAGCCTAACCTTCGTGAAGGGACGCTTGTGGAGCGCTCTCAAAGCGATGCGTTGCGAGCAAGGTGTGTTTTATTTGAAATATTTCATTCTTGCATGTGCCCACTTGGGAGGCAGCGCGCGCGACCTTCCAAAGCGCCCCAAGTGGAGCACATAAGTGGAGTCAGAGGTCATTGGTGTCAAGTCATTGTGTTTAGAGGGATTGGTCGATTACTCAATCCAAGCCGAAGATATTATAATATATTTGTGCGCCTTTCAAGGCACTTTTGGGTGTTTTTTCGCCAATATTGCTGTTCTTTGCCCGTCATGATGTCAAGTGGCGACCGTGTATCTCAACGTTGCGCCTGATTGACATCATGACTCAAGTATGTTAGTGGGGTACATACTTCGGTGCCCAACATATCTTGGACCCTGCGGATAACTCCTCTTGGGCTTGGCGTACCGTGGCCACCATGTTGGCGATTTGGGACCATCCCAAATCATGGGCTCACTTGGCGACCCTGCCATTGCTGAAACTGGAGGAGTTGGGCGACGCCCAAAAGATATGTTGGACACATATGACTTGATATCAATCCTATGGCACACACCGGTCCAAGTCGGGCATGTGCCTCATTTGCCCCAACCATGAGTGTGCACATCTTCGGCCATTTTGGGCAATTTTCCACATTTTCTGCCCGCCGTGCACCATGTTCAGCACCCTCGTGCACGCCGGACTCATGGACCAATGGACCATATATGACATGGGTGTTATGGACATTGGTCCCCATGGTTCATACACCACGTGGGCGAAGCGGAGCAACCTTCGTTAGGGTGCTAGCCCAAAAGGGGTGTGGGCAATTTTGCCATTTTGGCATTTGTGGACCCAATTGGGATTGTCACCACGCCGAGTGGCATGGAGATCTTTGAGAGCAAAAGGCAATGGGAGTCTTCGTTAAACTCCCGGTGGGTCGGGTATGGAATGGTGGATCCGATCTCCAAGCCGGCGTGGAGATATACTAGTGGGCGCACCCCCGAATTTTGGCTCATCTCAAGCAGCGAAAATGACCCCCTTTTGGGACCCCAATTTCACCCCCCCCGTGTGGTCAATTGGCGGCCCCATATCTCTTTGCCCACAGGGAGCCCGGACCCAATTCCAAGTCGTACACTCAGATCGCAGTCCTAGGTCCTGCCTCCCATCCTGTGGGTCATTGGCCTTGCCCTGGCCGGGCAAGCCACGCGTGAGGATGATGCCAATTTTGGTGATTTTGGCATCATGACCCCACTCGACGAACCCGTGGTGCCCTGATGCCGAGACCTCAGAGGGAACCAGGTTGGGTGAGGGCTCCAGCAAGTTCATACTCGATAGGCATAGGGTCTGCTGCCTCGTCCCCACCTCTGGCTGGTCGAGACGAGGGGTCATCTCTGGAGGTTTTTGAGCTAATATCAGCTTGGGCTGAAACAGCCCATTTTCAGCTACCAACTCCTAGGGGATAAGGGCGGGGCCATATCTCTGGCCCAGAAACGAGTTGGGACCCGCCGTTGGAAGAGCATAGGGAGCTACTGTCAGTCGGCCTGACAGTCCCTTTGTTCCCAGTAACTCGCCTGTAGCTGGGCGGGACACCTCCCCTATTGGCAGGGTTTCAGGGTCCGGACTCAGCAGGCCATGGGGTTTGTTTGAGCCCCCACCCCTACCAGCCACTGGGAGGGTTGGACCTGGGATTGGGATATGAGTTGGGACTGAGTGTCTATTGTCCTGTGATGCCCTTACCCGGGTCCAGTCTCAACCCCATGTGTACATATCCTGATGTCTTGCTGTACATTCTTTTGTTCCCTTGTTTCAGAGTGGCAAGGATCCTGAACCGCTTTGTCACATGACACGAGCGCAATGATGCCCCTGTGAGCGTAGTGCTTTGCCTGCCTTCTCACTTGTGCGTGTCCACGCAGGGTCCTGTGGCCAGGCCCCCCACGGGAACGCGTCAAAAGCGTTTCACCGCCGCGGGGTTACCCATCCCTCGCGTGACACTCGGGGCCACCAACCCCGAGCAGCGCGGCGCAGCAGCTCGCAGCTCGCAGCTTGCAGCGCAGCGCAGCGGCCCGCAGCGTCGCCCAGAGCATCGACCTGAGCGACCACGGAAGCGCCGCGACCGTGAAGGAGGTGGACAGACCAAGCCTCCTTCATCAACGAGTCCTATCGGCCGACCAGCAAGGCCGCACACCCAGGCGCGTCAACCACCTCCACAACCACCGGCCAACCAGCACCGGCTGCACTCCCAGTCCAGTGCTACGTCAACCGCTCCAACAACCACCACCAGGACCAGTCTGTTGAGCGGGACGAGAGCCCACCAAGGACTTCAAGACCAAGTACGCCCCCCGCTGCCATGGTAAACTGGCAAGAAGCGGGCAAGACGTGGCCGCGGCCCCACCCCAGTGCAGTGCGCCTACTGCGTGGGTTGGTTTGGGACCAGCACTACCGCCACAGCCACCCGCAGTGCGAAGGCGGCATGCCCGGGAGCTTCGAGCTCCGCCAGGACATGGGCCCGGACCGCCTGCAGGCGGTCGAAGACTGGCTGCGGGTGGAAGGGTTTGCCTTCTGCTTCCAGCAGAGGCGCTGTAGGGTCTGGACCCGGCCGGACAGGCCCGGCGAAGGGCTGCGCCCCGACGGGATTGAGGAGGACGAGAAGCCCAACGAGTACCCGTCGGGCGCCTCGATCAACGTCTCCATGTGGGGCGTGATCGAGAAGAACGTCCTGGAACCAGGGAGCGAGCACAGGCTGCAGGGCAGCAGCAGCAGCGCGTCTCCGGGGAAGGAGAAGCGGTCCGCCGGGGACAGGAAGCGGGACCGGAAGTGGCGGGAGTACCAGGAATCCCTGGCCGCCGAAGCCGCCCAAGGCGCCAAGGGCGGAACCCCAGCCCCGAGCCCTCAACAGGCCAGTGGCGGTCACCACCCCGGCGACACCACCCTTGGTGACTTCCTCCAAGTCGCCAAGCCTGCCAAGGCCAAGCCCCGTCAGCTGCACCTGAGGAAGTCAGGCCCCAGCAGCGACGTGGAGTCGGCCCACCGCGGGAGGATGCCGGCCGACCAGGGCAGCTCCAGCAGCAGCGTCGCTCCCGACCAAAGGGATGTGGCGCGCGCCTGTCAGGTCAAAGGTTTGGTGGCGGCAGCCGACGAGGAAGCCCGCCTGACGCAGGAGGCCATTGCCTGCAAGGAGGCTGAGGTGAAGGCGCTGGAAGAGGCGCTGGCCCAAGAGAGGGCAGAGAAGGAGGCGGAGAAAAGGGCCCACGCCGAAGCAACGGCTAAGGCCCAGGCGGACGCTGCCAAGAAGGACGCCATCGAGGCCGCGCGACGGAAGGTCGCTGAGGAGAGGGCCAAGACGGAGGCGGAGGTGGCGGCGTTGGAAGCAGAGAAGGCTCGGCTGCAGCAGGCCCGGGAAGCCAAAGCGGCTCGTGCCCGGGAGGAAGCTGAAGGGCGACACAATGGAGGAGGCAGAGGCCAAACTCCGCCGCGAGACTCCCCCGGGAGGATCACGAGTGGAGACCCTTCATAAGCCTTTCGAAGGGGACGCCTCCTCCAAGATGCGCGGGACCAGGCCGACACGGGCAGGAGAGGGCGCAGTGGCCCCACTGCCTACTGACGGAGGAAGGGTAAGGGCAAGACCCCGGAGAGGCCACGGAGGCCAGCAGGCAGACACCCCCAAGACAGCGACCCCTTCTTCACCGCCAGCGACGGGGATGAACGAGGCCGCCGACATCGCCGAGGAGTGGCTGGCGGAGGAGGCAGAGACGTTTTCATGGAGCCAGAAGGTGAGGACGAGAATCCCCCTCCTCCCTACCGGAGCTCGGAGTCTTCCGAGACCGAGACGCCCAGGTGGGGCAAAATGGACGAGGATGATGACATGGACTTCGACTACACGAAGAAGCCCCCATCCTCGGACCCACCAGGACCCCCTGGCGGAGGACCATCAGGACCCCCTGGAGGACGCCCACCAAGGGGACCCCCTGGAGGCGGACCACCGGGCGGGGGAGGACCCCCTGGACCGGGCGGACCCGGCGGAGGCTCTCCTGGAGGACCCCCTGGGGACCCCGACGACCCACCAGGCGACCCGGATGCCACCCGGCTGTGGATCGTCTACCTCCGCAGGAGGGTCCAGTACCTCGAGCCCGAGGTAGACACGGGCAAGGGCGAGATGACTCGCATCGCCAGGGTCGCCGCGCGCGGACGGAGAGAGCTGGACATCGCCAAGATGGAGAGGGTCAAGAGCGCCAGCTTCGCCACTGCCACTCAGAAGCTGCTGGACATCGCCAGGGGCGAGACCAGGTCGCTGAACAAGGTCATCAGCGGCCTGCAGCAGAGGCTGGACGCGCTGGAAGCCCGTGGGAGCGTCGGACGCGACCACACACCCCTGGACTCTGGCTCATCGGACGACGGCTGGGGACCCGGACCAGGTCCAGGCAGACCCCACGCCCCTCGCGGAGCCCCCAGGAGTTGCCCCAGCGCCAGTGCCCCCTCTCTCACCGCCCCCTCTCACCACAGCGCGGGCCGCCGCAACGAGCGCGTGCCGCCCGGCAGCGGCAGTGAGGATTGGCGTGATGAGTGGCTCAGCGCGGAGTACCGCAACCGCCGTGCTCCACTGCGGACACCGGTACGCCCCCGGCGCCCCGCACCAGCCCCGGAGCCAATCCCAATGGCTGGTGGACGTTATGGTGGACTCAGGGATGAGGTCCCCGGAGGAGGTGAGGACCTGGACCTGGACCTGGAGGAGTTCGACATCAGCCTGCTGCGTGGTGTACGACGGGAGGCTGCTGAACGCAGCTGCCGGCGCCGTGATGAGGAGGCATACATGGAAGGAGTACGGCGTGAACATCTAGGTTCAGCGTACATGGAGAAACCACGGCGTGGCCACGCCGATACCGGAGAGGAGATGGAAGTGGCAGCCGTGGGAGTCCGTGGGAGAGACCAATTGGAACCTCGGTCGACCTCGCGGCCGGCGTTCATGGTCTCTAAGGCCGAAGATGCCGCCGTGTGGGAAGACTTGAAGGACATCAAGCCCCCCATGTACGATGGCAACCCCTCCAACCTCGACCGCTTCTTGGAGAAGCTGGACGATTGGGGGGTGACCGTTACTGAAGACATGGATCCCGCAGATGCGGAGAAATAGGTCTTCAGACGGTTCAGGTACCGCCTGCCGAAAGTGCTCCAAGAGCCATACTTCGTGGCAACCAAGGAGGGGAAGATCTAGACCCTCAAGGAAGCCAAGAAGTGGCTCAACGAGCAGGAGCGGGTGGACGCTCCGCAGGTGGCTGCCAAGCGGTGGAAGTCCATCAAGCTTCAGCATGATGGACCGGAGATCCGCCTACGGGACTGGCGAGACTTCTGAGGGCAATACACCCTCTTCCGCCGTAACGTGGAGGACTGGAACGACGGTGACGAGCAGGCTCGCCTGCTCTCCATGCTGCCGGAAGCATGGATCAGGAGGGTCACTAAGGAGGAAGCCAAGCGGGCCAAGTCCAACCAGACGGTCAAGATGATGCTCCCCAAAGAGTATCATACGAACGTGGTGGCTTGGACGAGGAAGAACGTGGCCCGGGATGTCAAACGGCACTCCCTGCGGAACGCTCTCCTCATCACTGTCTCGGGCGATCGCGAGAAGACCACAATGTGGTGCCTTGACGAGTGTGACGTGAGCGGCCAGACCATCCGTCTGCAGGCCATCCCGGCGCGGATGAGCTGCGACGAGATCCTGGAGTGGGTTGGAGAGGAAGTACTCAAGGAGTACCGGAACCTCCACAACACCCGCGGGTTGAGGCCCGGCGACCGCGACGTAAACTACGTTGGCGAGGGGCCTGGCGGGGAAGCTGCCATGGACCCAGCGGGAGCCGATGGCGATGAAGCTCTGGTCGACGATGACGATGACGATGAGCCTGCCGAGATGGCCGTTTGTGCCTTCGTGGCCCACAAAGGCGCGGGGAACAACCGGGGAAGCTGGAAGCCCCTGCAGCCGGGTTTTGAAGAAGAAGGAGAAGAGAGATCCCCGCCGCATTGGCGACCCTCCGCTATCCTTTGGAGAGTTCATACGAGCTCACCCTCAGGGCTGTTTCGTGTGTTATGGGAGGAAGAAAGGCTTCAACCGTGACCACCGAACCTGCCCCACCCACCAGGCCGACACGGAGGCCTACAAGAAGGCGCACGGGTCGATGAAGCGTGCACCAGCGGGTATTGGGGAGGCCAAAGTGGAGGTGGACAAGGACGAGCTCTCCAAGCTCATGTCGCAGGGGACCGAGTTTGCCAAGGAGATCCAGGAGATCAAGAGGAACTGGGTCCCCAGGTCGGACAACAAGAACAAGGAGAACAACCAGAACGACCAGAACAAGGACAAGGACAAGAAGCCTAGGAATAGGAGGAAGAAGGGTGTCAACGAGGTTGACGCGGAGGGGAATACCCCTACTTCCAACACAACTGACGCCCCCTAGCGGAGCCCCTGCAGCCAAGGGCCCCAGCTAGGGCGGTCGCAGGATGGTGTCGTTGGAAGCGCCACACCATCCCAATCGGGAGTCTGTAAGCACAAAGGGATTGCCGCGGGCAAGAGGCCCGGTCCGGCCCCCGACAGTCGCGGTGGCGGGGTGAGGGCAAGTGAAGGCACGAACCCTTGCATCCGTCCATCCTTCGCGACGAGGAATGTGTTTGATGTACTTCAAGATCTATCCGAGAGTATCGGAGGATCACCCGGACCGCAGCTGGATGCTGCAGATGGGCAGCCTGAGCCCATTGTCCACGACCTGCACCAGTCGCTTGTTGAGCTTCTGGAACGGCCGGAGATCCTGAGCTTGCACGCCGTGCGCCAAGTGGGGCGTGAGCGGCAGTTGCAG
Organism: Eutreptiella sp. 'Long Island Sound 2002'; assembly: GCA_964036045.1. Classification (NCBI taxonomy): domain Eukaryota; phylum Euglenozoa; class Euglenophyceae; order Eutreptiales; family Eutreptiaceae; genus Eutreptiella; species Eutreptiella sp. 'Long Island Sound 2002'. The sequence continues at coordinate 82,419,304 of OZ038382.1, read as the reverse complement.
CTTAAGGTCCGTGCCTTATGCGGGGAAGTGGAAAAGGTCTTCGACGTGTTGGTCGACACGGGAGCTCAGGCCAGCTTGGTCAAGGCTGGCCTACTTCCGCCAGAGTGTCTGACCGACAGTCGGAAACCTGTCAGGCTGAAGGTGGCGAACGGCCAGTACATGGTAGGAGGCACGAAGGAAGCGGCCATTGGGCTGCAGTTCGTGAACCATCGTGAGCTGAGCCGCCCAGACCTCGGCAAGGAAATCCTCCTGCACGGTCGCTTCTACGAGGCCAAGATGGACTGGGACATGATCGTTCAGTACGACTTCATGATGGAGACAGACTCCGGCGTTCTCCCGGCCCAGGCCTCGATGACCCTGTACCAGGACGACCAGCCCTTGTGGCTATCGTCACATGAGCACCATGTGGAATGCCAATGGACCCACCCGGAACGCAATCAGCTCGAAGTGGCCGCGCTGGACACTGAGCCAACTGGGCCAGCAAACCAGGAGTACGGCGTAATACCGGAAGTGGCGAGCCGAGTTGTTGCGGACCTGGGAGCTTCGGATCTGGCCCTGGATGCGTTCTCCTCAGGAACCTCCGCCCATCTTCGGGTTTATGAGAAGTACTGGAGCGCCCAGGACTCCACGTGGAAGAAGCACTGGGGTCGCATCAGGGCTTGATGTGGATCCATTGCCCTCGATGGGACATTCCGAGGGCGGTAGCGAAGATCCGCAAGGACCGCTCCAAGGCAGTGCTGGTCGTTCCTATGGGATGCACCGAGGAGGAAAGTACCCCACATTGGGTGGTCTCGTTGACCAACATGACCTTAAACAAGGTCGTCCTACCGGCTGGAGAGAGTGTCTATCAGGACGGTAAGGGACAGCCCATGCCACCCTAGAGATGGCCAACGGAATTCCACTATGTGGATGGGGGCCTTGATCAGGCCGACGCCACAGATTTCTTGTGTGTCAACCGCATCAGGGCGGAGCCCTGGCGGCAATGCTTTGCGGTCCCCCCTGTTGACATCGGAGAATCGGAAGACCTCCTCACGGAAGAGGAGTTGGATCTGGTTCAGGGGTATATATATCAGCCCTTTCACGACTGGGGAAACCAGCGTTAGGGCAAAGGCCAGGACAAAGCCTGGTGGGAAGTGGACTCAATCGTCTCCGGTTCCTATGATGGGAATACCCTCGTACAGAGGGTGCTGGATCCCATGTCCAGCCAGGACGAGCCGCCTGGCGGTAACCCACCCACCTACGGCGATCTATTCCGCGGCAAGACCAGAGATGGCCCTTTGGGCCACCTGGGAAGACCGCCTGAGCCGAAACCGAGCGGGGTCGCTACCCCTCAAGTAAGCTCAGTGGTCCAGGTGCCCGGAAAAGCCAAGGCGGAGTCCGATGATTGCCCCAAGTTCCAGGCATTGAGGGCCAGGCTGAAGCAGAAGTATGGGGAAACCTTCTTCAGCGGAAAGCCTGTGTTTCCTCCACCGGTGCGTTGACCGTATGGCGAGGCCAAGATACGACTGAAGCAGGACCCCCGTGTGTATCGGCACCGGGAGGTTGCCCTGAGGGGCGAGAGGAAGGAGGCCATGGAGAAGATCCTCCGTGACTTCATCGAGAGAGGCTGGCTCGAGCCGTGCCACTCCGAATGGGCCTATCTGTGCTTCGTCGTCCCCAAGAAGGTGGCCGGTGAGTGGCAGCTCGTGGTCGACTACCGCGGCCTGAACGCCCAAACACAGCACGACAGCTATACGCTGCCCCTCATTGATTGACCTGAAACATGGTTATCATCAGATGCCCCTCGCTGAGGAGTCCCGTGCCTGCACAGCCATGAGCACCCCACTTGGACCTCTCCAGTGGAAGGTGATGCCCATGGGCGTTACCAACGGCAATGCGGATTTTCAGCGGATGATGGAGAACCTGCTTGAGCCGGTGCGTGACTGTGCGGACCCCTTCGTGGACAATGTGATCATCGCGTCCGGGGACCCCAGTATGAGCTACGAGGAGCTCCTGGAGGCACATGAGAGGGACGTCACGCGAGTGCTGGACCTTCTGGTTCGGCACAAAATCACGGGCAGCAGTGACAAGGCCACCATTGCGGTAAGCGAGGTGGTCTTCGCTGGCCACATGGTCCGGAACGGGCAGCGAAAGCCCATACCTGGCAAGGTGGCTGCGATCGAGCACTGGGAAAAGCCCAAAACGGTCTCTGAGCTACGGGCGTATCTGGGGTTCTGCAACTACTACTCGGGGTATATCAAGATGTATGCCGAGTATGCAGCCCCCATGACAACCATGCTCAAGGGCAACCAGGAGGAGACCAAGAAGGGGTCCAAGAAGGCTCTGGTCTGGACTGAAGAGTCCGACCGTGCCTTTGAGGGGATGAAGCAGGCGCTGCTATCCGCAGTGGGTCTGAACCTCGTGGATCCTGACCGAGGGTTCGTCCTGCGCACCGACGCTTCCGACTACGCCGTTGGCGCTGTGTTGGGGCAAGCGCTTGACGATGGGAGGCACGTGCCCGTGGCCTTCTGGAGCCGAGTCCTGGCGGAAGGCCAGAGACGGACGTGGACGCCCCGAGAAAAGGAGGCGTATGCCATCGTCATGGCACTCAGGAAATGGGCTGGGTACATAGCCCTCCATCCCGTCACCGTCTGCAGCGACCATCAGAGTCTGCAGTCGTGGCACAAGGAGCACGTGGACACCCCTCTGGTCCCGTCTCCCGACAGGCAAGAAGGCATGAGACCTTGGCCAAGTTCGACCTCACGGTTGTGTATATTCCTGGAAAGGACAACACTGTGGCGGACTGTCTCAGTAGGTGGGCCTATCCCACCAGCAAGGGCATGACAGATATCTCTGCCCATGGCGATGAGGCTGAGACCGCTTAAGCCAAGAAAATCATTGAAATGGAGCGCCTGATGGAGGAGGAGGGTGATAAATGCTTCGTCGTCATGGCTGCGGATGGCCCCCTTGGAACGAGGATGGGCAGAGCGGTCAGAGTACTCGCCCCTGATGGGGCTGAGTCCGACAAGCACCTCTTCCCTGAATCTTGCCTCCAGGACGACTGGACCGACGACTACGCCAAGTCTGAGGCCTTTCAGGCCGAATATAGGGCTGTGACCGACCCTGATGACGGGCAGAAGTGGCCAAAGGGGCTGACTGAGGAAGATGGCAAGCTCTACCGGAATGGTAAGCTGCTAGTACCAGAGTCCCGAGTGCTCGAGCTATGTGAAGCTTGGCACCACCACATGCTGCACCCAGGGGTCAAGAAGCAAGCCCTTGACATGCAGCGCCGGTTGGATATCGACCATATCGGTCTCTACGTCGCCATCAAGAAGGTCAGGAAGGGTTGCTCGGTCTGTCAGGCCTGCAATCCCGATAACCGGAACGTCAAGGGGGAAGCCCAATGGATTCCGGTGCCTGACCAGCCCATGGAGAGCGTGGCCATGGACGTCTTCTCCATGCCCAAAGTGCACATTGGCAAGGAGACCTTTGACTGTGTGGTTCTTTGTGTGGATCGCCACAGTGGCTACATAGTAGCCGTTCCGGCACGCAAAAAGGGGTTGCTTGGCAAGGAAGTGGCAGTCATGATGATTCGTCATTGGCTGACCGTTTTTGACACCCCCCGCACCATTTGCAGTGACCGAGGGCCCCAGTTTACTGGTGGCTGGTTCAAGGCTATGTGTTCCCTCATGGGAATACGTCATGCCAAGAGCGTCGCCTATCTCAGCCGGTCCAACGGCCGAGCTGAAGTGGCTGGACGGCAGCTGTTCGAGAAGCTGCGCAAAATTCACATCACCAATCCACGTCGGAACTTGTTTGAGGAGATGTGGCCCGCTCTGAAGGCCCATCATGACACCCCCACTCCGGGTGGTTTGTCCCCTCACCAGATTCTGTTCGGCAGGGACCCCCTGGGTCGGGGACTTCCCTTGTCTGGTGATGGTATGGCTATGGACGCCAAGGAATTCTTTGCGCGGCAAGAGCAAACGGCGCGGGATATCCGCCAGCAGCTCGATAAGGAGCATGCTGAGCGTCAGAAGTCCGCCCCGAGCTGGACAGCGCAGAAGTTCAGGGTGGGAGACCCGGTGTGGGTGATCAGACCCCGCCCTATGGGCACCAACCGCACCAAGACCTGGTTCACACCCGGAGAGGTGGTCCGCAGGATTGGTGAGGACACCTACCGTATCAAGGTTGGTCATGGACAGTTCCGGGAGCGCCACGAGAGTCAACTCCGTGTGCGGGAACCCGACCTCCGTGGCCAACATGTGTCCCTGAACTATGCCGCTCATGAGGCTGATTCGGACGACGACTATGCTGAGCAGGACGACTATACCGTCGGGAAGATCCTGGCTCAGCGTCCGAACGCCTCGGCACCCGGAGACCTGGAGTTCAAGGTTCGTTGGCGAGGCTATGGGCCGTCCCACGACACCTGGGAACCCGTCTCCTCGTTCGTGCCGCGGGTTAATAATCCCTTCATGGAGTAAATCCGCAAGCACAAGACCAAGATCCATGTCTCGGACTTGGCAGCACTCACCCGGGCGATTGCAGCCAGGGGTGCCTGATCAGCGCCCTGGGCTCTTTCCTGATGCAGTTTGAGCGCTTGTGTGGTCGACAGATCGTCCCTCACTTGCTTGCTCTCTTCCATTCTTCGTTGATCTGCCATCAGAGTGGCCACATACCCCCCCCTGCTGACTCCAGAGGAGGATGGCCCCTCTCTTTCACTTCTATTAGTCACTCCCCCCCTGCTGAATCCTTGGGAAACCAGGTAGGGCGACTGACCTTGACATTTTCTGAGCTCTTGGGGCCTTGAAGCCCATACGACGTTGCGCAACGGATGCCGCTGTCATCGGCATTGCGATTTTTTCGGGGTGTGGTCTGGTCCCATGGCACTTGCGAGATCCAGACCAGTCTACGTGTGTCAGCTGACTATATATGGCCTGAACTACGGCATTTTCTTGTCCACCCTCCTGCATATGCCTTATGCTAACCGGGGCGTGGTTTGGCGCTCTGTTCAGAGTGTGTTTACACGCCTATTACCCCGCTTATTGCTTGTTTTTCTGCCCCCCAGGATATGTGCATTTGTGTGTCGGCCCATCACCGAAAGGTGGACTGTTTTCCCCCTGATGGGATGCGAATCGAATACGATGGCGCCTTGAGTCGCCGTGGACATGCTCATACATAAGGTCCAGCCTGCACCAGTACCTGAGTACAGATTCTTCTGTTTGAGTGCCTGTGATACCGTGTGCCCTAGTGGCTGTGATGTGGAGACCCTGATGGCGCCAGGCGGGAAGCCCAGTTGCCTGAATGCACTCCGAGCGGTCCGCCACTGTCAGTCCCAGTGTGAGCCTACCGACTCGCAGACGCACTTGCAGTCGGGTGGCGGCCTCTGGTGCTCCTGACCCCGGTCAGTCTGCCTGGGAAACTGGTGGTTTGAGGAGTCGACGCCTCCGCCCACACTGCATGAGGACTCCCTCATGTATGGCCTTCGTCGTAATAGGGTGAGGGAAAAGACGGCCTTGATGCCCGATCCCTTAAGGAGGAGCTCGTTCGGCTGTACCACTCTGGACTCGCGTCGTGGATATGGACATGGTGCGCCCGAGTAAGGACCCGTGGGGACTCTCCCCCAGCCGGCGGGCCTTGGGAAGCTTGGGGTAGCCTGATGGATCCTTGTGGTCGCTTTCGACCTGTGGGACCACCTCGGTCGTCGTGTGACGCCTATGTTGGCCGTGTATGCCACTGTCAATGTGGTGGTGACCGTAGCAGCCGGCACCCGGTGCACCTGGTATGGGTTAACGGGTCCTTTGGATGCCGAACAATCGCCGCCAGGACCCGGGACTTGATACTTGATACTATACTTGCAGTTACTAACAGCTACAGCACCTTACCTGTCTTACTGTGGGATTTGGGCAGCCTAACCTGCAAATCGGCCTGAAGTGAGGATGTGACACCCCCCCCCCTTTCAGGGGATGGTCCTGGGTACCCGCTGCCATGCTTGGGTGTTATCCAGCCCCCCCCAGGGTTTGCTCTAAGGAGGGGGGTGAAGCGGTACCCAGAACCTATGGCCCATGGCCCGGAGGCCTGTGAGATGTCACTCCCGTGCGGCAGCCGTTGACACCGGGTGTCAGCGGGATATCCCTGCCCTCTAATCCGCGGCATTTGGAATCCGATCATTAACCATTGAATCAATGTAGATTTACCATAACTTTATTGTCTTAGGCGATTTCCGGTCGGAAATCGGTAAAATACCCGATTTCTACCGCGGTTTCCAATTGTCGTGAAATCGCCGCAGTCGCGCCGCCTGTCGTCGCCTGTTCCGTGGACTGCATTAGATTTATTCTGTAATACGATTTCTCTTTAAGTTAAGACTGAAACAGTCTTCGAGTGATCCGCAATTTTTTCCTTGATATAACGGATCGCGTCCCAGATTTTCCCCAGAAAATCTGGGCGACCGAAGGCGCTTTGAACCCCCAAGTGGAACAACAAGGGTTACAAGCGTTCAAGCGCCCAAGGGCGAACTGACGTGCCTCGTAGGCACTGTGTATGAGGTTTTGCCCCCCATAGTCATAGGATGAGGCCAAAGGATCCCAACTCAATAGGCCCAAAGGGTTATTCATTTTGAGTGTTCTCCAAGAAGTGCGCTTTTTCACGTACTTGGCGTCCAAGTAGGTGTAGAAGTATGTTGAGTTGGCGTTTGTGCCACCCTTGCTTGCCTCTACATCCGGGGCATATCACTTGTCTTCCCCGGAAAGTGCATATATGATCTCCATATATATATTGGCAATATATTTGGCGTGCATGCTAAAACTCGGGTTTCCGAAAGGAGGTCGATTCTCGACCAAAGCACTTGCATGCGTGTTAAGGGACACAGGTTACATTAGAATATACGCATACTTTGATTCTAGGCCACTAGGTTGGCTGTAGAAGGCGTGGGTAGGGTTGTATGCCATTTTTGGTGTCATATTGCGTGCCCATTTGGCGGGTGCACCATTCCGAGACAAACCCGCCAATGGACCCCCTATCGCACGAGGCCCCTCATTGTACTCACAACCAACACTCGCAAGCCTAACCTTCGTGAAGGGACGCTTGTGGAGCGCTCTCGAAGCGATGCGTTGCGAGCAAGGTGTGTTTTTTGCAATCTTCCATTTTTGCATGTGCCCACTTGGGAGGCAGCGCGCGCAACCTTCAAAAGCGCCCCAAGTGGAGCACATATGTGGAATCGCGAGGTCATTGGTGTCAAGTCATTGTGTTTAGAAGGATTGGTCGATTACTCAATCCAAGCCGAAGATATTATAATATATTTGTGCGCCTTTCAAGGCACTTTTTGGTGTTTTTTCGCCAATATTGCTGTTTTTTGCCCGTCATGATGTCAAGTGGCGACCGTGTATCTCAACGTTGCGCCCGATTGAAATCATGACTCAACTCTGGCTTTGGGGTACATACTTCGATGCCCAACATATCTTGGACCCGGCGGATAACTCCTCTTGGGCTTGGCGTACCGTGGCCACCACGTTGGCGATTTGGGACTTGGCGACCCTGCCATTCCCGAGACCGGAGGAGTTGGGCGACGCCCAAAAGATATGTTGGACACATATGAGTTGATACCAATCCTATTGCACACTCCGGTCCAAGTCGGGCATGTGCCTCATTTGCCCCAACCATGAGTGTGCACATCTTCGGCCATTTTGGGCAATTTTCCACATTTTCTGCCCGCCGTGCACCATGTTCAGCACCCTCGTGCACGCCGGACTCATGGACCAATGGACCATATATGACATGGGTGTTATGGACATTGGTCCCCATGGTTCACACACCACCTGGGCGAAGCGGAGCAACCTTCGTTAGGGTGCTAGCCCAAAGTGAGTGTGGGCAATTTTGCCATTTTGGCATTTGTGGACCCAATTGGGATTGTCACCACGCGAAGTGGCATGAAGATCTCTGAAAGCGAAAGGCAAGGGAGTCTTCGTTAGACTCCTGGTGGGTGGCGTATGGGATGGCGGATCTGATCCCCAAGCGGGCGTGGAGATATACTATTGGGAGCACCCCCGAATTTTGGCTCATTTCGAGCAGCCAAAATGACCCCAGTGGACGTGGCGGATGATTCGCTGGAAGGACTTCAGTCGGCCTTCCGGGCCCTCTCAGTCGAGGAGGTGGACACCAATTCTGTGAAGAGAAAGAGAGAGAGAGTGAAAAGGATGCTGGGGAGAGCATGGCAGATGAAGGAGTAGACGATGGGCACAACCCGACGAGTGGCTCGACCTTCGAGGGCGCACCAAGCGCTTCTGACTACCATACATCACCCTCTCCTACAACCACCACACTCCCCACTCCAGACCCAGCCGCTGCAACATCTACACCCATAACCACCCCGCCTATGGCTGAGGGCACAGGCATTACTGGTATGCCTACTTACCCTGCCTGTGGTGTGAACACACCTACCACAGCGTTTCCAGAGGCAACTACTACCAGTGAGCCGGTGGCCTCCGGTTCTGCGCCGCGGTGGTATGCGGCGGACTATCACCATCCTCTACCCGCTACAGGAGCCTATGTGGATGTTCCTGGGTATGCAACCCTGAGTGGGCTGAGGAGAGGACCTGATTCATGCGGCAGCAGGAGTAGGAGATCGGGGAGATCCTCCAACAGGTCCCTGACGCGAGCAGCGATGAAAGAGGCTCTCCGAGGAGCCACCTCTGAACTTGTGGTCGTTCTCACTCAAGAGATTTGGGCTAAACTGGAGCCCCTGATTCCGCCCCAAGCGTCATCTACCACGGTCGGAATGACACCCCATCGAGTACAGGCTAACCACCTGATGGCAGGGTTGACAAACACCGTGGGGAGCCTGAGGAGCCGACCGATGCTGACCCCTGCAGCGATACAGAGAAGCCCTTTCGTACCAAGAACGGCCCAGCCAAACAACAGCCACGTGGGGAATTCTACGAGAGCCGAGCTGGACCGGCTGGGGCTGAAAGCCCTGAGGGCAATGGTGGACGTGGAGCCCTATGGCTCCAGTGACCTAGGCGGAAACCCCTCTGATGATGAGCCGCCATCGATGACTTCTGCTTCGCCCTCGGAGGACGACAACGCAGAGGACCCCGAGAACCCAAGTGGGCAGAAGAAAAAGAAGGAGAGGAACACCCGGTGCCCTGAGGGACGCAGGTCTCGGGAGGCTAAGGCCATTGCCAGGTCCAAGATCGTGGTGCACATGCCTGAGTTCACAGGCAAGAACCTCGGCGAGTTTGCTGAGAATTTTGGCCGGTTCCTCCGATTCACCGGCCAAACCCACGCTAGTGGACAGGTCAAGTGCGATCTGCTCCTGCAGTGTTGCAAGACCAAGTACCTGGAGAAGCAGGTCAAGCAGATCGTGACTAAGTCTGTCACCTTTGCAGATGTGTTGGTTGCCTTGGAGAGGCAGAACCCGACCTATGAGACTGCCCTCTCCATCACGGCCGAGATCCAGAACCTGGCCTTGCTGCCCAACAACCCCAGACCTGGCAGGGTCTCTGAGCTACTGGCGGACTTCGATCACTGGGCTGGACAATTGACGCCCGGTTCCTACAGCAGCGACGACCTGTCACCTGGTTGGTGGCTAAACTCCCTCGAGATCTGTGGGACGAGTGCTGTTCAACGGCAGAGCGCAATGCGAGAGCCCTCCACTACGAGGATTTATGTGTGCTACTTCTGGAGCTGGCGCTGGAAAAAGAAAGCGACCAGCACCTGAACAACTACCATCCTGGAGGGGGAGGCTCTGGAAGCCAGGGCAAAGGGTACCAAGGATCCAGACCTGGACGGGGGACTACCCCCAAACACGCCCGTATCATGGAAAACGTCAAGGAGCTCTTCTCGTGTGATGCCAGAGATGAGCAGGGTCACCTGCAGCACGCCCCTGACTGCGAGCAGCGAGACTGCTTCGTAGTCCAAGGGAAGAAGCAGGAGACCAACACCGGCGCCAAGGCGAAGATGCCGGATCACTACAGGTGTACTATCACCTGTGTCTTCTGTGGGAAGAGGAAACACTACGAGGATGAGTGCTACCACAAGCAACGCCTGTCGGCAAAGCTGAAAGGCGAGGATCCTGGCAAAGGCTCTGGCAAAGGTGGATGCAAATGCAACAGCAACAACTCCGGCAAGGGCAAGTCGAAAGGACGTGGAAAAGGGCAAGACAAGAACCATGGTGGAAGAGGAGGAGGCGCTAACCGCCAGCCAGACAAGGACAACAAGAACCCGGACAAGAACGGAGGGAACTTCAACCTTAATCCAGGGGGGAACACCGAGCCCTCTGAAGGGCAGTCTAATCCCCCCACACGCTCGCAGACTCAGGCCCAGCGAGAACAAGGGGCCAAGCGTGAGCATGAAGGTGGTGATGAGGCAACGCTAAGAAGAGAAGCCGTTTCATGAGGATGGCCCGCAAATTGCGGAACAAGGGGTTCAAGGTGACCTGTCCCGCGGAGTTCTGACGGGGACGCTCCGGTGGGACCCTGGACCTGGTGTTCTGGGTACGTATCCGACTGGGGGGACGTGAATACCTGGGGGTATTGGATACAGGCGCCACCATATCTATAGTGGCCAAGAAAATTTTAACTTGTGGGAGCCTGAGGAACACCATGACTACCGCGGCTATACGAATGGGGGATATGGTGCACAGCTGCGGGGACTGTGAAGTGGAGGTACCTATGGGCTCCCGAACTATCGGCCATCGGTTCTCTGTGATGGACACTGAGGCTTTCGACTTTGTATTGGGGGACTGACTTCTTCGTGCAGCACTCCCAGATACAATCCCTGATGCTGCAAGCGCCCTACCTCCTGTACGTGGACCACGGCAATGGCAGGGAGTCGGTACCACTGGAGCAGTCGGAGCACACCTCGAGCTACCTGAGGGTATCGAAGAAGGAGCCCTTGAACATGATGGCGGCCTCCAAAACTGAGGACTATCAACTATTGGGGGAAGTCCTGGATCAAGGTCTGAAGGAGTTGGGTTACTCTTGAGAAGACCTGAGTGTGGAGTTGTTCGCTAGCGACAAGCAACATGTCCTGGACCTTGACTGCAGCAAGGGGAAGAACTGCAGCTACAAATTTTACTGCCCCTCTTTCGGGATGGCCTAAGGGAACCCCACGTTCAGTGAACTGGGGAAGGTCTTGACCAAGGTGGCCTTGGAACGTTCCCGTATGGTCCTGTGTTCCTCCGATTGGGGAGCCCATGGGGGCAACGAGTGCTGTCGAACCCTCCTGGACAGGCTGACTATCAGCTCTGTTCGGTTACCTGATGAGGCCATCTACGTGCCTCTGGGGCGTAAGACGCCTATCGGGAAACCTGGATGGGGGAGTATGCTCAGTGTGCTGGACGGAGGTCTTACCTCCATCCCCTGGGAAGACCTGGACTCAACTTCGGTCCAGGCTATACAACGAGACAGCGATGGACTCGCCTTGCGTGACTTGAAGGATCGACTACGACCTCAAGATGCTATTGAGACTATACCCGGAGGAGATGAATACGTCGTGACTAACACCAACGCCCCCAACTCTCCCTGCCATGTACCCGTTCTGTAACTGCTGCATAATGGCGGATCTTTCTTGTGATTGCGAAGCCTGTTGCCTTGGTGCCCCAGGGGTCGTAACGCCCGACACTGCCCCTGATATCTCCGAACCCAACTGACCCTCTTCAGACCCATATCCACTCTCTGGGAGCGACATATGCAAAGCACTTGTAAGTCCATTGAACTCCATGGTGGAATATGAATAGTCAGAAAAACCCGGTCTACAAAAATGGAGCAGACATAGAATCTCATTGTGCATCCATCGCACATAATGACACAACGTGAAATCATTCGAAATAATTTAAATAAATCCGATTGGGAAATCACGAAAGACAAATGCGACTCGACGCGCTCTCACAGGCGACATCTGGCGGCGAACGGAAAACATGAAAACAAGCGGAAAATTTACTGCACTAATGTACATCTGAGAATCATTGAAATTTTGAACACACTGATGTATAGACTGAGTGCTGTCACTGCTGCCGTTACACTCCCCCTCCGAAAACATACGCCAGTATGTCAGGCTGGGTCAAGTGAAGTGAAAGAAACAGCGAAAGTGACCAAAAACCGACTAATCTATGGCAAAATGTGAGAAATTGAGCTGAATTGAGCAAAATTGTGCTGAGATCCGTGTCTCGCGATGGCCATCGACTTGATTGAAACGCATAGGTACCTTAGGGCAGACAGATATAGCTTCGTTCAAGCTCGAAAATTCGAAAATTGAAAGTCTGAGTGAAGAATGTACATGCATGATCAAGATCCATGATCCATGATGAAATCAGGATCTGACATCACACTGCCAGAAAAAAGAAAACGAGTGTCGCCATGTCGTCGAGCATCCAAAAAATAGGGTATCCCTTCATGGAGTCCAAGATATGTGAAACTGGTCGGTGTCATTTGCAGTCATGAGACCAGATGCCAGGTTCTGGTACAAAATGTGACTGAATTGAGACCGAAATCAGTGAATTGCACACAGATTGAAGACGGCGAAGTTCACAGCAAGCCAATATAGGTCCAATTCATTGTCGATAGGTACTTTGTGTAGTTTAGTTTACTGCCCCTCTTTCGGGATGGCTTAAGGGAACCCCAGGTTCAGTGAACTGGGGAAGGTCTTGACCAAGGTGGCCTTGGAACGTTCCCGTATGGTCCTGTGTTCCTCCGATTGGGGAGCCCATGGGGGCAACGAGTGCTGGCGAACCCTCCTGGACAGGCTGACTATCAGCTCTGTTCGGTTACCTGATGAGGCCATCTACGTGCCTCTGGGGCGTAAGACGCCTATCGGGAAACCCGGATGGGGGAGTATGCTCAGTGTGCTGGACGTAGGTCTTACCTCCATCCCCTGGGAAGACCTGGACTCAACTTCAGTCCAGGCTATACAACGAGACAGCGATGGACTCGCCTTGCGTGACTTGAAGGATCGGCTACGACCTCAAGATGCTATTGAGACTATTCCCGGAGGAGATGAATACGTCGTGACTAACACCAACGCCCCCAACTCTCCCTGCCATGTACCCGTTCTGTAACTGCTGCATAATGGCGGATCTTCCTTGTGATTGCGAAGCCTGTAGCCTTGGTGCCCCGGGGGTCGTAACGCCCGACACTGCCCCTGATATCTCCGAACCCAACTGACCCTCTTCAGACCCATATCCACTCTCTGGGAGCGACATATGCAAAGCACTTGTAAGTCCATTGAACTCCATGGTGGAATATGAATAGTCAGAAAAACCCGGTCTACAAAAATGGAGCAGACATAGAATCTCATTGTGCATCCATCACACATAATGACACAACGTGAAATCATTCGAAATGATTTTAAATAAATCCGATCGGGAAATCACGAAAGACAAATGCGACTCGACGCGCTCTCACAGGCGACATCTGGCGGCGAACGGAAAACATGAAAACAAGCGGAAAATTTACTGCACTAATGTACATCTGAGAATCATTGGAATTTTGAACACATTGATGTATAAACTGAGTACTGTCACTGCTGCCGTTACACTCCCCCCCTGAAAACATACGCCAGTATGTCAGGCTGGGTCAGGTGAAGTGAAAGAAACAGCGAAAGTGACCAAAAACCGACTAATCTGTGGCAAAATGTGAGAAATTGAGCTGAATTGAGCAAAATTGTGCTGAGATCCGTGTCTCGCGATGGCCATCGACTTGATTGAAACGCATAGGTACCTTAGGGCAGACAGAAATAGCTTCGTTCAAGCTCGAAAATTCGAAAATTGAAAGTCTGAGTGAAGAATGTACATGCATGATCAAGATCCATGATCCATGATGAAATCAGGATCTGACATCACACTGCCAGAAAACAGAAAACGAGTGTCGCCATGTTGTCGAGCTTCCAAAAAATAGGGTATCCCTTCATGGAGTCCAAGATATGTGAAACTGGTCGGTGTCATTTGCAGTCATGAGACCAGATGCCAGGTTCTGGTACAAAATGTGACTGAATTGAGACCGAAATCAGTGAATCGCACACAGATTGAAGACGGCGAAGTTCACAGCAAGCCAATATAGGTCCAATTCATTGTCGATAGGTACTTTGTGTAGTGCTGGACGGAAATCCAGTTCTCATCCATAGCCAATCCAGGTCAAATCCTCATGATGATGAGGAATCCCATGATGGAAATCCAATCATGCAAGAGTAATGATAGCCAAGAAAACCCAGTGAGTGTACACCACACTGTCAGTATCGTCTCCAGGGCTTCATGTTTAAGCAGTATGAGTCATGAGGGGTAACTGACTCATTGTAGTCCCAGAATGTATAAGCATCCAATGCTTGGTACCAGGAATATGCCAGAATTGAGCTGATTCTGAGGGGGATTCCAACACAATCCACAGATGAACAGCGAGTCGACACAATCAAGAACACCATCGTTTTCACTTGGCAGAAGATCAGGGACTCTCAGGCGGACCAAAAAGTCCTGGGCAACTGGGTTGAAGTCCGAGGATTGCCGGAGACTATGGGAAAAATGGCAGTTCGTGAGTTGCTACGGTCTATCAGTGCTACTGGATTGAAAGACATCACTATTCGTGAGGGCAGATGGAGAGTTGGTTTCCACGATTCTGAACAGTCGGAGTTTTTCTGGAGCATGGTGGATGGGAAAGTGAAGTATAAGGGAACAGTTTTGAAGGTACGACCGTGGATCTTCTCGTATGGAGTCGAGCAGATCTGGGACCAACATGAAAAGTATGCAAACTTAGAGCGCCAGAAGTCCCAGGATGCACATGGCTTCGTAGGCAAGGTCAACGCCGTTGGTGAGAAGGGATGCTCTGTGTGCATTGCCCTCCGAAAAGAAGGTCGAGCGGCGACTCACACGACCGCAGATCACAGGTGGACGCCCTCAGACCTCAAGACAATTCAGTCCAAAATGGATGGAAAGGGAAATTCTCCCAAAGATCCCCAGCAGGATGGAGCACGAGATGCTGACCAGCATGGAAGGGGAAAGGGTAGGGGGAAGTCCAAAGGAAAGAACAGAGACTGGACACCAAAAGATTACTCGCAGCAAGGCGGAGATCCAAGTGGCTCAAGATGGACCGATGCTGGTGGAAAATCTGGTGGAAAATCTGGTGAAAAAGGTGGAAAAGGGCAAGGAAAGTCCGGGAATCAAGATGATTCCAAGGTGAATGGCAACCCCCTGTACGCGGGGACGCCAGCAAACAAGACCTTCGGCAACAACAAGGATACTGGAGGTCGAGGCAAGGGCAGATCCAACGAATCCAACCCCAATTCCAACACCTCCAACAACAAAGGCCAAGGAGGTAAGAAAGGTGGTGGTGGAAAGTCATTTGGTGGTCCCGGACGTGGAAAAGGAGTCAATGCTGCCGAAGCAGGAGAAGAATGGGTTGACGAAGGACAAGTACAGGACGTACAGCCAAACGAAGAAGAAGAATGGCAATAGGGAAGCCAACTTGACCCAAATCCCAACACTGGGGTTGAGTGGCAGGAGACAAAACCCATCAGGGTGGTTGGGGCGGTGGATGGACGCTGCTGGGACCGGCTGGCGCGCTCCTCCGGCCTCCTGTACCCTGCCTGGGTCCTCAGCGCTGTCCGGCGAGGCAAGCAGCGCCAGTTTGTCTGCTGGATCCAGGTCAGAACGACGGATGGTAAGGTTAAACTAGCCAGATGTCTGATTGACAATGGTTCAGAAGTCAATCTGGTAAGAAAAGGCTTTCTGCAGGAGGATGAGGCGAGGATGTCCTCGACACCTGTCCAGCTGGAGGGAGTCAGCGGACATCGCCTTGACGGTGGCGACAGAGAAGCAGAATTGGCGGTCAGATTGGTGAAACAATCTGTCTGGTGCGTCGAAGAGACGGTCACGGAGGAATGGTTTCCTGGAAAATTCTATGAAGCCAGTGTAAAGTATAATTGATTTATGGGTCAACCTTGGCTTCACGCACATCGTGTGTCGCCCATGGGACACAGGACATGCTTCCTCCAGGATCCGTCGACCAGCGACCCGTCTGACCTGTATTATCTGCACCCATATACCAAGAGTATCCACCAATTCAAGGAGCGGAATAAGCTACATTTTCAGCAAGATGGGCAGGAATGGACAAGGAATCAAGAAGAATTCGACGAGGGAAAGGTGGAATCTTTGAACTGCAAGAAGTGGAAGTCAGTTTGCTATCGTGTAGTCGACAAATGGCGGGACATTCTGGTGGATTATTTCGAAAGGAACCACAATTTTCGTCCTCAATTTGATGCCTTTGCAAACAAAAAGAATAAAAGATTTCCGAAGTTCTACGATGATGCCTGGAGTCAGGACTGGTCTGAACCTCTTTGGATCAATATGCCCTTCGACGTTTTTCCTCGTGTGGTGCAGAAGCTGAAGCAATCCGGCGCAAAGGCGATTTTAATTGTCCCCAACTGGCCAAAACAATCTTGGTTCAAGGACATTATGGACATTTCAATCGACATTGTCGAGCTACCTCACAAGGGAGTGAAGCTGTCATTTCAAATTCCTCAAGAATCGACGAAATTGAGGTGGTGGAATCCCGACGTATCGTCGCGGAAAGAGGGAAGGACAATCGGCGTCCCTCAGGAGAACGCCTCCATCCATTCCAATTCGTCCCCATCAGAAGAGAATCAAGCCAAAAATGTCAAGATTTCAAGCACGAATGATGACAAATCTCCAAGAATCTCGCCTGAATTGACAGGAATGAAGCTGAATTCGTCCGACCATCCCTTCAAGACATTCGTGGACCCCTTTCATTGGTGGGATCCGAAAGAGGAGCGAGCTCAGGTGAGCTTCATCCGCCAGCAATGCGACGAAGAAGTTTGGAATGAAGTGGCCAAGAACATGAGACCACGACCAACAATTCGCAAATTGGTGGACATAATGTCGGTGATTAAATGTGGGAATCAGATCGACGGAGACAAGATAGCTGCAAGAAGGGACGCGGTGTTCGAAGATTATCAAGATGACGTGCTGAGTGGGAAGTTGTGGAAAAACCCTCCAATTCGATGTTAAGATGGGGAAGCCAGGATTGAGATAATCGAAGGCTCCAAGGTTCACAAACAACGTCCATTCTATCTCCACGGCACCAAAGCAGATGCCCTGGGAAAGATTATTGAGCGCAATCTCTATGAGTTCTGTTGGTTGGAGGGCTGCATGAGTTCTGAGTGGTGTTCAGCACCATTTACTGTGCCAAAACCCCCACCTGCTGACCAATCCAGCATAGATGCTTGGCGTCTAGTGGTGGATTACAGAGCCCTGAATGCCGCCACAGTACCAGACGCGCATCCCCTTCCTTTAATCGAGAAGGAGATCGCCGCGAGAGCCAAAGGCAAGCTCTTTACTGTGTTGGATTTGCGCCATGGCTTTCATCAAATGCCACTTCGAAAAGAGGACAGGCATTTGACGGCAATGTGCACGCCCTGTGGCACTGTCCAGTGAACTGTACTGCCGATGGGTCTGAAGAATGTGTTGTCGATGTTCCAGAAGATGATGGAGACTATTTTATTTCAGAAGCACAAGTCTCTGGATTTACAAGAATTCTGCAGCATCTACATTGACGACCCTCTGATTGCCACGCCGTTGAAAAAAACTTTGATGAGTGCCTGAAGTTGCACGAAGAACAAGTTCGGAAAGTTCTCGAAGTCCTTCGACAAGAGAAGCTCGTGTGTGGATGCAAGAAGGGCAAGATGTTCCTCCAGAGTGTGGAATTTTGTGGCTCTGTCTTGGAAGATGGGACAAGAAAACCAGCCCCAGGAAAAATGGCTGCCCTGCAGCTCTGGGAAAGGCCTAAAACCATCACGCAGCTTCGTGCCTTTCTAGGCTGCTGCAATTACTACCACGAGTTCCTTCCTCTCTACGCCAAGTTCTCTGGTCCATTGACAGAGTTACTCAAGGTTGGCAAAAAAGAAGGAAAGAAGGGATCTCAAGTCAAGGTCAAGTGGACGCCAGAATGTGAAGAGGCCTTTACTGGTCTCAAGGAAGCACTGGCAAATGTGGTTACATTAAAGACTCCGTGGTTGGATGGAAGACCTTTTTATATTCGTACAGACGCCAGTCGCTACGCCATTGGTGCTACAATCGAACAAGTCGATGACGAAGGTCACCATCACCCTCTGGCTTTCTGGTCTCGCAAGCTGACAACAAGACAGCAAAATTGGAGTCCAGGGGAACAAGAAGCCTACGCAATCCTTTGTGCCTTACGGCGTTATGAAGGTTGGATCTTGGGCCATCGCGTTGAGGTACTGACTGACCACAAGTCACTGGAGAGCTGGAGGACAGAACATGTGGATACCTTTGGTGGACCAGCTGGGAGAAGAGGCCGTTGGCATGAAACTCTCAGCAGACTTGACCTCCATGTGACTTACATTCCAGGTCGCTACAATACAGTGGCGGACGCCCTGAGTCGCTGGGCCTACCCAGCCTCAGAGGCTTACTCTGAAGTGAGTTTTCATGGGACAGCGACGGATATAGCTGAAGTGATCGAGTTCGACAAGGAGGAACAAGCACTGATCAAGAAACATTGTCTCCAATGTTCGATTCAAAATCGGATGAAGGTGGATTTGGTCAGATGCAAGGAGATTACCAAAGCAGATCAGACTGCAGGAGTTAACTCTGACTCTGAGTTGTCGCTGCCACTCCCGAATGTGTTTCCTACGACGAGATCCAAAGCGAAATCCACGCTCCCTCCACAACAAAAGGACAAGGAAACTTCCTTCCTTTATGTGGATTGGACGAAGATGTACAAGGAGGACAGGTTCTTTTGGTCTGTATACCACAAGTTGAAAGGGGACAAGCCTTACGACTCTGAAGAGACGTCTGATTTCAAAACCCAAGGCGACAAGTTATTTTGGCAAGGACGGATTTGTGTCTCTGATTGTCTGATTGACCAATATGTCAAACATTGGCATCGGAATGAGACAGCCCACACACATTCTCGTGTTCGGGAGCAGGAGCTACGACACAGAGTGTACAAACGGGACCTCAAGAGTGCCTGTGAACGAGTTGCCAAAGGATGCAAGCAATGTCAGGCGACCATCCCCAAGAATCAAAAGGCAGAAGGATAACTGAAGGGATTACCAATTCCTGAGAGGTTGTTCGACAAGGTGACGGCGGATGTCTTCGAGTTGGGACTAATCCAAGAGGAATGTCTCTACACGAGGAAGCCAATCGATGGGGTTTTGTTAATTCAAGACCGCCACAGTGGCTACATCCAGGTGCTCCCTTGCAACACGAAGCATCTCACCTCTGAAATGGCTGCCAAGTGGGCTGCAAGTCAGTGGATGAGTAACTGGGATGTACCCAGTGAAATTCTGACGGACAGTGGGAAGGAGTTCATTGGGACTTGGTGGGAGAACATGTGTGCTCTATTGGGAGTTCATCATCTTCGTGCCCGAGTCTACGACCATCGAGCTCTCCCTGCTGAACGCGCTGGAAGGATTCTTATCAGCATTCTGAGAGAATTCCTGGCGACTGAAAAAGACTACAATTGGTTGGAAACAATTTACTGTGTCTTGAGAAGATACCATCGCACCAAGAATCACACTGGATTAAGTCCGAATGAGTTGGTTTTTGGTCGTGAGAAGATGGGTCCAGGACCAGTGATGTATCATCCAAGGCAGTGCTACGACGCCTCGCAATGGTTTGAGAGGATCAAGGATTTAGAATCCAAGTGGATCCAAGCCAAAGTGGAAAATCAAGCAGATTGGTTGAATTTCAAAAATAAGTCAAGAACGCAAGGAAAACCCTTCGACAAAGGCCAGCAAGTTTGGCTTCGTAAGTCGGACGAGACCCTGAAGGACGACAACAAATTGTTACCTTTGTGGGATGGCCCATTCCAAGTCAGTGGTCAACTAAGTGAGACTACATTCAACATTGAAATTAAGCCAGGCAGGCATCAAGAAGTACATTGAGATCGTTTGAAGGCCGAAGTACCCTACCCCAAAGCAAGTTTCAAGCCTCTCTATTGGACTTCGAAGTACCTGAGCGACAGGAGGATGGTCAAAAGCAGTTTCGAGTTGGAGAAGATCCTTGATTACAAGAAGATTGCTCGAAACAAGTGGTACTTTCTGTGCAGATGGAAAGGATTCGGTCCAGAGGAGGACAAATGGGAGCCAGCTTCAAGCTTTATCCATGGGTATACGGACACTTTCATCAAGTTCCTGAAGAAACACCCTGAGATTGACAAGGAGCTCTCGCTGATCAAGGAGTGTGTCACCAAGGAAGATTTACAAGCACAAGAAGAAGCTCCAATCGTGGCATTATCCATCCCAGACAAGATCTGATCAGAATTTGAGTCGCCGAAACTTTCGAAGAGGTTTACGGTCGACATATACCCTTAGCATGGGGACGTAACAGTCCAGACGCATCGTCTTTGTGGTTCGACGAACAGATGATGGGACATTCTGGGGTCATCCTGGTCATTCCATCCATCATTCCCATCATGGTCATCATGTGAATCATGTGCTTCATTGTAGATGATTCCAATCCAAAGATCCGAAAGGCCATTATCCTCAACCACAACGACACTATCGCCTTTTGCTGTCGACTGGGCCCCTCTACTCGCCTTGGGAAGGACTCGTTCGAGTTCGTGCTCATTACAGGGATTCTGGCACATGACTGAGTCTGATTCATTTCATGTGTTTGACGGATGTGTTCCTGATTGTCTGATTGACCAATATGTCAAACATTGGCATCGGAATGAGACAGCCCACACACATTCTCGTGTTCTGGAGCAGGAGCTACGACACAGAGTGTACAAACGGGACCTCAAGAGTGCCTGTGAACGAGTTGCCAAAGAATGCAAGCAATGTCAGGCGACCATCCCCAAGAATCAAAAGGCAGAAGGATTACTGAAGGGATTACCAATTCCTGAGAGGTTGTTCGACAAGGTGACGGCGGATGTCTTCGAGTTGGGACTAATCCAAGAGGAATGTCTCTACACGAGGAAGCCAATCGATGGGGTCTTGTTAATTCAAGACCGCCACAGTGGCTACATCCAGGTGCTCCCTTGCAACACGAAGCATCTCACCTCTGAAAGGGCTGCCAAGTGGGCTGCAAGTCAGTGGATGAGTAACTGGGATGTACCCAGTGAAATTCTGACGGACAGTGGGAAGGAGTTCATTGGGACTTGGTGGGAGAACATGTGTGCTCTATTGGGAGTTCATCATCTTCGTGCCCGAGTCTACGACCATCGAGCTCTCCCTGCTGAACGCGCTGGAAGGATTCTTATCAGCATTCTGAGAGAATTCCTGGCGACTGAAAAAGACTACAATTGGTTGGAAACAATTTACTGTGTCTTGAGAAGATACCATCGCACCAAGAATCACACTGGATTAAGTCCGAATGAGTTGGTTTTTGGTCGTGAGAAGATGGGTCCAGGACCAGTGATGTATCATCCAAGGCAGTGCTATGACGCCTCGCAATGGTTTGAGAGGATCAAGGATTTAGAATCCAAGTGGATCCAAGCCAAAGTGGAAAATCAAGCAGATTGGTTGAATTTCAAAAATAAGTCAAGAACGCAAGGAAAACCCTTCGAGAAAGGCCAGCAAGTTTGGCTTCGTAAGTCAGACGAGACCCTGAAGGACGACAACAAATTGTTACCTTTGTGGGATGGCCCATTCCAAGTCAGTGGTCAACTAAGTGAGACTACATTCAACATTGAAATTGAGCCAGGCAGGCATCAAGAAGTACATCGGGACCGTTTGAAGGCCGAAGTACCCTACCCCAAAGGAAGGTTCAAGCCTCCCTATTGGGCTTCGAAGTACCTGAGCGACAGGAGGATGGTCAAAAGCAGTTTCGAGTTGGAGAAGATCCTTGATTACAAGAAGAATGCTCGAAACAAGTGGTACTTTCTGTGCAGATGGAAAGGATTCGGTCCAGAGGAGGACAAATGGGAGCCAGCTTCAAGCTTTATCCATGGGTATACGGACACTTTCATCAAGTTCCTGAAGAAACACCCTGAGATTGACAAGGAGCTCTCGCTGATCAAGGATTGTGTCACCAAGGAAGACTTACAAGCACAAGAAGAAGCTCCAATCGTGGCATTATCCATCCCAGACAAGATCTGATCAGAATTTGAGTCGCCGAAACTTTCGAAGAGGTTTACGGTCGACATATACCCTTAGCATGGGGACGTAACAGTCGATACACATCGTCTTTGTGGTTCGACGAACAGATGATGGGACATTCTGGGGTCATCCTGGTCATTCCATCCATCATTCCGATCATGGTCATCATGTGAATCATGTGCTTCATTGTAGATGATTCCAATCCGAAGATCCGAAAGGCCATTATCCTCAACCACAACGACACTATCGCCTTTTGCTGTCGACTGGGCCCCTCTACTCGCCTTGGGAAGGACTCGTTCGAGTTCGTGCTCATTACAGAGATTCTGGCACATGACTGAGAATTTCATGTGTTTGACGGATCTGCTGAAAATGTGATTTCCATCAGCTCTTACATCGAGACAGTTGGTTTGTTTCCCAATGGACCACTGTCAAAGGGCTTATATAGACCAAGTGACGACGATGGTGTTCTTACTTGTGTCGACTCGCTGTTCATCTGTGGATTGTGTTTGAATCCCCCTCAGAATCAGCTCAATTTTGGCAAATTCCCAGTACCAAGCATTGGATGCTTATACATTCTGGGACTATAACGAGTCAATTACCCATTCTGGCTCATACTGGATTAAACATGAAGCCCTGGGAACAATACTGACAGTGTGGGGATACCCCACTGGGTTTTCTTGGCTATCATTACTTTTACATGATTGGATTTCCATCATGGGATTCATCATCATCATGAGGATTTGACCTGGACTGGCTATGAATGAGAACTGGATTTCCGTTCACCACAACACACAGAGTCTATCGACAAGGAATTAGACCTATATTGGCCTACTGCAGACTTCGCCACCCTCCAGTCGTGTGCGATTCGCTGATTTTGGTCTCAATTCAGGCACATTTTGTACCATAATCTGGCATCTGGTCTCATGGCTGCAAATGACACCAGCCAGTTTCACATATCTTGGACTCCATGAAGGGATACCCCTTTTTTTTGACGCTCGACGACATGGCGACACTCGTTTTCTGTTCTCTGGCAGTGGGATGTCAGATCCTGATTTCATCATGAATCATTGATCATGGATCATCATGTAGATTCTTCACTCAGACTTTCAATTTTCGAATTTTCGAGCTGGAACGAAGCTTTTTCTGTGTGCCCTAAGGTACCTATGTGTTTCATTCAAGTCGATGGCCATCGCGAAGCACAGATCTCAGCACAATTTTGCTCAATTCAGCTCAATTTCACAGATTTTGCCTTAGATTAGTCGGTTTTTGGTCACTTTCGCCGTTTCGTTCACTTCACTTGACCCAGCCTAACATACTGGCGTATGTCTTCAGAGCGGGAGTGTAACGGCAGCAGTGACAGCACTCAATTATACACTGATGTGATCAGAATTTCAATGATTCCCAGATGTACATTAGTGCAGTAAATTTTCCGTTCAGTTTACATGTCGCCTGTGAGCGCGCGTCGAGTCGCATTTGTCTTTCGTGATTTCCCAATCGGATTTATTTAAATTATTTCGAATGATTTCACGTTGTGTCATTATGTGCGATGAATGCGCATTGAGATTCTATGTCTGCTCCATTTTTGTAGACCGGGTTTTCGTACTCTTCATATTCCACCATGGAGTTCACTGGACTTACAAGTGCTTCGCATATGTCGCTCCCTGAGGTTGGATATGGGTCCGAAGAGGGTTATGTGGGTTCGGAGATATCAGGGGCAGTGTCGGGCGTTACGACCCCTGGGGCATCAAGGCTACAGGCTTCGCAGTTACAACAAAGATCAACCACTATGCAGCGGTTACAAGCCTGAGAGCTGGAACCAGATTCACTTGAGGAGGGAGATTCTCGACCGGGTTTAAGGTTGGGTGGGGCGTTCACACAACAATCAGCACAAGTATGAACTCCAGGCCAATGTCTATGGCCACAGTAAGGACACTCTGAAAGTTGATCTCCGGTTTCCTGGGGGGATGCCACGAATGTAACCTCAGGAGGAACACGAAGTGACTCAGAACGAGTGATAGCCCCGCTAAAGTCCGATCTAAGAGTGTCCGTGGAGATTCCAGAAGCAGAGTCATGATTTTCTCTGCTACCATGTAACCGCTGCATAGTGGCGGATCTTTCTTGTGATTGCGAAGCCTGTAGCCTTGATGCCCCAGGGGTTGTAACGCCTGACACTGCCCCTGATATCTCCGAACCCAACTGACCCTCTTCAGACCCATATCCGGCCTCTGGGAGCGACATATGCGAAGCACTTGTAAGTCCATGGTGGAATATGAATAGTCAGAAAAACCCGGTCTACAAAAATGGAGCAGACATAGTATCTCATTGTGCATCAATCGCACATATTAACACAACGTGAAATCATTCGAAATGATTTAAATAAATCCGATTGGGAAATCACGAAAGACAAATGTGACTCGACGCGCTCTCACAGGCGACATCTGGCGGCGAACAGAAAACATGAAAACAAGCGGGAAATTTACTGCCCTAATGTACATCTGAGAATCATTGAAATTCTGATCACATTGATGTATAAACTAAGTGCTGTCACTGCTGCTGTTACACGTTCCTGATGGAGTCTCTGAGTGTGGACTATCCGAGCTCCCTAGCTCTATCCACTCAGATGACGAAACTGAACACGAAGCCTTCTT
This sequence comes from Eutreptiella sp. 'Long Island Sound 2002', assembly GCA_964036045.1. Lineage (NCBI taxonomy): Eukaryota > Euglenozoa > Euglenophyceae > Eutreptiales > Eutreptiaceae > Eutreptiella > Eutreptiella sp. 'Long Island Sound 2002'. The sequence goes on along the minus strand of OZ038382.1, from coordinate 82,394,618 downwards.
CGTGCAGACCTGTGTGGAGGAAGTGGAGAACGCCGAGTACGTCGCGCCACCGAACCCCGTACTCTCGATGAGGGTGGAGGACCCCTTGGACGAAGAACTGGATCCCCGATCCAGGCTAAGGGAGTATGTGGACTCCAGAAGGAGGTTGGTGGCGAAGAAGCTATGCTACGCTAAACCTACCCGCAGCTCATGGCCACTGAAGCAAGGACGTATGGGAGATCTATCCCAATTGAAGGAGGGCCTCGAACAGAAGATCACCTCCTTGCAAAGGGAGGTAGATCTTAAGCTCATGAAGAGCGTGTGGGGTGCCCATGTGGGGACCCCAGAGGAGGACGACCTCTCGGAGGAATGTGTATGTGAACCCCCTCGAGCGTGCCTATGTTGCCATCGTCCACCGGAGATGGTTGAACGAGACCTACTTTATGCCTACCAAGGGTTGAAGGATACTACCAAGGGGGGGGAGTCGTTGGAGCATCACCTACAGACGTCTATTACTCAGGGGGCAAGCAACTTACATTCTGACGATGACATGGAGGACACGATCAAGCTATTGGACCCGCGCGTGCAGACGCTTATGAAGACCTATCTGGAGGTGTTCCGGGAACTACCACCCCCCGCCTCATGTGACAAGCTGGTACAGATGGACCTCAAGCTGAAGCCCGAGTTCTTGGGTCACAAGATCCGGAGGAAACCCTATCCGGCTCCTAAAGAGCAGGTCGACGAGATTGAGCGACAGATACAAGAATGTATCGATGCTGGCCTAGTCCTGGACAGCTGGAACCACCAGCGGAAACACCCGGAACCAACAGAGACGCCGTCGGCAACACCAGCAACCCCAGCACCCAGCACGACACCTGAGACACCCTGGCCAACATCGAACCAACACAAGAAACCACCTAACGACCATGTTACACCCAAGGCGTTACACCCGCGCCAACCACCGACCTGCACCGAGAACCACCACCGACAGCATTCACACCATCGAAAACACCAACACCACCAACAATGAAGCCAACACAACACCCTCACCATCACCATCACCGGCGGCACAGCCGCCCTCACCAGCGCCTACGATACCTACGCACGCCAACACCGGATACAACGCCTACACCACCCAAGCCAACGGCATCAAACACACCATCGCCACCATAACCCCACCATCAGCGTCGCCACCGGCAACCTCCGCCACCAGAGGAAACCAAAGCCACCACAACCGGTGAACCAACAAACCATCACGCCCTGGCCAGAGGAGGCAAAGACACACGCACAGAACCATCAACAACAACACCCTCGCCACCAAACGTACAACAGGGCGCCATCCACCTCGCAGTCACCAGCGGCACCCACAGCACCGGCGCCACCAACACCAGCCTCGCCCACGACGCCACCCGGGGCATCGCCTGCACTACCCTCACCAACAGCATCACCAGCAGCCCACGCCACCTACTGCACACCCTCCCAGACAGAGCCACAGGACCAGCCAACACCCACCCCCGAACACAGGCCACCGACCACCCACACACAGACCCACACCAACCACCAGCAGCATCAACAACATCAGAGACGCCGTAAACCATAGCAACGCCGCAAAGACCTCACCACCGGCATCACAGACGGCACCACCGACAGTGCGACCTCACCAACAGCAGGCCGGACCTTCAATGACAGTCACCACGGCGACACCACCCGGTACGACACCATCGGCAACAACAACACCAAGGGGGCCAGGGCCAACACACCGGCCAGCAACGCCCATGGGAACCTCCGCCAGGAGTGGCAAGGTCCGGCCCCCACCGTCAGAACACCACCATCCACCAGGGCATCACCCACAACGCCCTACAACGCCAACACCCACAGCTCCCCCGGGGGCGCCCTCACCAACACCATCACCAGCACCACCGACAGCGGCAACACCGCGACACCGCTGACCACCCACAGCATCGACACCCTCGACCACAACCGATGCAACACCTACCACTACAGACCCAAGGACAGCCGAAGGAAATAACCCAACACCAGAGACAACAGGCACCACCCGGCCAAACACCAGCCACGAGTGGCACGCCCGGAACCGCCGACAACCAAAACGCAGGCGGCGCCCAGCACCCACACCAACAACACCCACGCCATCAGACCACCACGAGACACGCCAACCACCACCGTGACAGCCCTCACCGTCGGCAACACAAACGCTGCCAACACCCACAGCACTATCCACACCACCACCAACCCCACCAACAAAGTGCCGAGGTGCCGTCACCTACAACACCCCTACCACCCCGGCACAGAGTAACACCTGGGGCGCCCCCACCGACGGCATCACCAGAGACGCCAGCACGGCTGGCGAACAAACGCCACCAGCGCCACCCGCCGGGCCCCGAGCAAGAGGTAGCAACAGCAACAGCACACACCGTCACGCCGACCGCATCGACTTCACCTGGAGCATCGTCAACATCAACAAGGGGTTCCCACCACCCAAGCAGCACAAAAAACCGCAGCAACACCACCACATCCACCACCCTCACCACCAGTGACACGAGCGGCACCCTCCGCCAGGAATGGCGAGGAGAAGACCCAACAACGCGGAGCCATCCAGCGTCCCCGGCACCCTCACCATTGGAGCGCCACCACCGGCACCAACCCCCAACGCACCACCGTCACCGTCACCAACGCCACCGACCCCTGACACAAGAACCACACAGCCCGCACCAATGGCACCAGCCGAACAGTCACCGACACCACTTGCACCAACCTCACCAGCAAGAAAGCCCGGTTAACCACTTACGACCACGAACCGCTGGCACTAACAACCAGAGCCTCGCCGACAACACTCCCGGCCAACACCCGCACCGCCCTCAAGAACACCACCGAAAGCAGCACCGTTAACCGATAGCCACAACACCCTCACAAACCACCTGGATACAGGTCCCCCTTCCCAAGCCCCCCCCAGGAACAACCACGGCAGCGCCCACACCCCCCACCATCTGCACAACCAGCGACACGATCACCAGCACCAACCGAAACACCGATGACGGCAGCCTCACCAACATCCGACACCCCCACTACCACGCCACCAGCGCCACCACCACCAGTCACGCCACCAACTGTCGGCGCCACCAACCAACGCCGCACCCTAAACCACACCTACACCCAAAACCTGCAGCAACACCAGCGGACACCCCACCAGCAACATCACCCTCCGCCAGAAGACGATGATCAGCACCAGCAGGATAGCCAGCCCTTAGCGCCCAAAACAGCCCAAAGACCTCCCACACCCAGACCCACACCCACCACTACCGCTCGGACCACCATCAGTGTCACCGACACCCGGAAAGACACAAACCTCAATGAACTAACGACCACAACACTGCCGCCACCGCACCCACACCGCCAGAACACCCGGCCAGGCCGTCAATGGCACCGCCGCCCATGGCACCACCTGCACTCATCAGCGCCACCACCACCCCGCGCGAGGCCAGGAACCCCTGGCATCGCCAACGGCCTCAACGAACATCGACACCACCAACACCACCACCGCCAGACGGGGACTACCCGCAAACAAAGAACAGCTCCACCACCAACAACAAATACACCACCCGCGGCACCCCACCGTCGCCAACACCACCCTCACCACCACGGCACCTATCACACCTCCACCACCGGTGGTGAGGTGGGCCACACCACCTGTCATTTACAGCACCCTCACCACCACCGCCACGTCCGGCCCACAAACGTTACGCCCCAAAGACCAGAGACAACATCCTCACCATCGACACCACCGGCAACACCACATACGCCCCCTAACGTCACCTTCGCCATGCTCACCAACCATCACCCTCACCATCAGTGTCCACGACATCAGAGGCACCAACACCACCGGCGACGACGAGAGCGACAACAGCTGACCCACCAACTAACCACCATCAACTAGCCGAGCACCAACCTCATCTACGCTAACGCCCATACCACCCTCGCCAACGGCACCGCCAGCGGCACAATCATCCACTCCGGCACCCACACCGCCCTCACCACCAACATCTCCACCACCCACCAAGGGTCAGGGTTCACGGGGAACGTACCGGCAGAGCGAGCACGCCACCAACCCGCACGGGTCGCCCACCCTATCGTACACCGCTCAGCAACACGCCCCCCCGCTTCCCCCGACAGGACGTGCGCTGCAGCCCACTGCTGGGACGACAGGGTAGGTAGGTAGGTAGGTATCTTCGGGAGCTCGGGATGCCTCCTTTGACAATGCAGGAAGAACGTCCTACCAAGGGGGCGTCCTGTCCCTCCCACTGCCGCGCCCCCACAACATCCAACCCCACAAACTCCAGCGCGCCGTCGGACCCTTCACCGTACACGTCACCCCGTACGGCATCAACCACCCCCGGTGTGAGCACCATGACCCGCCCTGCTCCACCCCATGCACCTCGCCCCTGCATCAACCGCTGCCGGCCCCGACCATCACGCACAACATGTACCTGAGCAACTTACCTGGAGACCCGGGCATATACATCATGCCCAACAGGTTCAGGGAACACGCCATCCCCCTCCAGGGAGTAGAATCCCTCGCCCTGGGACCGCCCCTACCAAAACACCAACAACAGCACATCCCGGGGGACAAACAGACGCAGGCGCCAGACGGGGGAAAAAAGGCCCACCAACGCGCCCTAGCCCACATCACCGTCCACCCAACAGCCCACCTACCAAAGGACTTCGGCACGGAGCGCCACATCGTCCTGGAGGGGCAAGCCCACCACATCATCACCGCCGCCCTATACAACCTCGCCGCCCACGAATGCCACTTGGACCCCACAACCATCCAAGCGATGCCCCCACCACCGCAGGGCCCGAAAGATCCTGTCACCCCCTTCCACATCGATCAACTCCTAAGCCGCAGAACCACCCCACACCTCCACTCCTCCAGGATAGAACTAACCATCGCATCGTGGGACACCCTGGACACGCCCCCCCAACAACCCGCCATCCACATCCTCAAAGCGGACGCCCAATGCTGGGTCCTCCACTGGGCACACGGAGTCCTCATGGCGGCCCAGGCCTAAACCCCTGAAATAGACCTGGAAGACCATCCACGGGGCCGGCAGCGACTCCTCCAGGCCACCGACCTCACAGGCCGCGGAGGCCCCCTGTGGGAAGCCCTCCACAAAGGACTCTACTGGGGTCAGGGCTCCCCCAACAGCCCAGACACACCGAAACCCGCGAAGGCCTTGGTCCTGCAGGCCAAGGCCATGAGGAACTACCACCTTCACCACCTCTTCGACGACAGCCCGGTCGCACTGCCATGGCCATCCGATTCCCCGGAGACCGTGCGCAAGCTCGCCGACCTCATGCGCAGCCACTCGAAAGCGAACATGCAAACGCCGGCAGAACCCCCACTAAGGGATCCGGGCCAGCAAGCAACGCACCCCCTCTTCAAACCACACGCCCCCCCAGCCCCGCTACCTCCAGTCCCACCGAAGCGAGCGAAATGAAAGAAGGGGGCATCCGTCCCCAACCAAGCCGGAGAAGCAGCGACCTCCCGGCCCCCCGCACCCCACCCGACCCATCCGGCAAACCCGGACCAAGCATCCTTGTCATCCTCCCTCCCATCATTACCACCGCCCCACCCGGACCAGGCATCCTCATCATCCTCCCTTCCGCCACCAGCATCGCCCCCGCCTGAGGCGTACCAAGGATTCGAAAAGGGCGCAAAGGTCCAGCAGCCCTTCCGCAACGACCACACGGGCGACTGGATCTGGTGTGAGAGCACAATCCAGGACTGCCTCCGCCACCCGGGGGACAACAGGGGGGCCACAGATCCGGGTGGACTGGCACCGCCAAAATGAGCTAGACCAAGACAGCAGCGCCCCGGACAAGCCAGAAGGCCACACCCTGGAGCTCACCAGCGCCCACCCCATCCGGCTCCGCACTGACGAGAACAAGGCCCACAGAGGCACCAAATACACTGGGGAGCTCCCCCCGGAGTGGAACCAAGGCCTCCCCCCGCCGCGCCTACCCAACCGCCCACCAACCGGCAAAAAGACCCCGAGCCCCAGTCCCCCTCCCTGACGCGGCAAGGGCCGAGGGCACAAGCCTCAACAGCCCCAGCCCGCCCCCACCGAGGCCACCGTCAACCTCCTCGACCTCAACCATCGGGCCGTCACATACTCCAAGGACGCCACAACCGCCCTCCAGGAGCTCCTGATGCCACAGGGGCCGGCCCGGGTTCCCCACCTCCTCGCCTTCCAGGAACAAGGCCTACAACGCGACGATCCCCCAGAAACCACCCCCATATATACCCCGGACCGGAAAGCGTACAAATGCTACTGGCACAAGGAGACCCCCCTGTACCGCCAAACCGGCATCCTAGTCCACCTCGACCACCACCTCAGCATCCCAGGGAGGCTAGGTGTCTATGAGGTCGTCGGAGACGGATGGCAGCTCAACGTCATCAACGCCCACGTCCCCTTCAGCGACGCCAAGGAACCCTTCCTCCAAGCCCTGGCCGAGGCATACCGCCAGATGTCCATGCTCGCCCCCACAATCATCATCGGCGACATGAACGCCGCCCCTACCCCGGCGCACCGAGGGGGACAGGCCACACCCTAGGACCATGCAGTCCGCGACACCATTGAAATGCTGGGGCTCGTAGACCTGACGGCCAACCTCGAAGGCCAACCATCCCATCTTCCCCAAAAAACAGATGCCGCCCCATCTCGCATCGATGTATGCTATGGCGACCCCACCGAAATTTTCCGGGCGGGAGCCGGAAATGGACCCCTCCCGCTGGGACCCACAGGCCATAGCCCCCTGCACATCCCCCTCACCATCCCCAACCTTCCCCCCAGCCCCCGAGAGGATGCGGACCAAGGCCTACCAACCCCCCTGAAGATGCCCCCACTGCATGACAAGCATTGCTGGTCCCAATATCACAGGGCCATAGACCGGCCTGGCGCATCCAACCAGACCCCACCAACCTACTCACAGCCATGCGCTCGGCCGCTGTCGCCTGCGGCTTCGAGCAACACCCCCACACTGACAGCGACCAACCACCCACGGCTGTAGGGGACATGATCCATGACCTCTGGCATGCGGAGCAACAACTGGCGACCCTCCTCCACACCGACACCCCCGAAGCCCGCCGCCAGACACACCACTGCAGGACGCAGATAGCCCACATCAGGGCAGACCTGCAGCGGTGGCACATCCACAGGCAACAGCGCATCGCCCAGGAACACGAGCGGTATGCGCAACATGAACTCCCCTACAAGGCCATCCGCCACCTCAACGACGCCATGACTGACACCGGCCACCGCTCTATCACCACGGTCCGGCAGGAGGACGGCTCCCTCACCAACGACCCAGCCACAGTGCTCCAAGCCGCCCAAGACAGCTTCCTCCGGCAACACACGCCCACCCAAGACACACTGGACGCGGACACCCAGGCCGAAATTGACCGCCTCCCTCGGGTCTTCAACCACGCCCAGAGGAGGCAACTGGAAAAGCGCCCATTCACCATCCACAAAGTCCGCAAGGCCATCCACAGGCTCCGGCAACACAAAGCCCCAGGCTACGACGGCCTCCCTGTGGTGGCATACTACCACCTCCCGGCCCACTTCCTCCGCATCCTCGCCCACCGCCTCTGAGACATTGTCACGGGGCAGACCCCCCTGCCACCAGACTGGGCAAACGTTGTCCGCCCCCTCTACAGAAAAGGGGCCTGGGCAAACCTGGACAACTGGTGCCCCATAGTCTGTGCAGTCACGGAGGTCAAAATCGTCTGGACCATCCTCCTACGCCGCATCCGCCCCCACCTGGACCCCCACATACCAGCCAGCCTCTGGGGGGCCATCCCAGGCCGGTCCCCACACGAGGCCATCTTCCTCTAGGACACCATCGCCGACATGGACCCGGTAGACCTCACCGTCGCCTCCCTGGACGTCAAATGAGCCTTCTCGAACACCCCCTGGCTCCCGCTAGAAGCGGTGTGGAAACGCCTAGGCCTCCCCTACTACAACTTCGCCTCCGGCTACATCCGCACCCGCAAATAAACGGTCCGCACTGGAGAAGGCCTCACCCCCTTCCTGGAGCCAGGCAGCGGGGTCCCCCAAGGAGGAGCAGAAGGCCCCTTCCTGTACCTTCTCGTGACGCTGCCCCTGGCCCTCGCAATCAAGCGGGATTACCCGGCCTACGCACCCTACCCCCTCCTCTCCCCCCTGGTGGGCTTCGCGGATGACACCAACCTCACGGTCGCACATACCCCACACGAACCCCATGCCCCGGACCCCGGGCCAACGGTCACCCAACAGGCCAATGACTTACTGGATGTGACTGTCTCCTACCTCTCCCACGACAACCTCATCGTCAACCCCACAAAGTCAGTAGCCATGATCAAGGGGTCTGCCACACCCCCCACCTTAGGGCCAAAAGGGCCCCTCATGCAAGTCGTGACAACCACCACCCACCTGGGGGTAATCCAGGCCGCCAACCCTGAGGACGCCACCCTCCCTCCAAAGTTGCACTCACACCTCGCCCATCTCCCCAGATATGCGTCCCCGACCACCAAGGCCCTCTCCCTGTCCCACCAGAGCCTGGCGTACTACCTCACCGGGGTCTTGAACGGCTCCATAGGCTTCCAAGCACTCCACCTGACACACCCCACCACCGCCCTCCAGCTGGCCACACGCTCCGTGACCAAGGCATGGGCAGCACACGGGGGCTGGCCCACCTCCATACCCACCCGCGCCATCCGAGCGGCATGGCCCCACAATGGGGACGCCATAGGGGACGAGGTGAAAGCGACCTACACCAGACACACCGCCCTCCTCCCTCAACGCATGAGCCACAACCACTCACCGGAGGTCCGCGAGGTCACCACAATCCGCCTCCAAGCCGCACAACGGGCCCGCAACACATGCCCGCGCTGGGTACTCCACCAGACGGGCATGCCCACCGACATGAACACGCGCCTGTGGAACCACCTGCAGCTTCTCCTCCCATCCCCACACCACGCCATACTCACCAACCACACGTGCCCAGAGGAAGGGCCTCTAGCGGTCCTCTGCGGGGACCTCCGCCATCACACCAAGGGCACCATCCACACCATAGACCTTGTCGGGGCCTCCATCACCGTAGTATACGTCACCCTCCCCCAAATGCGGGTCCTGCACTACAGGGGGGCACACGACATCCCCTTTGTACAGCTTCCGGTATGGCCTCAATACCGCCTCTTCCACCAGTACCTCACGCAGACGGCACGAGCAGCGGGACACACTCTGCCGGGAAGCAAAGACATGCGAGCAGCTTACCGAGATTTCAAAATGCAACACACCCGACCCATCCCAGCGACACCGCCCTACGCACCCACCGGCTCGAAACACAAACCCGTCCCCCCAGTGACGGGCCCAGTCCCACCACTAACCCTACTACTGGCCCCGAATGAAGCCAAACCCACGCAGACCACCGTCATCCACCACGGGGCAAGATGGCGCATACCAAAACACCACATGACCGCCAGAGACCTACAAGGCGTCCCCCATGACTCCCAGAGCATGCCACGCACATGTTGGGCCTGTGACCCCGAGGCACCGACCACACCATGGCCCGTACTACACCTCGTAGCACGGCACCACACCCACCCCACAACCCACCTACCACCACAGGCCCACGCACTGGTAGCCCCATGGTTCCACTGCACCGACATCAACCTCACGGTAGCGTGGAACCCCGACCATGCGCCCAAATGGCTCTTCACCACTACACCCACCTGGCCCCGCCCCGACCCGGCAAGGGGTTGCCATCCGTTACAGCATGTACGAACCAGGCAGCACGGGCAAGCACGAGCACCCCTACTATCCGCTCCACCACTCTTGCCACACACCGGAGCACCGAACACAAACCCTCACATGCCACGACCTAGGCCCAGACACAGCCTACATCCTCCACTACATCTACTCCTACCTCACACAAGGACAGCCGGAGCAGGGACTCATAGCCATGTCCCCCAAGGCGAAACACATCATCTCCAAAGGAATAGGGGTGTACGCCACCCCCGTCCTGCGGCCCACAACCCCAGTAGCCCACCTCACCACGGGCCTCGCCATATACGGCTACCTGCCCATGAACCCATGCCGCCTCCCACAACCATCACTGGCGCACCGGCTCTTCTTCATTGACGCCTCAGGCGAATCCGCCCTCACGCACATCACCCACACCGGAGGACACAACCACATGGACCACCACACGGGCCACACCACCTACGGGGCCTCCTCCCACGGGGAGCTAGGGGCCATGGCTGACGCCATCGCCGAGATCGCGGCCCACCTACCCGCCCACCTCCCGCACATCGTCCGTGTCTGGTTCATGGTAGACGCCACTGTCGACACACACCTGCTCCTCCGCATAGCACGGCACCCACTTCACAAAGCCACCGCAACGAGCCTCAGCACCCAGGCACTGCTGCTCTGGAAAGCCCTTCGCAGCCTTCCCCCCTATGTCCAACTCCACATCGTGAAACAAGAGTCCCACAGACACCAATACGGAAATGGTAAGGTCGACAACCAGGCAGTACACCAGCACACACTGCACCTACCAACCCTCCAGATCCCTGACCTTGGCCGAAACCACACACACCCCCAACACATACCCCCCGTACCCAAGCCCCATCAGACCCCGGACTGGGTACCAGAGGACGCCCCCTATTCCTCCCACGACAGAGCATACCACTACCCCAACCCCATCCAACATCTCGCCCGCGTGCTCAGCGACGCAGACAGCCGGGCGCACATCCAGGAGCTCCAGGACAGACTGCAAATCCCCCTCTACCACTCAGCACTGCGTCCAGCAAACGTCCCAGCCCACCTCCAAAAACGCGCATCCAGCCCCTCAGGGAGCAACTACCATTCCTCACCAGGGTCGCCAGATGGCTCGCCTGCAAGCACCTCCACGTCCCCGCAGAACACACCCGTTGCCCGTGCGACCACACCACCCCGGAGGACTGAGAACACTTCAAGGAATGACCCCTCCATACAGGCAGGGACACGCTAGTGGGCTGGTCCCCGGCGGAAACCCTACGATGACACGAATGATGGCCAACCCACAGCCACGCACACCAGGCCACCGAACGCCTCTTCCGGGATCCCCTGGTCAAAGAAGCCACCATGAGAGGGGCGGTGACACAGGCCCTGCACCGACACCTCACCAAACACACAGAAAGCCCCATGGAGGCAGCAGCGCAGTTCCAGCTAGAAGCAGTCCGCAGAGCAGCAGCCCAAATGGTACACCGCAAACACGTCCTGTTAACACACACGGAGCAACTCACCGACCCCACCGCCAGGGAACACATGCAGCGTCTCATCGATTATCATGCCGTGCATGACCCAGATGTCCGCTAACCCACTCCGTGCCCCGCACGCACCCCCCATCTCCATCCGCAGGCCTCGAAGACACCACCACAGCGCCCTGGAGCCCATCGCTCAGCCAAGAAGCCCCCCGACACCGCCCAGCCCGGCCGAGCCTAACCAGGGCCAACCATACGCACAGGACCCCGGCAACCCGTCCAGCCCACCTCCCCTGGACCTGGGGCACCCCCCCCTCACACCGGCCACCATCCGTGACCCCGACCTTCTCCGAGCAACCCTCCAAAGCAGGGCCCTGAGCACCCCCCTGGGCTGATACCGCCGACAGTAGGACTGGACCAAGCTCACCGTTAAACCCCCCGGGACCTGACCACCCCAGGCAACGGCCTCCACGTGGCAATCGTGGACCTCGTAGTCTGGCAAGCCCGCAGAAACACCCAGGGCCAGCACGTCTGGATCCCCCCTATAGAGTGGGGCCAGGCCCTGACACACGACACCGACATCAACGCCACACGTCGAGGGACCGTACGCCTACGACGGGCCCCAGCGGAGAAGGACCATCCAGCAGACCCGAACCGCCCGGAGCAGTCGGAACAGGCCACCGCACCAACCCGCGACACCGCCCTCCGCGCTGCCGGCCTCTGCACCCCAGACGACGACCTCCCCCCCCCACCTACAGACAGTGACCACCCCCCGCCTGAGGTCTCGGTTACAGTCCTCGAGCGCGGGCAGTACTACCTGATAGCCGCTACAATTACGTCCCCCGGCCTGCAATGGCTCGTCATAGGGACAGACACCATGCTCGCCCCAGAAACCGCCCCACCAGGGGCAGTAGGGTACCCCACCACCCGGCACAGGGTCCTCAGGTTCCTCCTCCAGCCAGGGGACAAGCCCCCAGCCCGCGCCCTGGCCCAAATCACCTCAGGGAAGGCGCGCTACCACCTGGGACTGGCCATGCTCTGCCTGACCCACTGGATCCAGCGCCGCTGGCCACCCACGAGGACCGTGCCCTGGATTTGGGCCATCCCCACCGCCCACACACAAATCTAGGCGGGCCCGGACACGCGGCCAAACCGCCCCCCTAGACCAAAGCAATCCCTCACCTGCGGGTACCATGCCATCCACAGGGTCCTCAGCCGCGTCAGTCTTAGCCCAGACCTAGCATACCCCCTTCCCACCACTGACCAAGAGGTCCACCAGATAGGCAAGCTCGTCTGCGAAATCCTTGCCGCAGCAGCAGGAGACGGCAAGCTTCTCCTCCAAACCGCCCGGCCTACAACTGACCACGCAAGCGCGCCACGGCGGGCAGACACATACACCGACACAACACACCCCACCGCACAATCCCCGCCCATCCCCCTCCCCTCTCGCTGCTCACCCGGAGACTCACACACGCCCACCATCGCGCGCACCCCCGGGCCCCGCGACACAGGCCTCCCCCACCCGCCTGAACACCAGCACACGCCCGCCACACACCCACCCGCCGGACCCCCCTCAACACCCCCCACACTCGACAACCCGCACACACCCGCTGGGAGGAGCCCTGCGCCCCGATGAACGCCCACCCCACCCAGTGGCCCGCACACGCCCCCCGCACACAACCCAGAAGACCCAGGCCCATCCCCCCCGGCCCCTGAATGCAGCCCACGCGAACTGTTCCCCCCCGCGGATGCCAACCCACACAACCTCACACATTGCAGGACCCTGCCGCCCGCCCCCAACCTACAGCCCGAGGACATGCCCTCGATCCTCCCCGCCGTGGCCGGAGCAGAAGCCGCCGCCCACAAGCCTGCCCGCATCACAGCCCAACCCGCGTCCACCACCTCCTCCTCATCCTCTGCCTCATCCACCTCCTTTACCTCATCCTCCGACCCCCCACACTCTGCTGCCCTCATCTTCAAGGCCACGGCAAAAGCCAAAGCCGCGGCCGCACGCACCGGCCCCCCAACCCCCAGAAAGGCCACTCAGGCACCCCAGCAACGCACCGGTAAGACCCCCGACCCGACATCGGCGCCCTCACACCTCCAGACAGAGGTCCTCCTCAACCTGGAACCGGACGCCAACCCCAAACGCGACCCCAAACCCAAACCGGCGCCCAAGCGAGCACACACAACACCACAAACGCAACGACACAACCAAACCGACACCGCCCTAACCCAAACCCTAACCCAAGCCAAGACCGCCGACCGACCACAACCCACGTCCCCCTCCCACCGGCAGCCACCGCCACCGCAGAGGCGGCCACCCAACACGACCCCGTCAAAACCCTCGTCAACATCCCCGTCACCAAGCGCCCTGTCATCCATCCCCGACAAACCACCACCACCGCCGGCCAAACAGACCCAGGGACGTGGGACCCCTCGACCACTGTCACTGTCAAGCCCGGCCCCCGACCCGCGCCCCCTGTCAACCACATAGTACAGCACCAGGGGCTGCGCACGATGCCCGACCTCCCACCCCCACAAGGGTGACCGGAATACCCACAAGGGGTCCAAGGGCCAAACCTGCAACACCAACCCCACCACTACCAACGCCACCACCACCACAGGCCCCACCACCACAACCACCAACACCCCCCCCACCACTACCACTGCCCACCACCCTACACCATCGGGCCACAACCCCCTGTGCACGAACAGCACCAGCCGATGAGATGGTAGCCACCGAGCGCTCCACCCGCATACCCCACCTACCACTAGAGGCCACCCCCCCCGTACCAGCCAACCCCCCTGTACCAGGGAAGGTATCCCCCCGGCCACCACGTCCACGCCGAAGGGGCCCCCCGGGCCCAACCCCGCCTGGGACAGTCACTCGACCCATACTACCAGCCGATGCCGCCAGCACACCCCTACGTGGCGGATCCATGGACGACAGGGGACCTCTCCCCCCCCCGGGTACCAGACAGCACCAGGCGAGGCCCCCCAGGACCCGCCAACGCCTCCTGACTGGCCCGACTCGAGCGATGAGGCCCAGTCCCCCAAACGGCGGCGCTCCCGCTCCCCCCCCGCACGGCACACTCGCCCCCGGCGCCCACAATCCCCACACCGCCACCGCGCCTAAACCACCCACTCGCGCCGCTCCAGCCCCCTCAGGCGCCACCACGACCCCCCGGGACCCCGCTCTCGCCGCTCCCGCTCCCCCAGGCGCCACCACGAGCGCCACCGCCGCCCCATGTCCACCTCCCCCTCCCCCCCCCCGGCCGTACACTACCCCCACCCCCAGCCCCCGCCACCACCGCTCCCGCTCCCCCTGGCGCTGCGAGGCACGCAACCGCCGCCCCACGTCCACTCCCCCCTCGCCCCACAGGCCCCGCCAAGCTCCCCGTTCCCCCCGCCACCAATACCCATCCACCAACTCCAGCCCCCGCCACCACCACTCCTGCTCCCCCAGGCGACACCAAGCGCGCCACTGCCGCCCGATGTCCACCTCCCCCTCCCGCACCCCCCTCCGCCCGTACCCGTCCTCCACCCCCAGCCCCCGCCACCGCCGCTCCCCCTCCACCAGGCACCGCCAGCCCCACCACGACCGCATGTCCACGTCCTCCCCCCGCCGCTCCAGGACCCCGGGCACGGACCCCTCCCCCCCCCGGGCCCCCGCCGGCCTCGCCTGGTGGTCTGCCCCCGCTTTGCAGGAGCTCTGCCGCTGGGTGAAGTGGGCCGGGGGAGGAAAAAGGCGAAAAGGGGTGCACATGGTGCACACCTTCGGGGAGATGCGCACCCGCACCCCCGCCGACCCCAACGAGGCCGCCCCGCAGGCCATCATGCCGCAAGCGGCATGGGAGGCCCTCCTCCGAGACGCGGTCGAGCGCCTCTGCCTCCCCTACACCCCCCTCAGCCCTCTGCCAATAGCTCCAGGCCACCCACCCCCAGACCTGGGCCATCGGCGCCCCCTCTCCTGCCCGCCACCACCACACCAGGAAGGAGAAGGACAAGGGCAAGGGAAGGGCAAGGGACAGCAAGG
Organism: Eutreptiella sp. 'Long Island Sound 2002'; assembly: GCA_964036045.1. Classification (NCBI taxonomy): domain Eukaryota; phylum Euglenozoa; class Euglenophyceae; order Eutreptiales; family Eutreptiaceae; genus Eutreptiella; species Eutreptiella sp. 'Long Island Sound 2002'. Next base: position 82,379,301 of record OZ038382.1, on the reverse strand, counting down.
GGCACTCAGGCAAGAGGGCACAGAGGGGCCCCAAGTGAGGGCAGGCACCCATAGGGACAGGGCGACGGGAGAGACACAACATGGGGGCAGGAAACCACCCAAGAACCAGAATTGGGCAGGAGCGGGGACCGAGGCACAGAGGAAAAGGGCACCACGGCAAACGCCACAACCCACACCCAGGAAGGGCATACCACGACAGGGGGAACAGCGCCGCCCCACCCCGACAAAATGCCGCACGACTCCCGGGGGCGCAGCCCCCAGCACGCACCGCCGAGGCAAGCATCCGACGCGGTACAGATCACACCAGCGCACACCCACCAGCCACCGGAAACCACACGGGGGATGGAGGGCACACCTACATGGGGAGAACGGGCCACACCCACAGAGGAAGCCGCATGGAGCGCCACCGCGCGGCGCACCACCACGCCCTCACCACCAGGCGACGACCCCTCACAGGCACCTGAAGAGGACAAAGGCACGGCCACAGCGACCAGGGCTAGGGACCGGGACCCCCAGAGGACACGGGACCAAGGCACAGGCCCCCAGGGAGGGCAACCCCGGGAAGGTCTACCCGACCCACAAGCCGGAGCGGCACGCCCAGGCCCCCACAGCACGGACCCAGCAAGACACCCACACCTAACCGCACCCCCCAGCCACCAGCCAGCCACACTCCGGCCCGCACTCCGCACCACAACACAGGCCAGGCTGAACTCCACTGACCCACCACGGCACCACGCGGGACCACGGCACACCGCACCACAGCGCGCCACAGTGCAACGCGCCACAGCACGACGCGACGCGACGCGGCACAGAGCGGCAGAACACGGCACGACTGGCCCTAACTTGAAGGACTAACCCAAGCAAGCCACCGCACACCCCGGAAGGCGCCGCAACAGCACGCCACACACCGCCACCGCAGGCCACACACGGAGCCATCACGCGCCCGGCAACAACGGTGGCGGGCCACCCAGAAGGTTCCCAGCGGCACCGCAGAGGAGGAAGGACACGGACAACCCCGACCCCCTAACCCAGAGCCACACGCAGCCGCCTGGTGCACTCGCCCAGCCAGCAGAGCCAGGACCTAGCCCGGCAGGAAGGAGCGCCGAGCCCAACTTGTACATAGCCCACCCGACCCATGGGGCCGGAACACGGCCAAGCAGAACGCAACCGCCAACAGCAGCCCGGAAGACCACACTGAATGCGGGCCAGTGCGTGCGCCAGCCCAGGGAAGGCAGAGGGAGGAACAGGCAGCCCCCCCCCCAGAAAACAAAACACAGGGGGAGCAGGGGGGGGGGGGGCGAGAGAACAGCCCACAGCCACCAAACCGCCCGCCAACACCACAAGAGGCTGCCAAACCCCCCACGCACCACGCTAGAAAAAAAAAAAAGGGAGCCAGCAGCCAAGCCCGAAAGAAAGGGGATGGGGGGACAGGGGCCACAAGGCCCGGGACAGGGACAGCCAGCAACCGACTCCACAAAGCCAAACCAAGACAAGCCCAAAAAACAAAAGCGCAGAAAACACACCCCGACAACCAAACGAAGAAGGGCGGCGCACAGCCGAGACCCGGGCCCAGCACGCACGCCCACACACCGCACCCCAGCCAGGAAAGGCAGGGAACAAGCAGGGCCCGCGCACAAACACGCACCCCCGCACAGCAACCCCAACAGGGAGGTGCAGGAGACCACGTGGGACAGGTGCACGAGCACACACACACCCCAACAGCACCCCAAGGGGAGGCGGGGCGCAGCCGAAGCCCAAACCCCAGCACGCACGCCCACACCGCACACCGGAACCGGAAACGTCGGGGGGCAAGCGGAGCGCGCACGCAACCACACACGTCCCATAAGCAGGCTGAAACCTAAGCCCAACCACAAACACCACAAACAGCCGGCAAAAGAGGGACAACACCACAAACTGTGCCCAAACACACCCACCCAAGACCCCAGCCAGGACTGGCGGGGTGAACTGAACCCACACCCAACCGCAAGCCGGACCCAAACACAAACGCCGCACAACAGTATGAAACCCAGTGTCCACAGCCCAGGCACTGAGGCAGCCCGTGCCATGCAGCTGACCCGGCCAAACGAGATCCAGAGACCGGGGGTAAGGCTGCATCCCAAGGCCTGCGCTGCTTTGGGACTCGAGGCGGAGCGTGCGACACCCCAGCGCCTCGGAACCCTAGTACCAAGAACGTGCATGCATGCCTTGGGAACGGGATATGCCAGGAAGTCCGGTGAAGCTCTAGGGTTCCGCCCAAAGGAGGGGACGTGCGCAAGCACGGGGGCACACCCTCCCGGCGAGACAAGCACGTCACTACAGCGGCGATCAGCCCTCCCGGTGTTGCCCGGGGCCGCTTTGTTGGGGGCCAACAGTCAGGTCTAGTGGGATGTCAGCCGCCTCCGCTCTTCACGCGCGGGGCCTCTTCCTGTTCGTCACAGGGGCGACGCCAGGGGGAACCATGGGGCGCCTCTCCACGACCGAGTGCACCTACCTACCTACCTACCTCGCCTAGTCGTGGAGTACAGGGATGGGGACTACCCCGTACACTGCAGTGGACTACGAAGAGCTGAACAAGAAAACGCTGAACCACTCAGGGTCCATTCCTAACATGGATTCTACCCTTGAGAAGATAGCCTCCTGTCGCTACAAGACCAAGATGGACAAGAGGAGCGGATTCTGGCAGGTGGACCTGACGCCCAACGCTCAGGAGCTACTAGCCTTCATCACCCCTCAGGGGAGGGTGTTCAAGTGGAAGGTCATGCCGTTTGGCGTGGCCAACGCACCCGCTCTATTCGGAGAGCTGATGAACAAGATCTTGTCCATCCTACGAAGGAGACCTAAGGTGCAGGACTCATATCCCGTGGGGCCCAGATGGAAGCACACATCGACGATGTATGCCTCGGGACCAATACCAAGGAGGACCATCTAATCCTCTTGGGTGAGTTCTTTGCGGTCTGCCAGGAGAACCACACACGACTCAAGCTGGAGAAGTGTGAGTTCATGCAGGAGACAATGCAGTACCTGGGTTTGACGTTGGCTACGGGTGGTGGACCCCAGCGGCCTCTAAGGCCAAACCCCTGATGGACGCCAAGGTACGACACGAAGACCCCAAGAAAGGACTTCATGATGTACGCAGTTTCATTGGGGCGTGCAACTTCTATCGCCGCCATATCAAAAACTTCACCTACAGCAGCGCCATTCTGACAGACCTGATCAAGAAGAGTACTACTTGGCGCTGGGGCCCACAAGAGCAACAAGCGTTTGACGAGCTCAAAGACAAAGTGGCCAACGCTAAGTGCTTGGGCGTGCCTAGGGCACAAGGGGAGATTTTCGTGGTGACCGATGCCAGCAATGTGGGGGGTGGTGGAACGTTGCTCCAATGGCAAGCACTAGAGAAGGAGGAGTTCGACTCGGCTATTTCCCAATGGGGGACTGAAGGTCTCAACCGAGATGGAACACTCAAGCACAGCTACCCTTACGACAAGTGGGTCCTAGTACCTCTGGGCCACTGGAACTGGAAATGGAACCAGGCCAGGGGAAACTACTCCACCTATGAGCAGGAATTGCTCGCGGGTATGCTGGTGCTATCCTCACAAGCACGACTGTCGGGGAGTAACCCTGTGGTCTGGCTGTGCGTCCAAGAGCCGGTCCGCACTTTCCAGAAGGATCCCCCACCTGAGAAGGCCAAGCTGCGGCGCTGGTGGACCTACCTCAGCCATCTATGGCTGACGGTACACCATATCCAGGGAGTGAAGAACAAGTGTGCAGACTACATCAGCCGCAACAACTTCGACGCCCTGATTGGTGCCCGGTCTGAAGCGCTGGCTAAGGAGGCGTTCAGCCGTACGGACGTCTACCTGGACCTCAACATGACTATGATACGCCCCCTGGATGGACTCCAACAATCGGAGTACCTGAAGGAGTTCGGGGATATCTACAAGCGCCTGGAGAAATGCGTTGAACCCCTCCTGGTCAACCAAGATCAGTGGAAGAGGGACAAGAGCTACCTCTGGCACGGGGACCGCATCGTGGTACCCAGTGACAGAGTCCCAGCGCTGCTGAAGTGGACCCATGAGTCCAGCGGTCATGTGGGTGCTGACCGTACCCTGAGGCTATTCAAGCAGTGGTTCGACACTACGTGGACTGACGACCAACTGCGGAAAACCCTCCAGCCTATCGTGGACAAGTGCCCGTGTAGGTCCTGCAAACCAGGGGATATCAGGGACAGAGGTATTTACTCGACCCTGCCCTTCCCTCACTGTGCTATCAGTGTTCTATACGTGGACTACACGGAGATGCCGATGTTTGGGGGCTATGACTTCGCCCTCGCGGTAACCTGTGGGTTGACCAGGCTTACCAGGGTGTTCCCATGTACCAAGCACATTACCGGGGAGGAGACTATCAAGATACTCCTGGAGGAGTGGTTTTGTGTCTATGGGGCGCCCAAGGAGATCAACTCCGATGAGGACGTACGAGTGCGCTCAGATACCGGCTTGTACAAGAGGCTGAGTGGGTCCAGGAGCAACAAGCGAAGGTGGACAAGGCCAAGGCTATGCTCGAGAGAGTGACGGAGCGTCAGTGGAACAAGAAGAACAAGCACCGAGTACCTGTCACCCACCAAGAAGGGGACTGGTTGCTGGTGCACCACAGCCGACTACCCGCCTGGCCACGCTCTACCAGCGATGACCCATACTTCGGGCCCTACCAGATTCTATCTGTGGATGGACACCGTATAACCGTGCGGTGTTCTCCCCGTCTAGGGGGGACCCTGGTGTGCGCTGCTCAACACCTGAAGCGCTACTATGATCCTGAAGACCTCTGTGGGGAAGAGTGGGACCTGAACGACGAGAAAATCTCCGCTCTAGACCTACAAGGGGCTGCCAGCCGTATGGAAGTTGAAGGGGAACTCCCTGACATGAACGCCGAGGAGATGGCTAAGGAGGGCTTCTACCTGGTGAAGTCTGTCCTACGCCACCGCTATCGCCAGGGTTGGCGCTTCCTCACTTTCTGGGAAGGGTTTGGAGTCGAGGAAGCCACCTGGGGGCCCTTCTCTGCATTTGGTCTACCTGGGGGACGCCAAAACTCAGTCCTGGTTGACTACTTGTCCCAGAACAACCTTGGTGAGTTGCTGAGGCTGGCTGAGACGCTTGCTTCCAGGACTAAAGCTAGGGACTGAACCTTGACCCTAAGTGTGCTACGTATGTCTGTGTGTGTCTCACTTCTCTCCCGGGCGTGGCTCCCGAATCAACGAGCTTCGCTGATGTCGGACCGGAGGTCCTGGTCAGTTACTAGTACCACTCCTATGGCGCCCAATTTCTGTGCTGGCGCCTATCCTTTGGGGAAGATGGCAAAAGCCCGACCTACCAGAGGGGAGGGGTGGCCACGTGTGCTAAGGGCATACAAAGCGCCCATTTTTGCTAAAGGCCAAAAGCTAACGCACTCCCCTGCCCACGTGGAAAAGCACGCGGGACAGGAGACACCACTACTCTACACACCCTACCTACAGTGGCACCACCCTGGTGGGCGAGCACTTTTGCAACTGGCTCAAGTCCCCACTCAGGACTACCACTCCTACACGCACGCTCTACTGGGTGGCGTTGAGGATGAAGACAAGAGCCTTAGCGGCTCACCTGTGAGAGTGCAAGAAAACACAGAGCTACTAAGCTTCTGTGGCCTAACAGGGACGCAACAACGCGTTTCCCTGCTAGGACTTGGAGGGAAGGGGTGCTCTTGTTGCGTGCACATCGTGAATGTTGAAGATGTCGGGCTACGCTTGCCACTTTTGGCTGAGTTGTAGCTTGTTCTTTGTGTGATCTGCGCCGTATATTTTAGCACGGCTCAGGGGACTGCACCAGTTCACCCTGACCTTCCCACCTGAAGAGCAAAGGCGGATGAAGGAGCGTTTGCAGCGGAGGAACCAAGACCATCTCCATGTATTATACGCTTCTCAGATGGCCCTATAATACGCTGTCCACAAACGCCCCTATTAGGCAAGCAAGCTTAAGGACCTCTACCTGTTCTCTCATAGAACGTGGGGTGGAGCCCCTGGGTAACGTAAACAAGGTTTATCGCGCGCATTTCGCGTGGCCTACCCTTTAATGCTTGTGTGAAGGCACGAGCATGCACGGGTTTATCGTCAATCTCTGTTTTTCTTCCTAATTTCGTCCACAAACACAAACTCCACCAGGTGGTGGCCCCACCTGGGCTTAACTACCTTACTCACCGCTGGGGAGTGAAGCAAGGTGAAGGAAAAACGAGACACAAGCGAGAAACGACGCTATGCATATGTGTGTATGTCTAATCACCCTGGACTTACCTCTAATCATCTGCAATCCTTCTAATCTATCCCTCTATCGTTTGTTAGCGCTGCTACAAGGCACGTTCACGGAGACACGAGACGAGCAATGTGCATGCTGCATACGAGACGAGCACACCTGTGGTTTATACCTGATTCATTGAAGTCCTTCTGTTGATTTTTGAAATAATGAATCTTGAATTCTTTCTGCCAATGTGGGTGGAATCTTTATGTTAGTCTTTTTATGTGTGTTTCGTCATTTTGGTCATTCTGCGTAACATCTGTTTATAATCTTATTCATTATGTATTTTCCGGCGATCCGCTAAGAGCCGCTCGTGCGCGCCGCCTTCTCTGCGTACGAATTTCTTGATTTAATAAATCAAGAGATGACTACAAATTTTATAAAAATGTGCATCTGATGCAAAATTGGATTCTGTCCAGGTATGCGCCTTCAGAAAAATTCTAGGCCGTCATTTGGCGGATTTAGGTGTTGTCGCTTCGCGTTTGTGCCGATTCGTCCTGCATCCTACCATTCCTCTGTTGTACAGACCTCCTCGCAAAGCCTCGTTGAGTAGGCCGCTGTTCGGTCCGAAAAGCAGCAGCAGGAGACTGAACCTGAATCAAGACCCCTCCAAGGGGCAATTCTAATTTAATCAGCGCACCCTCGCCCCAGTACCAGGACAGGTGTCTCCATCAGGTTCAATGAGACTTGGGTCGAGCGTCCTATGTGAGTCTGGCGTTGGGTTGTGTTACGCTGCAGCTTGGAGGGAGGGATGCAAATGCATATGGTCTTGGCATGCCCTATTCTAACCCCACAGAGCCACAGGAACCCCGGCAGCGCCAAGAGCGCTGAGTTTTCTGTTGGAGATTGTCATGAACAATGCAGTCAGAGTCGCTGGCCATGGTAAAGCGCTCTTTTCCAGTGTTAGGGAAGCTATAGGTATTTTGAAGTAGGTGTGCAAACCAAGGAAAGGCGAAGAAAAAAATCCCTTTTTCCTGAAAATGCGACAGTGGTGGCCACCAGAGCACAGGGGGGGAGTTAGAAAAAGTGCTTTTCCAATGCCTTAGGGTATACGTTAGTTGTATTAGAGGTGCTCTAAGCACTCTTGTATTTTTATCTTAGTATTGGCCCAACCAAAATGGGTGATAACACATTTTGACCTATGGAACCAAACACTAAATCAGGATGTTGTGTGGCCCCCTTAATCCCCAAGCTATAAGCTGTAAAACATCTTTTCCTGGGTTGCTGAGGCACTGGTATACTGAAGACAGGGCCTATGAATTTATCTATGTTTTCTCATGAATTCTTAGCTATCCTAGTGGTATGCACCCTAGGGGGCGGGGGCACATCTCTTTGACAGGTCCTGGGTTCAATACCCAGTCAGCCTAGCTGAGTAGGATTATCCCATGTGACATGGCAGTGACCTCAGCGCCACAAGCCATGCCACCTCAGCACCTATGGGACCCAAAAACAAAGAGTGCACATCTGAAGATGGCACTATGGATGAGAGTCAGCCCTGGGGGCAGTTTTTCAATCAGTTTCTCTCAAAAATGTGAAATATTTCATCCCGAGTTGCAATGTATGCTAATTGCTGTGGTCTATTGTTGATAGTTGTCTTTATCTAACGCTTTGTGACTGCAGCCCTTCATGCTTTGATCCTGATCTTCTTTTACTTGCTTATCTCTGGCTTGGGTTGTCCTGGATTGGTTGTATTTCCACAATAAAACGTTTTCCTCATCAAAAACAAGGAGCAGGGACCCTACAACAGCAGCAAGCAGCATCAGAGGTACAACAAACACACTGTGTTGAAATCACTATAATACTTTCTTCAAGCTACGGCGCTGGTGGACCTACCTCAGACAACTACGGCTGATTGTACACCATATCCAGGGAGTGAAGAATGTGTGTGTGCAGACTATATTAGCCGCAACGGCTTCGACGCGCTGATTGGTGCCCAGTCTGAAGCGCTGGCTGAGGAGGCGTTCAGCCGTATGGACGTGCACGTGGACCTCAACATGACTATGATACGCCCCCAGGGTGGACTCCAACAAGCGGAACAATTGAAGGAGTTTGGGGATATCTACAAGCGCCTGGAGAAACGCTCTGAACCTCTCCTGGCCAACCAGGAGCAGTGGAACAGGGACAAGAGCTACCTCTGGTACGAGGACTGCATCGTGGTACCCAGTGACAGAGTCCCAGCGCTGCTGAAGTGGACCCATGAGTCCAGCGGTCATGTGGGTGCTGACCGTACCCTGGGGCTATTCAAGCAGTGGTTCTGCACTACGTGGAATGATGAACAACTGCGGAAGACCCTCCAGCCTATCGTGGACAAGTGCCCGTGTAGGTCCTGCAGACCTGGGGATATCTGAGAAAGAGGTCCTTACTCGACCCTGCCCATCCCCTACTGTGCTAACAGTGTTCTCTACGTGGACTAAACCGAGATGCCAAGGTTTGGGGGCTATGTTTTCGCCCTCGCCCTGACCTGTGGGTTGACCAGGGTCACCAGGGTGTTCCCATGTACCAAACACATTACGGGGGAGCAGACTATCGAGAGACTCCTGGAGGAGTGATTTTGTGTCTATGGGGCGCCCAAGGAGATCAACTCCGATGAGGACGTACGAGTGCGCTCAGATACCGGCTGGTACAAGAGGGTCCTGAGATCCCTCAATGTCCAGGTGTCTACGAGGATCCCCTACTTTAAAAAAAAACCCCCTATGTGAGCGACAGATTCGTGTCCTCGGGGAGAATGTAAGGATATGGTGCAAAGCTGAACGCACCAGAGACTGGGTGAGACTACTCCCCGTCATATCCCTGATGATGAACTCCAAAGAGAGTTCGGCGACTGGCTACTCGCCCCATGGGCTATTCCTAGGGCGCCCGGCGTGGTTCCTACATGCTCCGTATCCTGAGGATACCCCTTCTTCTGTGAGTGAGTGGGTCCAGGAGCAACAAGCGAAGGTCGACAAGGCCAAGGCTATGCTTCAGAGAGTGACGGAGCATCAGTGGAACAGGAAGAACAAGCACCGGGTGCCAGCTACCTACCAAGAGGGGGACTGGGTGCTGGTGCACCACAGCCGACTACCCGCCTCGCCACGCTCTACCAGCGATGACCCCTACTTCGGGCCCTACAAGATTCTATCTGTGGATGGACACCGTATCACAGTGCGGTGTTCTCTCCGTCTAGGGGGGACCCTGGTGTGCGTTGCTCAACACCTGAAGCGCTACTATGATCCTGAAGACCTATGTGGGGAGGAACTCGGAGCTGAACGACGAGGAGATAGACGCCCTAGACCTACAGGGGGCTGCCAGCCCTATGGAAATTGAAGGGGATGTCCCCGACATGAACGCTGAAGAGATGGCTAAGGAGGGCTTCTACCTGGTGAAGTCTGTCCTACACCACCGCCTTTGCCCGGGTTGGCGCTTCCTCACCCTTCTGGGAAGGTTTGAGGTTTGAGGTTTGATTTTGCACGTACTAGACGCCTTTCGGCCCCGGGGGGCCACCTTGTCGGGCCAGGTGATATCCTCTACACCGGGTCCTAGTGGGGGGCCCTCCAGGACGCATCTCCTGCCTGGTGGCGGAGTCTCCCGGGATCACAGAGCTCGGAGCCCCGTCCCTCCCCGGCTTCCCGATTTCACCACTCCCCGGTCAGTGCATCAATTCGCAGCCGTGGCTGCGGGCGCTTACCAACTGCGTCGCCCCCCTAATGCGTGGTCGCTCAGGGCACCGGCGCTGCCGGGCCCGTGCTACTGGCTTGTCGCCATTGGGACCCCCTTGGGCTGGCGCGGAGGCTGCCTAGCCTAGGGGCTGGGGCGTGGCGCAGTGCGCTACTACTGCCTTGGCGGGTGCAGTGCCCCGTCTGTGTGTGCGCGGCGCTCGTGGTCGGTTCGGGGGGCTCGGGCCGGTACCTGGTGTTGTGTCTCTCCCGTTTCCCTCTTCCCGCCCCGCGTGTCCCGCGCTGCTTGTGGCGGGCCGTCTCGTCCTGGTGTCCCTTACCCTCGCTCGCTGGTACGCCATTCCACGCGGTCTGTGCGTTCCGCAAGCTTGGTCCGGTTGCCCTTCTGGTAGTCCCCGCGTGTCCTTTGCGTGTGTGTGCGCTCGCGCTCCCGCGACTTCCGCTCCCCCCCCCCCTGAGTGGTGTGGCGTGCGCAGCTCGCGCGGTCCCGGCACTGGGCGCTGGTAGGGCCGTTCCACGTGGTCCGTGCCCCTCCGCGTGTCCTGCCCCGGTCCCTTGCTCTGTCTGGCGTGCTTTGGGGGGGGGCGGTCCAGTCCCGGTTCCCCCCTACCTGGCTTGGCCTGCACGCCCTGTGGGGGCTGCGTGCCGCGATGGTGGTGGGGGGCCGTCCCCGGGGGGGTTGGCCTGCCACTGTAGTGAGGGGCATCTGGCGTCAGGCGCCGTCCCTCCCCCGACCGCCTGTCCTCTAGGGCGGGCAGCCGGGGTACCGCGACCCGTGTGATCCGGGTGCGGTCGTCGTGGGCGTGGGGACCCAGCACCGGTTGCACAGCGTGCGCCCTTGCGGGCCGCCGTTGCTTGCTGTGGGGGTGGCGGAAGGGCATCCCCGGGGGGGGTGCCTTCCACCGCTTTAAGGGGCGTCTGAGGTCAGGCGCTCCCACTCCCCCGACTGCCCGCCCACTGGGCGGGCTGTTGGGGTCCGCCACCCACATGCTGTGGGCGCGGGTGTGCGGCTGTGGGGGCCGAACACTGTCCCCTTGGCCTGCATGCCCTGTGGGGGCTGCGTGCCGCGGGGGTGGTGGGGGGCCGTCCCCGGGGGGGGTGGCCTGCCACCGTTGTGAGGGGCATCTGGTGTCAGGTGCTGTCACTCCCCCGGCAGCCTGTCCTCTCGGGCGGGCAGCCGGGGTTCCGCGACGCGTGTGTCCCGGGTGCGGTCGGTGCGGGCGCTGGGACCCAGCACCGGCCCCACAGCGTGTGCCCCTGCGGGCAGGCGTTGCTTGCTGTAGGGGTGGTGGAGGGGCGTCCCCGGGGCAGGTGCCTTCCACCATTGTGAGGGGCGTCTGGTGTCAGGCGCTGTCTCTCCCTCCCCCGGCCGCCCGTCCTCTTGAGCGGGCAGCCAGGGTTCCGCGAACCATGTGTCCCGGGTGCGGTCAATGCAGGCGTGGGGACCCAGTACCGGCCCCACAGCGTGCGCCCTTGCGGGCCGGCATTGCTCGCTGTGGGGGTGGCGGAAGGGCGTCCCCGGGGGGGGTTCCTTTCACCATTGTGTCCCCTTGGCCAGCACGCCCTGTGGGGGCTGCGTGCCGCGGGGGTGGTGGGGGGCTGTCCCGGGGGGGGGGGGGCGGCCTGCCACCGTTGTGAGGGGCGTCTGGTGTCAGGCGCTGTCCCTGCCCCGGCCGCCCGTCCTCTGGAGCGGGCGGCCAGGGTTCCGCGACCCGTGTGTCCTGGGTGCCGTCAGTGCGGGTGTGGGGATCCAGCACCTGCCCCACTGGCTGCGGTCGGTCCGGGCGTGGGTACCCAGCACCGGTCCCACAGCGTGCGCCCTTGCGAGCTGGCATTGCTCGCTGTGGGGGTGGCAAAGGGGGGTCCCCGGGGGGGGTGCCTTCCACTATTGTGAGGGGCGTCTGAGGTCAGGCGCTGTCCCTCCTCCGACTGCCCGCCCACTGGGCGGGCTGTTGGGGTCCGCCACCCACGTGCTGTGGGCGCGGGTGTGTGGGTGTGGGGGCCCAACACTGTCCCCTTGGCTTGCATGCCCTGTGCGGGCTGCGTGCCGCGGGGGTGGTGGGGGTCTGGTGTCAGGCGCTGTCCCTCCCCCGGCCGCCCGTCTTCTGGAGCGGGCAGTCAGGGTTCTGCGACCCGTGTGTTCCGGGTGCAGTCGGTGCGGGCGTGGGGACCCAGCACCAGCCCCACAGCGTGCGCCCTTGCGAGCCGGCATTGCTCGCTGTGGGGTTGGCGGAAGGGCGTCCCCGGGGGGGGTGCCTTCCACCATTGTGAGTGGCGTCTGGTGTCAGGCGCTGTCCCTCCCCCAGCCGCCCTTCCTGTGGAGCGGGCAGCCAGGGTTCCGCGACCCGTGTGTCCCGGGTGCGGTCGGTGCGGGCGTGGGGACCCAGCACCAGCCCCACAGCGTGAGCCCTTGCGAACCGGCGTTGCTCGCTGTGGGGGTGGCGGAAAGGCGTCCCCGGGGGGGTGCCTTCCACCATTGTGAGGGGTGTCTGAGGTCAGGCGCTGTCCCTCCCCCGACTGCCCGCCCACTGGGCGGGCTGTTGGGGTCCGCCACCCACGTGCTGTGGGCGTGGGTGTGTGGGTGTGGGGGCCCAATACTGTCCCCTTGGCTTGCATGCCCTGTGGGGCCTGCGTGCCGCGGGGGTGGTAGGGGGCCATTCCCGGGGGGGGTGGCCTGCCACCGTTGGGAGGCGGGTCTGGTGCTAGGCGCTGTCCCTCCCCCGGCCGCCAATCCTCTCGAGCGGGCAGTCAGGGTTCCGCGACCCGTGTGTTCCGGGTGCGGTCGGTGCATGTGTGGGGACCCAGCACCAGCCCCACAGCGTGAGCCCTTGCGAACCGGCGTTGCTCGCTGTGGGGGTGGCGGAAAGGCGTCCCCGGGGGGGTGCCTTCCACCATTGTGAGGGGTGTCTGAGGTCAGGCGCTGTCCCTCCCCCGACTGCCCGCCCACTGGGCGGGCTGTTGGGGTCCGCCACCCACGTGCTGTGGGCGTGGGTGTGTGGGTGTGGGGGCCCAATACTGTCCCCTTGGCTTGCATGCCCTGTGGGGCCTGCGTGCCGCGGGGCCGGTAGGGGGCCATCCCCGGGGGGGGTGGCCTGCCACCGTTGGGAGGGGGGTCTGGTGCTAGGCGCTGTCCCTCCCCCGGCCGCCAATCCTCTCGAGCGGGCAGTCAGGGTTCCGCGACCCGTGTGTTCCGGGTGCGGTCGGTGCGGGCGTGGGGACCCAGCACCGGCCCCACAGCGTGCGCCCTTCCGGCCGGCGTTGCTCGCTGTGGGGGGTGCGGAAAGGCGTCCCCGGGGGGGCTGCCCTCCCCCATTGTGAGGGGCGTCTGAGGTCAGGCGCTGTCCCTCCACCGACTGCCCGCCCACCGGGCGAGCTGTCTGGGTCCGCCACCCACGTGCTGTGGGCGCGGGTGTGTGGATGCGGGGGCCCAACACTGTCCCCTTGGCCTGCATGCCCTGTGAAGGGTGCGTGCGGCGGGGGTGGTTGGGGGCTGTCGCCAGGGGGGCGTGGCTTGCCACCGTTGTGAGGGGCGTCTGGTGTCAGGCGCTGTCCCTCCCCTGGCCGCCCGTCCTCTGGAGCGGGCAGCCAGGGTTCCGCGACCCGTCTGTCCCGGGTGCGGTCGATGCGGGCGTGGGGACCCAGTACCGGCCCCACAGCGTGCGCCCTGGGGGGGGGGGGTATCCACCATTGTGAGGGGCGTCTGAGGTCAGGGGCTGCCCCTCCCCCGACTTCCCGCCCACTGGGTGGGCTGTTGGGGTCCGCAACCCACGTGCTGTGGGCGCGGGTGTGTGGATTTGGGGGCCCAACACTGTCTCCTTGGCCTGCATGCCCTGTGGGGGCTGCGTGCCGCGGGGGTGGTAGGGGGCCGTCCCCGGGGGGGCTGGCCTGCCACCGTTGTGAGGGGGGTCTGGTGTCAGGGGCTGTCCCTCCCCCGGCCGCCCGTCCTGTGGAGCGGGCCGTCAGGGTTGCGCGACCCGTGTGTTCAAGGTGCGGTCGTTGCGGGCGTGGGGACCCAGCACCGGCCCCACAGCGTGCGCCCTTGCGGGCCGGCGTTGCTTGCTGTCGGGGTGGCAGAAGGGCGTCCCCAGGGGCGGTGCCTTCAACCATTCTGAGGGGCGTCTGAGGTCAGGCGCTGTCCCTCCCCCGACTGCCAGCCCACTGGGCGAGCTGTCCGGGTCCGCCACCCACGTGCTGTGGGCGCGGGTGTGTGGGTGTGGGGGCCCAACACTGTCCCCTTGGCCTGCATGCCCCTTTGGGGGCTGCGTGCCGCGGGGGTGGTGGGGGGCCGTCCCCGGTGGGGGTAGCCTGCCACCATTGTGTGGGGCGTCTGGTGTCAGGCGCTGTCCCTCCCCCGGCGGTCCGTCCTCTGGAGCAAGCAGCCGGGGTTCCGCGACCCGTGTGTTCCGGGTGCGGTCGGTGCGGGCGTGGGGACCCAGTACCGGCCCCAGAGCGTGCACCCTTGCGGGCCGGCGTTGCTCGCTGTGGGGGTGGCAGAATGGCGTCCCCCGGGGGGGTGCCTTCCACCATTGTGAGGGGCGTCTGAGGTCAGGCGCCGTCCCTCCCCCGACTGCCTGCCCACTGGGCGGCCTGTTGGGGTCCGCCACCCACGTGCTGTGGGCGCCGGTGTGTGGGTGTCGGGGCCCAACACTGTCCCCTTGGCCTGCATGCCCTGTGGGGGCTGCGTGCCGCGGGGCTGGTGGGGGGCCGTCCCCGGTTGGGGTAGCCTGCCACCATTGTGTGGGGCGTCTGGTGTCAGGCGCTGTCCCTCCCCCAGCCGCCCGTCCTCTGGAGCGGGCAGCCGGGGTTCCGCGACCCGTGTGTTCCGGGTGCGGTCGGTGCGGGCGTGGGGACCCAGTAACTTCCCCACAGCGTGCGCCCTTGGGGGCCGGCAATGCTCGCTGTGGGGGTGGCAGAAGGGCGTCCCCGGGGGGGGTGTCTTCCACCATTGTGAGGGGCGTCTGAGGTCAGGTGCTGTCCCTCCCCTGACTGCCCGCCCAGTGGGCGGTCTGTTGGGGTCCGCCACCCACGTGCTGTGGGCGCGGCTGTGTGGATTTGGGGGCCCAACACTGTCCCCCTGGCTTGCATGCCCTGTGGGGGCTGCGTGCCGCGGGGGTGGTGACGGGCCGTCCCCGGGGGAGGTGGCCTGCCACCGTTGTGAAGGGGGTCTGGTGTCAGGCGCTGTCCCTCCCCCGGCCGCCCGTCCTCTGGAGCGGGCAGTCAGGGTTCTGCGACCCGTGTGTTCCGGGTGCGGTCGGTGCGGGCGTGGGGACCCAGCACCAGCCCCACAGCGTGCGCCCTTGCGGGCCGGCGTTGCTCGCTGTGGGGTTGGCGGAAGGGCGTCTCCGGGGGGGGTGCCTTCCACCATTGTGAGGGGCGTCTGGTGTCAGGCGCTGTCCCTCCCCCAGCCGCCCGTCCTCTGGAGCGGGCAGCCAGGGTTCCGCGAGCCGTGTGTCCCGGGTGCGGTCGGTGCGGGTGTGGGGACCCAGCATCGGCTTCACAGCGTGAGCCTTTGCGAGCCGGCGTTGCTCGCTGTGGGGGTGGCGGAAAGGCGTCCCCGGGGGGGCTGCCCTCCCCCATTGTGAGGGGCGTCTGAGGTCAGGCGCTGTCCCTCCACCGACTGCCCGCCCACCGGGCGGGCTGTCCGGGTCCGCCACCCACGTGCTGTGGGCGCGGGTGTGTGGGTGTGGGGGCCCAGCACTGTCCCCTTGGCCTGCATGCCCCGTGGGGGCTGCGTGCGGCGGGGGTGGTGGGGGGCTGTCCCCGGGGGGGATGGCTTGCAACCGTTGTGAGGGGCGTCTGGTGTCAGGCGCTGTCCCTCCTCTGGCCGCCCGTCCTCTGGAGCGGGCAGCCAGGGTTCCGCGACCCGTCCGTCCCGGGTGCGGTCTGTGCGGGCGTGGGGACCCAGCATCGGCCCCACAACGTGCGCCCCGGGGGGGGTGTCTTCCACCATTGTGAGGGGCGTCTGAGGTCAGGGGCTGCCCCTCCCCCGACTTCCCGCCCACTGGGCGGGCTGTTGGGGTCCGCAACCCTCGTGCTGTGGGCGTGGGTGTGTGGATTTGGGGGCCCAACACTGTCTCCCTGGCCTGCATGCCCTGTGGGGGCTGCGTGCCGCGGGGGTGGTAGGGGGCCGTCCCCGGGGGGGGTGGCCTGCCACCGTTGTGAGGGGGGTCTGGTGTCAGGGGCTGTCCCTCCCCCGGCCGCCCGTCCTGTGGAGCGGGCCGTCAGGGTTGCGCGACCCGTGTGTTCAAGGTGCGGTCGTTGCGGGCGTGGGGACCCAGCACCGGCCCCACAGCGTGCGCCCTTGCGGGCCGGCGTTGCTTGCTGTCGGGGTGGCAGAAGGGCGTCCCCAGGGGCGGTGCCTTCAATCATTCTGAGGGGCGTCTGAGGTCAGGCGCTGTCCCTCCCCCGACTGCCAGCCCACTGGGCGAGCTGTCCGGGTCCGCCACCCACGTGCTGTGGGCGCGGGTGTGTGGGTGTGGGGGCCCAACACTGTCCCCTTGGCCTGCATGCCCCTTTGGGGGCTGCGTGCCGCGGGGGTGGTGGGGGGCCGTCCCCGGTGGGGGTAGCCTGCCACCATTGTGTGGGGCGTCTGGTGTCAGGCGCTGTCCCTCCCCCGGCGGTCCGTCCTCTGGAGCAAGCAGCCGGGGTTCCGCGACCCGTGTGTTCCGGGTGCGGTCGGTGCGGGCGTGGGGACCCAGTACCGGCCCCAGAGCGTGCGCCCCTGCGGGCTGGCGTTGCTCGCTGTGGGGGTGGCAGATAGGCGTCCCCGGGGGGGGGGTGTCTTCCACCATTATGAGGGGCGTCTGAGGTCAGGTGCTGTCCCTCCCCCGACTGCCCGCCCACTGGGCGGTCTGTTGGGGTCCGCCACCCAGGTGCTGTGGGCGCGGGTGTGTGGATTTTGGGGGCCCAACACTGTCCCCTTGGCCGGCATGCCCTGTGGGGGCTGCGTGCCGCGGGGGTGGTGGGGGGCCGTCCCCGGGGGGGGGGGCCTGCCACCGTTGTGTGGGGCGTCTGGGGTCAGGCGCTGTCCCTCCCCCGGCCGCCCGTCCTCTGGAGCAGGCAGCCGGGGTTCCGCGACCCGTGTGTCCCGGGTGCGGTGGGTGCGGGCGTGGGGACCCAGCAACAGCCCCACAGCGTGCACCCTTGCGGGCCGGCGTTGCTCGCTGTGGGGGTGGCAGAATGGCGTCCCCCGGGGGGGTGCCTTCCACCATTGTGAGGGGCGTCTGAGGTCAGGCGCCGTCCCTCCCCCGACTGCCTGCCCACTGGGCGGCCTGTTGGGGTCCACCACCCACGTGCTGTGGGAGCGGGTGTGTGGGGTGTGGGGGCCCAACACCGTCCCCTTGGCCTGCATCCCCTGTGGGGGCTGCGTGCCGCAGGGTTGGTGGGGGGCCGTCCCCGGGGGGGGTGGCCTGCCACCATTGTGAGGAGGGTCTGGTGTCAGGCGCTGTCCCTCCCCCGGCCGCCTGTCCTCTGGAGCGCACAGCCGGGGCTCCGCGATTCGTGTGTCCCGGGTGCGGGCGGTGCGGGCGTGGGGACCCAGCACCGGCCCCACAGCGTGCGCCCTTGCGGGCCGGCGTTCCTCGCTGTGGGGCTGGCGGAAGGGCGTCCCCGGGGGGGGTGCCTTCCCCCATTGTGAGGGGCGTCTGAGGTCAGGCGCTGTCCCTCCCCCGACTGCCCGCCCACATGGTGGGCTGTTGGGGTCCGCCACCCAGGTGCTGTGGGCGCGGGTGTGTGGGTGTGGGGGCCCAACACTGTCCCCTTGGCCTGCATGCCCTGTGGGGGCTGCGTGCCGCGGGGGTGGTGGGGGGCCGTCCTCGGGGGAGGTGGCCTGCCACCGTTGGGGCTGGCGGAAGGGCGTCCCCGGGGGGGGGTGCCTTTCACCATTGTGAGGGGCGTCTGAGGTCAGGCGCTGTCTCTCCCCCGACTGCCCGCCCACCGGGCGGGCTGTTGGGGTCCGCCACCCACGTGCCGTGGGCGCGGGTGTGTGGGTGTGGGGGCCCAAAAGTGTCCCCTTGGCCTGCATGGCCCGTGGGGGCTGCGTGCCGCGGGGCTGGTGGGGGGCTGTCCTCGGGGGGGGGGTGGCGTGCCACCGTTGTGAGGGGCGTCTGGTGTCAGGCGCTGTCCAACCCCCGACCGCCCGTCCTCTGGAGCGGGTCGCCAGGGTTCCGCGACCCGTGTGTCCCGGGTGCCGTTGGTGCGTGCGTGGGGACTCAGCACCGGCCCCAGAGCGTGTGCCCTTGCGGGCCGGCGTTGCTCACTGTGGAGGTGACGGAAGGGCGTCCCCAGGGGGGGTTCTCTTCCACGATTGTGAGGGGCGTCGGAGGTCAGGCGCTGTCCCTCCCCCGACTGCCCGCCCACTGGGCGGGCTGTTGGGGTCCGCCACCCGCGTGCTGTGGGCGCGGATGTGTGGGTGTGGGGGCCTAACACTGTCCCCTTGGCCTGCATGCCCTGTGGGGGCTGCGTGCCGCGGGGGTCGTGGGGGGCCGTTCCCGGGGGGGGGTTGCCTGCCACTGTTGCGAGGGGCGTCTGGTGTCAGGCGCTGTCCCCCCCCCCGGCCGCCCGTCCTCTGGAGCGGGCAGCCGGGGCTCCGCGACCCGTGTTTCCCGGGTGCGGTCGCTGCGGGCGTGGGGACCCAGCACCGGCCCCACACTGTCGGCCTGCGTTGCTCGCTGTGGGGGTGGCAGAAGGGCGTCCCCGGAGGGGCTGCCTTCCGCCGTTTTGAGGGGCGTCTGTGGTCAGGCGCCTCCCCTCCCCCAACTGCCCGCCCTCTGGGCGTACTGTTGGGGTCCGTCACCCACATGCCGTGGGCACGGGTGTGTGGGTGTGGAGTCCTAATGACCCTCCTGTGAAGAAGACAAGAGAACACAGCGCTGCTAAACTACTGTGGCCTAACAGGGACGCCACGACAGGTTTTCCTGCTAGGTCTTGGAGGGGAAGGGCGCACAGGTGGCGTGCACAGCGCGGATGTCGATGCAGTTGAACTGCCCTCGCCACACCTGGCTGGGGCGCAGTCAATGGATTGTGTGATCAGTGCCGTATATTTTAGCACGGCTCAAGGGACTGCACCAGTTCACCCTGACCCTCCCACCTGTACAACAGAGGCCAATGGACTGGGTTCAAGACGGAGGAACCAAGACACACTCCACATATTATACGCTTCTTAGTGTGCCCTAGAATACACTGTTCCTGAACCCAGTTGCAAGCAAGCAAGCTTAAGGACTTCGCCCGTTCCCTTGTGGAACGTAGGGCGAAGCCCTGGGTAACCTGGAAAGGGTTCATACCGCGTGCACAGCGCGTGGCCTACTGTCATATCCCTTTAATGCATCGTGTGCACGCATGCAGGGAGGGGAGGCGTGATCTATACCCCTGTAACCACACTGACTCAACCAGAAGGTGAGCTCCTCCCGGGCTTACCTACCTTACTCACCATGCATCGTGTGAATGCCGAAGTGAAGCGAACGCAAAACAAACCTAAGCGTTTAAACAACCCTATTGCGAGTTATAAACAACCCTAAGCGTTTAATTGCATCAAGTGGCTTGCAGGATTCTTCCTGTTGTGCCTGTCTTGTCATCCGCGAAAAAGAGAACAGGGAATGGCGAATGAGAGACGACGGCACGACGCAAAACAAGCCTAAGCGTCCGAGGCAACCTTTACTTTAACGCACAAACGACGCAAACACAAGCGCACACTTTCTCTTTGGACCTGTGAAGAGAAGGGAAGGTGGGTGCATGCACAAGGAAGCGTGGCAACGTGTGTATGTCGGAATCCGGCACACAACGCCATGCATAAGTGTGTATGTTCTAATCAGTGCAACAAAAAGGGTGGTTGTGCTGTAAGAGCAGTTGTCACGGTTGCCCCGCATTGCACCGCAGGGCAGGACCGTTAGCCCCCCGTGACAACCACTCCCTGGCCGAAGGCCATTTGTTTTTTCCGGTCTCGGTTGGTGGCGCGGCCCGGGCGCTCGTTGCTTCTCTCGTGTGCGCGGCGTGGCACGACATGATAACATACTTGCGCTCTTGGTGCCGATGTGTGGCTCCCCCCTTGCCTACTACTCGTTTGCATGCGGCGGCAAACCTTTTGTCCCCTATGTAAGCAGGTGGGTGTGGGTGCGGCACGCATGTTTGTTGTATTTTTGCACTTGCGTGTTGTTCTTCCTCGTGGTTGTGTGTGGTTCCCCGCGCAAGTCCCGCTCGTCTTGCTTGGCGTCCTTCGTATTCCTCCATACCATTTTGCTTACTGATGGCGGTGGTGATCTCGTTGCACGTGCGGCGGTATGCACGGGCGGGCATACCTTTCGCTCCCTTTCGCCTCCTACGTAAGCGGGCGTGCGGGCGGGGGGTGGGCACGTCTCGGTTACGCCTCGTGGTCACCTTTTACATTTGTTGGCGCGGTTGCCGTTCTTATCCCGTGTTCCTTGCGTAGCGTAGCATGGCATGTAACATACTTCGATCCAACAAGCCGCGTGTGCATGTTGTGTATGTTTAGTTTTTGTTTGTGTGTTCTTATGTGTTTTGTGCTTCCCCTCGGTGGTATGTGGCCTCCTTTGTGTGGTCTTCTCTCCTTTGTTGGTTTGGTGTTCTCCCGTTGTGCCCCTTCATACAATTTTGCTCGTCCGTGGCGGTGATGACCTTGCGGCGATACGGGCATGCACGTACGGGCATACCTTTCATTCCCTATGTGTGCGGGGCCGGGCATAGGCATTCATTCGGTTTCGCCTCTTGTTGGTTTTCCTTGCCGGTGCATTCTTCGTTGTTCTTTTCGTGGAGGTGCATTTTGGCATTGCATGGCCTGTAACATATCTGCGTATTGGCGGCCATTGTTGACCGTGTTGTTTGTGTCTGTTTTGTTTTTGCTCGCTTTCCTTTGTTCTCCTTTGTGAATGTGTTCCCTTTCTATGTGTTTGGGGCGCGCACAAGTCCCTAGTGCCTAGGACACGCACTTTGCTAGGTGTTTTGGGGCAAGCAACGCTCAACTTCGTCGCTGTCGCGACTCTGTTGTTCTTCTCTTTCTGTGAGTGTCCTAAATTTTGCAACCTCGCCAAACAGCGGCGTAGAATCGATTTTGCGCTTTTTTTTTCTGGTTGTGCGTCTTTCTCTTGGTTTTTTATTTTCTTCTGCTGCGATCGCGCGACAACGAGAACCCACTCGCAGTGCATTGGACCGATGAACAACTGCAGAAGACCCTCCAGCCTGTCATGGACAAGTGCCCGTGTAGGTCCTGCAAACCTGGGGATATAAGGGAAAGAGGTCCTCACTCGACCCTGCCCATCCCCTACTGTGCTAACAGTGTTCTCTACCTGGACTACACGGAGATGCTGAAGTTTGGGGGCTATGACTTCGCCCTCGTGGTGACCTGTGGGTTGACCAGGGTCACCAGGGTGTTCCCATGTACCAAGCACATTACAGGGAGGCAGACTATCAAGATACTCCTGGGGGAGAGGTTTTGTGTCTATGGGGCGCCCAAGGAGATCAACTCCGATGAGGATGTACGAGTGCGCTCAGATACCGGCTGGTACAAGAGGGTCCTGAGATCCCTCAATGTCCAGGTGTCTACGAGGATCCCCTACTCTCACAGGAGCAACCCCCTATGTGAGCGACAGATTCGTGTCCTCAAGGAGAATGTAAGGATATGGTGCAAAACTGAACGCACCGGAGACTGGGTGAGACTACTCCCTGTCATATCCTTGATGATGAACTCCGAAGAGAGTTCGGCGACTGGCTACTCGCCCCATGAGCTATCCCTAGGGCGCCCGGCGTGGTTCCGATATGCTCCCTATCCTGAGGATACCCATTCTTCTGTGAGTGAGTGGGTCCAGGAGCAACAAGCGAAGGTGGACAATGCCAAGGCTAGAACAAGCACCAGGTGCCAGCTACCTACCAAGAGGGGGACTGCTTGCTTGTGCACCACAGCTGACTACCCGCCTGGCCACGCTCTACCAGCGATGACCCCTACTTCGGGCCGTACAAAATTCTATCTGTGGATGGACACCGTATCACAGTGCGGTGTTCTCCCCGTCTAGGGGGGACCCTGGTGTGCGTTGCACAACACCTGAAGCGCTACTATGATCCTGAAGACCTATGTTGGGAGGAGTGGGAGCTGAACAACGAGGAGATAGCCGCCCTAGACCTACAGGGGGCTGCCAGCCCTATGGAAGTTGAAGGGGACCTCCCCGACATGAACGCCGAAGAGATGGCTAAGGAGGGCTTCTACCTGGTGACGTATGTCCTACGCCACCGCTTTTGCCAGGGTTGGCGCTTCCTCACCCTCTGGGAAGGGTTTGGAGTCAAAGAGGCCACCTGGGAGCCCTGCTCCGCGTTTGTATTGCCTGGGGGACGCCTAAACTCAGTTCTGGTAGACTACTTGTCCGAAAACAACCTTGGTGAGCTGCTGAGGCTCCCTGAGACGCTTGCCTCCAAGACTAAAGCTAGGGACTGAACCTTACCCTTACCTGCCTATACGTATGTCTGAGTGTGCTATTCCTAAGGTCCTGAGAGCAAGCCGCAGAAATGGTATCCTAATTATACCCAGGTCTGCACGCTTGCTACACCTGGCGGATGTCTTACCGGTGCCACGGGGTACGTCCCGGGTCTCTCCGCCCCTAAGCGCCCAGTTTCTGTGCTGGCGCAAAACCTTGGGGGAATACCCAGCATACTAATCCAGGTATTGGTTTCCTACCTACCTGCCTACTACAGGGGAGGGCTGGCCAAATACTATGAGGGCATGAAGTGGCCTGTTTGCTACAAAGGCAAAAATCTAGCTCAACCACTGCCACTGCCCACCAACCCCGCTAAAATTGCAGGAAGCGGGTAGGACAGTGACACACGCACTACAGGTCCTACACACTCTGCAGTGGCACGATCCTGGTGGGCAAGCACTTGTTCAACTGGCTCAAGACCCCACACAGGACTACCACTCCTACACGCACTCTCTACTGGGTGGCGTCGAGGAAGAGGTCACGAGCCCTAGTGGCTCACCTGTGAGATGGCAAGGGAACACAGAGCTACTAAGCGTCTGTGGCCTAACAGGGACGCCACAACGCATTTCCCTGCTAGGGCTTAGAGGGAAGGAGTGCTCAGGTTGCGTGCACAGCGTGGATGTTGAAGAAGTCGGACTGCGCTCGCCACTCCTGGCTGAGTTGCAGTTTGTTGTTTGTGTGATCAGTGCCGCATAGGTTAGCACGGCTTGTGACTGCGGCAATTCACCCTACCTTCCCACCTGTAAAGCAAAGGCAGATGACCTGGGGTTGCGGCTGAGGAACCAAGACAACCTCCACGTATTATACGCTTCTCAGGTAGCCCTATAATACACTGTCCTCAAACCCAAGTACAAGTAAGCAAGCTTAAGGTACTCCAACTATTCTCTTATACAACGTGGGGTGAAGCCCCTGGGTAACCTAAACACGGGTTATACCGTGCGAACCACGCCTGGCCTACCCTTTAATGCGTGTGTGAATGCACGAGCATTCACGAGTTTTCCAACAGCCTGGTCCAATCTCTCTTTTTCCTACTAAACTTACCCCACAATCACGGCGTCTACCAGGGGGTGGCCCGACCTGGGCTTACCTACGTTACTTACCGCTGGAAAGGGAAAACAAGTGTGGAGTAGACGGAACACGACGCCATGCATATGTGTGTATGTCTAATCAACCTGAACTTACCTCTAATCATCTGCAATCTTCTGATCTATCCCTCTATTGTTTGTTAGCGCTGCTACAAGACTCATTCACGGAGACACGAGACGAGCAATGTGCTTGCTGCATACGAGACGAGCACACCTGTTGTCTATACCTGATTCATACGTTTATCATCTTATTAATTCTTTGTTTTCCGGCTCTTCGCTAAGACCCGCTCCTGCGCGCCGTCTTTTTCTTCGTAGGAATTTCCTGATTTACAAAGTCAGGAGATGACCAGAAATTTCATTAAAATGTGCATCTGATGCACAATTGAATTCTGGTCAGGTATGTGCTTTCAGAAAAATTATACGCCGTCATTTGACGGATTCACGTGTTGTCGCTTCGTGTTTGCGTGAATTTGTCTCTCATCCTGCCCTTCCTCTGTTGTACAGATATCCTCGCAAGGCGTCGCTGAGTAGGCCGCTGTTCGGGCCGAAAAGCAGCAGCAGGATACTGAACCAGAACTCAAGACCCCTCCAAGAGCAATTTTAAATAAATCGTCGCACCAACGCCCCAGTACCAGGGCAGATGTCTCCATCAGTTTCTATGAGACTTAGATCGAGTGTCCTATGAGAGTCTGGCGTTGGGTTGTGTTACGCTGCAGCTTGGAGGGAGGGATGCATATGCATGTGGTCTTTGCATGCCCTATTCTAACCCCACCAAGCCACAGGAACCCCTGCAGCCCCAAGAGCGGTGAGCTTTCTGTTAGAAATTGTCATTAACAATGCAGCAAGAGTCGCTGGTCATGGTGAAGCGCTCTATTCCAGTGTTAGGGAGGCTATAGGTATTTGAAAGTAGGTGTGGAAACCAAGGAATGTCCAAGAATAAAAAATCCCTTTTTCCTGAAAATGCGACAGTGGTGGCCACCACAGCACAAGGGGGGAGTAGGAAAAAGTGCTTTTCCAATGCTTTAGGGTATGCTCTAGTTGTATTAGAGGTGCTCTAAGCACTCTTGCATTTTTATCTCAGTATTGGCCTAACCAAAATGGGTGATAACACATTTTGACCTATAGAACCAAACACCCAATCAGGATGTGGTGTGGACCCCTTATTCCCCAAGCAATCTGCACTAAAAAATCTCTTCCTGGGTTGCTGAGGCACTGATATACTCAGTCAGAGCCTATCAATTTATCTATGTTTTCTCATGAAGTCTCAGCGATCCTACTGGTATGCACCCTAGGGGGCTGGGGCACCTCTTTGTCAGAGGTCCTGGGTTCAATTCCCAGTCAGCCTAGCTAAGTAGGAATATCGCATGTGACATGGCAGTTACCTCACCGCCACAGGCCATGCCACCTCAGCACCTATGGGACCCAAAAACAAAGAGTGCACATCTCAGGATGGCACTATGGAAAGGTGTGAGCCCTTGTGGCAGTTTTTCAATCAGTTTTTCTCAAAGATGTAAAATGTTTCATCTTGAGTTGCATTGAATGTTTATTGCTGTGGTCGATTGTTGATAGCTCTCTTTATCTAACTCTTTGTGACTGCAGCCCTTCATGCTTTGATCCTGTTTATCTTCTACTTGCTTATCTCTGGCTTGTGTTATCCTGGATTGGTTGTATTTCAACAATAAAACATTTTCATCATCAAAACCAAGCAGCAGGAACCTTACACCAGCAGCAAGCAGCAGGAGAGGCCCATCAAAAACACAGTGCTGAAAACACTATAAAATGTTCTTTTGAGGTGTTGGCACTGGGTGAAATCTGTTCTCCCGGCATCGGGGAGGTTGAAAAGGGGGGTTGTGGTGTAGGCGCCAGGTGAAATGTGTTTTGAGGGCATGGGGGCAGTTGGAAAGGGGGCTTCCGCTGTTGGCACTGGGTGAAATGTGTTTTCCAGGCATGGTTGGAGTTGAAAATTGGGTTACAGCTATGGGCGCCGGCTACAATTTTTTTTGAGGGCCCCGGGGCAGTTGAAAAGGGGGTTTCAGGTGTTGACGCCGGGTGGAATGTTTTTCCGGGGCATGGGGGCAGTTGAAAAGGGGATTTTTTTTTTTTTTTATAAACACAAGGCCGAAGTCCAAGAGTCCACGTTCAAACTCAGGAAGGGTGAGCCCATCATACAGAAGTGACCCCATCCCATTGGGTCAGGGTCAGGCATGTGGGACGCGGACAGGGAAGAGGAAAATGGGCACAAGCAGATTTTTACGTAAAAGAATACAGGGATGGCGACATGCGAGCAAACGCCCCTTCTCAGGGCCCCGGGGGACCAAGAATCATGCGGGGGTGCCAGGCATGTGGGCTACAGCCTGAGGAGAAGCCCTGGGAGAGAGGACAGTGCAAAAGACACGCACTGTCTGGGCAAGGTATGCTGGGGGGGGGGGGGGGGGCAGCGCTGATGGCGTATGTCGAGTGGACTGTATGGGGCTGCGGGTGGGGACAGTGCAGAAAACTGATTTAACGTGGGTAGCTGTGACACTATTTGGCTGGGGGGAGGGGGGGGGGCTGGGTGTGCGCCACCGCCACAGGGCTCCAGGAGGCCCCAGCGTCAGACACGGGGGAGTCACAGCCACAGGCTAGGTCCATTCAAAAGCGCAACCAGGGGGTACATCTGTCATGTGTCATCCATCGGCGGCGTGCAGAACGAAGGCAGCGTGAGCATCACTGTGATGACAAAGCATGTACAGTCGCGGCGGAAACTGAGTAAAGTACAGCGCCCTGGCGGCATGAGCACCACTTAGTTTAAGAGAGGGCAGCCAATGCAGCTTCAGGTGGTTGCCTGTGAAGAGAGGGGGGAAGGGGGGCAGGGGGGCAAGGAGGACCATTACAGGGTAGTGACACCGTGCGGTTTGAGCACACACGCATGCAGAGGGCGAGAGGGGGTCAGCATAGGCTCAGGGGCTGGGACCAATCAGCGGGGCTGAAGGGATTGGGCCGTGCCTGGGGCTTGGTGGGGACCGAATTGGCCAGAACCGCGGTGACATTATCCAGCACATGCTGCTGGAAGTGCCTGACATTCTTCCGCGCCTCGCGCAGTCCCCCAAGTCTGGTCTTAAGGAAGCGGTACAGGGACTGAGGGATGGCCAGTCTGCCAACGATGCGAAGGTCCTTGCGCTGGGCGGACCGGCGCCACGTCAGGACCTCTGATCTTACCGTCCAAGAGGAGAGCCAAGCAGCAATCAGTGGGTGGGTCTGTGTGCAGAAGGCCAGTGTACCGTGCAGGCTCTGGTTGTGGAAGCGGTGGCAGTGGGGGCAAGGGTGCTTGACGGGTGCGTCGGTCCAGAAGGTGGCATAGTGCGCGTACCCCAGGCCGGACTGCAGGCCAAAGAGCCACTTGTGCCATGCCAGCCTCCGGAAACGCAGGGGCCGCCAGGACAAGGGGTGGAAGCCTTCGTGGGTGTGTGTGGGGAACAGACCATGGGTCCACACTTTATGGGGGGGCGCCATGCGTTCACCGTGTCGGACCACATCCCAGGGCGTCACCCTTGTCTGTGGGGGGGGCAGGGGGAGGGCCGTACCGACTTTGGCATACTTGTCCGACATTTCATTGTGGACTTCCCCAGTGTGCCCTTCAACCCACTCCAGACCTTGGCATTTAGCCAGGATGGAAGTGCGCACTTCCTGCACCCAAAATGCCTGCCTGACTGGCCGGCGCGCGCTCTGCGCAGATGCAATGGCGCCCTGGCAATCCAGTCGGATGGTGTCCCCTACTTCCGAAAAATGGGAGCCCAGGAGCATTCCTACTAACTCTGCTTTATAGGAATTTGGGTCACCAGGCACTCTGCACACGGCAATGCGGCCATCTTTCAGCACAGCGGACGCCCCAGATGAGGGCGGTTGACCCATCTTGCTGCCGTCCGTGTAGGTGGCTGGCGGCTGGCATTGCGGGGGTAAAAGGTACACTGTAAGCCCGGCTACGTGGGCCACCTCGACGGCGTCGCGCTGTAGTTGTTGAGCTGCCCACGTAGTGTGTACGAGTGGCTGGCGAGGGTCGGGGTCAGGGTTGAGAAGGGAGACAGCGGTGATGAAGGCATGGTATGGGGGGACAGTGGTGTGGGGGGACGTGGAGAGTGTATGTAGTCGCTGATTGCGGTGCAGCGAGTCCAGTACCCTAGTGGGGTGCAGGATTGGAAAGTATCCGAGGCCAAGGCCACGACTACGATGCGTGTAGAGTGTTTTCTTGGCGACGAGGGACGGAAGACCCATGACGCCGAAGATAAACTTTTCCAACAGGGAAGTGATGGACATTAGCTGCGAGGCGCGGAGTGGGATGCACTCTGTGCGATAGAGGAGCCTCGGTAACACCATAGTGTTGACTAAGAGGACCCGGTCAATCACTTGAATGGGTTGGGAGTGCAGCTCATTTAACTGGGCTTTCAGCTCTTGCAGCACAACCTCAACGCAGGCGTCAGGGCAGAGGCAGGGGGAGAGAGGGTGGCCCAAATGCATGAGGTAGGGGGCACGTGCAAAGGTGCGCAGTACCTGTACACTCCACTCTGGCGGGTACGGCGCAGAGACGGTGTACCATGGCGACGGACTGGCAGCCTGAACGGGGGAGGGTGGGTGCAGATACTTGGGGAGGGTGGGCAGGACAGGGGGCAGGGGTTGCATGTGAAGAGATTCGCTTTTGGTGACGTTCACCAGGCAAGCAATCAAACTGAGGGCGGTCTGTACGACCTCAGCAACGTGCTGGCTCTGGCCATACGGCGCGGGGGAGCATATGTCGTCGACATAAGCCGAGAAAGGGATGCCGTGTTGGTCTAACACTCGCAGGGGGATTTCAAAAACAACGACAAACAAAAAACAGGAAAGGGGGCAGCCCTGCTTGACGCCATGTGTCGTCCTAAACACTGTCTCCTCCGCTCCTCGTAAGAATGTGGACCCTTGCTCCATTACCAGGGAGATTATTTGCAGTAATTTGGAGGGGGTCCCCATTCGGTCGAGTACACCTAGGATAAGAGCTTTGGGTGGACTGTCAAAAGCGTGATAGACGTCGAAGGCGAGTAGGGCTTCCTTGTCCCGTATGGAGTCGATGGCATCCAGAAAAATTTGTGTGGCACGTGCTGTGGACGTGCCCTGTCTGCCGCCGAATTGGTTGGGGTGCAGGTGGGGGGACACTAAGGGGTAGAGCTTGGGGTAAACCCAGCGCATAAAAAGGCGGTAGATAGAATTGCTCATGGCAATTGGTCTCCACCGATCAGGGTCTTGCCACTGGCCCTTCCCTTTAAACAAACAAAATGTCTCTGAGACCAGCCAGGGCTGTGGTAAAAAGCCTTCAGAGTAACAAAGGGAGATACAGCTGTGAACTAACTTGAGGACGGGGTCGGGGAGAATGTGCAGTAGGTACGGCGGGACTCCGTCCGGTCCGGGAGATTTTTTCCTAGACGCACGGGCAAGGGCACGCAGTTCACTGAAGGTGGGGGGGGGGGTCGCACAGTCGTGCTCTTTGGGGTATGAGGTCTAAAGCGTGAGAGGACCACGGCGTGTTCCGTTGCAATACGCGTTGTATTTTCCTGGTGGGGGTGGGGAGTGTAGACTGGGCGGGGGGGGTGAGGAGGGTATGCTTGATGCGGCAGTAGAAGGTCTTGGACCTTCGCTTGGCTTGTTTGGCCAGTTGGCGTACTACAGACGACCAATCACTGACATCGTCAGAGGCTGGCGGGGAAGGTGGCCTCTGCGAGTTAACCCGGCGCATGGCAGTGAGCATGTGTGAGCACAGTTGTTGGTATGTCCGTGCAGTATCACTGGCAACGGTGGGGAGAGGCAATGCAGCTGTGGCTGCAGATATGTCACGGCGGAACCGCGATACATCCCTACGGTTCTACTGGGCGCAGCGCGCCTCAGGGATATGGGGCTGCGCCCAGGGTATAGTGTGGATTAGTATGGGGTTGTGGTCCTGAATGCCTTTGACCGAGGAAAAGTCTACTACCTGGGCACCAGAGGTCTGAAAGAGTGCACCGAACAGCCTCGTGCCGTATGCGCGGTCAAGGTAGCTGCGCGTGCCCGCATAGCGACGCACCCTGGTGTATGGGGTGCACGTCTGGTGTGGGATAAAGAGGTCAGAGAGCGAGCCGGCCCGTTTCTTGGCAATCAGCCACGGCCACAGGGGTGCACGGAGGGCTGTGGTATGGCCGGTATGTGTCACAGCATTGTAATCACCTAAGATAATAGCGCACTCGCGGGCAAGGCGATCTAGATGTCTCTCACAGGATGACCGCTCCCTAGACGTGTGGGGACCGTAAAAGGACGCTACAGTGACAGGGGGCATCGACGGGTCGTTGTGTAGTTGCAGGGAGGTGGTGACCAGCCTCCCGTCAATGATGGTCTTCATAGTGGGCCTGTGTGGTGCGATGGAAGTATGTACAAGCAAGGCTACTCCGGCCTTTCTGGAGGGAGAGCTGTGTAGCAGGTGATATCCCCAGTACATAGCCACTCTCTCGTGGTCCCGCAGGGAGGACGAGGCACTGGGCCGGAATTCCTGCAAGGATAATGTGTGGGGGAGGGGGTGAAAACCGGCCAGTAAATGACATAGGCGGTTCGGTGTGATTTCGACACCGCCGACATTGAGGGCGCCAAAACCGAGTGTGGGGTGTGTAAGCGTGCGCGTGAGGTGTGTGGTGGTTGGGGGTGGGCTCATACTTGTGGGTGCATCAGAACCAGGGGTGACTGAGTCGTCCCGGATGTGGCGCGTCGAGTCGACCGGCCGGGCAGGCCCTGTGGGCGAGCAGTGCTTTATAGTGGCACACACCAGTGTGAGGGTGGTCAAGCGGGACAAAAGATAAACGACGGTGGCGAGCATGCGCAAGATGCCTAGCACAGCCAAGGAGGTCACCGTGGGACAAGCCAAATTACAACCTTGCAGGTGAGTTGGCTCCCGGTTATTTCCTATAGCTCCATCTGGTGGCAACTGCAGACGAAGTGCAGCGGTGGGGTTGGGGGCAGTGGGGTGGGGCTGGGTATGTGGGGGCAGCACTGTGTGACGCACCGGCGTGCTGTTTCCGTGGCATACGCGAGGTGTGACACCGAGGATAGTGCACATAGCAAGGGCCGACAACGCGGAAACTGCGACGGAGCAGATGACCTGTTGTGCTACTCGGAGATTGTGGTGGGCGCTGATGACCACTGCAGCGAGGTGGCACCAATAAAAACACATTTGGGAACCTGCATACCATTGTTTGAGGATCGACCCCAGCTCTGCATAGGAGGATGCAGTCCACCTGGCATCATGTACGAGTGTCTGCAGAGGTACAGGAAGACGTTGGAGGGCAGTGGGGGTGAAGCAAGCAAGGGCAGCGTTCACCTCAGGGGAGTTTTGCGTTTCAGTGAGGGGGAAAAGTACGAGGGGAGGCATCGTCCTCAGCTGGCGGCATGGCACTAACATCGTCGATGGTTCTCTTGCTCTGACCAGTCATACGGTCGTCCTCCTCCTGTTCTGCGGCTGGAGGGGAAACCGACAGGGGGGGTGCTACAGGTAGTGCACCAGATGGGGGAGGGAGGCCCACATTAATGTCCGGAAGGGAGAAGGAGGGCAGAGCATTAGGTACCGCCGCGAGATTGGACTCATTCAGTGCTGCCGTGGGCAAGCTACTTAGGTCAAGACGCTGCAACCTTTCCTCAAGTGAGAGTGCTGTGTCGGTGGCAAGGGACCCTGATGTGAGGAAAACTGGTCCTGGCAGTGTGGAGCCGTAGGCTGCAGTCGCGGACTGCGGCGCCTGGAAACTTACCAAAAGCAATCCAGCTTTCTGGAACAGCTGGTGCGAGGTGACTGGCCCAAACACGGACACTGCATGCAGCACATCGGCAACACTGAAGGAGGGTGAAAAGCGCACCAAGACATGAGGGGGCTGCACCGTGCGTACCACATCCTTAGCACGTAGGCGTTGGTGGGTAGTCGCAGAGATGACCAGGAGATCACCAAGGTTTTCGATCTCTTGGATCGCTGGTTGCAGGAGTATTTCGTCCTTCACCATGCAAAAAACATCGTATTTGTTTAAAAAGGTGATGAACTCGAATTTCTTCCTCAAATGAGGATTCATGTCTATGGCATCTTGGATTTCATTGGCAGGCATTTTTTCCTTCCGCTGCGCACCGGGTTTGAATGGTGGCTGGTGGGTAACTATGATACTACAACTCTTGATGGAGGAGTGTAGTAGGGCAAAAGAAACCCCCATATCTGCTAAGGCCTCTTCCTCCTCGTAGAACCTAGCCATGATATACATATGGACATGGAAATCAAAAACTTTGTACCCATCGGGAGCCGAACTAACGGTCACCGGCCAGTGGTTTTTGGTAATGCGCGGTACTGTAATGTTGCGCAAGACGGTGGAACCGTCGTCCGGTGATAAACCGTTGATAAGCAACATCAAGGGTAGTGTACCGCTGATGTGCCAACGGGTCTCCGTACCATCAATGTCCCGCACAATGTCTTGGGGCACATCCAAGCGGATTTGGAAGTTGGTCGAGGTGGGTGTGAAAAGCGGCTGGGTGAAATGTGTTTTGCAGTGCATGGGGGCAGTTGAAAAGGAGGTTTGAGATGTTGGCACTGCATGAAATATCTTTCCTGGGCATGGGAAGAGTTGAAACCGGGGTTGGAGGTGTTGGCGCAATGTGAAATGTGTTTCAAGTGCATGGAGCAGCTGCAAAGGGGGTTTGAGATATTGACACTGGGTGAAATCTGTATTGAGGGCATGGGGGCAGTTGAAAAGGGGATTTGAGGTGTTGGCACTGGGTGAAAGGTCTTTTGAGCGCATGGAGGGAGTTAGAAAGGGTGTTTGAGATGTTGGCACTGGGTGAAATGTGTTTTGAGGGCATGGGGCAGTGCAGGCTTGAGG
Organism: Eutreptiella sp. 'Long Island Sound 2002'; assembly: GCA_964036045.1. NCBI lineage: Eukaryota > Euglenozoa > Euglenophyceae > Eutreptiales > Eutreptiaceae > Eutreptiella > Eutreptiella sp. 'Long Island Sound 2002'. The sequence continues at coordinate 82,346,894 of OZ038382.1, read as the reverse complement.
TTCGAGGTTTGACGTTGCGGGTACTACGTGCCTTTCCGTTCCGGAGAGTCAATTCGTGGGGCCAGGTGATATCGTCCCCACCAGGACCTTGTGGGGGGCCCTTCATGACACACCTCCTACCTGGTGGCGGAGTCCCCTCGGGTTCAGGGGGCTCGGAGCCCTGTCCCTCCCCCGCTTCGCCTTTTCGCCACTCCCTGGTCAGTGTGTCACTTAGCAATCGTGGTTGTGCGCGCTCACCCACTACGCCGCCCCCCTAATGTGTGGTCGCCCGGGTTGCCGGCGCCGCCGGGCCTGTGCTACTGGCTTGTTGCCAGTGGGACCCCCATGGGCTGGCGCGGAGGCTGCCTTGCCGCGGGGCTGTTGCGTAGCACTCTGTGCCACTACTGCCTTCGCAGGTGCAGTGCCCTGGTCGTGTGTGCGCAGCGCTCGAGACTGGTCCAGGGGGTCGGGGCCGGTACCGGTTTTCTTCTCTCCTTTGGCCCCCCTCCCTTCCCCCGCGCTCCTCGCGGTGCGTGTGGCGGGTCATCCCGTACAGGTGTCCCTTCTCCTCGCCTGCCCATACGCCATTCCATGCGGTCTGTGCGTTCCGGGGGCTCGGTCGATCGCCCATCTGGTCCGCGCCGCGTGCCTGTTGCGTGTGTGTGCGCTCGTGCTCACGCGACTTTGGCGCCCTCCCTGCCTGGGTCGGTGTTGAGGGCATGGGGCAGTTCAAAAGGGGGTTGGAGATGTTGGCACTGGGAGAGATGTGCCTTTCGGGCATGGGGGCAGTCGAAAAGGTGGTTTCAGGTGTTGGCACTGGGTAAAATATGTTTTGTTGTCATCGGGGCAGTTGAAGATGGGGTTTCGAGTGTTGGCACCAGGTGAAAAGTGTTTTTTCATTGCGGGTACGGGGGCAGTTGCAAAGGGGGTTTCAGGTGTTGGCGCCGGGAAAAATATATGCTGAGGGCATCGGGGCAGTTTAAAAGGGGGTTTGAGGTGTCGGCACTGGGTGAAATGTGTTTTGAGGGCATGGGGGCAGTTGAAAAGGGGGTTTCAGCTGTTAGCACTGGGTGAAATGTGTTTCGAGGGCATGGAAGCAGTTGAAACGGGGGTTTCAGGTGTTGTCACTGGGTGAAATCTGCTTTGTTGGCATGGGGGCAGTTGACGAGGGGGTTGGAGGTGTTGGCACTAGCTGAAATGTGCTTTGTGGGCATGAGGGCAGTTGAAACGGGTATTTCAGCCCTTGGCACCGGATGAAATATGTTTTGTGGGCATGGGGCCAGTGGAAAAGGGGTTTTGAGATGTTGGCACTATGGGAAATGTGTGTTGAGGGCATGGGGGCAGTTGAAGAGGGGGCTTCAGGTGTTGGCACCAGGTGAAATGTGTTTTTTTGCGGGTACGGGGGCAGGTGAAAAGAGGGTTTCAGATGATGGCACCAGGTGAAATATGTCTTGTGGGCATGGGGGCAGTTGAAAATGAGGTTTCAGGTGTGCACGCCGGCTTATATGCGTTTTGTGGGCATGGGGGGGCTTGAAAATGCAGTGGAAACAGGGGTTTCAGGTGTTGTCACTGGGTGAAATCTGCTTTGTGGGCATGGGGGCAGTTGACGAGGGGGTTGGAGGTGTTGGCACTAGGTGAAATGTGCTTCGTGGGCATGCGGGCAGTTGAAACGGGTATTTCAGCCCTTGGCACCGGATGAAATATGTTTTGTGGGCATGGGGCCAGTTAAAAAGGGGTTGCGAGATGTTGGTACTGTGGGAAGTGTGTGTTGAGGGCATGGGAGCAGTTGAAAAGGGGGTTTAAGGTGTTAGCAATGGCTGAAATGTGTATTGAGGGCATGGGGGCAGTGGAAAGAGGGGTTGGGGGTGTTGTCACTCGGTGAAATCTGTTTTCAGTGCATGGGGGCAGTTGAAGAGGGGGATTGAGGTGTTAGCACTGGGTTGAATGTTCTTTGTGGGCACGGGGGCAACTGAAAAAGGGGTTTCAGGTCTTGGCACTGGTCGAAATATGGTTCGAGGGTATGGAGTCAGTTCAAAGTGAGGTGTTTGCACTATGTGAAACGTGTGTTGAGGGCATGGAAGCAGTTCGGAAGGGGTTCTAAGGTTGGGGCACTGGGTGAAATGTAATTTGAGGGCATGGGAGCAGTTGAAAAGAAGGCTTCATGTCTTGGTACTGGGTGAAGTGTGTTTTGTCGGCATGGGGGCAGTTGAAAAGGGGGTTCAGGTGTTGTCACTGGGTGAAATGTGTTTTAAGGGCTTCCGGGCAGTTGCAAAGGGTGTTTGAGGTGTTGGCACTGGGTGAAGTGCGCTTTGAGGGCATGGGGGGCAGTTGAAAAGGGGGCTTCGGTGTTGGCACTGGGTGAAATGTGTATTGAGGGCATGGTGGCTGAAAAGGGGGTTTAGGGTGTTGGCACTGGGTGAAATATGCTTTGTGGGCACGGGGGCATCTGAAAGGGGGGTTTGAGGTGTTGGTACTGGCTGAAATATGTTTTGAGGGTATGATAGCAGTTCAAAAGGGGTTTTGAGGTGTTGCCACTATGTGAAATGTGTGTTGAGGGCATGGAAACCGTTAGAAAGGGGTTGGAAGTTTTGGCACTGGGTGAAGTGTCTTTTGAGGCCATGGGGGCAGTTCAAAGGGGTTGTGAGGTGTTGTTGCTATGTGAAATGTTTGTTGAGGGTATGGGGGCAGTTGAAAAGGGGTTTTGAGGTGTTGGCAATGGGTGAAAAGTGATTTCAGGGAATGAGGGCAGTTGAAAAGGGAGTGTGAGGTGTTGGCACTGGGTGAAGTGTGTTTTGTGGGCATGGGGGCTGTTGCAAAGGCGATTTGAGGTGTTGGCACTAGATGAAATGTGGTTTCAGTGCATGAGGGCAGTTGAAAAGGCAGTTCTGGGTGGTGGCACTGGGTGAAACGAGTTTTGAGGGCATGGAGGCGGTTGCAAAGGGGGCTGAGGTATTGGGGCCACGTAAAATGATTTTTGAGGGCATGGAGGACGTTGAAAAGGGGTTTCCAGGTGTTTGCACTAGGTGGAATGCTTTTTGGAGGCATGAGGGGAGCTGAAAAGGTGGTTTCAGGTGTTGCCATTGGCTGAAATGTGTATTGCGGGCACGGGGGCAGTTGCAAGGGGTGTTTGAGGTGTTGGTGCCAGGTAAAATGTGTTTTTAGGGCATGGGGGGAGTTGCAAAGGGAGTTTGAGGTGTTGGCACAGGATGAAATGTGTTCTGAGGGCATGGGGAGGGTTGAAAAGGGTATTTGAGGTGTTGGCGCCAGGTGAAATGTGTTTTTAGGGCATGGGGGGAGTAGAAAACGTGGTTTCAGGGCTGCATGTGTTTTGATGGTATGGGGGCAGTGGAAAAGGGGTTTGGAGGTGTTGGCACTGGGTGAAAAGTGTTTTGAGGGCATTAGGGCAGTCAAAAAGGGGGTTTGAGGTGTTGGCGCCAGTTGAAATGTGGTTTGAGTGTATGGAGCAGTGGAAAAGGGAGTTTGAGATGTTGGCACTGGGTAAAATCTGGGTTGAGGGCATTGGGACGGGGGGTTTGAGGTGTTGGCGCCCAATGGAATGTTTTTTGAGAGCATGGGGGTAGTTAAAAAGGGTGTTTGAGATGTTGGCACAGGGGGAAATCTGTTTTGAGGGCATGGGGCATGTGAGGCTTGAGGTTTGAGGTTTGACGTTGCGGGTACTAGGCACCGTTCCGCCCCGGGGGGCCACCTGGTCGGGCCAGGTGATATCCTCCCCACCGGGACCTAGTGGGGGGCCCTTCATGACACACCTCTTGCCTGGTGCCCCGAGCCCCCCGCGTTCAGGGGGCTCGGAGCCCTGTCCCTCTCTGGCTTCCCCATTTCGCCACTCCCTGGTCAGTGCTTCAATTAGCAATCGTGGTTGTGGGCGCTTACCCACCACCCCGCCCCCCTAATGAGTGGTCGCCCGGGGTGCCGGCGCTGCCGGGCCCGTGCTACTGGCTTATTGCCAGTGGGACCCCCATGGGCTGGCGTGGAGGCTGCCTGGCCGCGGGGCTGGTGCGTAGCGCTCTGTGCGACTACACTCTTCGCAGGTGCAGTGCCCTGGTCGTGTGTGCGCGGACCACCCGGCAGGTCCAAGGGGTCGGGGCCGGTACCGGTTTTCTTCTCTCCTTTGGCCCCCCTCCCTTTCCCCACGCTCCTCCTGGTGCATGTGGAGGGTCTTCCTGTCCGGGTGTCCCTTCTCCTCGCCTGCTGGTAGGCCATTCCATGCAGTCTGTGCGTTCTGCGGTCTTCGTCCGATCGCCCTTCTGGTCTGCGCCGTGTGCCAGTTGCGTGTGTGTGCGCTCATGCTCCCCCGGCTTTCGCGCCCCCACCCCCTGGGTCGGTGTTGAGGGCATGGGGCAGTTGAAAAGGGGGTTGGAGATGTTGGCACTGGGTGACATGTGTTGTGAGGGCATGCAGGCAGTTGAAAAGGGGTTTTGTTGCTGGGTGAAATCTATGTTCAGGGCATGGGGGCAGTTAAAAAGGGGTTTTGAGGTGTTTGCCCCTGGGAGAAATGTGTGTTGACGGCATGGGGGCAGTTGAAAATGGGACTTCAGGTGTTAGCACCCGGTGAAATGTATTTCGAGGGCATGGGAGCAGTTCAAAGAGGAGGTTTCAGGTGTTGTCACTGGCCGAAATCTGTTTTGAGGGTATGGGGCCAGTTGAAAAGGGGGTTTCAGGTGTTAGCACTGGATTAAATGTGTTTCCAGGGCATGGGGGCAGTTGAAAGGGGGGTTGAAGGTGTTGTCACTCGGTGAAATCCGTTTTGAGGGCATGTCTGCAGTTGAAGAGGGCTTTTGAGGTGTTGCCAAGGGCTGGGATGTGCTTTGTGGGCATGGGGGCAATGGAAACGGGGGTTCCAGGTCTTTGCACTGGGAAAAAATGTTTTGAAGGTATGCGCGCATTCGAAAAGGGGCTTTGAGGTGTTGGCACTGGGTGAAATGTGCTTTGAGGGTATGGGGTCAGTTCAAAAGGGGGTTTCAAGTGTTAGCACCGGGGTAAATGTGCTTTCAGGATATGGGGGCAGTTGAAAAGGGGGTCTGAGGTGTTGACACTGGGTGACATGTGCTTTCAGGGCACCGGGGCGGTCGAAGAGGTGGTTTGAGTGGATGAAATGTGCTTCGTGGGTGGGGGGTCAGTTGAAAAGGGGGTTTCTCGTCTTGGCACTGGGTAAAATATGTTTTGATGGTATGGGGGCAATTCAAAAGGGGTTTTGAGGTGTTGGCACTATGTGTAATGTGTGTTTAGGGCATGGGGGCAGTTAAAAAGGTGTTTTCAGGTGTTTGTACTGGGTGGAATGTGTTGTGAGGGCATGGGGGCAGTTGAAAAGGGGGTTTCAGGTCCTGGCACTGGGTGAAATATGTTTCGAGGGTATGGGGGCAACTCAAAAGGAATTTTGAGGTGTTGGCATTATGTGAAGTATGTGTTGAGGGTATGGGGGCAGTTGAAAGGGGTTTTGAGGTGTTGGCACTGGGCGAAAAGTGATTTGAGAGCATGAGAGCAGTTGAAAAGGGGGTCTGAGGTGTTGGTACTGGATGAAATTCGTTTTGAGGGCTTGGGGGCAGTTGAAAAGGGGGTTGAGGTGTTGTCACTTGGTGAAATGTGTTTTGAGGGCTTCGGGGCAGTTGCAAAGGGGGGTTTGAGGTGTTGGCACTAGGTGAAGTGTGTTTTGTTGGCAAGGGGGCATTTGCAAAGGGGATTTGAGGTGTTCGCACTGGGTGAAATGTGTTTCGAGGGCATATGGGCAGTTGAAAAGGGGGTTTGAGGTGTTGGCACTGGGTGAAATGCGGTTTAAGGGCATGGAGGCAGCTGCAAAATGGGTGTGGGGTGGTGGCACTGGGTGAAATGTGTTCCGAGGGCATGCGGACAGTTGAAAAGGGGGTCTGAGGTGTTCGCACTTGCTGAAACGTGTTGTCAGGGCATGGAGGAAGTTGGAAAGGGGGTTTCAGGTGTTTGCACTGGGTGAAATGTTTTTTCAGGGCATGCTAGGAGTTGAAAAGGGGTTTGAGGTGTTGGCGCCACATGAAATGTTCTTTGAGGGCATGGAGGAATTTAAAAGGGGGGTTTCAGGTGTTTGCACTGGGTGAAATGTTTTTTGAGGGCATGGTGGGAGTTGAAAAGGTGGTTTCAGGTGTTGTCACTTGGTGGAATGTGTTGTGCGGGCAAGGGAGCAGTTGCAAAGGGTGTTTGAGGTGTTGGTGCCAAGTAAAATGAATTTTGAGCGCATCGGAGCAGTTTGAAAGGGGCCTTGAGGTCTTGGCACTGCAGGAAATATTTCCTTAGGGTATGAGGGCAGTTGAAAAGGGGTTCTGATATGGTTGCACTGGGTGAAAAGTGTTCTGAGGGCATGAGGGCAGCTGAAAAGTGGTTTTGAGGTGTTGGCACTGGGTGAAATATCTTTTGAGGGCTTGGGGGTACTTAAAAAGGGGCCTTGAGGTGTTTTCACTGGATGAAATGTGTTTTGAGGACTTTGGGGCAGTTGCAACTGGGGTTTGAGGTGTTGGCACTAGGTGAAGTGTTTTCTGTGGGCATGGGGGCAGTTGCAAAGAGGTCTTTTTTTTACCAATTTCAGTCCGAGACTGTTTTATCATACAACACTGGTTACCCAATGGGTGCCAGTAGCGAACGTACTGTTCTCTGTCCCCACTACCTTCGCGAATGGATTCTCTTTGTGTTCAGTCTTTCTTTGGTAGCTATCCACGTATGTGAGACCTGAGTCCATTGAGAATGCGTTTGCGTATCCCTGTTGTGGGCCTCTTTGTTACCCTGTCTGCTGCTGTTGGGCTCTGTGGGATACCCTGAATATGGTGGATTATCTCGATCCTCCTATGTGTCCTTACGGCTGCTGTGGAGCATCCCGATTATCTCCAGATGATCTGGGTATTCCTGTTTGCCCTCACAGGTTGACAATGGTTTATTGTGTTGCCCTGGAACTGGGACATTTCCGGTCGCAGGGGTCCTAGCTGCCCAAAATGACAAGGAGACACACTGAATATAATCAACGATGAAGACCAAAGCTGCGCATTAAGAACAGCACTGTATCAGTCACTTGGGCAACCCAAAGGAACAACTCACAAGTAAGCTGTCACCATAAGGTAGCTTACAAGCAACAAAACGTAGCGCCCCTCATTACTGATCTAATTGTGTGGGGTTGTATTGAGGCTCCTGATTAGCAGAAGGTATTTGGAACCCCATAATTACCTCACCTGTGTGATCAGAATTCAGAGTGCTCGCGTACATATTTTCTTTTCAGTCAAAAGCAGTTCACATGGGTTCTGGAATGTGGGGATCATCAACGTTCCCTGTTCCTAAAGCGACATTTTTATTTGGACGGCTGAACCCAAAGTGCTATGCACCACCCTTCAGCTGAAAATCCTGCAGCTTAGGCTGAACAAATGATTCCCACAATGGCACAAACCTTACAATGAAGTGTCGCCCCGCAAGAAGGTCGGGTTGAGAACGACACAAATATGCAGTGGCACAGGTGTGCAAATGGGCTGTTGACTAACTATTCACATGCATCATCTGGGCAATGTGTACATATGGATACTGACTACAAACCGATACAAACAAGAGACACAAGCACAGTATGTCACAGGAGTGCATATGGGCATTCATCACCTGGGCCATGTGTACATACCGATATTGACTGCGTACCAATTCATGCATGCCCCTCTGGACCTGTATGCAATCCAATGGAAATTAGGGCTGGGGGGAGGGGGATGCCATGCATTTCGTCACCAGGTTGTTTGCCCTTGCCAAAGCCTTGCCTGCAGGGGCAAAAGCAGTAAACCAGGTGAGAAATACGGTGGAAGAGCATGCCTCTGACACGATGTGATGGACTACCAGGCCAGACACTGAGGAATGCCAGAAAGGACCCCCCACGCACCCATCAGTACAGCACGCAGGCAGTAATGCGGCAAACCATGGCCAGTCAATGTGCAGGGGTCACAAAAGGTGGCAGGAAGAAAGGGAACTGCAATCTGTGAATTCGCTGTTCAGATTGGTGCTGGATTTGACAAGGCAGCGCAGGGCACGCATGCTGCAGCAGTTCACTTGCGAATGTGGCAATTTGTGAATCATGGGATCGTGCCGCATCGAGATGCGGCTGGGTACACTCTGCGTGGGCATGGTGACAGCACGTACCAGTTGTGCCAGCGATGTGGTATTTTCCTGGTGGTGGGCTGCGCAGGTCCTCGTCATCACCACCGAACAACGTTTCACGCAGCTCCTTCAGCCAATGCAGTGAAATTTTACAGAACATTCCCGGCGCAGACAGGCTGCCAAACGCATGTACACACAATGCACACGCCTACAGAGGGGCTACCACCAAAGCGCTGCAGCTGGTTTGCGTTTTGCAGCAGTATCGGCTGTCACAAAGCTCCTAAAAACTGCGACGCATCAGTGCACTGACCTGCAGAGGCAGGGCGGCGCATAACACAAGCATTGGCACAGGGGTGCAGATGGGCATGCATCACCTGGGCCATGTGTACAATCCGATATTGACTGCGTACCAATTCATACATGCCCCTCTGGACCTGTATGCAATCCAATGGAAATGAGGGCTGGGAGGAGGGGGGTGTCATGCATTTCGTCACCAGGTTGTTTGCCCTTGCCAAAGCCTTGCCTGCAGGGGCAAAACCGGTCGGCCGGGTGAGAAATACGGTGGAAGAGCATCTCTCTGACACGATGTGACGAACAACCAGGCCATACACTCAGGAATGCCAGAAAGGACCCGTCATGCACCCATCAGTACAGCGGGCAGGCAGTAATGCGGCAAACCACGGCCAGTAAATGTGCAGGGGTCACAGAAGGTAGCGGGAAGAGAGCAAACTGCAATCTGTGAATACGCTGTTAAGACTGGTGCTGGATGTGACACGGCAGCGCAGTGCATGCATGCTGCAGCAGTTCACTTGCGAATGTGGCAATTCGTTAAGCATGGGATCGTGCTGCATCGAGATGCGGCTGGGGACACTCTGCGTGGGCATGGTGACGGCACGTATCAAGTGTGCCAGCGATGCGGTATTCTCGTGGTGGTGAGCTGCGCAGGTCCTCGTCATCACAACCACCGAACAACGTTTCACGAAGGTCCTTCAGCCAATGCAGTGAAAATTTCCGGAACAATCCTGAGGCACACTGGCTGCCAAACGCATGTACACACAATGCACAGGTCTGCAGAGAGGTTACCACCAAGGCGCCGCAGCTAGTTCGCGTGTGCCGCAGTATCGCCTGTCAAAATGCTCCTGAAAATCGCGACGCATCATTGCACTGACCTGCAGAGGCAGGGCGGCGCATAACACAAGCATTGGAGGAGATAGTAGAGGCCTAACCTTAAGCAAGCTGAATCATCAGCAACAGATGCAGACATCTGAGGAGGCCAACTACTGTTGAGTGATGGGTGCAGTCTGGAAGCTTGTGATGCTCAAGACCGACTGCCAGGATAGTTCAGCCAAATTGAGCAAAAAGCAATATCTTCCAGGAAATCCAAACCCTACAAAACATGCCAGACGCCGCCGTCAAATAAACGCCTGACACATAGCCCCCATTATCACCAGCGCCACTGTCAAAGAAAAGCTTGATGCACAGCTTGGAAATTCAACACCAAAGTTCACCAAATCATCTCTGAAGCGAGTACTGCCCAATATTCGAATGCTGGTGCAGTGGTTGAACCAGTTGCTGAGTGGGATGTAGTCGAGCAGCAAAGTGGATGAAATTTTAAAGCATGCCTTGATTCATATCCAAACCGCAGCCAATATGTGATGTTGGGCTGGGAGCAATCAAACAACAGAAGACAAGTAAAGAAAAGCAGCATGAAGCATTTCGCCCACAGGCTTCAGCTGCAGGCGCAGAGACAGGCAGATTAAATAAAAATTGGATGCACAGAGATGTACACGCATCCTACAACCACAATCGCGACTACCACCAAGTCCAACTCGGACAAAACCTCTGAATATGGCCCAACTCCCGACAGTAGAAACAAACAGGACTATTATCCTTGGGTCGCTTAAGAACTGGCTCGACTGAGGGGCTCCATCCAGAATACATATTCTGCTGTGAAACCCCTGAGAAGAAGCACCCTGAACACTCCTCCTATGTGACCGCACTGACTCAGTCCCTCTACTCATGCCCAGTGATTCTGAAGAAGGCGGTTGCCGTTCAACGCAATCACTCATCGACCGCACCCCCGTGGACCCAATGCCTTGTCGAGACATACTCGGGCGTGTCAGCGCTGGTACACACTGAAACAGACGGGATAAACACGGCACAATCACCAGCTGAGCTCTTCCATCACCAGCACGAACCTCATAACGCTCTGATCCATAGTCCGGGAGCAGAGCACAAATCGTGCCCCTGTATTCTGAGTCAGTGATGCCGGTCACAGGCTCTACAGAGCAGCACAAAACAAGACCAGCGCGTGGCAAAACCGGAGCCACAAACCTGACAGGAATCTCAACAGCGCAATCAAGCGCCGCAAACGTCAAACACCCAGGTGAAATCGTATAGTCACCAGCAGCAGATAAATCATACCCCCCCGCCCCAGCGGATGCCGTTACAGGAAGGGTAGCCTTGTCCGAATGCAGCACACAGTTCAAAACACAGGATCACGGATCATTCACAGGCTCACGTGACGGAACTGCAAGTTTCTGAGGGGGGGACATCTCTACCGAACCACCAAATCTAACCAACTTCCTGGCCAACCGGTGCATCCCAGCTTCTTGCCTGGAGGTATGACTCTTATAATTGACGATTTTTCTGAACCTCGCCATCAGGTGGGGTCCACTCTCCTCTGATTCCCCAGAATCTGACGATGAGGCCACAGAGGGCGAGCTCCTCATCTCAGCTGGGCTGAGTGGAACCGATTCTGAATCAGACACCTCTCACCCAACAAACAAAACAACAAGCAAAGCACAAATTAAAACATTAGGTCCTCTTAGTGCGCTTCCTAGGCAGGTCAGTCACAAACACCTCCACCATCATATCAGTCTCCTTAAAGACAGAACGTTTAGGAGATTGCTGTGGGATCTGTGAAAATTGGGTTCTCCGAAGTTCAGGCGCAAGATCCTTCAAAATCCTAGCATAAAACTTATTGATCGCCCTCTTACACTGCCTCCGCCCCTCCTGCTGAGCTAGTTCAGAGACCAGGGAACACGGTAGCAACAATCTTCCCACTATATGTAGGTCACGGGCCATCACCACCCTACGCCACATCAATACTTTCTGCCTCAATGGACCCAAAGCATTGGACGAAATCTGCACTAGCTTTGAGTTCTAACCACAATGCCCCAAATACCCATGGACCGATTTATTTTGATATGTCTTGCACAACAAACAACGCTGAGGGTCAATTGCTCCTGTGTGCTCCTGATGCCAGTAGGTTAGCGGGAAGGAGTAACGAGGCGAAACAATACCACCGAAAAACCATCGGATCCAAATAGTGAATCTAAACTTCAACTGCTTCCAACATCCCGACCATACCCCTTCATGTCCATGCGTAGGCGTCTCATGTCTAGTCCAAACTTTATGAGGGTAGGTGAACAATTCACAATGATACGAGACATCTCCAACTTCAACAGGAATTTGCAAAGGGGCATCTGGCAGGTTAACCGCTGCCTGGGCCGGTCTATCCACCTCTTCATTACCTGGAATCCCCGAGTGACCCCTCACATATTGCGGAGACAAAGGCTTACGATCAACATGGTCCCTGATTAATCTAATCAATCTCGCTTCCACCACACGCTCATTTCTATATTTAACAGCCTTCAAGACCGCATAGCAGTCCGTAAATATGGTACCACATGAGGAGCTATAATTACCGGCCAAGAACATCCTATACACTTCTGCCTTATAGGCGCTCTGGTATCCTGGTGGTCTCACACACGGTGTTCTTCCATCCTCCAAAACAGCAGCACCGGCACATTTATTGCACGATTCAAAGAATGAAACATCACTATAAGCCGAATGCTCAGTATCAATATAATGCCTACATTGCCAGACCCAATTCTTAATTTCAACCTCCGAGAAGCGACTAGAATTCAACACCTCCTGAACATCGGAAGTCCCCCCCAACGGCAAGACAGAAGCACTCATCTCTGCATGTAGAGCGTCCACAGCAGATTGCAAAATGCGACAATAGCCCATCTCAGTGTGCATCAAATGATGTGCGCCATATTTGCACAAAACCTTGGAGACATTGTCAGCATTCCAGTTGCAACCACCACCGGAATATGAGGCATCCCTATTCCAAATTTATGGCTAGAATACAATGTTTTATTGCAAAGAAACGTCGGCAAACCAACAATGGCAAGCAAAAGAATGTTCAAACATCTTTGAATCTTCAACAACAGATCCCAAACTATTGTAATACATTCTAACCCATAAATTCTCTTCGGAATAAGGACCGACTTAGTCACTTGAAGTCAGGCTCCAACAGGCAATTGTCGATTTTTTCAAACATCAATCTCCTGACTAATTTCTGACATCAATTCATTATACATGCACCGCGGACCCCATGTTGTATGGATCACGTGCCCCAAATGAAGATATGAGTTAACACACTCAATTGTCACAGGCGTGGGACCGGATTGCGCTTGAGCGCTACATTCAGGAACTAATGAGTTACGACACAATCTCCATTGATCTCCCTCCTAGACCCTGGCAGGCACGGTGTTTTGAAGTTCAACTGCGCACAAATAGGTCAAATTTTTGTCTTGCCAAAGTTGACGGAAGGACCAATTCTAGCAAAACGCATCTGTGCATGAATCAACGCATGTCTCAACTCAATAGCTGTCTCTGCAACAATCGCCAAGTCATTCATAAACACAAATGGTTCAACCCCTAGCTCTAATAACTCGCGAATCCCTCCTTTACGGCCCGTATATTGCCTTCCTGAAAGGCTAGGCGCAAGCGTTGTCTCTAAAAAAGACCGGATACATCTAAAGACTATCCTATACAGAGCCGAAGTGATACTAATGGGCCTCCACGCATTGGACACCGACAGGTCCTCTTTCCGTTTACTGAATCGAAAAAGTACTGTCTCCCTAAGTATGTCAAGTCGTAATTCCCCTCTAATGATGGCCCTCACTATATCGCAAACCCAATGAAACACATTATCAGGAAGCACATAATATAGAAAGGGAGGAACATTGTCCGGGCCAGGCACTTTACATCTGGACACTCTTGCCCACTGCCTGATGTCTTCATCCGTTGGAACCAGGATTGACTTCTCTTCATGCTCATGCATAACAGAAAGCTCCACGGCATCCCATGGATTGTGAACATTCATTGTCATCTCTATTTGATGAATGGGGACAGGAACTCCACTGGGTTTCATCGGAATTAGGAATTCTGCTTTAGCTCTGCGCAAAAAGATTTTCTGATTCCGCCTAGCCAAATTCGCCAAATTCTCTATCCTTCGTTCCCAGCCATCCGGTGTTTTCGCCTCCACATTAGGACTACAATCCTGGACAGAATGAAAAGCTTGAACGATAGCATTGTTCAACCACTTCACCCCGTGCTCCACATCGGTAGGGCAACAATTGAATTGCCCCCTCATCTTAGATTTAAAAAGCTTAATCTGCTTTTCCCCCCAACCATAGCATCGGTTAGTGGGTTTCTGAGGAATGGCCCTATCAAGAAAAGACAGGGCGTGAAAATTATGCGAAGACCCAAACTTCCCCTTTAATTTCACGTCACTTCTACACACATCTCTGGGCTGAAATATACAAAAACGGTTCCGTGTGACATACATTTCATCTATGTAAGATGACCCCGCATAGTGTCTCACCCTCGTCATCGGAACTGTGTCTTGCATTTGCAACTTCATCCATGCCTCTTTAAATACCTCGATAATCTTACCATTACCCTCTAAGTTCTGAAGCCATCGCCACACGTTGTCATGTCCCGCTGTTGGCTCATCCAAGTCATTGAGATTGTCATGACTACAAGTAGTCGAATTAAAGTCACCACAAACAATACATCCTTCTTGGATCAAAAGATCCAAGACCTCCGCTATCTCTTGACGCATTCACGGAGCACATAAACTCCTACAACCGTCGTCATCATCTCTAAGTCTGGACGAGGGAAGGTTTTGAAACTCATAACGTACCCTGGAATGCGCAGCTTGACGGCCGGTTTCTTAGGGGCTACAGCAACAGAAACAAGACAAGCCACACAGCCCCGCATGGTCGGACGACTTGAAAGCAAATGATAATCCCCATGAAACATCTGGCGAACAATCAATTCATATTGATTATTCGAATAACTACTCGCCACTCTAAACTCAGAAAAAATAACAACATGCGGCAAGGATTTTGTCCCAGTGGCAAGATCATTTTCGATAGCCGTTAAAATTTCCCCAAAAAGGCTCATAGTCACATTGCCACCTACATTGTATGTGGCAATCCCAAAAGGTCTGGCACTCCCCCTAGACTCAGTAAGAAAAGGGAAACCATCACTTTCTAGGGGGATACTCTCCTTCCATCCTTCAGGTGATTCCTCATCTTGTGCGTCGGCGTACCATTGGTCAATTGGATCCCCCTGCTCAAAAAGGGTAAACCTTTTCACCCTCATTGGAATCCTCATCCATACTCCCACTTTGGTCATGCATATCCAATGTGCTGGCAGGAAGATTCTTGAAGCAGTTTGTGCGCGCAACAGCAAGACGCGTATCCAAAGACTGAAAGGTCCCTTTTGGTATCTCCGAGCCTTTATAAATATCACTTGCTCTGGTGCCAAAAGAAAAGCAGATTAGGCCTTTCCGCGGAAAAAGTTCACACACCCCCGCCGCCAAATGTGCCGAGGCCATATGTTCATACGTAATCAAAATTTTGCCATTCTTCCCCGCAGCAGATGACCTAACAGCCCCAAATTGACGAGCCACATTCTAAAATTGGTCACTTGGAATCACCACCCCATGATGCGGTTTGAGGTTTGGGGTTTGATCTTGCGGGTACTAGACGCCTTTCGGCCCGGGGGGCCACCTGGTCGGGCCAGGTGATATCCTCCCGACGGGGTCCTAGTGGGGGGCCTCCCAAGACGCACCTCTTGCCTGGTGGCGGACTCCCCCGGGTTCACAGGGCTCGGAGCGCCGTCCCTCCTCGGCTTCCCCTTTTCGCCACTCCCCGGTCAGTGCATCAGTTCGCAGCCGTTGCTGCGGGCGCTTACCCACTGTGTCGCCCCCCTAATGCGTGGTTTCCCCGGGGCGCCGGCGCTGGCGGGTCCCTGCTACTGGCTTGTCGCCAGTGGGACCACCTTCGGCTGGCGCGGTGGCTGCCTCGCCTTGGCGAGTGCAGTGCCCTGGCGGTGTGTGCGCGACGCTCGCGGCCGGTTCGGGGGGCTTGGGCCGGTACCTGGTGTCGTGTCTCCCCTGTTTCCCCCTTTCTCGCCCCGCGTGTCCCGCGCTGTGTGTGCCGGGCCGTCCCGTCCGGGTGTTGCTTACCCTCGCTCGGTGGTACGCCATTCCACGCGGTCTGTGCGTTCCGCGAGCTCGGTCCCGTTGCCCTTGCGGTATTCCCCGCGTGTCCTTTGTGTGTGTGTGCGCTCGCGCTCCTGCGGCGTCCACTCCCCCCCCCCCTGTCCCCCGGTTGGTGTGGCGCGCGCACCTCGCGCGGGCCTGGCGCTGGGCGCTGGTAGGCCCGTTCCACGCGGTCCGTGCCCCTCCGCGTGTCCTGCCCCGGTCTCGTGCTCCGTTTGGCGTGCTTGGGGGGGGGCGACCCGGTCTCGATTCCCCCCCACCCAGCTTTGGGTTGTGCGCTCCCTGTGGGGTGGGTCTGCGCTTCCGGGGCGTTCCCGTGCCGGGTGGGGGTGGGGGTGGGGGCGGCCTGTGCGCCGTGCCCCCCGTTTCTGCGACTCGGGGGGCCAGTGGGGCGGGGGTCCGCTCTGCTTCGTTCTGTCCCTCTGCCTTCCCTGGGCAGGCAACAAAGCGGGTGTCACTTGCGTCGCTCGGGTCATGGAGGGCGTGGCCCCCATACCGCTCCGGTTCGTGCTCGCCTGCCGTCTCTGGGCGCGGTCCGTGTGGCGCCTTGGCGCGTTGGCGCGGGTTCGCTTGTTCTCCACGGTTCCTGTGGGGGCAGGCGGCTGGGGCGTGGGGCGGGCCTTGCTCTCGCCCTCCTCTCGGGCGCAGCAGTCCTGCCGGGGGGAGGGGGGACCATCCCCTCTGCCTTCGGGGCGTCGGGGCCGGCGCCCCCGCCGCTTGTGGGCCGGTGTTTGGGGGTGGGGGGGGGAAGGTCGCGCCGCAGCCTCCCTGCTCTCCCTCTGGGGGGCGGCCTGCGGCTCCCTACCCTGCCCCCCTCTCGTCGCCGGCGCATTCCCCCCCTGGCGTGCGCTTTCGGTCGGGGTCGCGGGGCCGCCTCGTGCACCGGGTGCGGCCTGCCTGGCGGGGGGCCGGGGGGGAGGGGCGGCCCGTGAACCGCCCCCCCGGGGGCTCCGACAGACTCAACCCGTCCCTCTGCCCTCCCCGAGTGGGCAGCATTGCGGGTGTCACTGGCGATGCTCTGGTCATGGGGGGCGCGACCCCCATACTTTTCCGGTTTGTGGTCGCGTGCCGCCCCCGGCCGTGGTCTGTGCGCGGGAGCAGGCGGTGGGGGGCGCCGAGGCGCGCGACGTGCGGGTCGAGCTGCGTCCCTCCCCGGGCGTCGCGGTTCCTTCTGGGGGAGGCAGGACTTCCCCTCGGCTCCGGAGGGCGGAGGGTCGGCGCTCCCGCGGCTCGCAGGCCGGGGGGGGGAGCAGAGGGGGGCAGAGGGGGGGCTACTCCGCTGCTCCGCGCCCCCCTGCCCCGTTGGGTGGCCCGTGGCCCCCGCCCCTGTCATCCTTTGTCTCCGGCGCGCCCCCCTGGGGTATACTCTTGCAGTCGGGGTCCCTGGGCGGCCGTGGGTGTCGGTCGCGGCCCGGTCGGCCGCCATGAGTCAGTGTGGCGGGGGGGGGGGGAGGGGGGGGAGAGGGACTTCCTCGCCCTGATCCGCTCCCCCGCCTTCCCCAGGCCGGCCTCTGAGTAGGCTGCTCCGTTTGCGCCTTCCTTGGTGCCGCCGTTCCGTTGTCGGTTGGTAGCGGCCAATGCGGGAGTGTGCAGGCGGTCCACCGGGGGCGCTTGGCGCGGGGCTGCGCTTGCCGTGGCCGCGGTGTCCCCCCCCCTGGACGCAGCGGCCCCTCGGGGGGCTGCAGGGCCGCTTTCTCTCCGGCCGGCCTCTGTCCGCTCTTGGGCCGGTGGGGGGGGGCAAGGGGGGGGGGCCGGTCCCCTGAGGCCGCCCCACTGAAGGCCGCGGGGCGGCGGCCTGGCGGTTCTGGCCCTGAGGGGCCAGCCGTCGACTGGGGGGGCGCACTCTTCCCCTGCCTCCCTCTACCCTGTGAGAGCCGGACCCTCGTGCAGGCCCTCGCTTGGGTCCCCCACTCCCCTTGCTGTCGCCGCGCGGCGCTGGCTGGCTGGGGGGGGGGGGGGAGGGGTGGTGGGTGCTGGGAACGGCGGTGTGGGTCAGCGGTCAGCGGTGAGTGGGCTGCGGGGCAGTGGGCCCCCCCTCCCGCTCGTTGCCCCCGCCCTCCCTCCCAAGGGGGGTGGCGCGCACCCCTCTGTCGCGCTGTACTGTGGGGGGGGCGTGGGTCGGGGGGGCCGGCTCCCCCAGGGGGGGGGCGCTCGCGGCACTCTCCCCCTTCAACTCTCCCGTGCCCGCCGTCTGGGCCGTCACCTGTGTCGCCGCTTGTGTGGGGGTTGCGGCTGTGGTGGTGGCGGGTTCCGCCGGCGGTAGCGCCAGTGGGTGAGGGCTTTGCGCAAGGCCCGCGGGAGCCAGTTGTTGGCTTCGGCATCAGTAATGCGGAGCACCGCCCCACCCTCCAGGAAGGCGAGCCAGTTCTGCTCCCTGTCGGGCCACGCCGCCCGGATAACCGCCCGGAGTAGCCGCTCGTGGTCCTCCGTGGCTGCCCACCCCCCCTGGGGGTACCTCCCCGTTCCCCCCGTCCCTCCGGAGGAGCACGGCATCGAGGGGCCGGTTCCTCATCCCCCTGGTGATCCCCGAGCAGGCCCAGCTCCACCGGCCGTACACCTCCACCACCAGGGGGAGGGCCTGATCCCCCAAGGGGTCCGGGACCGTGCCCCAGTCCCGGTCCCAGGGCCGGGCACCACCCTGCCCCTCGCGCCGGCTCCCCCTGCGGCCCCTGTGCCTGCGGCGCCGGCGCCGCCCCCCACCCCCCCCCCCCGCCCAGGCAGCGGCCATCCGCGCCAGCTCCGCCCTCGGCGCGGGGGGGGCTGGCTGGTGCTTGGGTCTTGGGGGTTGGGGGGGGACGAGTTCTCTGGCGTCGGGGTAGATGTTGTAGAGGTGGGCGTGGTGGTGGTTGTGGTGGTGGGTGTGGTGCGCCGGCATTTGTTGGATGCTGGTGCGATGCACCGCACCAGATGCACGTCCGGCTGCGGAAGCGCCCCGCCTCACGTCCCGCCTCCCTTCGCTCAGCCCTCCCAACAGGGCTCCCATGCCTCGTCCTGTCTGTCTCCGGGGGCCCACGGCGCCCTTGCCCTTGCCCTTGGGTCCCTTCCCGGCCCCCACCCCTCTGTCCCCCTGTCCGCGCTGTGGGTCCCATTCCCTGTCAGCCGCGCCGTGGCCTGCACTGCCCGCACCCGTGCCCTTCCCATTCCCTGAGCCCATGCCCTTGGCTGCGTCCACGCTCACCCACTGCTCCTCGCTCCGCTCCATGCCCTCTGTGGCCGCCCGCCTTGGCGCCCTCCTCGCGCCCCTGCGCGACCCTCCCTGTGCCCTGGCCCCTCCTGGCTCCCTGCCCTGCGTTGCGCCGTCTGCTGCCCGCGCTCCGTCCCCCTCTGCTGCTGCTGGCCTCGGCGCCTTGCCCGCCTTTGCGCCCTCGCTCCTTGCCACGTGTGCCCTGGCCTGCCCCCTGCGTGTATCCCTGGGCACTCCCCCTGTCGCCTCCTGTCCCCCGCTCCGCGCTCCCGTGGCTGGCACCCTGCCCCGCCTGCGCGCCGTCCCTGCCTTCCTCTATCAGGCGCCGGGCGTCCCGCTGCCTCTGCTGCTGCGGCAGCGTGACGCCCGGCGGCGAACGCTCGGGCGCCGGGGGGCGGACATGCCGCGTCCGCCCCGTGGGGAAGGGCTCGGGGGGGAACAGCTTGGGGGGACTGGTGTGGTTGTGGCCGGGGTTGGTGTTGGTGCGGTACTTCGAGCCCGCCCTGCCCACTGCTGCTGCTGCGGCGGCCCCCGGCGAGGCGCCCGGGGCCCGCGCGTGGTCCATCACCCGCGTCTGCTGCGTGCCACGGGCCGCGGCGTGGCAGGCCGGGGCGGTGGCGCGGCTCCCAGGGGCCGCGGTCTCAACCCCTCGTGCACTCTTCCCGCCCCCCACTGCGGCCGCGGCAGCTCCCGGCGAGGCGCCCGGGTACTGCGCCGGGGCTACCCCCCGCGCTGGCGGCGCACCGGGGGCCGCGGTCGGGGCCGCGGCGCGGCTTGCTGGGATTGCGATCTCACCCCCCCGTGCGCCTGGGGCCCCCTCCCGGGGCGGGGCGGCAGGGCTTGCTGCTTGGGCGGCGGGGGCGGTCTCGTCGGCAGGCTCAGGCCCATGGGTCGACGGCCCGGTGGCGGCAGAGGCCGTCCTGGGCTGCCCAGCTGGCGGCCCGACCGGCACTGCCGCCTCCGCCAGCTTCTGCTCCTCGCGCTCCTCGAGGGTCTCCCCCGCCCATGCTGGGGAGACGGGGGAGCGGGAGCGGGACCAGCGATGGCCGCGGTCGTCCCGCTGGGGGGAGCCATCGGAGTCCGACATCACTTGTTATCCTTGTAGGCATGCCTGGTGGCAGGTGCGCACTTCTCACTACCTCCCGGTGCATCTGTGTCGTGCCTAGGGCAGTGCTGTGCAGTGCTCCGCAGGGGGGGAGGGGGGATGGGGTGGGTGGCCGGCAGTGGCGTCAGCTGCGTACGGGCGGGGGCCGTTGGCCATCCATGGGCACTGGAGGAGGTGGGGGAGCCACGTGGCCCACGGGTCGTGCCACAGCTCCAAGTCTGGGGCGGGGCTCAGGGCCCCGGGCCCTTGGGGGTCGTCTGGTGGTGCCGAGGGGAGCGGCACTAGGTGGACCCCCGTAACGGCGGTGAACTCCTGTGTTCGCAGTAAGGTGGGTACCCCGTCCATCGCCGGGGGTGCCGGGAGGGGGGGGCTGGGTTAGGGTGCTGCCCCGTAGAGCTGGGTGGGGGTGATCCCCAGGAGCCGCACCAGGTCCCCGCGGGTCGCGACGACGAGGAGGAGCAGGGGGGTGCCCGGGCTTTCCTGCCAGAGGACCTGCCCCCTGTGGTGGGCACCCCTGGTCCTGGAGAGGGGGGGGGACAGGTCCGGGTTGCCCAGCCGCGGGGCGCGTGCGTCGCCAGCGGGATGGCTGGGCACCAGGTGGGCTCCCTGGGGAACGCCTTGCACATGACGCCGTACGGCGGGGTCGGCCTGGCGCCGTCGTACACCGGGTTGGTCGGTCGGGGCAGGTGGGCGCCTGGTCCGCGCCTTCCACGAATACCGTGAATTCGCCCACCTCCAGGTCCTCATCTGGCGGGTGTAGAAGGTGGAGCGCTGCGTTCAGCTCAGACACTCCCCCCGGGTATGTGGCCCGCGCCTGATTCGGGTACGGAGCCGTGTCCCCGGGGCAGCGCGTTCTGAGGGCGTGCAGCAGGGCTGGGGCGCTGCTGCGAAGCGACATGGCAGGCCCCGCGCCCGTCAGTCGCAGGGTGTCCCCCATGGACAGGGGCCGGCTCTGCAAAGTGTGGCGGCGGGTGGGAGTCAGGGCGCGAACACGTGTGTCTGGTGCGCGACGGACGTGGGGTCCCGCAGGTGCACGTGGATCCACAGGGGGCGGCGCCCGCGGGGCCCGCATGTTCGTCTGAGGGGACGTGTGCTACCCTGATGCGCCGGTGCAAAGCCTCCTCCTCTGTACGCCTGTGTGATGTGGGGGGCCAGCATGTCCCACTGGCACTCGTCCGCGGCGTCCCGGTGGAGGAGGGCCAGTAGGTTGCCGTCCGCGACTGCCTCCCACTCTACTCGCAGCCCGTCGCAGCTGTCCAGCTCCTGGCGCAGCGCGGCTGCAAGGGCGTTGGGGACCATGAGGAGTAGGGGCCCCCGGGTGTCGTCCAGCTGGGACAGGGCGTCATCGTACACAGGCCTCCCAGTTTTGAAGTGCGCCACGGCGAGCCGGGAGGCCCCGTCCTCCAGAGGTCGCCATCGGATGGTAACCACGCGGTGTCCCCATGTGTGTATTTCTGTGGCCCGGAGCAAGTTGGCGGTGTGAAGGACAATGCGGGGGCAGACGGGCGCTCGGACGAGCGAGAAGACGTCCCGATTCCATCCTGTTTGTGGCCCCGGGGCCGCTTGCAGCCATTCCCTCATCGCCGCGTCCCACGGCTGGTCAGGGCCCGCCCTGCGGATCATGGTGGGCCTCGGCCGGGTGTGCGGCCCCCACGCCCCGAGCGGGACGGCGGCGCATCGTTGCGCAGGGGTCTCTGGGGCGTGCCGGCCCCACTCGCGCGCCCACTTCTCGCCCACTATGCCTGCCTCCCACGCGGTCATGGAGCCGCGCCTGATGATCCACGGTCCGAAGAGGGCGTCTTGCAGGTGCTTCGAGAAACCCCCCGGCAGGTCCCGGTACGGTTGGGCGTCGTCTTGTGGCAGGCACTCCAGAGTGCCATTCACAGCATGGAGGGGGGCTACGAAGTCCTTGCCAGGACGCGGGGGAGGGGGGGGGCAGTTGCCCTCTGCTGCGGTGAGCCATCAGTGCACGCGACTGCCGCGCTTGGGGGCTCGCGGAGGAGTTGCTCCAGCCGGTGGTTGCGAAGCTCCCATGCAAAATCTCCTAGCTGGAGCATGTGGTGGAGGAAATCGTCCACAGAGTTCCCTCCTGGCGGGTCGTAGTGGGCTCTGGCGCAGAGCTGCGCCTCCGCCTCCCCGGGCAACAGCCCAGAGCAGAAGACTTCCGTCCACACGGCACCCGCAGAGCGCCACGAGGCCACCCACAGGGCTTTGTCCCCGGGCGGTAGGTGGCGGGCCACCTCGTGCACCGCCTGGCGGTAGTGGGGCCAGAGGAGCCGCGAGTTGGCGCACCCCACGTGCATGTGCACCGGAGTCTCCTCCGAGCCGCCTCATAGGAGGCACGGTTGTGGAAGGACAGCGACGGCGCAGAGCCGCTCCTTACGGACGCGGAGCCTGCGTTGCACTGGTGTGTGGCCGTCCCTGGCCCACAGCGCCCGGTGGTTGGTGGCTGTCGCGGTGAGATCTCGGGCGGGGACATAGGCCGTGGCGTGGGCCGCCCCCAGAGGCGTGTGTCCTCGGTGCGTCAGCGCATGGTCCGTCTGTGCTCGCTGCGCAATCTCGCCGAGCGTCCGCATCGTGGGGGGCCGTAAGTCGAGGTGGCCGTCATGACCGGCGACGATGAGTTGGGCGTGGCTGGGGCCCGGGGGCGTGTTCTGCAGGACGGTGTCCTGGGACGCCGCCCAGTCCGCCTTGTGTAGTAGGGTGTCACTGTGGTGTGAGATGGCTCGGACATACTAGAACGGGTGCCCGGCGTGTTGTCCTCACGCGCGCAGGCCGTCCCGGAGCCACCGTAGGGGCATCTGGTTGACTACCTTCGCCGCGCCCACGGGGACCCCCGTGGTCCGCTTGCAATCCGCGTGTCGCAGGAGGTGGAGGATGACTTCGCCGTCCCCCGTATGGACCCATGGCCAGTGGGCACCGTATTGCAGGGGGAGGGAGGCGACCACCCCCTCCCCGTGGGCTACTGTGCCGGAGATGGCCACCTCCCACGTGCGGGTGAGGTCGGCGACGAGGGCGATGCTACTGGCGTGCTTGCAGGGTCCGCCCCCCAACGCATCGGAGGAGGTGTGGCCCCAGGCCTCTGGGATCCAGTAGTACCCGGTGGGGCTGAGCCAACCTGCATTGAGGTTGGCGGAGTGCCACCGGACGTCGGGGTGGCTGGGGGTCAGTTGGTCCACGCTCAGGGCCCTGGTGTTGCCAGGCCAGATCGCCGGGTGGTCGTGCAGTCGGATTTCTGCTCCAGCGATCGTGATTGCCCAGGACCAGAGTGCGGTCACATGTTCCCCGAGCCATGCCGGGCCTCCGCGCTGGTGCACCACCAGCTGTCCAGTGCCCTCCGGCTGGTCTTCCAGCGCGTGCACTGCCATATGTTGGTCCTGCGGCACCTCCGTAGCTACCAGCAGGGCGGTGCCATGGGGGAGTCCACGGGGCCTGGGCTGGCCTGCCCCCACCTGCATTATCGCCCGGTCGGTCTGGAGCTGCGCTTGCTCCGTCGCTCGGGTGCATTGGTCGTCCGTGGTCATTAATCACACCGGCGTCCGCGCGTGGGGCCGGGGGCGCAGGGGCTGGGGCCACGCCAGATCCGCGTTAGGCCCTTTGCTGTACTGTGGTGGCCGTTATGAGCGGCGGGCCCTGCTGCAGCGCCTCTGGGCCCTGCCCCGGCGAGAGGGCGGGCGGGGCCGGCTGCGGGAAGCTCTGCGCGCCCAGGCGCTCCGGGTGCGTGTGGTAGGGGTTATGCCGGCGGTGCTTCGGGGCCGCCCGGGGTAGGAAGAGGAGTTGGTGTAGGTACCAGTGGCCTTGTGCAGTGCACCGGTTGCGGAGTGTCAGCCACTGTTCCACCACACCTCCGGGTTTGCCACCCCATGATGCAAAAAAACTGAAGGCGGACAAACCACCAATTTTATCGAGAATAACCTTTTATTCGTGGCTACTTCAGTGATAACAAAGTGGTCCAAGTCCAACAAAAACCCCCGCCAAATGTGAATAATTACAACTCTCATCCAGAATAGCAAGTACATCAAAAATATTCCAAAGAACCACTTGTTGACATACATCCATGAAGGTTTGGCAATTTCATCAATACCAGTCTCATATAGTCCGATGTCATTCGTGGTATTTGTTCACCTTGTGGGATATATGTGATAACAAGGGCACCGGTCTCTTGCACTAATGCATATAAGTTCCATTGCGCGCCAGAGCATCATATTTGCTCGTCAAAAGTTCATACTTATCTTGAATAAGGAAAAGGTCAAAAGCACTCCATCCTTGTGGCAATCCAAAAGACACTTTAGTCGGCAAATTTGTGCTTTTAGAAATAAGAGCGTCTTCAGTATCACCTTCCAAAATTGACGATCTTGTTTCACACGGCAAGTCATTGAGCAATTTCAACATATCAAAAGAAGTTCCTTTAGCCCTATGCACATCCAATCGCACATGAATATTATTTTCTATTTGCATGGCTTGCGGCAACAACTTAGATTCATGGTTACAAAAGTCAATGCCTTACACATGAGGTGTGGTCCAAGTGGGTATAGTAGACAATATCACAAACATGTACATGCCAGAAGCATCATTCCGTACATATGTGGTTGGAATCCCCAACACGCCCCTCTCATTTTGCACACATGCCGAGCCTTGTGTAATCACCACTTTTTGTGTATATTTTCGTAACATCAAAAGTATGAGTCTGCTATCAAGGGACTATGGCCATTTTCCCTCATTGGTGAGTGCCGTTACCGGTAAAACAAGCACCACTTTTGTCATATCTTCATTTTGTGCCTCCGCCGCATACTCAAAAAATTGTTTCAAAAAGGTTCCCCATTTCCCAATTCGCCAAATCTCTTCGTATGTTTGTACCGAAGTAATGTATGCCGGATAGAACCATGCTGTTTTACCCAAGTGTGTTTTCATAGGTGCTTCAATATTCATACCAATGCATCCAAGTTCCGGTGCAAAACCCAATGTCCATCCTACAACATTGGTGCCATCAGTAAAAGGTTCCACGTCCCACACTTGAATGTCTAACACCGGTAAGACTTTCGTTAGCATTTCAAAAGACGGCATGTAAGCAGCATTATCAAAGAGCAGTTGCTCATCATTCTGACACAAATCTATCATGTCCGAATTATGATATTGTGATTTTTGACCTGCAGTCTGCAGAAATGGCTGGACGATTTGTTTCCATTTATAATATTCCTGCTGAATATCAAACGAACAAATCATCATTGAATTTATCCTCTAATTATGTAATTCAACTTCTTTTCAAACAAGCTCGCGCATCCGCAATCGCGACCTCAGTTCGGCTAGTTGCAAAGGGGGTTCAAGGTGTTGGCACTGGGTGAAATGTTGTTTGAGGGCATGGGGGCAGTTGCAAAGGGGGTTTTGGGTGTTGGCACTGGGTGAAGTGTGTTTCCAGGGCATGGAGGCAGTTGAAAAGGGGTTTTGAGGTGTTCTCACTTGGTGAAACGTGTCTTTTCAGGGCGTGGGGGCAGTTGCAAAGGGGGTTTGAGATGTTCGTGCCACGTAACATGTTTTTTGAGGGCATTGAGGGAGTTGAAAAGGTGGTTTGAGGTGTTGGCACCGAATGAAATGTGTTTTGCGGGCATGGGGGGAGTCGCAAAGGTAGTTTGAGGTGTTGGCGCCGGGTAAAATGTGTTTTGAGAGCATGAGGGCAGTTGAAAAGGGGGTTCCAGGTGTTAGGCCTGGGTGAAATATGTGTTGAGGGCATGGGAGCAGTTGCAAAGGGGGTTTCACGTGTTGGCGCCGGGTGAAATGTGTTCTGAAGGCATGGGGGGAGTTGGAAAGGGGGTTTCAGGTGTTTGTGCTAGGTGAAATGTGTTTTGAGGGCATGGGGGCAGTTGAAAAGGGGGCTTGAGGTGTTATCACTGGGGTAAATGTGTTTTGCGGGCAATGGGGGCAGTTGCAAAGGGGGTTTGAGGTGTTGTCACTGGGTCAAATGTGTTTTGAGGGCATGGGGGGGTTGTAAAGGGGGTTCGAGGTGTTGATACCGGATGAAATATGTTCTGAGGGCATGGAAGCAGTTGCAAAGCCGGTTTTAGCTGGTGGCTCCGGGTGAATTGTGGTTTGAGGACACGGGGGCAGTTGCGAAGGGGGTTTGAGGTATTGGCGCTGGCTGAAATGTGTTTTGAGAGCGTGGGGGGAGGTGAAAAGGGGGTCCCAGGTGTTGGCACTGGGTGAAATTTGTTTTGAGGGCGTGGAGGCAGTTCCAAAGGGGGTTTGAGGTGTTGGCACTGGGTGATTTGTTGTTTGAGGTCATGGGGCCGGTTGCAAAAGGGCTTCAGTTCTTGCTACTGGCTGCAATATGTTTTGAGGCTATGGGGGCAGTTGAAGAGGGGTTTTGAGGTGTTGGCATCATGTGAAATGTGTGTTGAAGGCATGGGAGAGAGTTGAAAAGGGGGTTTGAGGTGTTGACGCTGGGTGAAATGTGTTTTCAGGGCACGGGGGTAGCTGCAAGGGGGGTTTGAGGTGTTGGCGCCGGATGGAATGTGATTTGAGGGCATGGCAGCAGTTGGCAAGGCAGTTTGAGATGTTTGCGCTGGGTGAAATGTGGTTTGGGGGAATGGGGGGAGTTGAAAAGGAGGTTTGACGTTTGAAGCTGTTTGGTTTACTTTTTTCGGGTACTAGGCGCTCTTCGGCTGCGGGGGGCCACCCGGTCGTGCCAGGCGATATCCTCCTCACCAAGACCCAGAGGGGGGCCCTTCATGACACACCTCCTGCCTGGGGGCGGAGTCCCCTGGTTTCACTGGGCTCGGAGCCCCGTCCCTCCCTTGCTTCTTCATTTGGACACTCCCCCGTCAGTGCGTCACTTAGCAACCGTGGTTGCAGGCGCTTACCCACCACGCTGTCCCCCTAATGCATGGTTGTCCGGGGTGCCAGCGCCGCCAGGCCCGTGCTGCTGGCTTGTTGTCAGTGGGACCTCCGATTGGCTGGCGCGGAGGCTGCCTAGCCGGTCGGCTGATGCGTAGCACTGTGTGCCACTACTGCCTTTGCGGGTGCAGTGCCTTGGCTGTGGGTGCGCCGTGCTTGCAGCAGGTCCGGGGGGTCGGGGCCGGTGCCGGCTCTTGCTTATCCCCCTTGCGTGTTGCGGACCGTCCCGTCCGGGTGTCCCTTCCCTTTGCCTGCCAATACTCCATTCCATGCGGTCTGTGCGTTTCGCGGGGTCGGACTGGTCGCCCTGCTGATTTGCGCCGTGTGTCCGTTGTGTTCATGTGCGCTCGGGCTCCCGCGGCGTACGCGTCCCCCCCCGGGTTGGTGTGGCGCGCGCATCACGCGCGGTTCTGGTGCAGGGCGCTGGTAGGGCTGTTCCAGGCGGTTTGTGCCCCTCCGCGTTTCCTGCCCTGGTCTCGTTCTCCGCCTTGTTAGCTCGGGGAGGGTGGCCCCGTCCCTTCCTCCCCCCACCTAGCTCTGGGTCGCGTGCCCCCTCACGGATAGGCCTGTTCCTCCGGGGCAGTCCGGCGTGCGGGGGGCGTGGGGGGGAGGAGGAGGGGCGCCCGCTTGCCGCCCCCCTTTTGGGGCGTGGTTGGGTCCGGGTCGGTGGGGGGGGCTCGGAGGGTGGAGGACAGGGGGTCCCTCTGCCTCGGTTCGTCCCTGTGGGTCCCTTGTACGGGCACCAAGGCGGGCTTTGTTGGCGCCGCTCAGTCCATGCAGGATGCAGCCGCCATACTGCTCCGGCTCGCGTCCGTGCGCTCCTGCTCGGGCCCGGCCCGAGGGGGGCGCCGTGAAGCGTCCTGCTTTTCTGACACGTGGCTGGCGGGCAGGCTGGCAGGCTGGTAGGCGCCGCGGCTTGCCGAGGTCACTGTGGGAGCGGGTGGGTGACGGTCCGGGGGCGTCCACCGCGTGGACCCAGAGTGCCGCAGTCATCTTGGGGGGGAGTGGAGGGGGCGTCCCCTGGCCTGGCAAGGGGGTACAGGGCCGGTACTCCGCGGGCTGGGGGGGGGGGGAGGCGGGTTGCGCCACTGTAGTGCAGTCCGTCTGCTCCCTACCGGCCCCCCGGTCCGTTCCTCTGCTGCGCCACCTGCCCAGCGGATGCGGGGGGTGGTTTGAGGGCCTATGCCCAGGCCCCCACCATGGTTGGGTTCCCCAGCTTGTCCGGCGGCAGTTAAGCGTTGTCCGGGCCACGTGGCACCGGCGTGCCGGCCTGTGTCATGGGCCACAGCTCGGGAAGTGGCTCTCCCTCATGCCCTGTGACATGCGAGTGGCTGGGAAGGGAGGGTTGTGCGTCAGGGTGGCCTTATGCGCCCCTCGCCGTGACATGGCCGGCTGCCGGTCGCCGGGGGCAATCTGGCTCGGGGCTGTCTGGTGTCCTCGGGATCCGGATACGGCCCAGGGGGTTTGGCGGTTGGCGTGTCAGTCCTGCCGTCGTGCGCAGCCGCGTGCCGTGCGCCGCCTGCGGCCTGTTACGGTCAGGTTCAGTCAGGGCGCCCCTCCCTCTGTGTGCCCTGGCGTGCGGGTGGCCGAGAGGGGGTCCGGGGGGATGCAGCCCGGCTCTGAGGGTTGTTGCCCGTTGGGGGCAACTCCTGGTCGCTGGCCCCTGTTCTTGCCCCCTGCTTGCCTTTCGGGGCCCGGCCGACTGTGCGCCGGGTTATCGCCTTGGCCTTCGCCCACGGTTTCTCATGCCACCCGCGTCGCCGCTCCTGCATTGTGCAGTGCCGTGGGGGGGAGGGAGGGCGGTAGGGCGGCTCGGCGCGCTCCAGACGTCCTCGGCTGCTGGGGGGGCCTGGTGTTATTGGGCGCTGGGGGCGGCGTCCCAGGCCAGCGGTCAATGGTCAGCGGTCAGCGGGTCAGAGGGGCTCCATTGCCACGCGCGCCCGTGCGTCGCGTTCCGCCGGCCTGCGCCCACCTGGCGGCGACCCCGCGCGTGTGCCTACGACCGTCCTGGCCTCCAGGACCGGAGGTTACGCCTTTCCCCTACGTGTTCTGCTGCGCGGACAGCCTGGGGGGGGGGGTGCCCAGGGCTGCGGGGCCATGGCCTGCCCCGGAAGGCACTCTGGTCCGTCGGTCTGCACCCGGCCACTCCGTGTTCGCCGTCAGGGGTCTGAGGCTCCGCGTGGCAGGCGTCGGGCTAGACTCCTGGCAATTGGCTGCCAGCCCCCCTGGCCTATGGTGCCATCGCCATTTGGGTTTGGCCGTCACCTGCGCCTCCGTTTGTGTGGGGGCTGGGGCTGCAGCGGCAGCTGGCACCTCTGGCGATAGCACCAGTGGCAGGGGGCGGCGCGCAGGGCCCGGGGCAGCCAGACATTGGCCTCCGCGTCCGTGACGCAGACCTCCGCCCCCCCCTCGAGCAAAACCGGCCATCCTGCCTCCTGGTTGGGCCATCCCGCGCAAATCACGGTCCGGAGCACCCCTTCGTGGTCCTCCTGAGCCACCCACCCCCCCCGGGGGTACTTTTGGTTCTCCTCACTTCGCCAGAAGAGCACAGCATCAAAAGGCCCGTCTCTCGACCCCCTTGTGGTCCCCGAGGTGGCCCAGCTCAGCAAGCCATACACTTCCAGCACCAGGGGGAGGGCTTTGCCCCCGAGGGGGTCGGAGATCGCGCTCCAGTCCCGGACCCAATCCTTCCTGGCCTCGGCAGGGCGCGGCGCCCCGACCGCCCCCCTAGTTGCTGGCTCCGCCCGTGGCTCCTGTGCCATCCACGCTGGTTCCACGCTGGACCCCCGCGCCGCCGGGGCGGCAGCCATCCGCGCTGGCTCTGCCCGCGGCTCCCGTGCCGCGGGGGCGCGGTCGTGTGGGGCGCCGCCTTGTAGGCGGGGGGGCGGTCCGCCGGGGGGCTGGGGGGGCAGGGGGGGGATCAGGGCCCCCATATCGGGGTCGATGTTGTAGATGGGCTGGTCGTGGTGGTGGGCATGGTGCGCCGGCATCTGCTGGATGCAAGGGGGGATGCAACGCACCGCCTGGACGTCCGCCTGTGGGGGCTCCCGCCCCCTTTCCCCTGTCCTTTGCCCTTCGCTTCCCCTCACGTCCCCGTGCCCCGTCCTGCCTGCCCGCGGGGGTCCACGTCACCTCCCCCTTCCTTGCCCCTGGGCCTCTCTCCTGCCCCCGGCCCCTGGCTCTGGTGCGCCCTCTGCCGCCTGCCCCCCTGCCCCTGTCTTGTGTCTCTCCCTCTGTCGCCCGCGCCCTTGCCTTTCCCGCTGACGCTGGCGCCGGTGTCCTTCCCGTGCCCTTGCCCGTGTCCTTTGCCGTGCCCTGTGTCCTTCCTCCACTGTCTGTTCCCTTGCCTTTCCTCTGCGACTGCCCTCCCTAGCTGCTGCTTGCACTGGGCCCTGTCCGTACCCCTGCCCCCCTCCGTCGCCGCGAGTGCCCTGGCCCTTCCCTTGTGACCATCCCCTTGCGCTGCTGCCCGCGCCTTCGCCCACCCTTGGTGCCTGCCCGGCTCGTCCGCTTGCCACCCCCCCTCGGTCGCCCTCCGCCCCTTGCCCTCCCCCCCTGGCTTGCACCCTGCCCCGCCCAATCGCCGTCCCCTCCCGCCTGGACCACCTGGCGCTGCAGCTGCGGCAGCGTGATGCCTGTTGGCGTGCGCTTGGGCATCAGGGCGCAGACGGGCCGCGGCCTCCCCGCGCGGAAGGCGGCCTTGGGCGGGCACGGCTTTGGGGGGCTCACGTGGGTCTGGCTGCGCTTGATGTTGGCACGGTACTTGGCCGCCTCCCTGCCCTCCGCTGCAGCCGCAGTGACCCCCAGCCAGGCACCCTGGGCCCACGAAGCGCCTGTCCCCCACGCTGGCGGCGTGCTGTTGGCGGTGGCGTGGCTGGCTGGGGCTGCAGTCGCGGCCCCATGCGCGTCTGAGGCCCCTCTTGGGGGCGGGGCGGCAAGAGCAGCAGCCTGGGGGGCGGGGGCGCCCTCCCGGGCCGGCAACAGTTCAGGAGTCGCCGCTTCGAGATTGCTGGGGGCCGCCTGAAGTTGCTCGGCCGGCGGCCTGACCGGGACCGCGGCCTCCACCAGCCACCGCTCCTGGCGCTCTGCGGTGGTTTCTCCCGCGCACCCTGGGAAGAGTGGTAAGCGGGAGTGGGACCGGCGGTGGTGGCGGTCTTCCTGCTGGGGGGAGACATCGCAGTCAGACATCGCAGCGATCCTGATAGGCATGCGTGGCTGCAGGCGTGCCCATCCAACTACCTCCCAGTGCATCAGTGGCGTGCCCTGGGCGGTGCCCTGTGGTGCCGGGGGGGGGCTAGGAAGGGGGCTGGTCCTGACGGTGGCTCCAGGCGGTCATCGGCCGGTGGCCATCCACCGGCACTGTGGCGGGAGGCGGTCGAGCGACGCGGCCCACACGCTGCAACACAGCTCCCAGTCTGGGGTGGGTCGCAGGGCTCTGGTCCCTCGAGGGCCGTGGGGAGTTGCCGGGGTGAGCCGCACACGGTGGACCCCCGTAACGGCAGTGACCTCCTGGGTCCGCCCGAAAGAGTGTACCCCGTCCCGCGCCTCGGGCGCCGGGAGGGGGGGGCGGGGCACGGGCGACGCCCCGTAGAGGTGGATGGGGTTGGCTCCCAGGACCCGCTCCGGGCCTCTGCGGGTCGCGACGACGGGAAGGAGCATGGGGGTGCCCGGGCGCTCTTGGCAGAGGACCTGCCCCCTGTGGTGGGCGCCCCTGGTCCTGGGGAGGGGGGGGGACAGATGCTGGTGGGCCCAGCTGCGAGGGGCGCCAGCAAGAGGGCGGGGCACCAGGTGGGCTCCCTGGGGAACGCGTTGCACACGACAGCGCAGGGGGGTTGGCCCGGTGCCGTCGTACAATGCGATGGTCGGGCGGGGGCGGGAGGGCGTCTTTGTCGCACCTTCCACGAATATCGTGACTTTTTCCACTTCTAAGTCCGCGTCCGGCAGATGCAGGAACTGGACTGCCGCGTCCAGCTCCAACATCTCTCCGGGTACGTGGCCCGCACCTGGTTCGGGTACTGGGCCGCGTCCATGGACTGGCCATCATCAGAGCGTGCAGCAGGGCTGGTTCGCTGGTGTGGAGGGAGGTGGCAGACCCTTCGCCCGTCAGCCGCAGGGCGTCCCCCATGGATAGGGGCCCGCCCGACTGGTTGGACCTGCGCCACTCGATCCAGTACCCGGAGAGGGCCGCCTCAGGGCCTACGAGCCCCAGGCTTGCGGCGTTCACAACCCAGTGTATCAGCGGGAGCAGCGTGGGGGCTCTCGCCCTGTTCAGGGCGCGAACAGCCGAGAGGGCGGCCTCGCCGAGGAAGGTCCTCGCGCTTCCCGCCTGACCGTGCAGGGCGGCAGCGTGCGCCGCGTGCACCTCTGCCACCGCACCAACTACCAGGCCCCGGACTGTCGCCTCCTGCGCCCGGCGGTCGGCTCGGGCATGCTCCGGCCCGTTCCCCATTTGGCGGGGCATTGTGCTGCAGGCTCTGCAATGCACGGCGTCAGGCGGAGGTAAGGGTGCGAACACGTTCGACAGGTGCGCGACAGACTTGGG
The DNA here is from genome assembly GCA_964036045.1 of Eutreptiella sp. 'Long Island Sound 2002'. Taxonomy (NCBI): domain Eukaryota; phylum Euglenozoa; class Euglenophyceae; order Eutreptiales; family Eutreptiaceae; genus Eutreptiella; species Eutreptiella sp. 'Long Island Sound 2002'. The sequence goes on along the minus strand of OZ038382.1, from coordinate 82,314,724 downwards.
GTCCCTCAGGTGCACTTGGATCCACAGGAGGGCGGCACCCACGGGGCCCGCTTGGCCGTGCGAGGGGGTCCACGCGCCCTCGATGCGCCGCTGCAGAACCTGTCCCTCCGTGCGACGGCGCGGGCCCGCAGGTGGCTCGGGCCAGGGGCACGCGGCCACCTGGGAGCACTGCGTGCACCTGTTGGTGCCTGTCGGCGTGGCAGAGGACACCGTGTTGCATTCCCCGCAGAGGTGGCAGGTGGCATGCTGGGCCTCTGCGTTGGTGCACCACCAGGTGCCCTGTGTCCTCGGGCTGGTCCTCCAGCGCGTGCACCGCCATGTGTGGATTGTATGGCACTGCCGTAGCCACCAGCAGGGTGGAGCCGCGGAGTAGCCCCCGGGGTCTGGGCTGGCACGCACCCACCTGCACTGTCACCCACTAGGCCCACAGCTGCGCCTTTTCCACCGGGTGCACTGGTCGTCCGTGGTCACTAACCACACGGTTGTTGGCGTGTGGGGTCGTGGACGCAGGGGCTTTGGCCACGCCACGTCCACATTGGGCGCCTGGTGTTCGCTGTCCGCCAGCACGTCGCGGAGGATGGACATGAGGGCTGCCGGCGGGTGGTACGCCGCCCCCTGTGTGGGGGGGACAGACTGCACTGACGGCAGTAGCCCCCGACGAGGAGGGGCAGGCCGTGCGAAGTTCCCCTGCAGGCCAGTGTTGGCGTCCTGCTTAGTCCTCGTGGGTGGGTGAGCCTCAGGTGGGGGTCCCGCGCGCCGGTGGTAAGGAACAGGTTGACCAGGGTGTCGGGCCATCCAGAGTGGTCGGTGGGCCCCTGTTTGCGGCGGCAGTAGTGGAGGTGCTCATCGGTGCACTGGTTGAGGCATTCCTGCTCCGCTGCTGGCCATGGGTGGTTGTTGTCTGAAAAGGAGTGGTGCGGCGCGTGGTGCCCATTCCAGGGCGTCGTGTCTGGCAATGTCAGGCGGCACGTGTCTCAGTGCCGCAGCTTGGCGGTACGCAGCGTGACAACATTGCCTGGGGGGGACTGCAGCTGGATGTGGGCCGCCCTGGGGCACTGGATGGGGTTGTAGACTCCCAGCCCCAAGGAGGCCAGGGCCCGGCGTATGCGATGGACGCCGTCGCCCCCCGGCAGGGTTCTGAACTCCGGGACGGGATAGTGCACCTCAGCGCAGACGCCATGTGCGCCAGCACATTCCCAGAACATCGGGGTGGCCCGGCACAGAGGAGGCCGAGCGGTGGTGCAGTGGTGGACGAGTTGTGGGCCCTGTTGTGGGCCCCTTTGCTACCCTGTAATCTTGTGGTGGGCTCTGTGGGATACATTGGGGTGCCCTGAATTGGAACGTGTCCGGTCGCAGGGGTCCTAACTGCCCAAAATGTCAAGGAGACACATTGAATATAATCAACCATGAAGATCAAAGCTGAATATTAAGGGCAGAACTGTATCAGTCACTCAGGCAACCCAAAGGAACAACTCACAAGTAAGCTGTCACAAGCAACAATAGGGAGCGCCCCTGATTACTGATCTAATTGTGTGGGGTTAATGTCAAGGCTCCTGATTACCAAACGTTGTTTGGAAACCCATAATCACCGCGCCTGTGTCATCAGAATTCGGAGTGCTTGCATAAATTGTTTTTTCAAAACCAGTTCACATGGGTTCTGGAATGTGGGAATCATCAATGTTCGGTGTTCTTGAAGCGACCCTTCAGCTGATAATCCTGCAGCTTAGGCTGAACAAATGATTCACACAAGGGCACAAGCCTTACAATGAAGTGTCGCCCCGCAAGAAGGCCGGGCCGAATAAGATACAAATATCCATGTGTACATATGGATACTGACTACAAACCGATACAGACAAGAGACACAAACACACTATGGCTCAGGAGGGCATATGGGCATGCATCACCTGGGCCATGTGTACATACCGATATTAACTGCGTACCAATTCATATATGCCCCTCTGGACCTGTATGCAATCCAATGGAAATTGGGGCTGGGGGGAGGGGGGTGCCATGCATTTCGCCACCAGGCTGTTTGCCCTTGCCAAGGCCTTGCCTGCAGGAGCAGAAGCAGTAACCCGGGTGAGAAATACAGTGGAAGAGCATGTCTCTGTAACGGTGTGACGAACCACCAGGCCATACACTGAGAAATGCCAGAAAGGACACCTCACGCACCCATTAGTACAGCACACAGGCAGTAATGCGGCAAACCACCGCCAGTCAATGTGCAGGGGTCACGAATGGTGGCGGGAAGAGAGGGAACTGCAATCTGTGAATACGCTGTTAAGACTGGTGCTGGATGTGACACGGCAGCGCAGGGCACGCATTCTGCAGCAGTTCACTTGCGAATGTGGCAATTTGTGAAGCATGGGATCGTGCCGCATCGAGATGCGGCTGGGACACACTGCGTGGGCATGGTGAAGGCACGTGCCAGGTGTGCCAGCGACGTGGTATTCTCCTGGTGGTGAGCTGCACAGGTCCTCGTCATCACCACCCCCGAACAACGTTACACGAAGCTCCTTCAGCCAATGCAGTGAACATTTACACAACAATCCTGAGGCAGACAGGCTGCCAAACGCAGCTCACATGGGTTCCGGAATGTGGGGATCATCAACGTTCCCTGCTCTTGAAGCGACATTTTTATATGGACGGCTGAACCCAAGGTGCTATGCAAACCACGGCCAGTCAATGTGCAGGGGTCACAGAAGGTTGCGGGAAGAGAGGGAACTGCAATCTGTGAATACCCTGTTAAGACTGGTGCTGGATATGACGCGGTAGCGCAGGGCACGCATGCTGCAGCAGTTCAATTGCGAATGTCGCAATTTGTGAAGCATTGAGTCGTGCCGCATCGAGATGCGGCTGGGGACACTCAGCATGGGCATGGTGACGGCAGCTACCAGATGTGCCAGCGATGTGGTATTCCCCTGGTGATGAGCTGCGCAGATCCTGGTCATCACCACCACTGAACAACGTTTCACAAAGCTCCTTCAGCCAATGCAGGGAAAATTTACAGAGCGATCCCGAGGCAGACAGGCTGCCAAACGCAGCTCACATGGGTTCTGGGATGTGGGGATCATAAACGGTCCCTGCTCCTGAAGCGACATTTTTATATGGACGGCTGAACCCAAAGTGCTATGCAAACCACGGCCAGTCAATGTGCAGGGTTCACAGAAGATGGCGGGAAAAGAGCGAACCGCAAGCTGTGACTACCCTGTTAAGACTGGTGCTGGATATGACGCGGTAGCGCAGGGCACGCATGCTGCAGCAGTTCACTTGCAAATGTGGCAATTTGTGAAGCATGGAATCGTGCCGCATCGAGATGCGGCTGGGGACATTCTGCATGGGCATGGTGACCGCAGGTACCAGATGTGCCAGCGATGTGGTATTCCCCTGGTGATGAGCTGCGCAGGTCCTCGTCATCACCACCACCGAACAACGTTTCGCAAAGCTCCTTCAGCCAATGCTGTGAAAATTTACAGAACAATCCCGAGGCAGACAGGCTGCCAAACGCAGCTCACATGGGTTCTGGAATGAGGGGATCATCAACGTTCCCTGCTCCTGAAGCGACATTTTTTTTTGGATGGCTGAACCCAAAGTGCTATGCAAACCAGGGCCAGTCAATGTGCAGGGGTCACAGAAGGTGGCGGGAAAAGAGCGAACTGCAATCTGTGAAAACGCTGTTAGGACTGGTGCTGGATGTGACAAGGTAGCGCAGGGCACGCATGCTGCAGCAGTTCACTTGCGAATGTGGCAATTTGTGAAGCATGGGATCGTGCCGCATCGAGATGCGGCTGGGGACACTCTGCATGGGCATGGTGACGGCACATCCCAGGTGTGCCAGCCATGTGGTATTCCCCTGGTGATGAGCTGCGCAGGTCCTCGTCATAACCAGCCCCGAACAACGTTTCACGAGGCTCCTTCAGCCAATGCCGTGAAAATTTACAGAACAATCCCGAGGGAGACAGGCTGCCAAACGCAGCTCACATGGGATCTGGAATGTGGGGATCATCAACGTTCCCTGCGCCTGAAAGGGCATTTTTTTTTGGACAGCAGAACCTGAAGTGCTATGCAAACTACGGCCAGTCAACAGCAGGGGTCAGAGAAGGTGGCGGGAAAAGAGCGAACTGCACTCTGTGAATAATTAAGACTGGTGCTGGATGTGACACGGCAGCGCAGGGCACGCATGTTGCAGCAGTTCACTTGCAAATGTGGCAATTTGTGAAGCATGGAATCGTGCCGCATCGAGATGCGGCTGGGGAAACTCTGCATGGGCATGGTGACGGCATGTCCCAGGTGTGCCAGCGAGGTGGTATTCCCCCGGTGGTGAGCTGCGCAGGTCCCCGTCTTCACCAACACCGAACAGCGTTTCACGAAGGTCCTTCAGCCAATGCAGTGAAAATTTACAGAACAATCCCCAGGCAGACAGGCTGCCAAACGCATGTAGACACAATGCACACATCTGCAGAGGGGCTACCACTAAGGCGCCGCAGCTGGTTTGCGTGTTGCAGCAGTACCAGCTGTCACAATGCTCCTAAAATCGCAACGCATCAGTGCACTAACCTGCAGAGGCAGGGCGGCGCATAACACAAGCATTGGATGAGATGAGGGAGGCCTAACCTTAAGCAAGCTGAATCATCAGCAACAAATGCGGACGTCTGAGGAGGCCAACTACTGGGGATGTAATAGGACACGGTGTAAAGATTGCTACCGCGATGGGTCGCACATGTGCAGCACAGTGGAAGATACCGGGGAATAAAAAAGAATTCAGAAAGATGTTATTATTAAATGTATGGAGGATTTTGAAATTGTTTATTATTTGATATTTGTTGTTGTACACAGAAGTCGGGGATGACATTATGTTTTTGGAAATGTTTCGTCTGCTTTGCTCTCATGCATTGAAGGAGGTTTCAAGGAGGTTCCGCTGAAGGATTTTCATAAAAGCAACAAACAAAGTACCATTATATTCCCCGACTTAGAAAAAAGAAACATTTTGGAGGTATCTGCTATCTGCTGCTGTGCATGCTATGGGTGAAAACTCCGCTGGAGCTACAAGTGGCCGTTCTGGTTTAAGCAGCCGTCCAACGACTGCGAGTAAAAGTGCTGCCGCCACCAGTGGTAGCTCACGGGCGTCGGCAGAGGAGCGCATAGACGCGGAGCTCAAGATCGAACGCTGGCAGCTGCGTAACGAGAATGAGGCCTTACGCAGCGAGTTGCAAGAGTTACGTCAGCAACAGCACGCTGAAAGAAGGGTGGCTGACAAGGCCTTGAGAAAAATTAAACAACCAGGTACGGCTTTTGAAGGCGCATCTTACACAGTGCAGGAGTGACTTGGAGGAAGCGCAGACAAGTAAGTAAGTAAGTAAGTAAGTAAGGGCGGCCGCGTCCGCAGCCTCATCTGACTTCTCCTCGTTTGTTGTACATGGTGGCCGCCTCTGGCGGGAAGGAAAGCTCTCCACCATCAATTCCCCTGGCGACTCCTGTCTCACCTCACGGCCGAGAATATCAACCAGGTTCCCTTGGGGCATGACCGGCGACGGGCTCCCTTCAGTCGCTGCCCTCACGGTTTCAGCTCCTTCCGGTCACCCTTTGATGGATCCCCCGGCCTTCCCCCCCTAGCACAGACTATTGGGCGCCTGCAGGCGGGTTTCCTGTGGATAGCCCTCGCCGACAGCGGAGCATTTCCTTCTGTCAACCACATTCCAGCACTCCCGATCCCTCACGGGTTGGAGTACCAACTCGGCTCCCGGATGCACTTGGTTGTCGTCCATCCACGGCTGGAGGCCAGGGGGCGACCCTTTCCAGGTTCCCCCTCGTCCCGCTCACGCGTGAACCTACGTGTACTCAGGCCATTGACCCGGGGATCTCAAGCTCAACGCTCACCCCTGCGGACACCTCACGGCCGTCCTGGAGTTCAGGGCATTTTCCCGACTTCCTGTGGTCAGGTTCCCCATGGTTAGCCCATGGTTCACCACTCCATGGCGACTGGTTTCCCAATCCCATGGGGCTGTTGCTTGGCGCTTTTGGCCTCCCTGCCCATCCCATGTCCCATTCCCTTTTGCCTCATCCCGGCACCGGCCCGTTCCCAGCGTTCCATGGACTCCCTACCCCGTCGGGCCGCTGTGTGGCTCTAGCCACACGCCCTTCCCCGCCCCGTCCCCTTGTCCCTTCATCCCGTGTTTATACCCCACCGGGTCGCCTGCAACCCTGTGGCGCGGGCCCACTGGAGCCTCTTCCTTCCGGGGACCGCTTTGTGCGCTTAGCACGGGTCGCTCCCTTCCCGCCCCCGTCCCTTTCCCCTATGCCGCGGCCCCGGCCTAATCCCCTGGGCTGTCGTGCGGCCCCATCCCATCCCTCATCCCCTGTTTATACCCCACCGGTCCGCCAGCAACCCTGTGACACGAGCCCACTGGATCCTCATCCATCCGGGGACCGTTTCGTGCGCCTAGCACGGGTCGCTCCCTTCCCGCCCTCTTCCCTTGTGCCGCGGCCCCGGCCAATTCCCCTTTGGTTGTTGTGCGGCCCCATGCCATCCCTCATCCCGTGTTTGTACCCCACCGGGCCGCCAGCAACCCTGTGGCCCGGACCCACTGGATGCTCATTCATCCGGGGACCGTTTTGTGCGCCTAGCACGGGTCGCTCCCCTCCTGCCCCCGCCCCTCACTCCTGTACCGCCTCCCATGCTGTCCTAGTCCCCTGGGGCCATCGCGTGGCCCTAGCCACTCGTTCTTTTCTGTCCCGTCTTCTTGTGGTGCTGCGGGGTGTTGTCCGCGTTTCTTTTTGCCGCGCTTTTTTCCGCGTTGTTCCCTCCTCCCTGCATGCACGCACAACAACACTGCATTGCCATCTGTCCCGGTTCCGTTCGGTGCTCTCGTCAAGTCCCACCGTCATCCTGTGGCGCGGCCCTTGGCGGTCCCCGGCCATGCCAGGCGACCCAGCCTTTTAGCCTGCGTTGTTGCACATGTATCTTCTCTCTCTCCTCTCTACCCTCCCCTCCCCTCTGTCTCCTGCCCGCCCTCTTAGTGTTGTCCTCCTGCTCTGTGTGCTCGCTGCTGGTCGTCGCTGCGCCATGGTTGTATCTCGCGCACCCTCACGCCCCCCTGTCTTCCGACCTGTAAGCCAACCTGAGCGGCCTCCCCAGACACCCCTTCAGGGGGATCCCCCCATCGTCCTCTCCCGCCGGCCGCCCCTCCATCAGTTCCCTGATGGTCGGGCGGGGCGGCCGGTATAGCTCTATGCGGGTCCTCGGCATGGTGCTTCTCTGTGAGAGACATTGTGTTCATTTGCGCCCTTGTTGGCCCCCTGTTCCCCCAACCTCCCGCGCCCTGCCTCCTCTATATGCCCTTCCTGTGTGTCCGCCTGTCCTGCTGTTTTTATTTGTTCCGTGATCGCGCTCCCCGCTGCTCCCGCGCGCCCTGCGTGTGACCCCTGCTCTTCTCCGTGCTACCCCTGTCCCGCTGCCCTGCGCCCCCTCTCTGGCCTGTCTCCCCTTCCATTCTCCTTCTCGCTGTCGACCCTGCCTGTACGTCTGCCCTCCCTGTCTGTGCCGCGCTGTCACTCGTGTGTGCCACCCGCGTGCTCTACCCCTGCCCCTCCCCCTCGCCCCTACCCTTTCCCCTGGGGTCTCCTCCACCCTAGTGCTCCCTCGGTCCCCGCCTCTCACCCCATCTTGGTTGCCTGGTGCCCTGTGTGTGTGGGGGGGGGGTGTATCTGCGGACTGGACTGTGGCCCTGCCCGAGGTCTGGCATGGCCGTTGGTTTCCTACGCACCATGAGCCACCGCATGTGCTGAAGGAACACTGAGAGAACGTCAGGGAGATGCTTGTCCAATTCCCGTCGCTGCATTTGCACTGTGCAGCCCAGCCGCATAGACAAACGTTTGCACTCTGTTGCACCTCGCAGGTGTCCCATGGCGCCGGTGGCCACCAAGGCCTGGCGTGGTCAACCCCTCAGAGCAGGGCGCACTTAAGTCCAATGTTTTCTATGCAGCACCATCCTGTCATGCAGAGAGCTTTGCCGCCATGTACCAAGTCGGCGGATAGCCCGCACCCTCAGGCTGCCAGTCCACAGGGGCGCCACCGAGACGAGGCTCCACTGCACCGGACTCGAGTACACCTGCACTGCCACCTGCCCATCCCAGCAATCTCTCTGATCACACCATCAGCCAGGACCCTGGCACCAACTTGTCGGAATATTGGAGGTGTCTGCCCGTTCGCCTCTCTTGCAAGTCAGGGCCCTGGCACCGTGCTGCACCCGAAGGGCACAGCGCTGCTCCACGCCTTTACCGGCCGTTCTCGCCAGTCACGACCTTGCGCTCTACTCTGTCACTGTACCACATTCCGATACTGCTTCCCGTTTGCTTCTCGTTCCGCCCCACAACGCTCGCCGTACCCACGATACGTCTCGCGTCCCACTGCCCGGGTGCTTCCTCCGCACTCGCCTGCGCCACCGTACTCCGCCGCCCCATCTCCCCTCTCCCCCGCCGCTGGTCCTGTGCTCTCCGCCTGGGGTTCTCATCCGCGTCCGCCATCACCACATCCCCCTCCACTTTCAGCCGTGTCCCTGCCCTCCCCTGCGCACCTGCACCTCTTCGCTCCCCTCCTCCTCTCCTCGTGTCTGTCACATCCCCTCCTCACCCCCCTCTGTAACCCCTGCATAGTGGCGGATCTTTCTTGTAATTGCGAAGCCTGTAGCCTTGATGCCCCAGGGGTCGTAACGCCCAACACTGCCCCTGATATCTCCGAACCCAACTGACCCTCTTCAGACCCATATCCAGCTTCTGGGAGCGACATATGCGAAGCGCTTGTGAGCCCATTGAAGTCCATGGTGGAATATGAATAGTCAGAAAACCCGGTCTACGAAAACGGAGCAGACATAGAATCTCATTGTGCATCCATCGCACATAATGACTCAACGTGAAATCATTCGAAATAATTTAAACAAATCCGATTGGGAAATCACGAAAGACAAATGCGACTCGACGCGCGCTCACAGGCGACATCTGGCGGCGAATGGAAAACATGAAAACAAGCGGAAAAGTTACTGCACTAATGTACATCTGAGAATCATTAATTTTCTGATCACATTGATGTATAAATTGAGTGCTGTCACTGCTGCCGTTACACTCCCCCTCTGAAAACATTGGCCAGTATGTCAGGCTGGGTCAAGTGAAGTGAAAGAAACGGCAAAAGTGACCAAAAACTGACTAATCTGTGACAAAATGCAAGTAAATGAGCTGAATTGAGCAAAATTGTGCTGAGATCTGTGTTTTGTGTTTTGTGATTCGCGATGGCCATCGACTTGAATGAAATGCATAGGTACCTTAGGACACACAGAAACAGCTTCGATCAAGCTCGAAAAATCGAAGATTGAAAGTCTGAGTGAAGAATGTACACGCATGATCAAGATCCATGATCCATGATGAAATCAGGATCAGTCATCGCACTGCCAGAAAACAGAAAACGAGTGTCGCCATGTCGTCGAGCGTCCAAAAAATAGGGTATCCCTTCATGGAGTCCAAGATATGTGAAACTGGTCGGTGCCATTGCAGCCATGAGACCAGATGCCAGATTATGGTACAAAATGTGACTGAATTGGGACCAAACTCAGTGAATCGCACACAGATTGAAGACGGCGAAATCTGCAGCAAGCCAATATAGGTCCAGTTCATTGTCGATAGATACTGTGTGTTCTGCTGAACAGAAATCCAGTTCTCATTCATAGCCAATCCAGGTCAAATCCTCATGATGATGATGATCCCCATGATGGAAATCGAATCATGTAAGTAATGATAGCCAGGAAATCCCAGTGAGTGATCACCACACTGTCAATATTGTCTCCAGGGCTTCATGTATAATACAGTATGAGCCAGAAGGGGTAATTGACTCATTATAGTCCCAGAATGCATACGCATCCAATGCTTGGTACCAGGAATTTGCCAAATTTGAGCTGACTCTGAGGGGGATTCCAACACAATCCACAGATGAGCAGCGAGTCGACACAAGTAAGAACACCATCGTCCTCACTTGGTCCTAATAAGCCCTTTGACAGCGGTCGATTGGAAAGCAAAACAACAGTCTCAATGTAAGAGCTGATTGAAATAACATTCCCAGCAGATCCGTCAAACACATGAACTGCATCAGACTTAGTCATGTGCCAGAATCTCTGAAATGAGCACGAACTCGAACGAGTCCTTCCCAAGGCGAGTAGAGGGGCACAGTCGACTGCAAAACACGAGAGTCTCGTCGTGGTTGAGGATAAAGGCCTTTCGGAACTTCCGATGGGAATCATCTACGATGAAGCACATGATTCACATGATGACCATGATGAGAATGATGGACATGATGACCAGGATGATCCCAGAATGCCCCATCATCTGTTCATCGAACCACATAGACGATGCGCCAGGACTGTTTTGTCTCAATGCCAAGGGTATATGTAGACCGTAAACCTTTTCTGAACGTTTCGGCGATTTCAATTCTGATGAGATCTTGTCTCGAATGGATTCTGCCACTATTGGAGCTTCTTCTTGTGCTTGTGAGTCTTCCTTGGTGACACAATCTTTGATCAGCGAGAGCTCACGGTCAATCTCAGGGTGCTTCTTCAGGAACTTGATGAGAGTGTCCGTATACCCATGGATAAAGCTTGAAGCTGGCCCCCATTTGTCTTCTTCTGGACCGAATCCTTTCCATCTGCACAGAGAGTACCACTTGTTTCAAGCATTTTTCTTGTAATCAAGGATCTTCTCCAACTGGAAACTGCTGGTGACCATCTTCCTGTCGCTCAGGTACTTCGAAGTCCAATAGAGAGGCTTGAACTTTCCTTTGGGGCAGGGTACTTCGGCCTTCAAACGGTTCCGATGTACTTCTTGATGTCTGCCCGGTTCAACCTCAAGGTTGAATGTAGTCTCACTTAGTTGACCACTGACTTGGAATGGGCCTTTCCACAAAGGTGACAATTTGTTGTCGTCCTTCAGGGTCTCGTCTGACTTACGAAGCCAAACTTGCTGGCCTTTCTCGAAGGGGTTTCCTTGTGTTCTCGACCCATTTTTGAATTCCAACCAATCTGCTTCACTCTCCACCTTGGCTTGGATCCACTTGGACTCTAAATCCTTGATCCTCTCAAACCATTATGAGGCGTCGTAGCACTGCCTTGGATGATACATCACTGGTCCTGGACCCATCTTCTCACGACCAAGAACAGGCTCATTCGGACTTAATCAAGTGTAGTTCTTGGTCCGATGGTATCTCCTCAAGACACAGTAAATTGTTCCCAACCAATTGTAGTCTTTTTCAGTCGCCAGGAATTTTCTCAGAATGTTGATAAGAATTCTTCAAGCGCGTTCAGCAGGGAGGGCTCGATGGTCATAGACTCGGGCACGAAGATGATGAACTCCATATAGAGCACACATGTTCTCCCACCAAGTCCCAATGAACTCCTTCCCACTGTCCGTCAGAATTTCACTGGGAACATCCCAGTTACTCATCCACTGACTTGCAGTCCACTTGGCAGCCGTTTCAGAGGTGAGATGCTTCGTGTTGCAAGGGAGGACCTGGATGTAGCCACTGTGGCGGTCTTGAATTAACAAAACCCCATCAATTGGCATCCTCGTGTAGAGACATTCCTCTTGGATTTGTCCCAACTCGGAGACATCCGCCGTCACCTTGTCAAACAACCTCTCAGGAATTGGCAGTCCCTTCAATAATCTTTCTGCCCTCTGATTCTTGGGGATGTTCGTCTGAAATTGCTTGCATCCTTTGGTAGCTCGCTCACAGGCACTCTTGAGGTCCCGTGTGTAGACTCTGTGTCGTAGCTCCTGCTCCAGTACACGGGAGTGTCCGTGGGATGTCTCATTCCGATGCAAATGTTTGACATATTGGTCAATTAGACAACCAGGAACACAAATCTGTCCTTGCCAAAATAACTTGTCGCCTTGGATGTTGAAATCAGACGTCACTTCAGAGTCGTAAGGCTTGTCCCCTTTCAACTAGTGGTATACAGACCCAAAGAACCTGTCCTCCTTGTACATCTTCGTCCAATCCACATAGAGGAAGGAAGTTTCCTTGTCCTTTTGTTGTGGAGGGAGCGTGGATTTCGCCTTGGATCTTGTCACTGGAAACACATTCAGGAGCTGCAGTGACGACTCAGAGTAAGAGTTAACCCTTTCAGTCTGATCTGCCTTGGTAATCTCCTTGCATCTGACGAATTCAACCTTCATCCCATTCTTAATCGAACATTGAAGACAATGTTTCTTGATCAGTGCTTGTTCCTCCTTATCAAACTCGATCACTTCGGCTTTATCCGTCGCTGTCCCATGAAAACTCACTTCAGAGTAAGCCTCTGAGGCTGGGTAGGCCCAGCGACTCAGGGCGTCCGCCACTGTATTGTAGCGCCCTGGAATGTAAGTCACGTGGAGGTCAAATCTGCTGAGAGTTTCATGCCAACGGCCTCTCCTCCCAGCTGGTCCACCAGGGGTATCCACATGTTCTGTCCTCCAGCTCTCCAGTGACTTGTGGTCAGTCAGTACCTCAACCCGATGGCCCAAGATCCAACCTTCATAACGCTGTAAGGCACAAAGGATTGCGTAGGCTTCTTGTCCCCTTGGACTCCAATTTCGCTGTCTTGTTGTAAGCTTGCGAGACCAGAAAGCCAGAGGATGATGGTGACCTTCGTTATAGACTTGTTCAATCGTAGCACCAATGGCGTAACAACTGGCGTCTGTACAAATATAAAAAGGTCTGCCATCCAACCACAGAGTCTTTAATGTAACCACATTTGCCAGTGCTTCCTTGAGACCAGTAAAGGCCTCTTCACATTCTGGCGTCCACTTGAGCTTGACTTGAGATCCCCTCCTTCCTTCTATTTTGCCAACCTTGAGTAACTCTGTCAATGGACCAGAGAACTTGGCGTAGAGGGGAAGGAACTCGTGGTAATAATTGCAGCAGCCTAAAAAGGCACGAAGCTGCGTGATGGTTTTAGGCCTTTCCCATAGCTGCAGGGCATCCATTTTCCCTGGGGCCCGTCTTCTTGTCCCATCTTCCAAGACAGAGCCACAAAATTCCACGCTCTTGAGGAACATTTTGCCCTTCTTGGGTCCACACACGATCTTCTCTTGTCGAAGGACTTCGAGAACTTTGCGGACTTGTTCTTCGTGCAACTTCAGGCACTCATCCAAGCTTTTTCCCCACGGCGTAGCAATCAGAAGGTTGTCAATGTAGATGCTGCAGAATTCTTGTAAATCCAGAGACTTTTGCTTCTGAAATAAAGTAGTCTCCATCATCTTCTGGAACATCGACGGCGCATTCTTCAGACCCATCGGCAGTACAGTCCACTGGACAGTGCCACAGGGCGTGCACATTGCCGTCAAATGCCTATCCTCCTTTTGAAGTGGCATTTGGTGAAAGCCATGGCGCAAAACCAACACAGTAAAGAGCCTACCTTTGGCTCTCGCGGCGATCTCCTTCTCGATTAAGGGAAGGGGATGCGCGTCAGGTACCGTGGCAGCATTCAGAGCTCTGTAATCCACCACTGGACGCCAAGCATCTCTGCTGGATTGGTCAGCAGGTGGGGGTTTCGGCACAGTAAATGGTGCTGCTCACCACTCAGAACTCATGCAGCCCTCCAACCAACCGAATTCATAGAGATTGCGCTCAATATTCTTTCGCAGGGCATCTGCTCTGGTGCCGTGAAGGTACAATGGACGTTGTTTGTGCACCTTTGAGCCTTGGATTATCTCAATCTTGGCTTCCCCATTTTCACATCGAATTGGGGGGTTTTTCCACAACTTCGCACTCAGCACTTCATCTTTATAATCTTCGAACACTGCGTCCCTTCTTGCAGAAATCTTGTCTCCGTCGACCTGATTCCCACATTGAATCACCGACATTATGTCCACCAATTTGCGAATTGTTGGTCGTGGTCTCATATTCTTGGCCACTTCATTCCAAACTTCTTCATCGCATCGTTGGCGGATGAAGCTCACCTGAGCTCGCTCCTCTGTGGGATCCCACCAATTAAGGGGGTCCACAAATGTCTTGAAGGGATGGTCGGACGAATTCAGCTGCATTCCCGTCAATTCAGGTGAAAATCTTGGAAATTTGTCGTCATTCTTGCTTGAAATCTTGACACTTTTGGCTTGACTCTTGTCTGATGGGGACGAATTGGAATGGATGGAGGCGTTCTCTTGAGGGACGCCTATTGTCCCTCCCTCCTTCCGCGACAATATGTCGGGATTCTGCTCTCGATCGTCTCGATCCACTTCAATTTCGTCGATTCCTGAGGAATTTGAAGTGACCTCCTCTGTTCCCATTTCACTGTCATCTTGCCAATAATCTCCCAGATTCCCGTCAGCTAAGCACGCCAGCGTGCCCCACAAACGCTGTGGCAAGGGCTTGCCATTGTCTTCGCAATACAGCTTCACTCCCTTGTGAGGTAGCTCAACAATGTCGATTGAAATGTCCATAATGTCCTTGAACCAAGATTGTTTTGGCCAGTTTGGGACAATTAAAATCGCTGTTGCGCCGGATTGCTTCAGCTTCTGCACCACATGAGGAAAAACGTCGAAGGGCGGATTGATCCACATAGGTTCAGACCAGTCCTCACTCCAGGCATCGTCGTAGAACTTTGGAAATCTTTTATTTCTGTTGTTTGCAAAGGCATCAACTTTCGGACGAAAATTGTGGTTCTTTTCGTAGTAATCAACCAGAATGTCCCGCCATTTGTCGACTACACGATAGCAAACTGACTTCCACTTCTTGCATTTCAATGATTCCACCTTTCCTCCGTCGAATTCTTCTTGAACCCCCGTCCATTCCCGCCCGTCTCGCTGAATATGCAGCTTATTTCGCTCCTTGAATTGGTGTATACTCTTGGTGTATGGGTGCAGATAATACAAGTCGGACGGGTCCCTGGTCGACGGATCCTGGGAGGAGCATGTCTTGTGTCCCATGGGCGACACACGGTGAGTGTGAAGCCATGGTTGACCCAAAAAAAAATCATACTTTATGGTGGCTTCATAGAATTTTCAAGAAGACCACTCCTCCGTCACTGTCTCCTCCACGCTCCAGACAGATTGTTTCACCAATCTGACCGCCAACTCTGCCTCTCTGTCGCCACCTTCAAGGCGATGTCCGCTCACTCCCTCCAGCTGGACAGGTGTCGAGGACATCTTCCCTTCGTCCTCCTACAGAAAGCCTCTCCTCACCAGATTGACCTCTGAACCATTGTCAATCAGACATTTGGCAAGTTTAACCTTACCATCTGTCGTCCTGACCTGGATCCAGCAGACAAACTGGCGCTGCTTGCCCCGCCGGACAGCGCTGAGGACCCAGGCAGGGTGAAGGAGGCCGGAGGAACGCGCCAGCCGATTCCAGCAGCCTCCATCCACCGCCCCTACTACCCTGATGGGCTTTGTTTCCTGCCACTCAACACCAATGTTGGGATTTGGGTCAAGTCGGCTTCCCTATTGCCATTCTGCTTCAACGTTCGGCTGCACATCCTGTACTTGTCCTTCGTCAACCCATTCTTCTCCTGCTTCAACGGCTTTCACTCCTTTTCCACGTCCACGACCACCAAATGACTTTCCACCACCACCTTTCTTACCTCCTTGGCCTTCGTTGTTGGAGGTGTTGGAATTGGGGTTGGATTCATTGGATCTGCCCTTGCCTCGACCTCCAGTATCCTTGTTGTTGCCGAAGGTCTTGTTTGCTGGCGTCTCCGTATACAGGGGGTTGCCATTCACCCTGGAATCCTCTTGATTCCCGGACTTTCCTTGTCCCTTCCCACTCTTTTCGCCAGATTTTCCACCAGATTTTCCACCAGCATCGGTCCATCTTGAACCGCTTGGATCTCCGCCTTGCTGCGAGTAATCTTTTGGTGTCCAATCTCTGTTCTTACCTTTGGACTGCCCTTTACCCTTTCCCCTTCCATGCTGGTCAGCATCTCGTGCTCCATCCTGCTGGGGACTTTTGAGAGAATTTTCCTTTCCATCCATTTCGGACTGAATTGTCTTGATATTGAAGTGGTACCCAGAACCCCATGGCTAGGGTACGGCATACAACCAGTCTCCGGTCCACTAACCCCGTGTACGGAAGGGAAGACCGGTCTCCGGTCCACTAACCCCATGTACCGAAGGCGCCCGTTGACGCCCGGTGCAAGCCCGACGCGAGCGTGTTCCGTGCCGTAAAGCCCCGCATCGGCAACAGATGCACCGCCAGCGGAGATTTATATGTCAGAATATCAGGAATCAACAGGGTTTTATTTTCATATTGTTTCCGTCAATTTCTACGCTTCCATTCTGATACTCACTGTTTTGGCAGCTGGCAGTTGGATCGCGACTTTACCGTAACCGCCAGATTAACTGTTTATAATGGAACGCTATCCGTGACGAAGCCTCTAAAGTATTCAGGAATTGCGTTGATGCATCCGCAATTTTCACATTCTACACTCGCAACCTTAATCCGAATTTTTCAGGATGTCGAAATCGGATTTTCGACTTCGACATCCCCGCACTTGATTTGACCTCTTTCGAGTGGACCTACGTGCTTCCCTATGCACGAATCAACTTTCCTTTTATCCTGCCCTCCATTTGTCTTAAAGATATGGGCAAAACAAAGTTGATTCGTGAGGCCACTTGTGAAGGTCATATCTCGTGTTGCTTGCGAGGAATGACAATAAGAAAACGTGGGATGTATTCACAATACTCCCGACATGATTTAGGAAGCATAAAATGCCTTGCGTCCCCACACGTGCGCGCTAGTGTAATGGATCATGGTCAAGAGGGTAGAGTTTGCGTTGTAACTCTATGGCCATGATATTGCGTGCGTTAAGATAACTTTCGAGTGTAGCGCGCAAGTGTTGGTGTTGCATAGGAACTCTTCTTGAGTTCCTATGAGCGATTGACACGGAGTTATGCCCTTGGAGGGGCATGACATATCGTGGGGGGAGCTACCTTTCTGGGCAATATGTGGTATGTGCCATGTGTTGTGTTGCGTGCCCATTTGGCGGGTCCATCGCTCCAAGCCGAACCCACCAATGGACCTCATATTGTGTAAGCCCCTTCTCCATAATCCCCACGATCAATTGCAAGCCTAACCTTCGTGAAGGGAAGCTTGTGTGGCGATCCCAAAGCGATGCGTTGGGAGCAAGGTGTGTGTTTTGCAATTTTCCATATTTTCATGTGCCCACTTGGAAGGCAGCGCTCGTAACCTTTCAAAGCGCCCCAAGTGGAGCACATATGTGGGATCGGAGGTCATTGGTGTCAAGTCATTGTGTTTAGAAGCATTAGTTGATTGCACGATCCATGCCGAAGATATTATAATATATTTGTGCGCCTTTCAAGGCACTTTTGTGTATCTTTGTGCCAATTTTGCCGTCTTTGGCCCGTCATGATGTCAAGTGGCGACCTTGTATCTCAACGTTGCGCTCAATTGACATCATGACCCAAGTATGATATGAGGGTACATAGTTCGGTGCCCAACATATCTTGGACCCGGTGAATAACTCCTCGTGAGCTTAGCGTACCGTGGCCGCCATGTTGGCGAACTGGGATCATCCCAAATCATGGGCTCACTTGGCGACCCTGCCATTCTCAAAACCGGAGGAGTTGGGCGACGCCCAAAAGATATGTTGGACACACATGACTTGATACCAATCCTATGGCACACTCCGGTCCAAGTCGGGCATGTGCCTTCTTTGCCCCAACCATGAGTGTGCGCATTTTTGGCCATTTTGAGCAATTTTACACTTTTGCTGCCCGCCGTGCACTATGTTCTAACCCTCGTGCACGCCGGACGCATGGACCAATGGATCATATATGACATGGGTGTTATGGGTAATGGTCGCCATGGTCCACACACCACATGGGCGAAGCGGAGCCACCTTCGTTGAGGTGCTAGCCCGAAATGAGTGTGGACAATTTTGCCATTTTGGCATTTGTGGACCCAGTTGGGATCGTCACCACGCCTGGTGGCATGGAGATCTTTGGGAGCCAAGTGCATGGGAGTCTTTGTTGGACTCCTGGGGGATTGCGTTTGGAATGCCAGATCCGATCTCCAAGCCGGCATGGAGATATACTATTGAAAGCACTCCAAATTTTGGCTCATTTCGAGCAGCCAAAATGACCCCATTTTGGAACCCCAATTTCCCCCTTCCGTGTGGTCAATCGGCGGCCCCATTTCTCTATGCCCACAGGGAGCCCGGACCCATTTCAAAGTTGTACACTCAGATGAAAGTCCTAGGTCCTGCCTCCTGCCCTGTGACCCATTGGCTATACCTTGGCCGGGCGAGCCACGCGTGGGAATGACGCCAATTTTGGTGATTTTGGCATCATGACCCCACTTGACGAACACGTGGTGCCCTGATGCCGGGACCTCAGAGGGAACCAGGTTGGGTGATGGCTCCAGAAAGTTTGTAATCGAGGGGCATAGGGTCAGCTGTCTCGTCCCTACCTGTGGCGGGTCCGAACGAGGGGTCAATTTCGGAGATTTTGGAGTTAATTTCAGTTTGGGCTGAAACAGCCCATTTTCAGCTACCAACTCCTGAGGGATAATGGCGGGGCCATATCTCTGTCTCAGAGGGGAGTTGGGACCTGCTGTTAAAGGAGCATGGTGAGCTACTGTCGGTTGGCCTTGGCGCAAATTGACTTCAGGGAACTCGCCTGTGGCTGGGCGGGACACCTCCCCCATTGGCAGGGTTTCAGGGTCCGGACTGAGCAGGGCAGGGGTTGTGTTTGAGCCCCTGCCCCCACCAGCCACTGGGAGGTTCGGACCTGGGATTGGGATACAAGTTAGGATAGAGTGTCTATTGTCCTGTGATGCCCTTACTCCAGTCCAGTCTTCACCCATGTGTACATATCCTGATGTGTTGCTGTACATACGTTCGTTCCCTTGTTGCAGAGTGGCAAGGATCCTGAAACGCTTTGTCACATGACATGAGCGCATTGATGCCCCTGTGAGCGTAGTGCTTTGCCTGCCTGCTCACTTGCGCGTGTCCACCGCAGCGTCCCGTGGCCAGGCCCCCCACGGGAACGCGTCAAAAGCGTTTCACCGCCGCGGGGTTACCCAACCCTCGCGTGCCACTCGAGCCACCCAGCGACAGCGCCGAGTTTGTCACGGAGCCAGCAGCGCCGTCCAGAGCATCGCCCTGACCGCGCCGCAACCGTGAAGGAAGTGGACAGACCAGACCCATCGGCCGACCAGCAAGGCCGCGTCAACCACCTCCACAACCACCGGCTGACCAGCACCAGCCGCACGCCCAGTCCAGTGCTGCAGCACCCGCCTCAACAACCACCAACAGTTCGTTGAGTAGAACGGGTGCACACCAAGGACCTCAAGACCAAGTACGCCCCCCCTGCTGCCATGGTAAACTGGCAGGAAGCGGGCAGGACGTGGCCGCGGCCCCACCCCCATGCGGCACGCCTGCTGCGTGGGTTGGTTTGGGACCAGCACTACCGCCACAGCCATCCCCAGTGCGAAGGCGGCATGCCCGGGAGCTTCGAGCTCCGCGAGGACATGGGGGAGGACCGCCTGCGGGCAGTGGAGGAGTGGCTGCGGTGGGAAGGGTACGAGTACCGCTTCCGCCGCAAGCGCTGGAGGACGTGGACCCGGCCGGACAGGCCCGGCGATAGGCTTGCGTCCCGACGGGACTGAGGAGGACGAGATGCCCAACGAGTACCCGTCGGGCGCCTCGATCAACGTCTCCATGTGGGACATGATCGAGAAGAACTTCCCGGAACCGGGGAGCGAGCGCAGGCTGCAGGGCAGCAGCAGCGCGTCTGCGGGGAAGAAGAAGCGGTCCGCCGGGGACAGGAAGCGGGACCGGAGGTGGCGGGAGTACCAGGAGTCCTTGGCCGCCGAAGCCGCCCAAGGCGCCAAGGGCGGAACCCCAGCCCCCAGTCCCCAACAGGCCAATGGTGGTCATCACCCCGGCCACGCCACCCTCGGCGACTTCATCCAAGTCGCCAGGCAGACCAAGGCCAAGCCCTGTCCGCTGCTCCTGAAGCCCCAGCAGGCCTCAGCAGGCCCCAGCAGCGACGTGGAGTCGGCCCACCGCGGGAGGATGCCGGCCGACCAGGCCAGCTCCAGCAGCAGCGTTGCTCCCGACAGGGACGTGGCGCGCGCCTGTTGGCGCGTCTTCGGGGTGCCCTGCAACCTTCGGGTTGCCTGGCAACGGTCCAGGCAGCACAGCGCCGCCGTGGAGGGCGCCGTCGGCATCGCCCAGGAGGAGGCTGCGGAGTGGGCGCATGGCATGGCCATCCACGCCCAGACCGTGGCGGCCATTGCGGCCGGACTCACGGCCGTGGCCGCCCATGGGGCAGCGACTGCCCAGGTCAGCGGTGAGTTGGCGGCAGCTGACGAGGAAGCCCGCCTGACGCAGGAGGCCATTGCCTGCAGGGAGGCCGAGCTGAGGGCGCTGGAAGAGGCGCTTGCCCATTAGAGAGCAAAGAAGGAGGCGGGGAAAGGGCCCACGCCGATACGACGGCAAAGGCCCAGGCGGACGCCGCCAAGAAGGACACCCTCGAGGCTGCGCGACGGAAGGTCGCTGAGGAGAAGGCCCAGACGGAAGCGGAGCTGGCGGCGTTGGAAGCGCAGAAGGCGCGGCTGCAGCAGGCCCGGGAAGCCGGGACGGCTCGTGCTCGGAAGGAAGCCGAAGTGCGGGCTGCCGCAGCCACCGTCGCCGGAATGGAGGAGCCAGAGGCCAAACTCCGCCGCGAGACTCCCCCGGGAGGATCACGAGTGGAGACCCTTCGAAAGCTTTTCGAAGGGGACGCCTCCTCCAGGATGACGCTGGAGGAGGCCGACACGGGCAGCAGTGGGAGCAGTGGCCCCACTGCCCATCGACGGAGGAAGGGCAAGGGGAAGACCCCGAGAGGCCGCGGAGGCCAGCGGGTGGACACCCCCACGACAGTGATCCCTTCTTCACCGCCAGCGACGGGGATGAACGAGGCCGCCGACATCGCCAAGTGGTGGCTTGGACGGGCGGAGGAGGCGGAGATGTCCCCATGGAACCGGAAGGTGAGGATGAGGATCTCCCTCCTCCCTACCGGAGCTCGGAGTCTTCCGAGACCGAGACGCCCAAGTGGGGCGACATGGAAGAGGATGACGACATGGACTTCGGCATCACGAAGAAGCGCCCATCCTCGGACCCACTGAGGCGACCCGGCGGAGGCCCACCAGGACCCCCAGGCAGAGGACCATCAGGACCCCCTGGAGGACGCCCACCAAGCGGACCCCCTGGAGGCGGACCACCGGGCGGGGGAGGACCCCCTGGACCGGGCGGACCCGGCAGAGGCCCTCCTGGAGGACCCCCTGGGGACCCTGACGACCCACCAGGGAACGGCGACCCGGATACCACCTGGCGGTGGATTGTCTACCTCCGCAGGAGGGTCTTTTCCCTCGAGTGCGAGGTAGGCACGGGGGAGGGCGAGATGGCTCGCATCTCCAAGGTCGCCGCGCGCGCGCAGAAAGACCTGGACATCGCCAGGGCCGAGACCAGGCGGCTGAACACGGTCATCAGCGGCCTGCAGCTGAGGCTGGACGCGCTGGAAGCCCGCGGGAGCGTCGGCAGCGACCGCCCACCCCTGGAGTCTGGCTCGTCGGACGACAGCTGGGGACCCGGACCAGGTCCAGGCAGACCCCACCCCCCCCGGCGGAGCCCCCAGGAGTCGCCCCAGCGCCAGTGCCCCCTCTCTCACCGCCCCCTCTCACCACAGCGCGGGCCGCCGCAACGAGCGCGTGCCGCCTGGCAGTGGCAGTGAGGATTGGCGTGATGAGTGGCTCAGCGCGGAGCACCGCAACCGCCGTGCTCCACCGCGGACACCGGTACGCCCCCGGCGCCCCGCACCAGCCCTGGAGCCAATCCCAATGGCTGGTGGACGTTATGGTGGACTCAGGGATGAGGTCCCCAGAGGAGACGTGGAATGGGATGTCGGTGAAGGTGAGGACCTGGATCTGGACCTGGAGGAGCTCGACATCAGCCCGCCGCGTGGTGTACGACGGGAGGCCGCTGAATGCAGCTGCCAGCGCCGTGATGAGGATGCGTACATGGAAGCAGTACGGCGTGAACATCTAGGTTCAGCGTACATGGAGGAACCGCGGCGTAGCCACAGGAATTCCATGGAGGAGATGGACGTGGCGGCCGTGGGAGTCCGTGGGCGAGGCCGATGGGAACCTCGGTCGACCTCGCGGCCGGCGTTCATGGTCTCTAAGGCCGCGGACGCCGCCGTGTGGGAAGACTTGAAGGACAACAAGCCCCCCATGTACGACGGCAACCCCCTCAACCTCGACCGCTTCTTGGAGAAGCTGGACGATTGGGGGCTGACCGTCATTGAAGACATGCCTCACGCGAATGCGGAGAGATATGTCTTCAGACGGTTCAGGTACCGCCTGCCGGAAGTGCTCGGAGAGCTATACTTCATGGCGACCAAGGAGGGGAAAATCAAGACCCTCAAGGAAGCCAAGAAGTGGCTCAACGAGCGGGAGCGGGTGGACGCTCCGCAGGTGGCTGCCAAGCAGTGGAAGTTCATCAAGCTTGAGCATGATGGGCGGGAGATCCGCCTGCGGGATTGGCGGGACTTCCGAGGGAAATACACCCTCTACCGCCGCAACGTGGAGGGTTGGAACGAGGGTGACGAGCAGGCTCGCCTGCTCTCCATGCTGCCGGAGGCATGGATCAAGAGGGTCACCAAGGAGGAATCCAAGCGGGCCAAGTCCAACCACAAGGTCAAGATGATGCTCCCCAAAGAGTATCATACGAACGTGGTGGCTTGGGCGAAGAAGAACGTGGCCCGGGATGTCAAACGGCACTCCCTGCGGAACGCTCTTCCGATCACCGTCTCGGGCGATCGCGAGAAGACCGCGATGTGGCGCCTTGACGAGTGTGAGTTGAGCGGCCAGACCATCCGTTTGCAGGCCATCCCGGCGCGGATGAGCTGCGACGAGATCCTTGAGTGGGTTGGCGAGGAAGTACTCAAGGAGTACCGAAACCTCCACCACACCCGCGGGTTGAGGCCCGGCGACCGCGACGTCAACTACGTTGGCGAGGGACCTGGCAGGGAAGCTGCCATGGACCCAGCAGGAGCCGGCGGCGATGAGACTCTCGTCGACGATGACAACGACGATGAGCCCGCCGAGGTGGCCGTTTGTGCCTTCGTGGCCAAGAACCTGAGCGCGGGGAGCAAACCGGGAAACTGGAAGCCCCTGCAGCAGGGTTGGAGGAAGCAGGAGAAGAGGGACCCTCGTCGCATTGGCGACCCTCCCCTGTTTTCTTTTGGGGAGTTCATACGAGCTCACCCTCAGGGCTGTTTCGTATGTTATGGGAGGAAGCGAGGCTTCAACCATGACCACTGAACAATCCCCTGTCCACAAGGCCGACACGGAGGCTTACAAGAAGGCGCACGGGTCGAAGAAGCGTGCGCCCGCGGGTATCCGGGAAGCCAAAGTGGAGGTCGACAAGGACGAGCTGGCCAAGCTGATGTCGTCGGTGGGGACCGAGTTGGCCAAGGAGATCCAGCAGATCAAGCGGAACTGGGTCCCCAGGTCGGACAACAAGAACAAGGAGAACAACCAGATTGACCAGAACAAGGACAAGGACAAGAAGGATAAGAAAGGTGGAAGGAAGAAGGGCGTCAACGAGGTTGATGCGGAGGAGAACACCCCTTCTTCAACAACTGACGCCCCCTAGCGGAGCCCCTGCAGCCAAGGGCCCCAGCTAGGGCGGTCGCAGGATGGTGACGTGGGAAGCGCCGAACCATCCCTGTTGGGAGTCGGTAAACACAAAGGGATTGCCGTGGGCCGAAGGCCCCGTCTGGCACCCAGTCGCGGAGGCGGGGTGAGGGCAAGTGAAGGCACGAACCCTTGCACCCGTCCGTCCTTCGCGACCAAGAATGTGTTTGATGTACTTCAAGATCTTTCCGAGAGTATCGGAGGATCACCCGGACCGCAGCTGGATGCTGCAGATGGGCAGCCTGAGCCCATTGTCCACGACCTGCACCAGTCGCTTGTTGAGCTTCTGGAACGGCCGGAGATCCTGAGTTTGCACGCCGTGCGCCGTGTCGGTCGCGAGCGACAGTTGCATCTTAAGGTCCGTGCCTTATGCGGGGAAGTGGAAAAGGTTTTCGACGTGTTGGTCGACACGGGAGCTCAAGTCAGCTTGGTCAAGGCTGGCCTACTTCCACCAGAGTGTCTGACCGACAGTCGGAAACCTGTCAGGCTGAAGGTGGCGAACGGCCAGTACATGGTGGGAGGCACGAAGGAAGCGGCCATTGGGCTGCAGTTCGTGAACCATTGTGAGCTGAGCCGCCCAGACCTCGGCAAGGAAATCCTCCTGCACGGTCGCTTCTACGAGGCCGAGATGGACTGGGACATCATCGTTGGGTACGACTTCATGATGGAGACGGACTCCGGCGTTCTCCCGGCCCAGGCCTCCATGACCCTGTACCAGGACGACCAGCTCTCGGGGCTTTCGTCACCTGAGCACCATGTGGAGTGCCAATGGATCCACCCCGAACGCAATCAGCTCGAAGTGGCCGCGCTGCACACTGAGCCAACTGGTCCTGCAAACCAGGAGTACGGCGTAAGGCCGGAAGTGGCGAGCCGAGTTGTCGCGGACTTGGGAGCTTCGGATCTGGCCCTGGATGCGTTCTCTTCAGAAACCTCCGCCCATCTTCGGGTGTGTGAGAAGTACTGGAGCGCACAGGACTCCGCGTGGAAGAAGCACTGGGGTCCGCATCAGGGATTGATGTGGATCCATTGCCCCCGTTGGGACATTCCAAGAGCGATAGCGAAGATTCGCAAGGACCGCTCCAAGGCAGTGCTGGTTGTTCCTATGGGATGCACCGAGGAGGAAAGTACCCGACATTGGGTAGCCTCATTGACCAACATGACCTTAAACAAGGTCGTCCTACCGGCTGGAGAGAGTGTCTATCAGGACGCTAAGGGACAGCCCATGCCACCCCAGAGATGGCCAACGGAATTCCACTATGTGGATGGGGGCCCTGATCAGGCCGACGCCACGGACTTCGTGTGTGTCAACCGCATCATAGCAGAGCCCTGGCGGCAATGCTTTGCGGTTCCCCCTGTTGACATCGAAGAATCCGAATCGGAAGACCCCCTCACTGAAGAGCAATGGGATCTGGTTCAGGGGTATATGGATCAGCCCTTTCACGACTGGGGAAACCACCGTGAGGGCAAAGGCCAGGACAAAGCCTGGTGGGAAGTGGACTCGATCGTCTCTGGTTCGTATGACGGGAACACCTTCGTGCAGAGGGTGCTGGACCACCTATCCAGCCAGGACGAGCCAATCGGGGGTAACCCACCCACCTACGGCGATCTATTCCGAGGCAAGACCAGAGATGGCCCTTTGGGCCACCTGGGAAGACTGCCTGAGCCGAAAACGAGCGGAGTAGCTACCCCTCAAGTAAGCTCCGTGGTTCAAGTGCCCGGAAAAGCCAAGGCGGAGTCCGACGATTGCCCCAAGATCCAGGCATTGAGGGCCAGGCTGAAGCAGAAGTATGGTGATACCTTCTTCAGCGGAAAGCCTGTGTTTCCCCCACCGGTGCGTGGACCGTATGGCGAGGCCAAGATACGACTGAAGCAGGACCCCCGTGTGTATCGGCAGCGGGAGTTTGCCCTGAGGGGCGAGAGGAAAGATGCCATGGAGAAGATCCTCCGTGACTTCATCCAGAGAGGCTGGCTCGAGCCGTGCCACTCCGAATGGGCCTCTCCGTGCTTCGTCGTCCCCAAGAGGGTGGCCGGTGAATGGCGGCTCGTGGTCGACTACGTCGGCCTGAACGCCCAAACGCAGCACGACAGCTATACGCTGCCCCTCATTGAGGACATGCTGCAAAAGCAACACCGGCGGAGGATCTTCACGGTGATTGACCTGAAACATGGTTATCATCAGATGCCTCTCGCCGAGGAGTCCTGTGCCTGCACAGCCATGAGCACCCCACTTGGACCTCTCCAGTGGAAGGTGATGCCCATGGGCGTTACCAACGGCAATGCGGCTTTTCAGTGGATGCTGGAGAACCTGCTTGAGCCGGTGCGCGACTGTGCGGACCCCTTCGTGGACGACGTGATCATCGCGTCCGGGGACCCCAGTATGAGCTACGAGGAGCTCCTGGAGGCACACGAGAGGGACGTCACTCGAGTGCTCGACCTTCTGGTTCGGCACAAACTCACGGGCAGCAGTGACAAGGCCACCATTGCGGTAAGCGAGGTGGTCTTCGCTGGCCACGTAGTCGGGAACGGGCAGCGAAAGCCCATACCTGGCAAGGTGGCTGCGATTGAGCACTGGGAAAAGCCCAAGACGGTCCCTGAGCTACGGGCGTATCTGGGGTTCTGCAACTACTCCTCGGGGTATATCAAAATGTATGCCGAGTATGCAGCCCCCATGATGACCATGCTCAAGGGCAACCGAGAGGAGACCAAGAAGGGGTCCAAGAAGGCTCTGGTCTGGACAGCTGAGTCCGACCGTGCCTTTGAGGGGATGAAGCAGGCGCTGCTATCCGCAGTGGGTCTGCACCTCGTGGATCCCGACCGAGGGTTCGTCCTGCGCACCGACGCTTCCGACTACGCCATTGGCGCTGTGTTGGAGCAAGTGCTTGACGACAGGAGGCACGTGCCCGTGGCCTTCTGGAGCCGAGTCCTGGCAGAAGGCCAGAGACGGACGTGGACACCCCGTGAAAAGGAGGCGTATGCCATCGTCATGGCTCTCAGGAAATGGGCCGGGTACATAGCCCTCCATCCCGTCACCGTCTGCACCGACCATCAGAGTCTGCAGTCGTGGCACAAGGAGCACGTGGACACCCCCTCAGGTCCCGCCTCCCGACGGGCAAGATGGCATGAGACCTTGGCCAAGTTCGATCTCACGGTTGTGTATATTCCTGGAAAGGATAACACCGTGGCGGACTGTCTCAGCAGGTGGGCCTATCCCGCCAGCAAGTGCATGACGGATATCTCTGCCCATGGCGATGAGGCTGAGACCGCTGAAGCCAAGAGGATCATCGAAATGGAGCGCCTGATGGAGGAGGAGGGTGCTAAATGCTTCGTCGTCATGGCTGCAGATGCCCCCCTCGCGTCGAGGGTGAGCAGAGCGGTCAGAGTACTCGCCCCTGATGGAGCTGAGTCCGACAAGCACCTCTTCCCGGAGTCTTGCCTCCAGGACGACTGGACCGACGACTACGCCAAGTCTGAGGCCTTTGCGGCCGAGTATAGGGCTGTGACCGACCCTGATGACGGGCAGAAGTGGCCAAAGGGGCTGACTGAGGAAGATGGCAAGCTCTACCGGAATGGTAAGCTGCTAGTACCAGAGTCCCGGGTGCTCGAGCTGTGTGAAGCTTGGCACCACCACATGCTGCACCCAGGGGTCAAGAAGCAAGCTCTTGACATGCAGCGTCGGTTCGAGATCGACCATATCGTTCTCTACACCGCCATCAAGAAGGTCAGGAAGGGTTGCTCGGTCTGCCAGGCCTGCAATCCCGACAACCGGAACGTCAAGGGGGAACCCCAATGGACCCCGGTTCCTGACCAGCCCATGGAGAGCGTGGCCATGGACGTCTTCTCCGTGCCCGAAGTGCACATAGGCAAGGAGACCTTTGACTGTGTGGTTCTCTGTGTGGACCGCCACAGCGGCTACGTAGTAGCCGTTCCGGCACGCAAAAAGGGGTTGCTTGCCAAGGAAGTGGCAGTCATGATGATTCGTCATTGGCTGACCGTCTTTGACATCCCCCGCACCATTTGCAGTGACGGAGGGCCCCAGTTTACTGGTGGCTGGTTCAAGGCTATGTGTTCCCTCATGGGAATACGACATGCCAAGAGCGTCGCCTATCTCAGCCGGTCTAACGGCCGTGCTGAAGTGGCTGGACGGCAGCTGTTCGAGAAGCTGCGCGGGATCCACATCACCAATCCACGTCGGAACTGGTTTGAGGAGATGTGGCCTGCTCTGAAGGCCCATCATGACACCCCCACTCCGGGCGGTTTGTCCCCCCACCAGATTCTGTTCGGCAGGGACCCCCTGGGTAGGGGACTTCCCTTGTCTGGTGATGGCATGGCTATGGATGCCAAAGAATTCTTCGCGCGGCAAGAGCAAACGGCGCGGGACATCCGCCAGCAGCTCGAGAAGGAGCATGCTGAGCGTCAGAAGTCCGCCCCGAGCTCGACAGCGCAGAAGTTCAGGGTGGGAGACCCGGTGTGGGTGATCAGACCCCGCCCTATGGGCACCCACCGCACCAAGACCTGGTTCACACCCGGCGAGGTGGTCCGCAGGATTGGTGAGGACACCTACCGCATCAAGGTGGGTCACGGACAGTTCCGGGAACGCCACGAGAGTCAACTCCGTGTGCGGGAACCCGACCTCCGTGGCCAACATGTGTCCCGGAGCTATGCCGCACATGACGCCGATTCGGACGACGACTATGCTGAGCAGGATGACTACACAGTCGAGAAGATCCTGGCTCAGCGTCCGAAAGCCTCGGCACCAGGAGGCCTGGAGTTCAAGGTTCGTTGGCGAGGCTATGGGCCGTCCCACGATACCTGGGAACCTGTCTCGTCGTTCGTGCCGCGGGTCAATACTCCCTTCATGGAGTACATCCGCAAGCACAAGACCAAGATCCATGTTTCGGACTTGGCAGCACTCACCCGGGCGATTGCAGCCAGGGGTGCCTGATCAGCGCCCTGAGCTCTCCCCTGATGCGTTTTGAGCGCTTGTGAGGTCGACGGATCGTCCCTTACTTGCTTGCTCTCTCTCATCTTTCGGTGACCTGCCATCAGAGTGGCCATATACCCCCCCCTGCTGAATCCAGAGGAGGATGGCCCCTCTCTTCTTCTATTCGTCACTCCCCCCCCTGCTGAATCCTTGGGAAACCAGGTAGGGCGACTGACCTTCATATTTCTGAGCTCTTGGGGACTTGAAGCCCATACGACGTTGCGCAACGGATGCCGCTGTCATCGGCATTGCGATTTTTGGTTTGTGGTCTGGTTCCATGGCACTTGCGGAATCCAGACCAGTCGACGTGTGTCTCGAGACTATATATGGCCTGAACTCAGGCGTTTTCTTGCCTACCCTCCTGCATTTGCCTTATCCTGACCGTGGCGTGGTTTGGCACTCTGTCTAGAGTGTGTTTACAAGCCTATTTACCCCGCTTGTTTTGCTTTTCTGCGCCCCAGGATATGTGCATTGTATGTTGCGATTGTCAGCCCATCACCGACGGATGGACTGTCTATTCCCCCTTGTGGATTGCGAAACGGATTACAAAGGCGCCTCGAGTCGCCGTGTACACGTTCTTACAGCCTGGTCCAGCCTGGACCAGTACCTGAGTACAGATTCTACTGTTTGTGTGCTCGTGATACCGTGTTGCCCTATTCGCTGTGATGTGGAGATCCTGATGGCGCCAGGCGGGAAGCCCAGTTGCCTGACTACACTCCCAGCGGTCCGCCACTGTCAGTCCCAGTGTGAGCCTACCGATTCGCAGACGCACTTGCAGTCGGATGGCGGCCTCCGGTGCTCCTGACCTCGGTCAGTCTGCCTGGGAAACTGGTGGTTTGAGGAGTCGACGCCTCCGCCCACACTACATGAGGACTCCCTCATGTATGGCCTTCGTGGTAATAGGGCGAGGGAAAAGACGGCCTTGATGCCCGATCCCTTAGGGAGGAGCTCCCTTAAGATCTCTTAAGGAGTTCGGCTGTATCACTCTGGACTCGCATCGTATGGATATGGACATGGTGCGCCCGAGGAAGGACCCGTGGGGACTCTCCCCAGTCGGCGGGCCTTGGGAAGCTTGGGGTAGCCTGATGGATCTTTGTGGTCGCTCTCGACCTGTGGGACCACCTTGGTCGTCGTGTGTCGCCTATGTTGACTGTGTATGCCACTGCCACTGTGGTGCTGACCGTAGCAGCCGGCACCCGGTGCGCCTGGTATGGGTTAACGGGTCCTTTGGATGCCGAACAATCGCCGCCAGGACCCGGGACTTGATACTTGATACTATACATGTGCTACGAGCTTTTACAGCATCATACCTATCTTACTGTGGGATTTGGGCAGCCGCACCTGAGTCAGCCTGAAGTGAGGGTGTGACACCCCCCCCCTTTAGGAAGTGGTCCTGGGTACCCGCTGCCATGCGTGGGTGTTATCGAGCCCCCCCCAGGGTTTGCTCTAAGGAGGGGGGTGAAGCGGTACCCAGAACCCCATGGCTAGGTTACGGCATACAACCGGTCTCCGGTCGACTAACCCTGTGTACGGAAGGGAAGACCGGTCTCCGGTCCACTAACCCCATGTACGGAAGGCGCCCGTTGACGCCCAGTGCGAGCCCGGCAGGAGCCTGTTCCGTGCCGTAAAGCCCCGCATCGGCAACCGATGCACCGCCAGCGGAGATTTATATATCAGAATATCAGGAATCAACAGAGTTTTATTTTCATATTGTTTCCGTCAATTTTTACGCTTCCATTCTGATACTCACTGTTTTGGCGGCTGGCGGTTGGATCGCGACTTTACCGTAACCGCCAGTTTAACTGTTTATAATGGAAATTTTTACGCTATCCGTGACGAAGCCTCTAAAGTCTTCAGGAAATGCATTGATGCATCCGCAATTTTCACATTCTACACTCGCAACCTTAAT
The DNA here is from genome assembly GCA_964036045.1 of Eutreptiella sp. 'Long Island Sound 2002'. Classification (NCBI taxonomy): domain Eukaryota; phylum Euglenozoa; class Euglenophyceae; order Eutreptiales; family Eutreptiaceae; genus Eutreptiella; species Eutreptiella sp. 'Long Island Sound 2002'. The sequence goes on along the minus strand of OZ038382.1, from coordinate 82,284,121 downwards.
CCGAATTTTTCAGGATGTCGAAATTGGATTTTCGACTTCGACCTCCCCGCACTTGATTTGACCTCTTTCGAGTGGACCTACGTGCTTCCCTATGCACGAATCAACTTTCCTTTTATCCTTCCCTTCATTTGTCTTAAAGATATGGGCAAAACAAAGTTGATTCGTGAGGCCACTTGTGAAGGTCATATCTCGTGTTGCTTGCGAGGAATGACAATAAGAAAACGTGGGATGTATGCACAATACTCCCGACATAATTTAGGAAGCATAAGCAGTTTGCGTTGTAACTCTATGGCCATGATATTGCGTGCGTTAAGATAACTTTCGAGTGTAGCGCGCAAGTGTTGGTGTTGCATAGGAACTCTTCTTGAGTTCCTATGAGCGATTGACACAAAGTTATGCCCTTGGAGGGGCATGACATATCGTGGGGGGAGCTACCTTTTTGGGCAATATGTGGTATGTGCCATGTGTTGTGTTGCGTGCCCATTTGGCGGGTCCATCGCTCCAAGCCGAACCCGCCAATGGACCTCATATTGTGTAAGCCCCTTCCCCATAATCCCCACAAACAATTGCAAGCCTAACCTTCGTGAAGGGAAGCTTGTGTGGCGATCCCAAAGCGATGCGTTGGGAGCAAGGTGTGTGTTTTGCAATTTTCCATATTTTCATGTGCCCACTTAGAAGGCGGCGCTCGTAACCTTTCAAAGCGCCCCAAGTGGAGCACCAATGTGGGATCGGAGGTCATTGGTGTCAAGTCATTATGTTTAGAAGGATTAGTTGATTGCACGATCCATGCCGAAGATATTATAATATAATTGTGCGCCTTTCAAGGCACTTTTGTGTATCTTTGTGCCAATTTTGCCGTTTCTGGCCCGTCATGATGTCAAGTGGCGACCTTGTATCTCAACGTTGCGCTCAATTGACATCATGACCCAAGTATGATATGAGGGTACATAGCTCGGTGCCCAACATATCTCCTCGTGAGCTTGGCGTACCGTGGCCGCCATGTTGGCAAATTGGGATCATCCCAAATCATGGGCTCACTTGGCGACCCTGCCATTCCCAAAACCGGAGGAGTTGGGCGACGCCCAAAAGATATGTTGGACACACATGACTTGATACCAATCCTATGGCACACTCCGGTCCAAGTCGGGCATGTGCCTTTTTTACCCCAACCATGAGTGTGCGCATTTTTGGCCATTTTGAGCAATTTTCCATTTTTTTCTGCCCGCCGTGCACTATGTTCTAACCCTCGTGCACGCCGGACGCATGGACCAATGGACCATATATGACATGGGTGTTACGGGTAATGGTCCCCATGGTCCACACACCACGTGGGCGAAGCGGAGCCACCTTCGTTAAGGTGCTAGCCCAAAGTGAGTTTGGGCAATTTTGCCATTTTGACATTTGTGGACCCACTTGGGATCGTCACCACGCCAGGTGGTATGCGGATCTTTCGGAGCAAAGGGCATGGGAGTCTCAGTTGGACTCCCGGCACATGGCGTATGGAATGCCAGATCCAATCTGCAAGCCGGCGTGGAGATATACTATTGGGAGCACTCCGGATTTTGGCTCATTTGGAGCAGCCAAAATGACCCCATTTTGGGACCCTAATTTCCCCCTTCCGTGTGGTCAATTGGCGGCCCCATTCCTCTATGCCCACAGGGAGCCCCGACCTCCTTTTCAAGTTGTACACTCAGATAGAAATCCTAGGTCCTGCCTCCTACCCTGTGAGCCATTGGCCTTACCTTGGCCGGGCGGGCCACGCGTTGGAATGACGCCAATTTTGGTGATTTTGGCATCATGACCCCACTTGACGAACACGTGGTGCCCTGATGCCGGGACATCAGAGGGAACCAGGTTGGGTGAGGGCTTCAGAGAGTTTGTACTCGAAGGGCACAGGGTCAGCTGCCTCGTCCCTACCTCTGGCGGGTCCGGACGAGGGGTCTATTTTGGACATTTTGGAGTTAATTTCAGTTTGGCCTGAAACAGCCCATTTTCAGCTACCAACTCCTGAGGGATAATGGCGGGGCCATATCTCTGGCTCAAATGAATATTGGGACCTGTTGTTCAGGGAGCATGGCGAGCTACTGTCGGTTGGTCTCGGAGAAAATTGATGGCCAGAAACTCGCCTGTGGCTGGGCGGTACACCTCCCCCATTGGCAGGGTTTCAGGGTCCGGACTGAGCAGGGCATGGGTTGTGTTTGAGCCCCCGCCCCCACCAGCCACTGGGAGGGTCGGACCTGGGATTGGGATACAAGTTAGGATGGAGTGTCTATTGTCCTGTGATGCCCTTACCCCAGTCCAGTCTTAACCCCATGTGTACATATCCTGATGTGTTGCTGTACATACTTTCGTTCCCTTGTTGCAGAGTGGCAAGGATCCTGAAACGCTTTGTCACATGACATGAGCGCATTGATGCCCCTGTGAGCGTAGTGCTTTGCCTGCCTGCTCACTTGCGCGTGTCCACCGCAGCGTCCCGTGGCCAGGCCCCCCACGGGAACGCGTCAATATCTGTGGGCGTCCACCTGTGATCTGCAGTCGTGTGAGTTGCCGCTCGACCTTCCTTTCCAAGGGTAATGCACACGGTGCATCCCTTCTCACCAACGGCACTGACCTTGCCTCCGAAGCCTTGTGCATCCTGTGACTTGTGGCGTTCTAAGTTTGCATACTTTTCAAGTTGGTCCCAGATCCGCTCGACTCCATACGAGAAGATCCACGGCTGCACCTTCAAAACTGTCCCCTTATACTTCACTTTTCCATCCACCATGCTACAGAAAAACTCCGACTGTTCAGAATCACGGAAACCAACTCTCCATCTGCCCTCACGAATGGTGATGGCTTTCCATCCTGTAGCACTGATAGAGTGTAGCAACTCACGAACTGCCATTTTCCCCATAGTCTCCGGCAATCCGCAGACTTCAACCCAGTTGCCCAGGACTTTTTGCTCCGCCTGGGAGTCCCTGATCTTCTGCTTGGTCTCCGGCGTGAGCTTGCTCAGGAGGATCTTCTTCATCTCGCCTTCAGAAAGGCCTTCTCCCGAGTTCTCCGCCTCCTGCACCAAAAAGTCCCAATCCTGCCTTGCTATTTGGATCTCTTCAAGAAACAATTTCTTGATCGCCCTGAAGTTCTCAAGACGGTTCCTGTAATGATCCTCAGGGAGTCAGGAGCCTTCCCTTTTGAGACTTCGCCACAGCTCGTCATAAGTCAGGGGATCTCCTTGATTCTGCCTTTCCACATAAAGATTATATGTACTTTCCCTGAGTTTGCCAGGCAAACAGTCCATCAACCCGAGAATCCAGAGTTCCTTGTCCAGTTTCTCCGTCTGCAGCCAAACCATGAATTGTCTTTCGAAGGACGCCCAGTAGTTTGGGTGTCCTGAGAACTTGGGCTGCTTCATCACTGAACCTCTAAGCCTCATGTGCAAAGGATTGAGCAGGTGGTTCAGGTTGAAACCTGTGGATGTGCCAACAGGATTGACAAAAACTGGGTTGACGGCGGCGCCTCCCATTGCCTGTGCTTGAGCAATTGCGGCCGCCAGCAACGCCTGATCCACAGTAGGCTGTACAAACGGCGTTGACTGTGCTTGATGATACCTCATCTCCTTCAATTTCTTCTGTTTTTCCCCCGTTTTGGCTTCATTTTCCTTCTTCTCCTTGCCTTTCTTCTTCAAGGCTATTGATCCCTCCTTCACGGTGGTCCTTGCTTCTCCATCAATATCACCAATGGTACCAACAGACAGTATAGACCTCTCTGACGAAGATTCTCCTCCTTCAGTACCCAGATTGAAGCCAAGAGGACTTGTAATTCCAGTAGGGGGAATACCAGAATTTCCAGGAAAAACTGGGATCGGGCCAGTAAAAGCCTGGGGGTGCCGGATAATGTGGAGCGCCAGAAGGCCTGGATGCAGGTGCAGCTGAGGAGGTAGGTGCTGGGTGACTTGCCATTGTAGGCGCTGGTCCATTGAGCCCAGTAGTGCTCAGATTTTGTACCAGATTGGTGAATGTTTCCAGCTTCTGCTCCATCTCCTTCCACTTGCTGTGGTCATCCCGCTTTTTCTCCTTGGCAGCCCTCTTCAGCTCCTTCACCCTGTCTTCCAGCGACGAAATCTGGCGTTGACAGGAGCAGTCCTTGGCACACTCACCACAGGACGGGCATCGAGTACCTTTTCCTTTGCTTCTTACCTCATCAACCCAAGTATCAACACAGAGTTGGAGTTGGGAAGCTTGGACAATTGCTCCCTGGAGAGATGAGAATGTGTCGAATCACACCTCATTTTGTCCACCTCTTCGTCGTTCGGACCCCAGGCGCCCGACGGACCAGCCACGAATGTAACCTCAGGGGGAACACGAAGTGACCCAGGACGAGTGATAGCCCCGCTAAAGTCCGATGATCTCAGGGTGTCCGTGGACATTCGAGAAGCAGAGTCATGATTTCCTCTGCTACCATGTAACCGCTGCATAGTGGCGGATCTCTCTTGTAATTGCGAAGCCTGTAGCCTTGATGCCCAAGGGGTCGTAACGCCCGACACTGCCCCTCATATCCCCGAGCCCAACTGACCCTCTTCAGACCCATATCCAGCCTCTGGGAGCGACATATGCGAAGCACTTGTGAGCCCATTCAACTCCATGGTGGAATATGAATAGTCAGAAAACCCGGTCTCCAGGAATGGAGCAGACAGAGAATCTCATTGTGCATCCATCGCACATAATGACTCAATGTGAAATCATTCGAATATATTTAAATAAATCGGATTGGGAAATCACGAAAGACAAATGCGACTCGACGCGCCCTCACAGGCGACATCTGGCGGCGAACGGAAAACATGAAAACAAGCGGAAAATTTACTGCACTAATGTACATCTGAGAATAATTGAAATTCTGATCAGATTGATGTATAAATCGAGTGCTGTCACTGCTGCCGTTACACCTCCACCTCCGCCGACCCCCCGCGTCCGCCTCCCCGCATCCCATCTGCCCGTCCCTCCGCACGCTCCTGGCCCCCTGCCCCTAGCGCTTCCCGTTCCTGCTCCTGCCCGGCCCTACGCGTCGCCACCGTCCGCCCCTCCCACTGCAATAGCTCTCGCAGCATCTGAACCCTGGGCTTCTTCCGCCTCTCCTGGGGACAGTCCAGGCGCACCCCCGGGAGCGCCGCTCCTAGCATCCTCCTCCACCGCCCCTCATCGGTCTCCGGCCCCCTCTGCCTGATCCTCCCCGCCCTGCCGACCAGGTCACTGAAGGAGTGGGGCCCCCTCTTCTCCCGCCTTCCCCTCGTCTTCCCCGCCCACTTCACGTAGCGGGCCAGCTCCGCCACTTCCCCCTCCGTCCACCCCGCGACCGTCCGGGGTCCCCTCCGCACCAGTGGCGGCGCATACTCCAGCGGCGGCGGGCACTCCGAGTGCCAGTCCGTCGGCGTCGGCTCTGGACTGGGGCCCGCCGGCCGCGGTGCCCCCTCAGCCTCCCCTGCGCCTCGCTCCTCCCCCCTGCGCCGCTTCCCCCTTTCCTGCCCTGCCTTCTCGTCCTCCTCCCTGGCCGTTTTCCCTGACGGTGACCGCCCCCCCACATCCGTGGAGGGGGTGTCCCCTTCCGGATCCGGGAGGACCCGGTGGGCCCCCCGGGCCACCGCCTCCTCCTCCTCCCGCACCCTGCGCTACCGCGCCGCCACCTCCCTGTCCCTGTCCGCCAGCCTCGCCGCCTGCCCCCTCATCCGCCTCCATGCCCTCTCCTGCATCTCTCCCTCCTGCTCCGGTGGGATAGCCGGCTGTGGGAACGGCACCAGCGGGGTATCCTCCCGTCCCCTACCCTCCTCTTGTCGTCCTTCCTCCCGTTCCGCCCTCTCAACCCCCTCCTGCCTTCTCCGAAGGTCCGCACACACCCTCTGCAGCTCCTCCACTGCCTGTGCTTCCCCTCCCTGCGGCCTGTCGGTCCCTTCAGTCTTCCCCTCCTCCGCCCCGCCCACCTCACCCTTGACCCTGGCCTCCCTCTCCCGCAGGCTCCTCTCTGCCTCCCCTAACCTCTCCCACGCCCTCCTGTGCTCTTCCCCCTTCCCTTCCTGCGCCCCCCACGCTGTCCCACCGGCCTGCTGGTGCTGCTGCATGTGCGCCTGTGGCTGCATGCCCGGGTACGCCGGCGGGGGCGGGTACATCATCCCCATCGCCGGGTATGGCGGCGGCGGGAATGCTGGGACGATTGGTGGGACGACTGGCGGGACTACGGCTCCCCACCATTCCAATCTTGTCCCTGGGAACACCGGCGAGCCCATGTACCCCAGGCCACTCCCCTTCCCCTGCCCCTTGCCTTGTTGCCCCATCGCCCCGCTCCCCTTGCCGCCTACTCCGTGGAGTCCCGCCCTCCCCTGTCCCTTCCCCAGTAGCCCTTGTTGCCTCGCTCCTTTCCCCTGCTTGCCCTTGCCGCCTTCTACCTGTCCCGCACCACTGCCCTGCACCGCTGCGCTGCTCTGCTCCGCCTGCCCCCCCCTCATCCCCGTCCTCCCCGGCTCCATCTCAAACTGGTAGATGGTGTCCTGTCCCTGCTCCGGGGGCTGGCGGCGACGACACTGGTGCTCCACGTGCGCCAGCGCCTCGTACCGCGCCGCCTGCTGGCGGCGCACCTCCCTCTCCTCCCCCGCCCTTACTGCCGCACTGACCCGTGGGGGCGACGTCGGCGGCGACTGCCTGAACGAGCGTTGGGGCTGCGGCCACTGTCGCCCCCGTCCAATCCCTTTTCCCCCCTTTCCTGCCAGGTGTCCCTTTGCGTGTACAGGCCCCGACGTCCCTGCCTGCCTGTTCCCTCCCTTTCCCGTCCGCCCTCTCCCTCCGGCGCTTACGCTGCTGTCTCCACTCCCTGCCGCTCCCGCCTCTAGCTGCCCTCGGCCGCCCTTGCCTTCCTCCTGCCTCCGCACCTCCGGGAGGATGGACTTCATGGCAGCCGCCGGCACATTGGGCACCAACGCCTGTCCTTGGCCTCCCTCCACCACCATCCTCCCCGCCCCCTCCCCCTCATCCTCTGACACTGCTGTCCATGTCAGGCCTTGTGTGGGTTTCACAGTCCTCTATTCAGTCTCAGGTGTATGTCCATACCCGAGTGCGTCAACAGATGTCTCATATTGTCCTCCGATGTATGCATGAAAGGGTTGATAGCTCGCTGCCTGTTACTGATGGGCTTTCGCCTGACCTGAGTCTATCGCCGTATGCTGAAAACGGTCCAGTTGCTGCACCTGTCCCTTTTTCTCAGCAAGCGGTCATGGCGTGGGTGGTACGGCGGGATCCGCGGTTGGCTGTAACTTATCGTGCCCGCTTTCATGTGAATCTGCCTCCGAGGGTGTTTCGTGATCCTTCTCCCCTGGAATATGTCCTATCCCTGTGCACAGACAATCAGTGCATGTTGCAGTGTCCTCGACAGTCCCGCCGGGCTGTCGTGCTTTGCGGCTGTCATACTGCTCCAGCGCCCGTGTGGCAGGTGGTGATGGCGGGCCCCGGATGGGTACTGGCGGCGGACCATAATTACTCTATGCCGCAGATACAATGAGAGTTTCAGCCCAGTGCATGTGGTGACCTCGAGGCGGTTCAGTGTAGTGTGCAGTAGGCCCATGGGCGGAGGATCCGGGTGATCTGACCGTAAACGGGCTAGAGGGCTTCCCTAGGACCGCGGTGCGCGCTAGCATGAACCCAACAGCACCCCCCCCACGGCCCACGGCGACCGACACGAACGATCGGCAACACGCCAGACCAGCAGCGGCAACACGACACACCAACCCCTGCGGCTAGGCGGGACGGAGCGCCGTGCGCGAGTGCGGCTGATGGTGAGCGGTTTGGGAGAAGCACAGGGCCGCCGTGCCCGACACTGCCTTATCAGGGAACGGCCCCGGTGAACCAGAACCAGAACCAGAACCTCATCCTCTGACACTTCGAGGATGTCAGCGACTACCAACTCCCTCTGACTCCTCCACTCCCTCCTCCTCATATCCATGCCCGCCCTCACATCTACGACGTTGAACGGGTCCGCCCGTGGCCCTTTCGCCGCCCTTTGCCCCTGCCCCTCCCCTTGCCCTTCAGCCCCTGCCGCCACCCCCTCTGCCCCGCCCCTCCCTGCCTCCGCCTGTCCTCCCTTGTCCCCTCCCTCTCCCTTCCCCACCACGGCTCCTTCCCCCCTCTGCCGCCCCGTAGACCCCGGCCCTTCCCTCCTGATCGTCTCCGGGCTCTCCGGAGACGAGGGCGACAACACGTCCGCAGACGTCGCCGAGGGTGCCAGCGAGGGGGGCCGCGGGGCTGCGCCCGCCTGCATGCGGGCCACCTCTGCTCTCACTGCCGGTGGCTGGCTGGGCTGTGGGTCAGGCTTGTGGGACATTGCGCTAGACATGGGATCGCGCCTGAGCCCTGCGCCCTGTCGCCGCTTCCCCCACCACCCACGCCCTTTACCCCCGCTGTTCGCGTGCCCTACGTGTGTGGAGCTCTGGGTACACCTGCGGCTCCTCTTCCACATCTTCCCCCCTGGGAACCGAGGACTTCGCCTGGTGGCCATCGGCCTCGTTCCGTTCTGCACTGTCGTCATCCTCTTCCCCGCTTCGCTTTCCCCTCGTCATATCACGCCATTCCGCTCCCCCTGGCCCGCTTCTTGCTCCGCCCTACGACTCTGTGTGCCCAATCCCGGACGCTCCAGTCCATGCTACTGGCGCCTCTGCTGCCCCTTTCCCTCTGGTCCCCTTCCTGACGTCGCCCTGCGCGGTGAAACCGTACACCCGTCCCGCCCTCATATCTGCCGGATTCTCCTTCGTCTGGGTGCCATCAGGCGGTCCCTCTGCTCTTCTCCCTCTCTGTCCTCCTTTCCCGTCCCTCCCCCTGACCGCCTTGGCTGCCAATCTGGCCGCCTCCGTACTTCCATCTCCGTGATTTTTGGGTTGTACCTGATCAACGCCATCTCCACCCAATTGGTGACTGGATCACGCATGTCGTCCGCCCGCGCCTCCAACTGCGTCTCTCTGCACGCCATGCGCTCCTGGAGATGTTCCACCATACGCCGCAACAGCCTGTGCGCCATGGCCTCCGGTCCCGCTGTATGCTCCTGGAGTGCCCGCCACAGCGGTTTCACTATCACCATTTGCCACAGTCCCTTGCGGTGCCCTTCTTTCCCCAGCTCTCTCTCCACCGCGCTTCTGTCTCTCGCACCCTTCTTGAGCAACAGAACGTCCTGATTCCGCACCAGTGGTTCCTCGATCCCCTTATACTGTTCAGACCGCATGAAGTGCTCGTATGTTTCTTGCCCTTGGCCTCAGTGGCATCTCATGTACTCCTCCTGGAGGTCCATACCCTTATGTCTGTACCACTCATGATTGTTTCCCGCAGCGGCACCTGCCCCGTGATTGCTGCAGCCATCTGCTCTGCAGCCTTTTGGGCAGCGATTCTGGCCTCAGCACATTGGGGTAGTGGACCCGCTGTCCAACCTTGCCCTCCAAGTACTCGTTCAGCTCTACGACCTCCGGCCCTCCTCGTACTTGAGCTAGCATGTGCACTGGCTGTGGATACACCCTTAGCTCCTGCTTGCATCTGTCCTCCTCCACCACCCACCTGGCGTTCTCCTCTTCCCCGATCCTTGGAGGTATATGCACCTGGATGTGACACGGTAGCGCAGGGTACGCATGCTGCAGCAGTTCACTTGCGAATGTGGCAGCTTGTGAAGCATGGGATCGTGCCGCATCGGGATGCGGCTGGGGACACTCTGCATGGGCATGGTGACGGCACATCTTAGGTGTGCCAGCGATATGGTATTGCCCTGGTGATGAGCTGCGCAGGTCCTCGTCATCACCAGCACCAAATAACGTTTCGCGAAGATCCTTCAGCCAATGCAGTGAAAATTTACAGAACAATCCCGAGGCAGACAGGCTGCCAAACGAAGCGCACATGGGATCTGAAATGTGGGGATCATCGACCTTCCCTGCGCCTGAAACGGCATTTTCTTTTGGACGGCTGAACCCGAAGTGCTATGCAAACCACGGCCAGTCAATGTGCAGGGGTCACAGTAGGGGCGGGAAAAGAGCGAACTGCACTCCGTGAATACGCTGTTAAGACTGGTGCTGGATGTGACACGGCAGGGCAGGGCACGCATGTTGCAGTAGTTCACTTGCAAATGTGGCAATTTGTGAAGCATGGAATCGTGCCGCATCGAGATGCGGCTGGGGAAACTCTGCATGGGCATGGTGACGGCATGTCCCAGGTGTGCCAGCGAGGTGGTATTCCCCCGGTGGTGAGCTGCGCAGGTCATCGTCCTCACCAACACCGAACAGCGTTTCACGAAGGTCCTTCAGCCAATGCAGTGAAAATTTACAGAACAATCCCCAGGCAGACAGGCTGCCAAACGCATGTAGACACAATGCACACATCTGCAGAGGGGCGACCACCAGGGCGCCGCAGCTCGTTTGCGTGTTGCAGCAGTACCAGCTGTCACAATGCTCCTAAAATTGCAACGCATCAGTGCACTAACCTGCAGAGGCAGGGCGGCGCATAACACAAGCATTGGATGAGATGAGAGAGGCCTAACCTTCAGCAAGCTGAATCATCAGCAGCAAATGCGGACGTCTGAGGAGGCCAATTACTTGGGATGTAATAGGACACGGTGTAAAGATCGCTAACGCGATGGGTGGCGCGAGCGCAGCACAGTGTAAGATACCGGGGAATAAAATATAATTCATTAAGATGTTATTAAATGTATGTAGGATTTTGAAATTGTTTATTATTTGATATTTGTTGTTGTACACAGAAGTCGGGGATGACATTATGCTTTGGGAAATGTTTTGTCTGCTTTGCTCTCATGCATTGAGGGAGGTTTGAAGGAGGTTCCGCTGAAGGATGTTCATAAAAGCAACAAACAAAGTACCATTATATTCCCCGACTTCGAAAAAATCAACGGTTCCGAGGTGTCTGCCATCTGCTGCTGTGCATGCTATGGGTGAAAACTCCGCTGGAGCTACAAGTGGCCGTTCTGGTTTAAGCGGCCGTCCGACGACTGCGAGTAGAAGTGCTGCCGCAACCAGTGGTAGCTCACGGGCGTCGGCAGAGGAGCGCATAGACGCAGAGCTCAAGATCGGGCGCTGGCAGCTGCGTAACGAGAATGAGGCCTTACGCAGCGGGGTTGCAAGAGTTACGGCAGCAACAGCACGCTGAAGGAAAGGTGGCTGACAAGGCCTTGAGAAAAATTCAACAACCGGGTACGGCTGTTGAAGGCGCAGCTTACACAGTGCAGGAGTGACCTGGAGGAGGCGCAGAGCGCTGGATCTACAGTGAAGGCCCTGGCGGAGGAGAACTGCGCGTTGCGGCAACGCTTGGAGGGTCTACGCGAGGCTTTGATTGCCGCTGGTCAACAGAGTGGCGCAGGCGCTGCGCCAGTGACAAAGGAACGTCTGGACGGAAGATTGGAGTTCAACGGCTCCGCTCCAGACAAGGTTGCCCAGTTCAAGACTCGGTGGCCGAGTACACCGAGCCCTGGTTGATGGAGATCCGGCCTGGCATAGGTTAAGTATTTGCGTATTTTCGTTCGTTTGTGGGTTGTATTTTTTTCGCGTACTTTCTGCGTTGCGCGTGGGTTCTCACTCCTGCTTTGCAGGCCACTGAATGAAGGTGAGAGCCAAAGGCAACAGGACGCAGGTGCAGGTGTGTTGACTGTTGCATGCCTGCTTTGTCTTCGCCGTGTTTCACTTCTTTGTCACGGGTTTTTTTTTTGCAACTGCTCTGTGATTCTGTGTGTGTGTGTTTGTGCAGAGGTGGAACAAGAGCAACACAAGGCAACACGACAGGTGAGCACACGCGGCCACGTCCTGTTTACAGGTGTGTTGTGTGTTGCAGGCCTGCTGTGTGTTCACTTCATTTGTTTGTGTCTGTGTCGCGTTCGCTTTTGTGCTCCTGCCTTTGCAGGTTGAACAGCCAAGAATCCAGGATTCAAATGAGTTGAATGTACATTTTGGGTATGTGTTCTGTGTACAGTGAGTGAGTTCTTCAGTGTGCGGTGTTTATGTTTGCGTATATGTATATGCAGGCTTGTCTTCTTTTTCCTCTTGTGTTTGATTTTGACAGTTTTTCTCAATTTGTGGTTTTGGGGTTTTTCTCTTCTTTTGTTTTACCTTTGCGCTTCTTCTTTTCTTCTTTGTATTTGCTGGAGTGGTTGGCCAACTCCGCCCCTTTGCGCATGGCCACGACCCTTTTTGTCTCCTCCGTATTTGAGGTGTGCTTCCACTTCAGTGTGAGTTTGTCATGTGGTTTCAGGGCTTCATTTTGTACTTACCTGTATGGGTGTATTTCGTTTTCTGTTTGCAGCTTTTGGCAGCAACCGCACGTTGCATGCGATGATCAGAGTTACGGTAAATCCCCTACTGTCTAAGGAGCGTAAGGCCCCAAACCCCCAAACCCCAGGATGCGCGCGTGATGCGCTGTGGTGTGTGAGACACCCCGCCCGCACTGCGCGAGGCAGTGAACATTTTTTGTGGTGTGTGATGCACCCAGGTTTTGGGGATGTGTGATACGACCCCTGGACACCCCTCCCTGGTATTGTTGTTTTGCCTGGGTGAGCATTCTGTTCGGTGGTGTGGCCCGCGTTTCGCCCCGCCCCCTGGCCATGTTGTGGGATGCACAGGGCCTGGTCTCAAGGTATTGTTTGCTTTGGGTTGGCAGGCAGGAGATGAGTACCCGCGCCTGACAAACATCTTGCATGGCCCCGCGTGAGTTGTGAGTTTGCTTTGTTGTTTGTGTTTCGGTATACTTTTACTTCTTACTGTAATTCTTCTACATTTCAAAATATTTTGTCTGTGTTGGTCTTTCGCTTTTTCTTGCAAGTATGTGTGTGCATTTGTGCGTGTGCCAGGTGTGGCAAAGCGTTGGCGTAGGTTTGCTCAGGGGAGCTTGATTCGTGTTTATTATAGATTTTACAAATACAGTCACGCGTTTGACAACAGGATACAATGATAAAAATATTTCAGGCTGCGTTTCAGTAGGCTTTCGTTTGCGTTTTTTCACGTCGTGTGCATTAGCATAGTTGTCGTTTGCGTGTGTGTATTTTCCAACCCCTGTGCGTTCATGCAGGTCAGGTCAACAGAAGTGGAAATCAACAGTGGATGGTGGATATGTGCTGACGAGCTGACACGTCGTCGTTTTCTTT